>CAXAJV010000678.1:2838746-4038746 GCA_963969225.1 Xylocopa violacea
CGTTATATATCCTACCCTAAGGCAACCTAACATCTCGGATCTATTATTTTCCAACATTCCTGGCGGGTCGGCCCCTACTTCTCGGTGCGAACATTATATACATCTATAACGTAGTAGATCCTAACCTAACCCATCTAGAGCCTCGCTGGTAATGTTTTACAGAATCCAGTTCGTGTCGCCCCGTACGTCTCGGTGCGGGCATTATATACGTCTATAACGTTATATTTCCTATCCTAAGGCAACCTACCATCTCGAATGTAGTATTTTCCAACATATCTGGCGGGTCGGCCCCTACTTCTCGGTGGGAACAGTATATACGTCTACAACGTAATATAACCTAACCTAATCCAGCTAGACCCTCGCTGGTAATGTTTCACAGAATCCCGTTCGTGTCGTCCCGTACATCTCGACGCGGATATTATATACGTCTACTACGTTATATATCCTAACCTAAGGCAACTTAACATCTTTGATGTAGTATTTTCCAACATTTCTGGCGGGTCGGCCCCTACTTCTCGGTGGGAACATTATATACGACCATAACGTAATATAACCTAACCTGACCCATCTAGACCCTCGCTGGTAGTGTATTACAGAATCCTGTTCGTGTCTACCCGTACGTCTCGGTGCGGATATTATATACATCTATAACGTTATATTTCCTATCCTAAGGCAACTTAACATCTCGAATGTAGTATTTTCCAACATTTCTGGCGGGTCGGCCCCTACATCTCGGTGGGAACATTATATACGTCTAGAACGTAATAGATCCTAACCTAACCCATCTAGACCCTCGCTGGTAATGTTTTACAGAATCCCGGGCGTGTCGGTCCGTACTTCTCGGTGTGGTCCTTATGTACGTCTACTATGTTATATATCCTAACCTAAGGCAACTTAACATCTCGGATGTAGTATTTTCCAACACTCCTGGCGGGTCGGCCCCTATTTCTCGGTGGGCACATTATATACGTCTATAACGTAATATAACCTAACCTGACCAATCTAGAACCTCGGTGGTAGTGTTTTACAGAATCCCTTTCGTGTCGTCCCGTACGTCTCGGTGCGGACATTATATACGTTTATAACGTTATATATCCTAACCTAAGGCAACCTAACATCTCGGATGTAGTATTTTCCAACATTCCTGGCGGGTCGGCCCCTACGTGTCGGTGGTCACATAATATTCGTCTATATCGTAATATAACCTAACCTAACCCATCTAGACCCTCGCTGGTAATGTTTTACAGAATCCCTTTCGTGTCGTCCCGCACGTCTCGGTGCGTGCATTATATACGTCTATAACGTTATATATCCTAACCTAAGGCAACCTAACATCTAGAATGTAGTATTTTACAATATTCCAGGCGGGACGGCCCCTACTTCTCGGTGGGGACATTATATACGTCTATATCGTAATATAAACTATCCTAACCCATTTTGCCACTCGGTGATAATGTTTTACAGAATCCCGGCCGTGTCGGCGCGTACTTCTCGGTGCGGACATTATATACGTTTATAACGTTATATATCCTAACCTAAGGCAACCTAACATCTCGGATGTAGTATTTTCCAACATTTCTGGCGGGTCGGCCCCTACTTCTCGGTGGGAACATTATAAACGTCTATAACGTTATAGAGCCTAACCTAACCCATTTAGACCCTCGCTGGTAGTGTTTTACACAATCGCGTTCGTGTCGTCCCGTACGCCTCGGTGCGGGCATTATATACGTCTATAACGTTATATATCCTAACCTAAGGCAACCTAACATCTCGAATGTTGTATTTTACAACATGCCAGGCGGTTCGGCCCCTACTTCTCGGTGGGGACATTATATACGTCTATATCGTAATATAAACTATCCTAACCCATTTTGCCACTCGCTGGTAATGTTTTACAGAATCCCGTTCGTGTCGGCCCATACTTCACGGTGGGACCAGTATATACGTTTATAACGTTATATACCCTAACATAAGGCAACCTGACATCTCAGTTGTAATAGCTTACAGCATTCCTGGCGGGTCGGCCCCTACGTCTCGGTGGTCACATAATATTCGTCTATATCGTAATATAACCTAACCTAACCCATCTAGACCCTCGCTGGTAATGTTCTACAGAATCCCGTTCGTGTCGTCCCGTACCTCTCGGAGCGTACATTATATACGTCTATAACTTGTATATCCTAACCAGGGGCAATCCAACATCTCGAATGTTGTATTTTACAAAATTCCAGGCCGGTCGGCCCCTACATCTCGGTGGGGACATTATATACGTTTATATCGTACTATAACCTAACCTAACCTATCTTGCCCCTCGGTGAGAATGTTTTACAGTATCCCGGTCGTGTCGGCCCGTACGTCTCGGTGCGGACATTATATACATCTATAACGTTATATATCCTATCCTAAGGCAACCTAACATCTCGGATGTATTATTTTCCAACATTCCTGGCGGGTCGGCCCCTACTTCTCGGTGGGCACATTATATCCGTCTATATCGTAATATAACCTAACCTAACACATCACGACCCTCACTGGTAATGTTTTACAGAATTTCGTTCGTGTCGTCCTGTACATCTAGGTGGGGACATTATGTACGTCTACAACGTTATATATGCTAATCTAAGGCAACTTAATACATCCGAGATATTATTTTCCAACATTCCTAGCGGGTCGGCCCCTACTTCTCGGTGGGAACATTATAAACCTCTATAACCTAATATAACCTAACCTAACCCTGCTAGACCCTCGCTGGTAATGTTTCACAGAATCCCGTTCGTGTCGTCCCGTACGTCTCGGTGCGGACATTACATACGTCTATAACGTTATATTTCCTATCCTAAGGCAACCTAACATCTCGAATGTAGTATTTTCCAACATTTCTGGCGGGTCGGCCCCTACTTCTCGGTGGGAACATTATATACGTCTATAACGTAATATAACCTAACCTAAACCAGCTAGACCCTCGCTGGTAATGTTTCACAGAAACCCGTTCGTGTCGTCCCGTACATCACGGCGCGGAAATTATATACTTCTATAACGTTATATATCCTACCCTAAGGCAACCTAACATCTCGGATCTATTATTTTCCAACATTCCTGGCGGGTCGGCCCCTACTTCTCGGTGCGAACATTATATACATCTATAACGTAGTAGATCCTAACCTAACCCATCTAGAGCCTCGCTGGTAATGTTTTACAGAATCCAGTTCGTGTCGCCCCGTACGTCTCGGTGCGGGCATTATATACGTCTATAACGTTATATTTCCTATCCTAAGGCAACCTACCATCTCGAATGTAGTATTTTCCAACATATCTGGCGGGTCGGCCCCTACTTCTCGGTGGGAACAGTATATACGTCTACAACGTAATATAACCTAACCTAATCCAGCTAGACCCTCGCTGGTAATGTTTCACAGAATCCCGTTCGTGTCGTCCCGTACATCTCGACGCGGATATTATATACGTCTACTACGTTATATATCCTAACCTAAGGCAACTTAACATCTTTGATGTAGTATTTTCCAACATTTCTGGCGGGTCGGCCCCTACTTCTCGGTGGGAACATTATATACGACCATAACGTAATATAACCTAACCTGACCCATCTAGACCCTCGCTGGTAGTGTATTACAGAATCCTGTTCGTGTCTACCCGTACGTCTCGGTGCGGATATTATATACATCTATAACGTTATATTTCCTATCCTAAGGCAACTTAACATCTCGAATGTAGTATTTTCCAACATTTCTGGCGGGTCGGCCCCTACATCTCGGTGGGAACATTATATACGTCTAGAACGTAATAGATCCTAACCTAACCCATCTAGACCCTCGCTGGTAATGTTTTACAGAATCCCGGGCGTGTCGGTCCGTACTTCTCGGTGTGGTCCTTATGTACGTCTACTATGTTATATATCCTAACCTAAGGCAACTTAACATCTCGGATGTAGTATTTTCCAACACTCCTGGCGGGTCGGCCCCTATTTCTCGGTGGGCACATTATATACGTCTATAACGTAATATAACCTAACCTGACCAATCTAGAACCTCGGTGGTAGTGTTTTACAGAATCCCTTTCGTGTCGTCCCGTACGTCTCGGTGCGGACATTATATACGTTTATAACGTTATATATCCTAACCTAAGGCAACCTAACATCTCGGATGTAGTATTTTCCAACATTCCTGGCGGGTCGGCCCCTACGTGTCGGTGGTCACATAATATTCGTCTATATCGTAATATAACCTAACCTAACCCATCTAGACCCTCGCTGGTAATGTTTTACAGAATCCCTTTCGTGTCGTCCCGCACGTCTCGGTGCGTGCATTATATACGTCTATAACGTTATATATCCTAACCTAAGGCAACCTAACATCTAGAATGTAGTATTTTACAATATTCCAGGCGGGACGGCCCCTACTTCTCGGTGGGGACATTATATACGTCTATATCGTAATATAAACTATCCTAACCCATTTTGCCACTCGGTGATAATGTTTTACAGAATCCCGGCCGTGTCGGCGCGTACTTCTCGGTGCGGACATTATATACGTTTATAACGTTATATATCCTAACCTAAGGCAACCTAACATCTCGGATGTAGTATTTTCCAACATTTCTGGCGGGTCGGCCCCTACTTCTCGGTGGGAACATTATAAACGTCTATAACGTTATAGAGCCTAACCTAACCCATTTAGACCCTCGCTGGTAGTGTTTTACACAATCGCGTTCGTGTCGTCCCGTACGCCTCGGTGCGGGCATTATATACGTCTATAACGTTATATATCCTAACCTAAGGCAACCTAACATCTCGGATGTAGTATTTTCCAACATTTCTGGCGGGTCGGCCCCTACATCTCGGTGGGAACATTATATACGTCTAGAACGTAATAGATCCTAACCTAACCCATCTAGACCCTCGCTGGTAATGTTTTACAGAATCCCGGGCGTGTCGGTCCGTACTTCTCGGTGTGGTCCTTATGTACGTCTACTATGTTATATATCCTAACCTAAGGCAACTTAACATCTCGGATGTAGTATTTTCCAACACTCCTGGCGGGTCGGCCCCTATTTCTCGGTGGGCACATTATATACGTCTATAACGTAATATAACCTAACCTGACCAATCTAGAACCTCGGTGGTAGTGTTTTACAGAATCCCTTTCGTGTCGTCCCGTACGTCTCGGTGCGGACATTATATACGTTTATAACGTTATATATCCTAACCTAAGGCAACCTAACATCTCGGATGTAGTATTTTCCAACATTCCTGGCGGGTCGGCCCCTACGTGTCGGTGGTCACATAATATTCGTCTATATCGTAATATAACCTAACCTAACCCATCTAGACCCTCGCTGGTAATGTTTTACAGAATCCCTTTCGTGTCGTCCCGCACGTCTCGGTGCGTGCATTATATACGTCTATAACGTTATATATCCTAACCTAAGGCAACCTAACATCTAGAATGTAGTATTTTACAATATTCCAGGCGGGACGGCCCCTACTTCTCGGTGGGGACATTATATACGTCTATATCGTAATATAAACTATCCTAACCCATTTTGCCACTCGGTGATAATGTTTTACAGAATCCCGGCCGTGTCGGCGCGTACTTCTCGGTGCGGACATTATATACGTTTATAACGTTATATATCCTAACCTAAGGCAACCTAACATCTCGGATGTAGTATTTTCCAACATTTCTGGCGGGTCGGCCCCTACTTCTCGGTGGGAACATTATAAACGTCTATAACGTTATAGAGCCTAACCTAACCCATTTAGACCCTCGCTGGTAGTGTTTTACACAATCGCGTTCGTGTCGTCCCGTACGCCTCGGTGCGGGCATTATATACGTCTATAACGTTATATATCCTAACCTAAGGCAACCTAACATCTCGAATGTTGTATTTTACAACATGCCAGGCGGTTCGGCCCCTACTTCTCGGTGGGGACATTATATACGTCTATATCGTAATATAAACTATCCTAACCCATTTTGCCACTCGCTGGTAATGTTTTACAGAATCCCGTTCGTGTCGGCCCATACTTCACGGTGGGACCAGTATATACGTTTATAACGTTATATATCCTAACATAAGGCAACCTGACATCTCAGTTGTAATAGCTTACAGCATTCCTGGCGGGTCGGCCCCTACGTCTCGGTGGTCACATAATATTCGTCTATATCGTAATATAACCTAACCTAACCCATCTAGACCCTCGCTGGTAATGTTCTACAGAATCCCGTTCGTGTCGTCCCGTACCTCTCGGAGCGTACATTATATACGTCTATAACTTGTATATCCTAACCAGGGGCAATCCAACATCTCGAATGTTGTATTTTACAAAATTCCAGGCCGGTCGGCCCCTACATCTCGGTGGGGACATTATATACGTTTATATCGTACTATAACCTAACCTAACCTATCTTGCCCCTCGGTGAGAATGTTTTACAGTATCCCGGTCGTGTCGGCCCGTACTTATCGGTGGGGATATCATATACGTCTATAACGATATATATCCTACCCTAAGGCAACCTAACATCTCGAATGTAGTATTTCACTACATTCCCGGCGGGTCGGCCCCTACGTCTCGGAGGGATCATTATATACGTCTATAACGTAATATAACCTAACCTAACCCATGTAGCCTCTCGGTGGTAGTGTTTTACTAGATTCCAGGCGTGTCGGTTCCTTCATATCGGTGGGAACATAATCCCATATCATGAGATGCCATACCTATTCCGTGCAGAGTTGGGTTCAAATAACTTCTTATTGGCTCTGGGGAATCAGTAATCGTTTCAGGATTTCTACAGCCGCCTAATTCGGCTCATATTAGCGGACATGCCCTAACTGTATCCTCAAGAATTGGTTTCATTTAATCACCTATTGACTCCGTGTTGTCATTAACGGCTCCAACAGTTTTCCGTGCGCGTAATTCGAATTCCATGGCCGGAGATGCCGTACCTACGATCTGCAGAGTCGGGTTTATATAACTTATTATTGGCTCTGCGGCATTAGTAATCGCTCCAGGAGTTCCAGGGCCCCCTACTTCGACACATAGGAGTAGACATACCGTAACTGGGGCCATAAGAGTTGGTATCATTTAATCACCTGTTGACGCTGTGTTATTATTAACTGTTCCAACGGTTATCCGGGCTCCTAATTCGAATCAGATGGCCGGAGATGCCATACCTAGGCCCTTCAGAATTGGGTTCATATAACTGCATATTGGCTCTGGGGCATTAGTAACCGCTGCAGGAGTTCTCCAGCCTCCAAATTCGACACCTTTTTTTTCGTTGGGAAATGTTTATAGATTCCACTCGACTTGGATTAATTTGCTAGGTGGTTATGCCAGACTCTTACTGACTAAAACCTAACAGTGCATATCATAGCGCACAAATATATGGAGGAGGCCCGGCACTTAACATCGTTTACATCAGCCCCCCCCCCGCGCTGAGAGTCTCTGAATGTTTTCAGGAGACTCTCTTCTGGGCAGTGCACGCACTGCATTGTGCTCTTGATGTGCCAAGGCATGTGGGAGATAGACGTGATCACCCGTTTATCTCCGCATCTCGCAATACGCGTGCAATGACTCAAAGGTTGATCCCGAATATTTTGAGTTTATGTGTTTTGTACGAGCATGATAATCTAAGTTCATTTCTTTTTTTTTTTCTTTGAGTTACCCACCGTGGTTACAGTGTCTTCCGTCGTCGGTAACTTCTGTGTTTCCTCTGTCGTTTACATGGATCTTCTTGAGTTACCGACCTTGGTTATTAAACATTCAGATGTCGGTAACTCTCCGTCTACGTTTATTTTTCCTCTTCTTCATTTGTCGTCGACCAGTTACCGACCATTATGTATTCAGCAACTGTCTGCCACGCAATGTCTTCTTTCTTCATTTATTTATCCATTGCCAGTACCTTGCCTCGCTTTCGGTTGTCATTTTGCAAATGTTTGTCATGATGACTCCCGTACACGAAAACCTCGCGCATTCACACACACGAAATTCTCGCGCACTCACGCACACGAGATTGTTCGCGCCCGCACTATACGCATTGTTCACCACTTTCCTCTTGGGGTTTTTCTTCTTTCTTCGGTCTGTGGTTTCCAACGATGCAACTCTTCTGTGTATATATCATTGTTTTTGTCTTCAGCGAAGCTTCTTCTTCGTCTTCGCATGATCCGCGAAGATCGCGTCTCCATTGAGCTTGCCACTAGCGTCATGGTAGCAATGCAGGAGAAGACCAGCCTACCGAAAGAATCTTTGAAGCTGAACTGTCGTACCGTTTCAGGAAACAACAGCCCCCGCTCGCACGGTTGGACGCGGCAGACGTCTACGACGCCGACCACGCAGGACACGCCGGGCAGGGAATTCGCGCTCTTCCTCCTCCTTCCTCCTCCTTCCTCCTCCTTCCTTCCACTTCCTTCAAAGCCGTGACTTTATCACAAAACAAAGCCATTGCCTGCCAGGAACTCTGTTTTAGCATCATTTTATCAAAGATATTGCTCAGAGTTAAATCTGGCCCTACCTCGCTTACCAGAGCGCGCCGTGGCAGCTCCCGTGCTGGACAGCGCTGTAGCGTGTGACACCCGCTGTCGTACTCCTCTTCGCAATGGGGGCTCAATGACGTGTTTTCTTTGCCTATCCGCTTCAGAAATGACGCAAAATATCCCGGTGAATATCTGCGTCATTCTGTACGTGAGCACGCCGCTTTTTCTTTCCGTCCATCTCATGATATTTTGACGAAGCAAACTTATCGTCTAATGGTTCGTGTGACGGCTCATGGCTTGCTTTCGTACGAGATCGTCCTGTATACTCTTATCGCATCCTCCCTCCACGGTCTACGCACCGTTTTCAAGTTCTTTTTACTCGCGACAAGAACTTCGCTCTATGGCATAATGTGGCTAAAATGTAGTGTCGCACTATCCAATCTGGGCGCCAATCTTGCAAAATGCGACTCGAAATTCCACTTGCTATCGAGGTGAAGTCCAAGATATTTAATATCTTTTTTTACCTCAACAGTTGTATTCGCAATTTTTTTCATCTCTCGGCATTCAGCTCTTCTTTTATTGTCACGCGGGTCAATCAAGAGTAAAACTTCCGTTTTTTCCGCGGCAATCTGAAAGCCAAGTTCACGGAACTTCATCGTTACCGATACCACTCCCCCTTCTGCACGACAAATGGTCCTGCTTTCGTTGCTTCTAGTGGCAAGTACTAGCGTGTCATCGGCATAACATGTAATATGTACTCCTATCGGAAGTGGCTGAAAGATAGCTATGTTATATCCGATGTTCCACAGTAACGGTTCAAGAACCGATCCCTGCGGAACACCGCGATTGACCACCCTCTCAAAGTATCTGTCTTTTCCATTGTAAGTAATGGTTCTATCGCTCAGGTAGTTATTTATTACCATACGTAGGTATTCCGGAAAATCATTGCTCCACGTATGGCCGCCCACGAGAGGGAATTGAAGGCATTCTTCATGTCAAAAGATACCGCAAAAGCAATCCCCCCGTTTTTTGTGGCTGTTTCTGCAATCGACTTTACATTTCTTATCGCATCGATTACGGATCGACCTTCCCTGAAACCGTACTGGCAATCCGCTAAATCTCGTCCTCTCGTCGTAAAATGCTGAACTAGTCTCCCGTGAATTACTCTTTCGAAGATTTTTCCTATCTCGTCCAGCAGAACGATAGGACGATAAGCAGACGGATCTTCTTCCGGCCTTCCGGGCTTTTTCAGCAAGAACATTCTGCCAGATTTCCACTTTCTTAGAAATTTTCCGGTCTGCAAGCATTCCGTGAAGATCCTCTGCAGCCGTCGGGCAAAGAAACCTAGAATTCCTAGCCAAGTTCAGCCAGGAACTTCATTCCGGCCTGGCGCAGTGCTGTTTCTCTTAAGTTTTTGCACTGCGCGGGCGATCTCTGGTTGCGCCATTTTCCTCTCGTGGAAATAGATTCTCAACAACCCGCTCCAGGAAGTTTGGTTGCATCGTTTCTGATATAGGAGGCGCCCATGGTCTTAGTTTGTCCATTACCATTTTGTATGGACGCCCCCACGGATCCTCTTGCAAGGTGGACATTAGTCGCTCCCGTGCCCGTGTCTTGGAGTCAGATATTGCGGACTGCAGCTTCTTTTTCTTATTTTTATAGCTTTCGTTGCACCGCAGGATGTTTTCTATGTTTCTCATGGACCGGCGACCCTTCTCTCTTTTGTACTGGTGGCGCGTTAGCGTACATTCTGCACAAATTCGCGATATTTTTTCGTTCCACCAATACACAGGTCGTCTTTGCACATTGGGTTTTGTACGTAGCATGCAAGCGTTGTACACCGCTGTCACGGAATCCATTAATTCTGCTATTTCCTCGTCCACATTCACTGGACCTTCTTTTTTTCGAGTCCATGTTGCGGATAAAGCAGCAACCCGCATATAATCGTCGTTCAGCTTCTTAACGGCTCATTTTTTTACGTGGTGCTGCTATCAAGAATTTCTGAGGCGTTTTGCTTGGGCTGTGGATATCTGTATCCAAATACACTTATGGTCCGACAGATTGTCCATGTTGTCGACTTCTCAATTTTGCACTCTTTTCGCTGTGAGAGCATTTCCCACGGAGATATCTACTATGCTATCTCCTTGAAATCGCGAGCTCGTTGCTTCCGCTCCACGATTTAGGATCTGTAAGTTTGCAGCATTCGCCCACTTCAGCATCGAGTGACCGCGATCTATTGTGCTTTTCGAATGTCACATGACTGCATGCGCATTGAAATCTCCAAGTACAAATTCTGGGCGGTTCCAAATGTTTTTAATTGCGCTCCATATTTCGTCCAGTAAGCGCTCTTAATCGCTCAACGGCTAATTCAGCGGTGTGTACACACCCACCACCACGTATTCCGCCCAGTTCACCGCGATGTAGCTGTTTCCATTTGCTATTTTGGTTATAGGCTTGTATCCTCGATCCAATATTGACTCAATGGTATCCGATACGGTTCTGCGATGACTATAAGTTCCACCATGCTGCGCTTCATTTCGCTTATTACTAAGTCCTGTGCTTTGGCAGCATGGTGCACATTCACTTATAGTATTTGACACAGCAGGGTGAATTTTAAGCTTTGTCCATCGCCTCCTCCAGGCTAAATTCATTTTCATTTGAATCTCCTTCGATATCTAGGGCGGCAAACCTGTTTTCCACCGCCATTCCAACGATGGAGTGCTCTATTTTTTTGCCGCTTTCCGTCTTATTGGCAGTTTTACCGGTGTAAAAACTGCCAGCTTTGCTCTAATTTGAAACTCCTGAAAACCTATCTTTGTTATGTCTGCTAGACACTTAGTTCTTTCTCTTCAGTTATAATTTCTCACTTCACAATATATATCTATATGTGCATTTTAATGAATGGTTCTTATAATTGTTTGTGTTACAGATATGGAGAGGATTACAAACACTCTAACCACGTCTTGGTCTTCTTAATATTACACACTTACTGCAGTTTGTTGAACAATATCTTTTATACCATTCACTTTAACTTTTTGTAATGCATGTAATATTTTTATTCTGTCTTTCTTTGTTTGGAATTGATTCTGTCGTATCTTCACTATGTTTGTTTCACTTATCATACATTTGCATGTAGAAAGTGTTTATTTACTTCACTGCAAACTGCACAGGATGTAAAGCTTCCGTATTTAACGAGCTTTTTAACCTGTTTTGACTTGTCGACATGCGTGCGACGCCGACGAGTGTTTACCCCCTCCACACTGTCTATTTATTGCCTTCCTGTCCCCCTTTTTTGTAGGTAAACAGGTTGGAACTTGAGAGGTAGGTCAGTGACAGTCGACTTTTGAGAACACTTTCCGCGGTGGGTCAAGAGCTCCCCTGCCGTGAAACACTTATCTGCCCGACCCCCTTCTGTCAGCGTGGGCACAAGTCTTTTTTCTTTTAACTTTTCATGTTTATTTTCACCCATCCGGTAGTTTTAATTTATTTATAATCAAAACTACTTTTATTGCACTTGATGTACGATTGTTATTTACAATTCTGTGTCATTCTGTTTACAGTGTGTGCTCGCACTCACTGCGCTTATTTGTTGTCTTTCTTCGGTGCGTTACGAATTTATTTACTTTTAAATTCGTGACGTATCACGAATTATAATCATTATTGAGATGCTGTCTCTCTCGCACTACGGGTCCTTTATCACCGTGACAGATTGATACTTGCGATCTATTGTCTACTCGCTTACACCTCTGCACCTTTGTCCCTCGCGAAAGGTAAAGTTTGCTGATAGTGAATGCACGTTGGCGCTCGGTCTACTATTTCAACTCTTTTTATCGTTATTTTTGGCGATTAATATCCCGTTTTGTGAGTTATTATTACGCGCGCACGATAATTATCTTCACTTTCTACCGCACCACATCGCCTTCTTCCCGTTCTTTAATAGCTTTTTATCAGCACTTTCCGCACTTCTTACACTTCTTGAGGTGTTGACCGGTGTAGCTTCCGATATCCTCTTCCTCTTCAGTTCTCCCACGACGTCGTCAGCAGCCTCCACGACTCGAAATTAGATTTGGAAATGGCGAACGACCGCGCACGTGTCGTAACCGTGAAGGATAGCGAATCCGAGCACGAAATTCGCTATTATTCGACCCTAATACCGAAAGAATCCCAGATTTATACGTCTGGATTTCACGCGATACTTACCAAAATTCGATTAAGCCGTAGCTTGTATTCGAAATTTCAAGATTTCCATTCGAAAACTCGAAAATGCACGGAGCGATGTGAAATGTGTCTATACTCTTCCCCCAAATTCAACACCTAAGGGCGGATATACCGTATCTGGAGTCCATAAAATTGGATTCATTTAATCACTTATTGACACTGTGTTGATATTAACTGCGCCAAGCGTAATTGGCAATAAAATTTGTCAAATCCAGTAAAATGAAATCACCATTCACGTTTGAAACGAGCTAAAATTTCAAAAAAATCTCTCATAGACTTTATTAAACTTCCAGTTCAATTATTTTTCACGAATTCGAAAAGTATTACATTTTTTAAATTCTCCTCCTATAGTACGAATTTTAATCAAATATCAGAGATAAACGATTTATTTATTTAACATTTTTACTGGGGTAACCAGTTGATAATTTCATAGGATCAGGGTTGGTGTTACATCCTCGTTCGTACCATGAATTTTGATCAGCGCTATTCGCGGAATAACGCTCGACGTAACAAAATCGTTCTAGATGTAGCAATCGGAATGAATTTTTTTTTAACCGGTCAGAGGCAATAAAGTAGGAGGGATATGCAAGGAAAACGCCAGAATGCGTCGCGTTACCGCGTTTCGAATTTTAATGGCCCGGTGGAATGATAAAGCGGTAATTAATCGTTGTCCATTGCTGCCGTCGTGAGATTTCAATGGATGCGACGCTTGGCGTCTTTCCAAATAATTATTCCTTCCTTTTTCGCCAATTAATGTTCATATATTTTTCCTTTCGAGATAGTGTTCTCCTTTTTTAAATTCCTTGTTCCTTCTTCCTTTTATGACAAATTTTTCGTCGGCAGAGGAGAAATACAACTTTTACTTCAAATATCTATTGTTAGATTTGTATAATTTATTGCAGCGTGGAAAGGTATAGAAAGATAATTTGCTTCCTTTATATTCGATGTATTTTGACGAGCAACAAAAAAATCAATAATGTTTTTATCATTCGTGAAGCATGGAGATATAGTTGATGCTTGTTACTTGATCTTTATCAGTTTTCAATACAGAAAGTATAAGAGGATTCGTTTTATGTATAATTTCGAACGAAATTCCTGATCGTTTAGACAAAACTTTATCGTATCGGGTCATTCTGGCTAATGGAAGCGGAATTTTCAATCCTTTTCACCGATGCGAAATATTTTAATCGCATTTCAGCGAATAGAGGGCTTTCTTAAGATTTTCTCTTCAAATTAATTCCTTTACCAATTTTCTTTTATTAGCAATTACACATTCTGTCCTTTCTCTCTCCCTCCCTCTCTCTCTCTCTCTCTCTCTCTCTCTCTCGATGAGGCTTGTAAAATGTCCGAGAAATATCGACATGTAAAGCGGTAGAAGAATTAAAAGTAAAGTAATAATATTCCTTAGGAGCGAGACGCCATTCATTATGAATTATGGGACGTATAATGGACGCTCTCCCTGACAAATGAGTTAATGCTCCCTCGATGGACCTGTTTAAATCGTTAAGCACCATTAGCGACTTGAAAGTCTGATTCGTAATGGAAAAGAGTGCTGGCGGCAAGCCGGGCGCGTATCGCGACGGATTTTCGCGAAAATTCAAGGACTTAAGGAATTTTAATGTAACCGCGGAGGCAGCTACCGCGCGCAAGCCTGTTTAAATATCCACAGCAGCGAAGAAATAATTCAACAGCTCAGCCAAGACAAACACTGAGCGATGCGAGATATTTAGGTGAGGAACCGTGTTCGTTTTTACGAGACGCATACCGAAAACGTTGCTGGCCGGGTAAAATTCAGTTGCGCCAGTCTCATTTAGGTTTCCTACTACACTCAGAAAATACGACTGGCACTGATCAAATTACGCCGGAGCGTGCTTCGACTACGAACGAAGTTTAAAGGCCTGTGGGCGCAGTGTATTAAATCCAAAGGGAGACACTGGCTGCTTCAAAATAGCGGCTGTTATTTGAGCGAACGAAGTAAGTTTACGAATGAAGATTCCGCATAAATTAGAAATATATTTTTAATCGAAAATAAATGTGGAGTGTGATATCGAGTGAGAGAAATTGGGAAATTTTGGATAATTTTAACACGTGACAACAGTTTCATTAAATGAATTGAATAATTGGTTGATAGAGACCTAAATGCTTGTGAAGGCGCAAGGTAGAAAGGCGTAGCATGCTTTCAGTGGGGTGTGGGTTCCGTTGCAATTGGAGTCGAGTTACTAGGTAGTTTGAAATCGTAGTTGATCATTAAACATCGGCGTATCCCATAATTAGTTAATTGTAACGTTACATTGGTTACTTAACCGCTTACGTCGTAAAATTACTGTATGTTCGTACGTTACAAGGATCTCGTAAAAAAATGGCCAAATACTAGCCTATTTAAATGAAGTAACAAAGAATAGAGAGTAATTCTACATTCAGTAATAGCACGATCGTTGTTACACTCAATTTTGTTCGTCGAAATATGATCTCATCCTGGTTTGCAACAAGAAATAATAAAAGAAGTAAAATTTATAGAATTTGTGGGTCAGGAACAAGTATATACATATGTATATCATTCCCTGACGAATCGATGGATAAATAATTGTTCATTGTTTTACGCTGCTCAGTTTGACATCATTATTATCCCCGTCAGTTGGCGTCATAATAGCTGTGAACGAGGATGATGTGGTCAGAGACCTGGAAAAGTCTGTAAATAATTTATGTTGCGTCACATCTACGTGCAAGCGTGAGTACGTTACTATAAGCAATTCTTCCGTTTCTATTTACATCAGTCCTTTGTGCGGTTTAATCGAATCTCTGGTGTCTATTCAGTGCGACTTTTAATTGCTCCTGGTCATCCCATAATGGGATGCAGAAGGGATGCAGTCCTGAATCTGTGGTGTCAAATCCTCTCTAATTCGAACGACTTTTGATAACGACTTGCGATAATGAATGAACGTAATCTCTTTTTCGAAAGTTGGCGAACTATTGAGGAGGGTTGGTTAATTATTCGGTGCGCTATTGATCGCAGACGCTATGAAGATTAATCGAATGTTTTTTGCAAACGAATACCTTACGCGTGCTTTTCACTATTATTTTTAAACGTAATTGAGCGTTGTCTGAAATTTGTCTAATTTCGTAATTCAGTCTCGACTCGATTCGATGGTGGTACACTAATTATTAGCTATAAGTGAAGGGATATGCTAATTGGGGAAAAGAGTTTTGTCGCGAAAGTTCTCGATGGTTCTCCAGCTGTCACTTCTGAACTAAATCTAATGGAAAATTGTGCTAATTATAGCAATCCTCTAGCTACCTCTGTTGCGTCGTAAAAGCTTAAAAGTTGACGACATCCTTTACGCATCTGTTCTCCAGTGGCGTGGTTTACTACACCGTGGTTTCGCGAAACTTGGCCGTTTCTCGGGCTGGATATTCATTTTAATACCAGGATAACTTCAGTGTCTACTACAACTTTTCCCCGCGACAAATGCGCGATATTGAATTAATGGACTTTAGAAGTCCATTTCCTCATGCTTCGTACGTACAGTTTCGCATTTAAGCTGTAACACTGAAACAATCTCATTGTTCGTTCTTTTCTGCCTTTTATTATACCCATGCATACCCATGCATACCCATGCATTATTTTTTCTTTCGTACGTTCTCCTTCTTTCCGTTCGTTCTCCCGTTAATTTCTGATTTTGTTCTCTGAATATTTCGTGAGCGCCGATTGTGAGGAACCAGAAAAGCACAGAAAATAGAAATTCCAACAAACCCTTGTCGTTTCTCTTTCCCGTGATTCTATGTATCAGTGAAATTTCGTACTTCGCAAACAGGAAGGTCGTAAACGGCGTTTGGTCGTGATAATTTTGAAGCGAGCGATGCGCTGCCAGCATGATTATCTTCCCGTCCCGCTTTCACGGTTTATCGTCGCAACTGCAAGAAGCATCTGGGCTAACGATTCAGGAAAATTGTTAGGTTGTTTTAATATTGCGACTTTGCCGCGCGTCCCTCTCCATTAGCGCGCGAAGTAACACTCTGATTTATTAATATATGATGTTATAATATATTTGTTTAATTGCTCAGCGGCAAACTGCAGGATTGTTCGAAAGTCGCTTTGATTCTTTTATTCTAAATCAGCTTTAGTCGCTTGTATATCGGCTGAACAAATATTCGGAATGCATAGGATACAGTCCATAAATTTCAATGCTGTTTTACAATGTTTACGAATCTCACGATTGAACGTAGCTTCATATAACTCGAGATAAAAGTTTTTCCTTTCTATTTGATTTTCTGCAAAAAAATGTGCGAAACAACAAACATCCATTATCAATCTATTTCCGCGTTCAAAATTCGACGGTCTCTCAAGGTTTTTAAAAATCACGACGAATTAATTCTCCAAGTCGACGGAAATATACTCGAGTTTCTGAGGGTGAACCGTTTTACCTTCTGCGCAACGCGCAGATCGTTAGCATACGAAAAAACGGAGAAAACGTAAGCTTAGCGACCTCGCTATTCTCAGTTACTCACCTCTTATGAAATCCACCGCCATCTCCAGACCGTACGTGTCCTCATCACAATCGTCAAGGATGTGCGCCCCGATTTTCACACCCGGCAGAATGCCCTCGCCCTCATTGAGGTTATCCAGGGTGTAAAGCCTCGCCTCCAATGCTTGTACTCCGCCCTACGGCATAACAGGGCCGCACGTGATCGGGTCCTCCCTCTCGTGCAACAGCATAAACCCTCCGAGGAAGAGGTCGCCCTCGACGACCGCCTTCTTCTTCACTGGTCAGGCGACGAGAACCTGCGCGCTCGGGTCCATAGATCGGAACTATCTGCGGCCGTATCGAATCAGATGATGAGTTTCCGGGTTCTCGAACCGGAAGCCACGCTCGTGTCGCGCCCTCAAACGAGCGCGATCCCTTTTCGCGTCGATGGACCAGCCCGGGGTGGAAAGTCTCGGCGAAGTTCCTGATTAATTTTTTCACGATCGATCGACTCGCTATTGGAGTAATCGTCGCCGTCGTCGTCGAGTCGAACATGCTCGGAGCTCAATAACCATCTATCGCCCGGCTCGCTGTTGGCCGAGCACATGTATATCAGCACGGCAGGTAACAGAAGCTTCATGACTTCATAATTGTGAATGGTTGAGCTTGCGAACGGTTTCACACGTTGTCCTGTGTTTGCGTCGGGTGGTGGGTTCTTCAAGTCCATGGTTTCTAGTTACGTTGCGTTGCGGCGTTGGATGGTACATCGCGATGGTAGTCGATGGTGCCACGGCCTTTATGGGGCCACTGGAACCGGCTGTTTTGGAGCAAGAAAGTTCGATCCGTTTCACTTTCGCTGAGAGTTCCGCTGGTCTGATACTAATTGCTGAAGTTCTGCGATCGGGTAAAGAAACGAAGAGTGGAGGTTGACACGGCGCTGCGGAAGTTTAGAGTGATGAATGGGTGATCGTGGATGGTGACTTGTTTGCGGGGTAACCGGTGTAATCGTTCGTTCCACGTGGAACTGTTGATTCGTTTGGTAGTCTCGCGATATTCCGGATTTACTCGAATGTCATGGGAAATTTCTACCTAGCTTTGCTCCTCCCAAGAGAGCTCATCGGGAAGGAAAGTAAGCAACATTTGCTTTTGGCCACTGTTCGTTAGCAGTTACCCCTTTGTCGTCAGTGGTACGGTTCCTGTTTGCTTCTAAAACCTTTGTCACGATTACAAATGTTTCTCCTAGGCTTGGGATCCTTATTTTTCTTTCGCAAATATTCGCGAATTCGTCTATGTGTCGCGACTGCTTCTCGATAAAATTCCGAGTCGAACTTGAGGCAGGGCAATTTTCTTACGTTTACATGTCGACGAGATCGAAAGCCTATATAAACGCCGCGCCAGCAGCCTCGGAACTATCGGGATTCTCTGATTGGATAATTTCGTCGGAGAATCTACAGGGCATGGACCAGTCGGTGCCATGACAGCAAAAGTGTAAATTGCTTTTGATTTGCAACGAGCCACTCGCGTTCCGATAGCGACCCGATCGCTTCGCGAACTAATTAAAAACTTTGACACGTCGCGCCCTTCTTGGTTCTCGTGTCTTCGATGGCTGGTGGAGCTTCCTTTCTCCGTTCGAATTACCGTTTATCGCGCCCGCGATAATTCGTTACGAGGCGTACCTGTTGCTCCGCGGTGGTGGCCACGAAAATCTATTTCCATTTCATTATGCCTCCCTCCCTTTCTCGTCGCTGTGATTTTTCGACCGCTCCCCGTGTTTTTTCAAACGCGACGAACTGTTACGCAGCGCATTGTAACGAGGGATGTGGTCGCGTTACCTGTTGCGTCCCTCGACGAGGAACCGTTACCTGGTCTAGCGTAGTTTTGTCCGACTCTATCTGGAATTGGATCACGGATTGTCTAGGAACTAACTCGACAACGATCGATATTGAGAACGCGACGCCTTGCACCGATGCCACTCGATGGTTCCAAGTGGCGCTGGCGGACGTCTGGATGGCTACTCTGTCGAACGCCTGACGGAGAACGGACGTTCGTTTTGTGGGCGTTCGAGGATCTTTTCTACGAGATCTATTCTATTGGTCATTACTGATTTAGTTCAGGGAAGTCAACGATCAGAATTTCCAATCTCTACAGTTTTTAATTTGCATAATTATGATTAATAAAGTTTTTAATTCTCAAATTTTAACTCATAATTCATCGCGAAACACTTTTCAGGTTCGAACCGTGTACAATTTTGACAAAAGCTGTAGGTGTTGGCGAAACCTGTGTATAATAAATATAAATGACGCATTGAGTAATTAAATCCCACGTTCTGTAGTAATTGAGAATCGAGCCAAGGATGGTGGTTAATAATGCGATGAGTTCATGCTGTATTCGAATGGCACAAATGGCACTGTCTATTGCTGATGAAACTGTATGGTGTACAGTGGTATTTACATATTTTTTTGGATCTATTCTATTGGTCATTACTGATTTAGTTCAGGGAAGTCAATGATCAGAATTTCCAATCTCTACAGTTTTTAATTTGCATAATTATGATTAAGAAAGTTTTTAATTCCCAAATTTTAACTCATAATTCATCGCGAAACCACGATTGGAATCGATCAAATTGGAATAAACGGACGGATATTTTATTGTATCTGTTTGGTATTCGCTATTATTCTGTGGCTAAATGGAGATGGTGTATAATTAATGTAAAAAGTTCCCGAGAGAAAGTTTGCTGAAGCACTGTTAGTTTCTGTTTCAACCGCGATGAATAGAATATAATATTATATTACAATTTCGGAATCTCATTGAAAAACAAAGGAGCCTTTCCAGATAGCCATAGGCTTTTTTCTTTCATTCCATTTTGTCTGTCTGCCTAGTTTTTCCTTTTTCGTACAAAACTTCATCACGTTGAAAAAAATTCGCATATACTGTGGAGCATTACGAAACTTTTGACATGAAAATTTATATGACTTTCTAAATGATTCGGTTAAACGGACGTGAAAGAGAATAGAGCGTTGCAGTGTGCACGTATCAGTTTGTTTTTCCCTCGAAATTAATCTCAATTAAATTACAAATAAGTGAAGTCTTCTGTCAGTTAACAGCATTAATTGGTTGTGGGGAAACATTCGTATAATTTTTACTGGACTTCCTATTCCGCTAGAATTGCCAAATAATACATTTTTATCGCCAGAAAATATCTTTTAAAATGTAAACATTTGTTATTCGCATGATGGAGTATATTATATATCTTTTTCTTTTTATAAAAATTAATTTATCAAGCTAATATGTGGTGGATTATTGGATACAGAATGGATTTGTTTCCTCCTGAACCGACATAAACATTTTTCATCGTTACTTCCAGTAATTATCTTTGAGCATTCTGGAACGAGTGATTTATGAATGCGTTGAAAAATGTAAACCACAGGAATAACTGGTCCACGAGACACATCTGTTCATTTCTCTAAGTTTGGAGATTATTTTTTAATCTGATTTGCACGCTTTGTGTAGTGTGGGCCCGGTTCGCGGTGTTCCGACTTTGAAATTTACTTTTTTTAAACGGCTTCCTGAAAATGTTAATTACAAAAGGCATCGGCGATGATATGGAAGCTACGACTGGTTTCACCGCTTACTCGGTAATTAAATTTCTAATTAACAGATCTTACGCTCGAAGTCTCTAATCTGACCGATTACGGTCAACGACGGATAACATTTACTTTCCTTCATTCATTACCAGAAAATTGTACCGACGCGTGCTTCTGGTAACGCTATCTCGAAAATGTTACTCGAACCTACGAAAAAAGTTTTCAAACAGTCTCTTTTCTTTTTCCTTCATTTTCATTGAGACAATTATTCACTAGTTTACGGCGCAATTACTCCGGCGATAACGTTCTTGCGTGCGCGACAAGCACAGGATCGCGTAAATTGCTATAAAACCGCGGCAGCTGCCACTTAACGAACGTGGTATTTTTCAATCACCTCCGTCTCGTCAAGCTGTATTGCCAGAGAATTTCAGAAGTAATCTTCCAAACTGTTTCTCGTGTTATATCATGCGCTAAGCGTAATCGCATGGGGATTAGTTTCTCCCTTTCGCCATTGTTTCATTTTTGTTTTAAACGATTTTTGTTAAACAATGTGTTCATTCTTTACCCGCGAATGAATTTCCGTAGTTAATTTCTTTTTGCTCCTCGCTCGAATAATTTTGCCCCCCGTTTTATCCAATGGATCGATCGATTACACCCGTGTCTTCAATGTACTCTGTTATCAGAGAGATATTTTAACGATGCTTACGATTTTCACATCGGTGACGGAACACCACTGTGACAATAGCATTTTCATGGAATCGTTCAATAAAACGCCGAAAAACCGCGGCAGGATTCGTGGGAAACGAGCCGGTCGGTTTTTCGTCCACTTGTTTGACTCTTCGTACACATTTCTTCGGCCACAATAATCCAACGGCATCGTAGGACAGAGAGCCGTTGGAGTAGTTTGAGCACGCGCGCGCGGCCCCGTGTCGTAGCAGCTACTGACTGGCTCTGCGACTGTATCAACACTACCCTCCTGTGGAACGCATCAACCCTCCGCCACCCTCGAAGCCCTGCCTCGTTCCCTACTACCCTGCCTTCCTTCTCCCTCCCGTTCATTCTCTTCCTCGATCCTCCAAACCGTCTTACCCTGTCCCACGTCACGCCTCGCGAATCCTGTTCCTTTCATTTTGCCGCGTGCAACTGTTTAAATTGTCGATCATAATTCTCTCGCGGGTAGGAATTAAAGAAAGCCAGAACGAAATGTAAAGAAGAGAGGAACGGAAGAAGTGGAAGTTTTCTTTATTCCACCGGTTGTCAGCATTGGCACTTTTAGACTTGTAAGAAGTACTTTGATAAATTATTGTCGTCGTACGTAAGGAGCTAATCCCGTGATGGCGGGTATGCGCGTGTGCGCGTGTCCCATGTAGATGGTCTGGGAGCGAAAGGCGAGGAAAATAACGGGACTGGGGTTGTGTCTTTTATTTATTTCTCGAAGAGTTCCCGGAGGGAGGCCCGACGCGCCAGTCATGACGCTGGGACGGTACTTCGATGCGACTTCTTCTGCTTATCTGCTGTTTTCTTTGGTAATGTTCTTTAGATTGCTGCGAAAGTTGGTTCACGGGGAGGCTGGAGGTAATAAAAGACAAATTGTAGAATATTACGATTCGGTTAAGCGGAGCAGGTTACTTCTCGCAGAATGAAGCTGCAGAATTTTCCCTTCTTCGGTTCATAACTTCGGTTCTGTCACCGAGATAGAAGAAAAAATTTGACGAGTAATTATAAATTTCCAAGCCGTCACGTCGCGAGTTGGGAGTTTCATATCGAATCCACATTGAGCATTACTTACTACGCGTTTCGGCGTTGCTTTGTGTTTGCAACCAGCGCGGTTCTGTTTCGTTGTCCGAAAGTTTCGCGCATCGCGTTCTCATTAAATTCAGGCGTCGAAGTTAATCGGGTTCGTAGCGATTCCCGGAACAAGTTCCCGCAACAGGAACGAACAGTGAGGGAAAACTGATGCGAGCCATCCAATTATAGCGGCGGATCGTGTAGCTATGTCGGACAAGACGCGCGATTATCGGGTTTGTCAAATGGCGGACAGATTTATTTTTCGAAAAAGAATTTCCCTTTTGACGGGTGCGTGACAGTTATACGACACGTCGGATGCTTTTTCATGGAGCCAGCGCATCGATTCGGACCGCTTTTGGCTTTGTTTTACTTTAACGTTTCTCTTTTTTCGCTCGTTCCCCTTGTATTATTATTCCTTTCATTGCATCATGCCGGATCGCTCCTTCTATTGGAAACTTGTAATGGGTGCGGTAGGTTTGAAAGGATTCGAGACCAACATCGCAGGAAATGCCATAACGGTATTGCTCGGGCATTACGTCGCGTCGATGGTATTGGTGTGCAGCGACATAAAAAAAATTCCCATGTTGCAAAAGGACGGAAATTACTTCAAAAGCGAGTTCAAGCTCCTCCTTCTTTGACCTCTCCGTCGAGACATTAATTTCGTTTTCCTTTTGGCTCGAGTAAAACGGCGATGTTTGGAATGGAACTTGGAACGAGATGGATACACTGGAATAAAAGTGAATGATGTGTAGTAAGCATCTGTGCGGATGAAGTATGCGATGCCGAAAAACATCATCGGCGACGTGAATTTCATTGGTTCCTCTAGACTCGATGAATCTCCATATCCCTTCCAGTCGATGGTGAAAAATAGGATGACACGTGCAAGCGTTAAACGTTCCTTCACTAAGTTCCGAGAACTGGGTGCCCAGAACTCGTTGCGGAGTATCTTATTAACGAAAGCGTTCGCTTTTTGCCTACGATATCCTAACTGAATATTATCCCTCGCAACAAGCAGAGAGGCGTTATATTTACACGATAAGGAAAGTTTATGAGGCAATTTTCTTCACGAACAAGCCACAAACTTCTGCGTAATTTCAGTCCTTTCCTTTCAGTGGTTTCGTTCCTTCTTTTCCCCTAACTTTCCCGCCTCATTTTTTGATATTTATCGTCTAGTGGTAAAAAACCAGAAAATAAGTATCTACACCTGAGACATCTCTCTGGAAACAGAAGAAATTTCGCGCGATCATTGTATCCCATTGAACGTTACCCTAAATAATTCGTGGATTGATGGTTAATTGAACGTTTAATCGACCGTTTCCTTCAGTGGACAAGGTTGCTTGTATCTTATCTAGTCGGATTATCACAATTAAAACGAAATCCGATAAGGGCGATTCGATATTTCAGGATAATTGATTCGATGCGAATAATGGGAGGGCTTTCTAGACCGTTGAAAATTCCAGGTTTAAAATGTTACAGGCATTGTTGCATTATTCATCGAGGAAAATGCGATGAACGCGGGAAACGCGTAGTCTAATTTCAAAGAGCAAATATCTGCAGCTACGATCGAAGTTTCATCTTTTTGAAGAAACACTTTCATGTCGTAGAGGAGAGGTCAGAAAGTGGAGAGTGGCTGCGCATGAGCGGGCGTAGAGAATATTTTTTCAGACTGCTGTTGTTATCGCTAGGCGAATTAACTTTTTAATCGCCGCGTGATAAAAGAAGATAACGATGGATAAATTAAAATCTGCATTTTAACAGGTTATGAAATGACGTTGCTAATGAACAAGTTTGTATCTTATAAATATTGAAAATCGATAAACGCAGAGGCAGAAATGATACAACTTTCATTTTTTTTTCTCACTTTCTCTCGAACAAAACGTATGCGGCGAAACCGACGAGTCTGTTCGATTTCGTCGGCACAAAGGGTGTATGATTGTGTTTGGTGGTTCGCTATAAATTGGTTACAACTACCTTTAAATATACCAGCATCGAAACATCGTCGATCGTTATACAATTCTCGAGTCGTATAGGAAATGCATATGAAGTCTATTATACTGGGCTTCCTCTATTACACTAGGCATCCTTTATGGTACGAGTTTTCATATTTTCTTCATGGTTTGCAGCATGAAAATTTAATGCAGTCATTTCGAATTGGCTGCGAGGTGAAGAGGTGTATCATTTTAATTCGAAATGTTACATTTTTCAGTTAACAGGAACGTTGCTGAACCAGGATGCTTTAATTTTTCCATAATGAAATGTTGCTTCTTATTTTTGCCTCCTTTTAATTAAATTTTATTATTCTGTAACGAGGCGTCACTCGATTCCGTTCGTTGAAGCTGCACACCTCTACCTCTCGCACTTCCGGCTTGTGAGCGAATTTTTTCTCTCTTGTGTTGTTTAACGGGTGTTTATTAACATTCACTCGAGCTTCGCTGTTCGTTTTCAGCGTCACCTTAAAGTTCTCTCGAGATCTCGTCGTTCTGCTCCCAGCGGTTATGAGTACAAACTGCTCCTTCTTTTATTCTTCAGTTCCTTGAAAATCGAATAAATTCGCTATTTTTCCACCTCATCCGTTTCATAAATACAGAATACACCATGGTTCTTATTTTTATTTACATGACTGGCTACCTGGCCGTGTCAAGCGTCGACGGTTACACGAAAAATCGTCCAACAGAGGACGAGTCTTCCACCAGAAGAGATGCTTCCGCGTTTATGGAATATCTGAAGCATCGTTCACGAGTTAATGAGTGTGAACGAGAAATTTCTGTGTCGCTCTTCTTCATACTTTTTTTTTCACTCCGTCTTAATTAATGATTAATTGACACTATCGTAGCGTCTCGTCTTCTTTGATATACTACGTGAAATATCTTTCCGTTTGAACAGGAAAATCGTGGACGGTGACACCTGATCCGTGCTATTATTTGTAAATATTTTTGTCTAATGAATAAAAAAGAAGACACGTTAATATATTGCATGTTAATGCAATGAAATTGGAAATTCTTCTCGGAAGCGCGACTAAAAACATTTCCAAACACCAACGTAGTAGAAATTACGACACTGGGTTTGATCTGCAACGACTACAGTCGCAACAAATCGAGGAAGCTTTTCCATCAGGAAATTGCAATTTCTTCGTTCTGGAATTTCCGTTGACCCGAAACACGAATTCTTTCAAAGCTCCGTTTCATAATGAAATCGATAGCTCGATCCCAATTGTTTTACACGACGCCCCACGAGTTACAAAGTAAATTCCTAAAACGCTACGCGAGAGGGAATATTTTAAAAACCTAGCAGCCAACTTAATTTATCCTTTGCGAAATATTGCCAGCGTGCTTTTTAAGTAACGTAGGGAAACAGAGAGGGAGAGAGGGAGAGAGAGAATACGAGCAGGGGCGAAAAAATAGATAAATGCATCTAACAGAAATATGGAACTATTTCAAAGTCAGTTTACCAAAATATGTACGTATCAGAGAATCCGTAATTTTTTTCTCGTTTGCCATTTTAATCGATTTCAGTCTTTTAGAAATTACATTTACGTCGTCTGATATGGACACGCAAACGTACTGAAATTTTCAACCGGATAAACATTGTTTTTATCATATCAACAAGTTTTTACTAGATCGTGGCATTGCTTCGATTTTGTCATTATCACCCCCCCCCCCCAACTTGAGTTGGTCGCTTCATGAAAAATGGAGGTTCTAAACTGTTTGTCCGGAAGTAAGTCGTGACAAATTATCGCGTTCACTGTTCACAGTAGCGTTATCTACGCGTATTTACGTGCACCTTCTGGCCAGAAATTGATGTTTCCTCGCGGTGAAAATTAATGGAAATTTAATATCAATCCCCCGGTTGTACGCGAATAATAGAGCCGATATTCGCGTGGGAACGTCGCGAAAAGTATCCGCGTAATCGAGCGTCTACATTAGACGATATCAATTGGAAATTTCTGCGAAATAACGAAAATTCTCGTTAATTTATATGCGCGATTTCCCTGACTGTGTTTATACGAGAATATAAACGTTTCCAATTTAACTATATAATTATAAAAATCGTTCTCTAGGGATCGCTCGACGGTGCCGACATTTTTCTTTTCTGCGCAAATCGTAATTAAAATTGAAATGCGATTCGACTAATTTCAATGGGAAAGTTAATTATCCACGAACAGCTAGGACGAGGAAAACGAAAAAGCTGGAAGCCTTCACGTGCAAAAGGAGGTCAACGTGGTATTACAATAATCATATGCTAACTCAACTAGTTTGCCGTTATATTACATTCATTACCATCGGACTTTCGTGTAGTTATTAACTTCAACCTGTGTAATTTAATAAAATTCACGTTCAGTAAAGAGTTCATTTGCAAAGCAGCGTATTTGACGTGTTCCTTTATACAGAAGAATTTTATACAGCCAGTGCGCTGGGCACAAAAGTTTGTTCCTTTACGCGAATAAAGTACATAATTTTCATACCATGATTCCTTTTTCATCTCTCTGTTTTATTCAATTTTAGACGAGGTTTTCCTCGAACGCGTCACGATATCGTGGCCAACCAGTGGATTATGAAAATTGTTGAAATATTTACGCTATGGAATTACGTATGTTCCCTACGTACGAATCTCCCGATACGTATACGTGTTCCACGTTCGCTGAGAAGCTTTAAAAGAAAAAGAAAAAAACAGGAAAAAAGAGGACGTCGGAAAAAGAAAAAAGTGGAAAAGGCTAGGCGAGAGTGGAATAGCAACACCTCCACGTCCGATCTGCAGAATATCCGAGTGCACGCGTTTTAAGCACTGCCCATAAAAATATTAATAAAAACTCGAATACTACTTTGAATATCAACGAGATTGCGTCAGCAAGAGTAACTGGGTGGAGGAACTTGGACGTTAAAAACTGTAACCCGCATTACACCTACCATTACTTTGTAGCGAGATTAAACGTTGAGGTTTGAATATTTAATTGAACAAGTAGTGAGGAACGGCATTGCACCGACGATAGACATTCGCGGAGTAATAAAGCGTGCTTCTTATTGAGCTCGTAAAATTTCTGCATTTATGGCTAGCGTGCTTCGTGTTTAGTTTATAATATAGGCAAGTTTCTGGAAAATTATGTGTACGATTGTACAATTTTTGTTACTTTTAATTTTGCTCTTGTTTGAGGAAAATTGTTGGTCACTTAATTGCCAGTCTGGTATATTGATTGATATCACTGAAAATTAGAGAAAGAATAAATGGTTTTATATATCGGCAAATATTTCTAAATCTAATTGAATTACGCAAATAGTTGTAACAATTCGAGTTTCGTGAAGATTTTTAAAAGTTATCAGATTTTGATATTGGAGAGATTGTTGTTACCGGTAAAAGCTACGAGTTAGCAGTGAAAGCTCTACTACTTCCCTTACGACTATGATCAAAGTACGATCACCAAAGTCGTACAATTTTACTGTCTTTCGAAATGTTACCAATTCAGCATATGGCTCCAAATAGGTACCGGAAGTAGCAATAGTGATCCCAGTAGATGCATCTTGTCCGCGATAATAATACATAAATGATTAAGAAGTAAACTCGCGAAAAATAACAATAATTCTCCTTTAAAACGTAAATGTAGCTTTAGTTTACATAAAATTTATAAATCATTATTACCAATAGTTGTGAGTAATCGTTAAGAATATTAATTGGTAAAAAAAATTGCGAAAATCGCTAAATTACGGCCAATTTTAACGAAAAATCAATTTAAAATTTAAGCGCAAGGGTGGGGAGCCATGGGTATATAAGGAGGGCACTTCCGCTGTTTTAATCAGTTGCTCGATAGACGCGGTACCGATCGGAGCTCCTCTTGGGCCTAGTTCAGGAAGATGGACCATGATCAACGTGTTATGATGGTGGTGGGGGACCACGAAGAGGGTGCTGCCCTCCATGGTGGCGGACACTGGTCAGCCTGATGATCCCTTGGTAGGTGACAGTGGTCAAGCGAGCTGAGTCGATGGTGGTGGATCACGGAGAGGCTGCTGAGCCCCATGATAGTGGACACTGGTCATCGCGATAACCCCTTGGTAATGGAAAGTGGTCAGCGAGCTGAGTCGATGCTGGAGGATTACGGAGAGGGTGCTGCCTGCTTAGTAGTGGACAATGGTCAGCTAGCTGAGTCGATGGTAGAGGATCATGGAGAGGATGCTAGCCGCTGATGACGTCACTTGTCTGCGAACGGTGAGTTTGTACAAACCGAATTTTTAATTAGAGGTGGTGGGGTAGATGAGGTAGCAGTAGTAGTAATTTTGATATGTACTTGAACAAACTGGAGGGCTATCAGCTAGCGCATTCGACTGAATGCTAGCATATATAGCCCTCCTATTTTATATAATTGTAATCGTTCTTTTTATTAGTTTATCGGTTTAAAAAATGAGAGATTGTTATGTGTTGAGAATAGTTTCGCGATTGAATGACTAGTGTATATCGCGAACACTCTTGGGATTGAACGATTAGTTTTATTACTTTTATTAGTTTTATGATTTATTATTTGTTTTTCTTATTTTTCAATTTTAATTTTCTTTTTGCTACCAAACTTTTGTATTTGAAGAATTTAGCTTTTTGCTATTATTACCGAATTTTTGTCTCCGAATTCTTGACATATTACTGAAATATTTTTGGACTTCAGAGAATTGAAAGTCCACACCTATTATATGTTAGATTTATAATAAAAATAGTTTATTAAAGTAACGATATAACAAAATAAAAATAGTGTATTAGAGTAACGATAAAAGAATTCCTAATAAGTTGCGTGCGTAAGCAAATAGCCGTGCTGCGCACCGTATCCATTTGGCATTACACAAGTTTAAGAGAAAAGTTGAATGAAATCTTGGTACCTCAGTGCCGAGGCTGCATATAATGGAAGGGTGGATGGGATTTGTGTTTGGGGATAGGTCCCTGCGTACTCATCTCTAAACGTGGAGGCAAGTATGCAGGGACCTAATTCCTTGATAACGTTTTTGAAAGACCGGTCTTTCTAAAACGATATCG
This sequence comes from Xylocopa violacea, assembly GCA_963969225.1. Classification (NCBI taxonomy): domain Eukaryota; kingdom Metazoa; phylum Arthropoda; class Insecta; order Hymenoptera; family Apidae; genus Xylocopa; species Xylocopa violacea. Next base: position 2,868,295 of record CAXAJV010000678.1, read on the forward strand.
AGTAACATTAGATTTAAGACTTAGATTTAAGAGTTAAATTTAAGAGTCAGATTCAAGAGTCAGATTTAAGTTATTTGCGTAAGGATATCAATGTTCGTTGCGATGTTCTTGTCAAGTGTCGATATTATTCCATTATTCCATATTCTGTTTTATTTCGCATCTCTTTTCGTTCGAATTCTTACTCTGTCATTCTTCGTTGGTATCTGATCTCGCTCCTTTATCTCGTACTTCAGATTTCTGTGAAAATAAATCAAATTTCTGCGTTACTCGTGGGATCGCCGAGGGATGAGAATACATCTTTAGTTAGAATTAATCTAGATTTATATGCTAAATAAAATAAATAATCTTACCCAAAGTAAACACAACCTATCCCTATTTTCCTTATACTTCTCGTTTAAGAAAACAGAATTACTAATTGATCTAGTGCAAATCAATTCATATTTGCTTGGTATTAATAAATCATTTAGCTGCGCATTCGCTTGCATGCATCGCATGCTGCATGTAAGTAAGGGTCCCTGCGCAGTCACCTCCACGTGGTGGACCTGGGCCCTTGGTAACGTTTTCGAGAGACTGCTCTCTCGAAAACGATATCAAGCTAAGGACTACGCGCGTAGACATAAGTATTGTTGTAAACTCGGTGCTAGAAGTACCAAACTAGTTAGAAGACCATGCTTCGTAACTTCTGATAAAGCTAGATAGATTTTCCACTTGTACAAAGATTACATAGATTTACCTTTAACAATTTTCCATGATGCTCATTCATTCTATTATTTCATTAACTTTACGCGAGATTAGAATAATTTAATTACTGGTACTTTTAGCACCGAATATTTTGCAATACAATTTAAATTTTCCAAGTCCTTTTCAGGACGTTGAAACTTTAAATTGGACAGCAAATAGTTTAGTTTAAGTTAATTTATAAGATCATATTTGTACTCATATAATGTAAATTTATAATTGTGTGAGCCTTTCCCTCTTATCCTGACTCATTTAAGTTAATTTTTACTATTATATTTGTACACTTGTGTAATGTAAATTTGTAATTGTGTAACCCTTTCCCTCTTATCCTGACTTCTCTCACTTATCACAACCGAGCGTAGTTATTCTCGCTTTAATTAGTTCGTAAGAATGGTATCCCAGTTCATGGGGTACTAACAGATTCTTCGATATGTGGTAGAATAGTTGTTTCGAAACCGGTATCTCGCATTTCTTTGTTGTCAGCGATAAAATCATTCATTTTCTATTCATATTCTATTCATAAAAACACGTCGGTCAAAACTCAGGGGCTCGTTTAAGAGAATCCTGCATAATCTATGGCAATTTCTATCTCTTTGTGGTGTTTGTTCTCGAAAGAGATTGGTCTGATTGTTGGAAATTCACTCCATTCCTAATTTATTTTAATTTCTACGTTCATCGTTGGAACGTCGTTGGATACGTCTCTGAACGTAAAGTTTAATCAATGATTTTATATTTACCTATTTTGTGATCGCAAAGTGGTTTCATTATTCTTTTTACATTTGGAAATAAGAAAATGGTATTTTCGGTGAATATAACGTTGGAGATATCACTATGGTATTGTTTTACGTCAAAAAGTCTCCATTTCCACAATCTTTAAGATTCTTTCCAATTGCTTCACGCAAACAGGCTATACGAAATTCTATTAGGAGAATCACTATTAAGAGAATCTTGAAATTGGACGTATTTTCTCCGTTCTTGTCAAAAATTCATTGGTTTTGGGGCGAATTTCAACAACTTCACCAACTTCGTCGAGAATAATACCCCTAATCCTTTCCACTTCCTTTGTTATCAAATTTATATGATTACTATGATGAAATTGTTATGACTATTGTAATGAAATTGTTATGATTATTGCAATGAAATTGTTATGATTACTGTACCAAACTTTGTATATGTATTGTACTGATTATTGTAATAAAATTGTACGGAAACACATTCTTCTTATTCAGAGGGAAACACACACTTTGATTTATTCCGTTTAATTTTGAGTCGTTTTAAAATAGAATAATAGAATTTAAAGTATCCTTTCGTATTGCTTTTTGTGCAATACTTTAACTTTTGTAAAATAGAATCATCGTATAATCATTCTATAATAATGTTTCTCTCTGAATAAGAAAGTGTTTCCTTTTGCGATTCGTAAAGTCCATACTGCAATTTCTAGAATTCTTTGGTAGATTTTAGAAAATGTATTATGGATCTCGGTTTTTTAACTGAAATAGAGTCAGATCTCGGTACCTTCTGTAACGAGATCGTAAATATATAATGGAGAGTGGATGGGATTTGGGTTTAGGGGTGGGTCCTTGCGTAGTCACCTCCACGGGGTGGACCTGGGCCCTTGGTAACGTTTTCGAGAGATTGCCTTCTCGAAAACGATATCAAGCTAAGGACTACGCGCGTAGACATAAGTATAATTGTAAACTTGACGCTAGAAATACCAAGCTGATCAAAAGATCGTGGTTCGTAGCTTCTAATAGAGATAGTTTGATTTTTCATTTGTATAAAGATTTCATAGATTCACTTTTAACAATTTTTTATTATTTCATTAATTTCGTTAGAGATTAGAATAATTTAATCACTGGTACTTCTAGCGTCGAGTCTTTTTCAGTACAATTGAAATTTCCAAGTCCTTCTCAGGACTTTGAAACTTTAAATTGGACTGCGAATAGTTTAGTTTAAGTTAATTATTGCCATCCAATTTGTACATTCATGTAATGTAATTTTAATAAGATAATCATCCCCTTTTATCCCGATTTCCCCCGTTTTTATTATTAATTATATATGGTGACTTCTATCTCGCTATGGCGTCCCTTCGATGAAGGGTTGTTTGATCGTTCGACGTCTGATGGTTTGACGTTTGAAGGTTTGATGGTTTGATGTTTGATGGCTTGATGTCTGATGGCTTGATGTTTGATGGTTTGATGTTTGATGGTTTGATGATCGATGGTTTGATGATCGATGGTTTGATATTTGATGGTTAGAAAATCACTTTCTTTCTGGTTTATTCTGGTTTACTTAAATCTCTGTTCGCCGTTGGAACGCCGTTGAATCGCCGCTGGCTCGCTGACGGATGCGTGCGTTTTTAGTCATAAGTACTTGTATATTGTATATCTCTGTAATTTAATTGTAATCGTATTGTAAAGAAATACGTTTTCTTACCCGGAGAGAGAAATAACTGCTCCCCTTTCTTGCACCCCTCGTTTATCAAGACAGAACTTTTAATTTTTCTCGCGTAAATTAGTTCGCGTTTATTTGCTCGAGCACTCTAACTTTATGCTTCGTAAGATCGCTTCACGTAGATTTCCTCTTTTTTTCTTCTTCCTTTTTTCCCTTTCCTTTTTTTCTCCTTCGCTCGAGATTTAGATTTTAATCGTCACGCAGGGAAACAGTTGCGACTCAATCAAACCGATGCGTGTTTGTCGTGGCCACCTGGATCTTCACGGGTTCAGCCGTGGACGCGCTCACGATGGAGCGGGCTGAGTGGTTCCCAACCCGAGGCGCTGGGGTCTGACCTGCTGTAAGACGGATTCGGGCGGTTCCACGAGGTTCGTCTCTATCGCAGAGCAATCCTAGAGTTGGGCCTCGCTGGGGTTCAGATGGACATCTCATTCACCGTCGGGGAGAGCGCGGTTGCGATTGTTTCGACGTAAGACGTGGCATAAAACTTGCTCGCGATTCGCGTCGGGTACGGTTTGCCAAATGGCTAACGCGGAAGCGTCGGATTGGAATGCTCTTTAATATAATAGTAGAATTTAGAGTATCGTACCGTAGAACCTTTTGCGAGACACTTTCGTTTGTCGAAATTGTTGGAAGAGTCACTTAATAAATCTCTCTTCGGGTAAGACAGTGGTATTTCTCGTCACCCCTTTCGTAAAGTCCATACTGCAGTTTCTAAATATCTGATAGATTTTAGGAAATGTATTATGGATTTCGCGTGTATTAAATTCAAGTAGAGTCAGATCTCGGTACCTTCTGTACCGAGATCGTAAATATATAATGGAGGGTGGATGGGATTAGGGTTTAGGGATGGGTCCCTGCGTAGTCACCTCCACGGGGTGGACCTGGGCCCTTGGTAACGTTTTCGAGAGACCGGCCTCCCGAAAACGATATCATGCTAAGGACTACGCACGTAGATTATATAATTAGTGTAATTAGAGAATAAGATATAGTTTAAGTTAATTTTTGCGTTCGCCGCTGGATCGCCGCTGGACCGCCGTTGGATGACTTGATATAACTTGTTAAATTTATCGTGCCTCATCGAAGGAGGGTTGTTTGATTCTTTAATGTTCGATGGGTAGGTGATTGATGTTCGGAAATCCGCTTAGTTTTTGGTTTATTCTGATTTATTTTAACCCCTCCCTTCGCCGCTGGAACGCGGCTGGATGTCGTGATATAACTTACTACATATTCTCCATTAATATAATTTAATTACGTTCCATCTTTGTTCCTTTCCCATGACTATTCTCATGCTAATCAATTCATTCGGTATTAGTAATCTATTCAGTGATCGGTAGATGAGTTATCTTAAGTATTGAAACTGAGAGCAGGTGTAGTTGAAATAGAAGTAATCATTCTGTGATTAAAGAAATATATGCGACGGTGGAAAATCAGGGAATTGTTTAAATAATCCGGCATCTCTCTCTCTCCATCTCTCTTTCTCTCTCTTTCTGTCTCCATGGTATCTTCCCTTGATCAAAGGTTGGCTCTTGATTTCAATAATTACAACAACAGAAAATTTAATTCTGTAGTCGCAAAGTGACTTCATTATTCTCTTTAAATTTGGAAATGAGGAAATGATATTTTCGGTGAATGCAGCGTTTGACGCATGGTATTGTTTTACGTAAAGAAATTGCCATTTCCACGTTTTCCAAGGTTCTTTCCAATTGTTTCACGCAAATAGGCTGTACGAAATTATAATTGAGAATGATTATTAGGGAATCGTGAAATTTGACGTATTTTCTCCGTTCTTGTCAAAAATTCAATGGTTTTGAGTCGAATTTCAACCAATCCTTTTCATTTCCATTCTGTTATCCAATTTTTATGATTTCTATAATAAAATTCCTGTGATGTCAATAAATAATTTCAACAGATATTTCTACGTTCGCCGTTGGATCGCCGCTGGATGCGTATATTATTAGTCATAGATAATAGTAATTATAATTAGATAATAGTAATTGTGATAATAATTGTAATGAAATTGTAAGGGAGTATGTACATTGTCTTATCAAGAGCGAAACCATGGAATTTTTCCTCAAAATCCCCGTTTTATCGAAATTGAATATAATTATTCTTAGTCTCCATTTGCACACTACTGATGTTTATCAGTAATAGTTTTATTACTCTGCGTACTCGCTGGCATGCATCGCATGTGGCAAGCAAGTAGTGAGCACGCTAACTTAATGTTACACGTAAGTCGCTGCCATGAGTAGCTCCATGGGTCGAAAAGACCGTGGTTTGGAAAGTGGACAGCGCCGGAAACATTTAGTTAGCAAATCTACGTGATTACGTAGTACCACGTGAGTATGTAGAGTACCTTTGGTCACGTCGCGAATGTTATGTTCACTTTTCTCTTTGATTTATTACTTATCACAAGTTTGTCCAACTTTAATTACCTTTTTAATTTCTTTTTTTCAGAATAGAGTATAATAGAGTTTAGTGTTTATCGCATCGTAATCCCTTTTGAGAAACGCTTTAATGTTTCTAAAGTGTCGATAAAGAGACTTTGTAAATTACTCTCTGGATAAGAACATGATATATACTTCCAGTCCCTTCTTCCCTTTCGCGATTCGTAAAGTCCACGTTGCAATTTCTAAGAAAATGTACCATGGATTTGGCGTGTATTGAATTCAAGTAGAGTTGGTACCTTCTGTACCGAGATCGTCAACATGTAATGGAGGGTGGATGGGATTAGGGAAATATGGATGTGTTCCTGCGTAGTCACCTCCTCGTTGGTGGACCTGGGTACTTGGTAACGTTTTCGAGATCCTGGTCTCTGAAAGACGATATCATGCTAAGGACTGCGCTTGTAGACATAAGTATTGTAGTAAACTTGATGCTAGATGTACCAAACTAGTTAAAAGATGGTGGTCGTAGCTTTTGATAGAGATAGATAGATTTTTCACTTGATCAAAGGTTTCATAGATTTACTTTCAACAATTTTCTATGATACTCATTCATTCCATTATTTCATTAACTTTGCGCGAGATTAGAATAACTGGATTACTGGTATTTTTAGCATCGAGTATTTTGCAGTACAATTTAAATTATCTAAGTCCTTTTCAGGACTTGGAAATTCTATTTACGTTGTACTTCAGGTAATAGTTGAAGCCATAATTTAAATTAAGTTAAGTAAAATTTTACTCTCGTGGCATCAACCTGGAACCGTCGAAGAATTCTACTTTCTCTCTGGTCTTTTTGGATTTTAATTTAAATCAAATCTTTATCTGGCAAGAGGTTTTATGTCTGCAATAATTCACATTTTATGAGCTTTGGAAAATTTTTAATTCGGTCCTCCCTTTTGCGTAAAATATATCCACGAATCTTGCAAGAACTGCTACTTTATCAATTTCGAATCCTATATTGTACAGGGTGTAAAAATTTGTACGCGATCAATATTTCGGACAGTAATGGTCATAAAATTCCATTAGATCAGTGGCCTATCTTGTAGCTCGTCGGTACTAGGATAAATCGAGACGAAGTTGTCGACTTGAGCTTGCAGAGTATCACGAGCTTACCGACAGGCGATACTTGAGCTTGCAGTGCACCGTGGAAAGCTTCACGACACCTCCGTATCGACTCGTCTCGATGCCTGCATGTTATCTATGCGGGATTCTAGATTTCTTCAGAAGCAAATTTCTTTGTAGATACAATCGCAGCACGGAGCAGAAAATCTCCTTACCGATATTCAATCAAATAGCGTATATGTTGCAAGTGTATTATATTCGTACAAGAATTCAATTAGTCGATCAGAAATCGTTAGAACCGCGCAACAAGCAAAGACAGAGAATCTCGCGAACTTTTTGAAACATTCGCGACATCAATCTCGAAATTTGTATTAGCATTGCATTCTCATACAGCAACTTATAAAAGGAATTCAGTAATTCAATACTTCTGCCAGAGTTTTTCATTTAGAAACGCTATGTCCGCTCTGCCTCATCTTTGCAGTGTTTGCACGTTTCGTTCGCCTGCTTTCGCATTCGTGCTGCGGTGAAATTGTCAGTATCGCGACGTGATCTCGCGGAAACACATGAATAATGTCAACTTTCAATGCGAATTCGCTTTCACCGAGTGTCGGGCTATTGCTACGGACATCAAATTTTAATATCCGCACTTTACTTTACCGCCGAGTGCATGGGAAGTTGTGTTCTTTTCATTGGAATTTTTATGCCTCGTAATGGTCCAGCCGCTAGCGACTGAATGTCTTCTCTAGTTAAGACATGATCTACTCTGGGGAATGGAGTTCCCCTAGCCTGTATAATGGAAGCAAACGAAACGTCAAGTATTCTTCGTTACACGGAAATCTAACAATGGCGAAGGGTAGGAAAGATGCTTTCATTCGGATGAGGCGGTCTTCTATACACGCGTTATTACATCTTTTTTGTACGTAAAAGGATGAGGCTGTATTGTTCTGTTTTGTTGCATCTCGATGGGTATTTAAAAGCAGTGTTGCATGTTTTTGGTGTAGATTCTGATTGTTTCGGAACAAGGGAAATCCTAATTACCTATTTTTGTAGGAGAGTGCAGTATCGTGATATAACGCACGTCTATCACGAATGCAAACTATCTCACGGTAAACTAGCAGTGTGATAGCTCTGCATTTACGATTTCCTTTTCGAGGAAATTGAATTCTATAGAGCTTATCGTTTCAGAATTGTCTAGTGCCGCTTCTTGTTATATTATATCTTAATTTTTATTCTAATTGAAAGGCAAATATGACAACTACTAGAAAACTTTGGAGAACGTGTATTAATGTTAGAATCATTTTGAAGTTTCGACATTTAGATTAGCGATGTTAACTATTCAGTTGATCTTCATTGTATTTGTGACACAGTAATAATTCAGTAGTTGCGTACGTTAACAATTTTAAACACCAAATTACTTTGTGAAAATGGTTCGATTAAAGAAACTTCGCTCGACACACGATAGGCTTTACAGCGAAGCAGTTTGCGCCCTCTGAATTGTGTTAATCAGAAACTTGATTGTAGGTCCAGCGCGCGTTTTCGCTGGAGCTATCATTCACGTTAATTAAAATAGCTCTGCGCTAACAATTCGTTAACTGGTTTGCTTCAATGCCCTGCGAAATTACCCACTAGCAAAAACGTAATCCGTGGGTTGATTCCATTCAAAGGAAGCAAATTAGATTAAATATCCAGGATTTGAATCTCTGGGGACACGTAAACCGTATGCTGAAATTAATTCATAATTATGTAATGGTCGCTAGGTCATAGATGTTTCTATTGAAGTCTCATTTTCGAAGCGTTGAGCTCGTTAGGCATTGCATATTTTTGGAATCTGAAGTAGAAATACAAATTTTTCTTCTCCGTTCCGAGCGGAGTTTTGTGTAACTTTCCGTTCGATATTCCAACAGAGTATACTCTTCTTTCTTCAAGGGGTACAATTTTTCATCACCACTGAATCGCTATAGAGGCTCATGTTCACTGTCGAAAGAAACGGTCCTAGAATCTATCAAACCTGGTCGCGCATCGATAATCGTGTAGAAAGGATAAATTAACATCTGGCATTGGCCAAATATCTAGGTCGAGAATTTACTGAAGAATCATTAGAGAGAAAAAACGACAATACGAATCTCCGACACAATGTATACAATGTATTCACACTCGCTTCGAAATGAGAAAGGGTGATAAAATGAAATACAAGAAGTAAAAGCAACGGTTCGGTATTTCCACAGACGAATTCGTTACGTCAAAGAACGCGATGTAACCGATGTAAAATTCGACGAAGTTCAAGTACGCGTGACGAGGCTTCTTTTATTATACTACGTTCGTTCTTTGATTTGAAGGTTGATGAAACTTCCTGTCGGGTTGATTCATTTGGTAAACATGAACCTGGCATTTCGCGGAGAATAATAGATTAACATGACTCGTGACAGAGAGGAGAGAACGGAAATGTTGGAAGAAAGTTGCCGCAATTTCATCTAGCACCGCGCCGCGTAAGTTCGTTACACGAGCGGAATTTTCCATATAAAGCATCGCGCACGCTGAACATCTTATCGCTTCTTTGAGCTATCGCTGTGAGATTCCCCTAGCCTTCAAAGCAGTTAAAATTTTCACAGTTTCAGTGGAATCGTGCCCACAGCGTGACCTACATTCGCGGAATTTCATTTTTCTCCCTATAATGTGAATGCATGTGATTGTATTGTTGGATTGAAAAATTCAGAGTACGCAATGGTTCCGTAGACCTCCGTGAGATGTTCGCGAAGTTTCACATTGTCAATTTCACTTGTCGTATCTTGGAAATGAACGAACTTAAGCAAATCGAACATTCTCTTTATCTCTCAAAAAGAATGAAGTCGGCAAATAAGCGGTGTTCTTTCCATTTTTCTGATCTTCGCAAATAATTAGTAACAATGTGGTGAAACGGAACATCTTTTTCCTTTAAAGAGAAATTCAATTTTCTTAGTCGTTTAACTCGAATTGTTTCTCTAATCAAAAACGTATTAAACACGTTGACAGTTGCTCGCGGGTATTGCTGAAACTCGTACGAATTTACATTTCCGACGCGCGAATGCATCGCACTCGTCAATCATAACATCAATCTACAACATCGGACACCGACGACCATTGAATTATCAGCCTTCAGCTAATCAACTGACAAAACAACACGTACCTTTGATAAAGTCCACAGCCATTCCCAAGCCGTACGTATCCTTGTCGTAATCGTCGAGAATGTAGGCGCCGATCTTAACACCGGGTACAATTCCACGATCGTTGAGCCTGTCCAGAGTGTAAAGCATCACCTCGAGCGCTTGAACGTCACGTTGCGGCATCACTGGCCCGCAGGTAATGGTATCCTTCCTCTCATGGACCATCATTAGACGACTCAACACTAGATTATACTCGACCATCGCGCTGTGCTTAACTGGCCACTGATTCGGCGGTTCCAGCTCATGCGACGAGTTGTTCGTCGTTTGCGAGGACGCCTCGTCCATGGTAACGGTTCATGGTCAGAAGAAGTGGCGATCATGTCAAAAGTGAACAAAAATTGGTTCACGTCGTTAATCAATCCGATGGTCGACGTTTCGGCGGTAACTGGAAGTTGTTCCCTCTCTGTAGACGAAAGCGCGAGATTTTCGTTAAGGTAGTTGTCCAGAGAACCATTCGTACTTTTCAAACGGGAGCGAAACCTTTGATCAATCCTGCACTCTGGAGACGAATTCTAGTGGACGTGTCAACGAGACTCTTAGCCCCCCGGGAGCATCGTTGCTGGCATTCGCTTGGACGTATTCCATTTGCATGGTCGAGGCGGTTCTTCGTTGGACCTCGTCCTTGACCCACGTCGGCGTAGAAGTTCGTCCCGACACCGGGCCTCCGACCTTCATAGATGAATCAAGTTTCAGGCTCGTCGATGTCGAAGTTTGCACCGTGGACGACCTGGACTTTCGTTCTCTCGTAGGATGATCGATCACCGGGATGGGCATCGTGCTCAAGGAGTTAAACCCGTCGGACGGATTAACTTCATTCACCGTTCCATTATCCAACGAGCGGGTTTGAGCCCTCTCATTTTTCGAGCTAAACCCGACGGACGGTTCATCAGGCTTAATGTCGCAGTCATGTTTGAATATTTCGATTCAACGACTCTGTCGCCCTTGAACCGACGGGTTGCCGTTTCTTCGAAACCATTAGAGGATCGTTAAACGTTACTTCATCATCTTCTGTCAAACCATCCGTAGCTGTATCGAACCGTTCCGCCTGGTCGTCGATTTTCCTATTTATCGACCCAATTGTTTGGATAACGGCTTTTCTAGACGCGGATGGTCGTTCAGAAGGGGTTAAAGGAAGCTTCGATTTCGAATATTTCGTTTTATTCACGAGCGATTGCTTATGGTTCGCGTTTGTTTTGATATCCTTCGTAATCTTCCGCTCTTGCTCAGTCGAAGGTGAGTTCCTGAACGTATCGTCGGAATTTCCCTCGCCGAATTCAGGAAGGCCACTGTTCTCCGACGTATAGCCCCTTTCGGTTAGACAGTTCATATCGTTTCTTAGGTACGGGGCACTCCTTGGCGCCGCAACAGAGCTATGCTCGGAGTTCACGAGGACGCCGTCAGACTCCTTTGTCACGTTACTTTGCGCAGAAGCCTCTTCCGTTGTCGCTTTATTCGCCTCTTCTTTAGCCTTATCAATCTCGCTCCGCGGAGCGTCTAATTCCATATCTTGCGACGAATCCGCGCTCAAATTGAGTCTTATCGAGATCACATCGTTACTTAGACTTGAAACGTTTTCCGGTAACTGTGCATTGTCATTTCAACGTCGAATTCGGTTTGCCATTTAACATCGAGCTATCCGATAGCAGTGAATCGTTCTCACTCACCACATCTGGTGCTTCGAGTGTTACTCTGTTAACTCATCCTGTGCTTCCGTCGTGACTTGTTGAACTGAATTCATTGCTCAATGTTAAAGTACTCAAATTTAACGTCGAATCATTCCACTGCTGTACGTGTGCTGCAGCATCTCGATCGTCCAGTGAGTTATACTTAACGTTCTCTGAAATGAAGTCGATCTCCAATTCTGTCTCAACAATTTTCGCATCGTTATCCAAAAAATCATTTGTCGTTTCGTTGAAAGTAACATTCAATGAAGTTCCATCGTATTGCGACGAATGCAACGTGACCGCGTCGCTAGACGGAATAATATTTCTCTTCTCGCGGATCGAAAAATTTCCACGGGTTCTCCTGTCTGCCTCATCATCGCTTCCATTTGTTGATATCTGTTTCACGGAGATTCCATTCAACTGGCGCGTATACTCCATCTCTCTCCGAATCAACGTTGATTTACGAGACGTCGACGTTCACCAGGAACCTTCGAACTCTGAAGAATGAGGAGTCCTCCCTTCTGTCTTGATTGCTTTGACTCTTTTGCCTCGCGGCTCGCAATTCGAGGATCCCGAATTCTGGCAGAGGTACGACCACTCCAGATTTATTACATCACCAAAATCGAACGACCTCGGCTCTTCGTCAAGTTTTATTCCCGAATTTTAATGGACCTTCTGCTCATCAACTGATACATGGAATTATCATGCCCGTCGACTTCTATTTCCGATTTCCCTTTTGGTATCAATTCTCCGTCGAACAGTTCACTAATAGAAGCGGAAGATTTAGGAGTTTCAATGAAATATCGTTTCTGGATGTATCCTTTGGGCTCAACATCTCGCGTATCTTTCTTACCTTTCGTAGATGCTCGTCTCTTCGCGTCTTTTAATCTTTTTCGACCCGTCAGCGTTTTCAATTTCAACCGTCGAATCCTTAATAGTTGATTAATAGAGGTGGAAGACTCGGCAGAATCGATTAAATATTGCTCAGCCGAGCCTTCCGACGGCTTCCTACCACTCAATCCCCCTGGATCCGCGAATTTCTCCGATTTCAATCCTGTTTCGAATGCTTTACCGATAGAAACAACGGATTCAGGAATCTCAGTCGAATGTCGCTTCCATTGCGGTTTCCTCGCCATCTCCCAAGCTCCGAGAACCCACGATACCGTCAGCCTGAAAATAGTCCATGGTCCTTTGACCGTCCACCCTATAGGATCTTTTCATCCGAAGACGTCGAAGCTCGCCACTGAATCCCCTTTGCCTTCTCACGTCCTTGTTCTCTCGTCTGAAAGCCTTTAGCGAGTCGTCATTGCACGAATCCACAACAACGTGACCGTAATCAACGGTCGCATCGCCGCCTCTCTAGCGACGTCTTTCATCGCGACACGGGAAACCCGGGAGGATAAGCGGGGCTCTTCCGGAATATTCACTGAACTCCCGGTGAATCCGGTCGATCCCCTCGCAGTTGGCCCGGCTCGGCGTTTATCGCGTCGTTTCTTGTGGCAGTCGTTCGACGGGTCGGGATCCGCGAGTCGACGATCGCTCGACCGGATCGATCGATCGTCATCTTCGTCGGTTTGATTCGCGCCCACCGCCTGGGCGGTTCGCCAGGAAATTGCTCTCGACGACTCCTCCGTGATGTCATTCTTGACGAGTGGACGGAATGTTTGCCGAGCGGTAGTTGATGGCAATGATAACTTTTAAGGGTGCCGGGATGACGGAGTATTTGAATGGTTTTGGAATTTCAGGGATGGTTCATTAGCGCCGCGAGCCCCGTAAGCGACTTCGGCGCGGTTAACCGACAGCTGGTTGTTACCATAATCGAGCGGATACCGTTCGCCCGCCAAACTGTTTCGAAGAATCGATAGCACCACTGACACGGCCAGTACGGCCAGCCAACAGTTGTTCCGCCGCACCACCTGCCTCCCGTGACAAACATGTCCTGGTCCTGCAAAAATACGCAGCGTCTCTGTGAATCCACCACATCGCATAATAAGACCTATCGATCTAGTAATCTTATGCTAATCGAGGAGAAACGTATCGAATATCGTTCTCTACGAGATGTACGTGTTTGTTGCACCGAGACGGTTCGAGGCAATTTGGTTGAAACTATTTGAATGGTACAAAAGGGTTAAATTTGATTCGCTCTGTTTGAGAGCGGTTTAATCTATTTGCAGAGGAATGGAAATGTTTGAAGATTAATTATTCATACGTATATTGTGTATGCAATCAACTTAGAGGTTAAGGGTTGAAGCTTTGTATTACAGATACGTGAAGTGCATTAATATCGTGGAGTTTATTTTGAGCTAAGTTATTAATCATGATGCAATAACGAACCAGTAAATATCTCTGCGAGTGTTGCACATTTTCGAAATTACAGAAGAATACCGCATAGTTGGAACTCCGAGCATTACACGTGCATAGTCAAAGCAGGAACTAACCTCGATCAAACATTGGCTATCAGTTAAGCGTGGAATATTACCACTAAATTTCTCGTATCCAAATCGAAGGAGCCAGTGGCCGCAACAGGCGCATACAGAGTCCTGGTGCACCGTTGTACATATTTTAGCATCGGTGTATTGATTAATTGTGTTCAATGCGTTCATATTAAATTATCCATCACTTCTGATAGTACCTTCAAGTGACTGTAAAAGATTAATACCCTGGAAATCCATTTATTTGAACAGCGTCGGTGGAAATCTCGCTCGTGCGAATGCTTTTTGTAGCCATAATACGTTGATCCGATTACTCTTAGTACAAGCGTTTTCATTTGGTTGGCACGGAGCCAAACTGCGATTTGATCGAGAGTGATTTTCCTAGTTTCTATAAATCAGATTTATCGATCGCCTTTCTATAGACCGATACGATCAGCAGTATCGTTGATGGATCACCCTCGCGCAGTTAATCGAATGAAATTTTAATAATCCGAGAATATGATAGCTTAGGAACGAAGCTATCGCGATGTCGATATAATCTATACAATTGATGCAGAATTAATTACCACTCGGTTAACGCTATCTCGAAAGCCAATATAATCTCTTTAAGCGACATCTTATTGTTGCCAGGCCGCGCAGCGATCCCCTAGTCGCTCTTCCAGAAAATTAACCCCTCGCGCTATAACCGTTGTATCCTATCTAACCGTGGATCGTCGCGATTCAACGCGAGCATCCATTATTTTAACACTGCTTGCGCGTTAATTAGTCCGTTTCGAGGCACGGTCTTTCCTCTTTGTCCAATAAATTTCGCGCGGCTGCGAATCCTGAAGGAAAGCCTCGGAAACGAAGGTTATATTACTTGATCTCCTTTCCGTGCTCGTGTCCAGGTTTGACGCGTTCGTGGGCTAAATATCTGTCGGAACAATGGAGTTACAGGGCTTTAATAAGGCCGTTACTTTATCGAAGGGCTGCCGCGCTCGATAGGATTGAATCGTACGAAATGGACCCCGTTTCGCCCCGTCTCTCGGAGTAGGCACATGCCAGGTTTATTGTCAGATGTATCGACGGAAACGGTGATTTCGCGGGGACAGCGATAGGTTGGTAGGAATCGATCGAGCCCCGTTAAACGGTTATTGGACGATTTAGGTGAGGTAAGCATACTTCCTTGCAGAGCGTATTAAACTTGGTCTTCGATTCTCACGACACTTTCCAGCTTAAATTGACATTTTGGAGGTCTCAGATGTCTTTAATTCAATTATCTTCACGGGTAATTTCAACGGTAACTTTGATTTCCTAATCTTCTCTTATCCGTGGGTGATAATTTGAATGGAATATCCGAAGGATTCATTTTTTACCTTTCAGTTGATGAAATCAGTAATTCACGTTGTAAGTAGTTCATTTCTGTTTTATCGCTTGACGAATTCACTAGAGAATTTGACGGTTTACGGAAAGGAACCAGCATTAGTAAGAAACTTGAAAATTTGTTTGAAAAGAGAGCAACAATAACTGGATATGGTGAATACTGGGTAGTACATATTACTATCTGGATGTGGATTTTGGGAGCGATGCCTTCATCAAGAGAAAATAAGAAGCCAATATTGAAGAGGAAGAGAATAAGAAGAACAGTATGCCGCGGGAAAAATTCAGGGATTCTTCCATTGTTCGTGTTTGAACATTTTTTTCATCTACCCCCGTATTTCGAGGTATAAAGTTAAACTGATAACAAATATTACATACAAGAATGCATGTTTTCGTGAAATTTTATCACGACAGTCTATCATTATCCTCAACAGCGAAAATTAGTAGCCAATATTGTGTTCCGTTCCTTCTCAACCCCTGAAAGAGAAATTACACTTTCTAAAAGACATTAGACATCCTGTAGAATCCGCAACTGAAGGGGTTACCGTAAATACCTTTCGTGGTGTTAAAATTTGACACGCGTGTGACAGAGATAATCTGTCGTGAATTTATTCAAACGGAATCTGAATTGTCATCTTTTTATGATCGATCTCTTAATCGCGACCAGTAGAAGGAATTCAGCGCGAAGTGATCAGCAAATCCTCATTGTTGGATCGTTTAACTGGTGCATGTAATTACGACTGTATATTGTACATTTGTATCAGCTCCTCGCCCTAATTGGTCTGGTTCGAGCCGCTGACATCTGCATTGTCTATGACAACATATGTTGTCGTAACTTTCTCAATCGTATTCGGGATCCGTTCAATTATACAGGCTTGCATAAGGTACATGTGCGCGAAATAGATGGGTGTGATCACTCCTTGGTTCGATTGAGGAATCCGCGTGGCATTTTTCTAAGGATTTTAATCATTTCGACGAGTTCCATGACGGCGTTTCCACCTGGCATTCAAGTGCTACAAAATATTTTTCGTCAAGCGAATTCCACGGATACAATTTCGAACGTGATCGCGTACGTTCTTTCGTCCGCGAGAAGAAAGAACCCATAGAATGGAGTTCCGCGGCGACGCAGCATCCCCTGCAAGTCAAAAGGGGACCAAGGTGGGAACAAAGGGAATCCTTAATGGCACGCAAAGATCGTCTACTGGCAAATAATTGGAGACAAAAGTCTCCATTCCCGTGACGTGTAAAGTGGATTGATTATTCTTCTGACGATATATCTTTGTTCGATTATACGGAACTGCACTTTAGAAGAGGGAAGTTGTTTTTGTTCTCGATAGGTATCCCTCGTTTACGTTCGAGAACACTCGCTAATGGAGCGATTTTTCCATTTGATGGGTTTACATTGGTTCAGCGGCCGTGCTCCTTTTGTTTCACGAGCGACTTCGCGGCCGGCGCAAGGGTCTCCGCTTTAATCTCCCGCATAGACGGTGAGAATGGACCTTTAATCTTCTCCGAACGATCAGTGCTACCTCTTTTGAAAAGCAAGCAATGTATTGTTAATATTGGATGCTTTCCAACCGAACTTTTAAATCGGCGCTATCATTTAAATTCGCAGCTAGATTGGTCCGTGATCTGTTGGCGAGTTTAACTGCTCCCTTCTTTTTTTGTTTGTCCGCTACGATGTACCACTGTTGATAATCTGTGGCGAACGATGACTGGAATGTGATAAGAGGAATTTTTATCGGGAGCCAGCGAACGATTTTTTCCCAGGGAAAAGCTTCTATAAACACAGCAAGGTTTTATTTCTTACGAAACTTTAATGCTCTTATAATTTCTCTTAAAGTTTTTATTAAAACTCCATGAAGATTTAAGCTGAGTTTTTCCCCCCTCCGCCGATGGGAGGGATCGCGAGATTTTTATTAGAAATTTCGTAGACTGGCTGTAAGCAGCTTTCGTTGTACCTTGGATTTTCTTATCGTCGCGTATAGGAAATGATACCATGAACTATTTGAACTAGAAGTTCGTTGATACAGTTTTATAACCGCCTATAACGCCGTGTAATTGAGGAAGGGTAGCACGTTCGCGTAAGCACACACAACGCGATATAGGACACGAGGAATTCATTTTTCCATTTTCCGCATTGATTGGCAAAGCAGAAAGTCCAAGAAAAAGCGCGAGGTCCTAAGAGGCGACGTTCCAAAGGGGTGGCTAGCGTAGAGTCATAATGCTCGCAGATGTGCCTGCGAACAAAAATTGCGACCAGTGACATTTCGCGTTTGTATCCGCTTCACGGATCTCGAGATTTCGATACTCCTTGACACCGAATGATTCCGCGATTTTCGCAATAAATAGCGGAGACACGCGTGCATCGTAACGCATCAGCTACCGGTCCTACAAATTCTACACCTAGGAGATGACATACCGAATCTCGGGCCTCTAGAATTTTTTTCATTCAAGTACATATTGTCTATGGGCCACTAGTGACCGCTCCAGGAGTTCGCTCTCCACATATTTCGACTCCCAGAGCCAGACATGCCGTATCTGGTACCCCTAGAATTGACTTCACTTATGTACTGATTCGCTCTGCGCCATTAATAACCAATCCATGAGTTCTACCTCCTTATACGAAACATAGGGTCGGACATATCATGTCTGTGGACCCTAGTATTGGTTTGATTTAAGTATATATTGTCTGTTGGCCATTAACGACCCCTCCAGAAGTTCGTCAACCTCCACTTACTTGACACCTAGGGCCGGATATGCCGTGCCTGGGGCCCCTAATATTGGATTCATTTAAGTACTTATTGGCTCTTGGCCAGTAGTAATCGCTCCAGGAGTTCTATAGCCGACTACTTCGAAACATAGGACCGAACATACTGTAACAGGGGCCACTAGAATTGGATTCATTCAACCCCCTATTGAAGCTGTGCTATTACTAACCGCGCCAAGAGATTCCCTGCCACCTAATTCGACACCCAGGGTCCGCGATGCTTTCCAAGGGCCTGTAGTGTTGGTCTCATTTAATTACTTATTGGATCTGGGTCATTCGTAACCCCCTAGCATTTCGTAGCCCGCATATTCAACCCAAGGTATTCCAAACATGATACATTTTATCCGCTCGACAATTATATATAAATACAAACAAATATAACCTAACCCAACAAAACCTAACCTCTCGACGTTAATATTTTATAAAATTCCTGACGTGTCGGCCCCAACTTCTCGGCGGGAACATTATTTACGTCTACAATGTTATATATCCTAACCTAAGGCAACCTAACATCTCGGCAGTAATATTTTACAACATTCCTGACGTGTCGGCCACTACTTCTCGTAGGGAACATTATACATAAATAGAATCTAAAATAAATTAACCTAATTCCACGCAGCACATTTGTAGTAGTGTTTCACAGGATCCCGGGCATGCTGGCCCTACATCGCGGTGGGAACATTATATGCGTCTATAACGTTATATATTATAACTTACGGCAGCCTAACCTCTCGGCGGTAACATTTTACAACGTTCCTGGCGTGTCGGAAACTACATCTCGGTAATAACATTATATACGTCTATAACGTACTATAACCTAACCTAACCCATCTAGCCCCACGATGGTAGTGTTTTAAAGAATCTAAAACGAAACATGACCGCCAAGACCTCAGCTTGCGTTAGGTCCGGTTACATAACGTTTCAGACGTAGATAACGTTCCGACCGAGAAGTATGGGCCGACCCGCCACTAATGTTGTAAAATATTACGAGCGACAGGTTAGGTTGCGTTACGTTAGGTTATATAACGTCATAGAACGTATATAATGTCCACACCGTGAAGCAGGGACTAACCTGCTAGGAATGTTGTTAAATATTACCCTCGAGAGGTTAGGTTGCCTTAGGTTATGACATATAACGTTATAGACGTATATAATGTTCCCACCTAGAAGAAGGGTCTTGCTTGCCAGGAATGTTGTAAAATATTACATCCGAGATGTACGGTTACCTTAGGTTAGGATATATAACGTTATAGACGTATATAATATTCCCACCCAATACCTAGGAGCTGAAACGTCTGGGCTTTTGTAAAACACTACCACCCAGTGACTAAGTTGTGTCATGCTACGTTATATAACGTTACAAGCGTATATAATGTTCCCACCCAGAAGTAGGGGCCGACACGCCAGAAATGTTGTAAAATATTACATCCAAGATGTTAGGTTGCCTTAGGTTAGGATATATGACATTCTAGACTTATATAATGCCCCACCTAGAAGTACGGGCACACACGACCGGGATTCTGTTAACCATTACCACCGAGGTGTTAGATGGGTTAGGTTAGGTTATAGTACGTTATAGACGTATATAATGTTCCCACCGAGAAGTAGGGGCTGACGCTCCAGGAATGTTGTAAAACATTACATCCGAGATGTTAGGTTGCCTTAGGTTAGGATGTAAAACGATATAAACATATGTACGGTCCTCATCGAGACGTACGGGCCGAGATGACCAGAATTCTGTAAAACATTTCCACCGAGGGGCTAGATGGGACAGGGTAGGTTATAGTACGTTATAGACGTATATAATGTTTCCATCGAGAAGTACGGGCCGACCCGCCAGGAATATTGTAAGGTATTATGGTCGAGAGGTTAGGTTGCGTTAGGTTAAGTTATTTAACGTTATGGACCTATATAATGTTCCCATCGGAAAGCAGGGGCCAACACGCCCGGGATATTGTAAAACATTATTACCCACGGGATAACTGGGTTAGGTTAGGTTACAATAGGTTATAGACCTATATAATGTTCCCACCAAGAAGTAGTGGCCGACATGCCAGGAATGTTGTAAAATATTACATCCGTGATTGTTACATTGGCTTAGGTTAGGATATATAACGTTATAGGCGTATATAATGTCTCCAGCGAGAAGGACGGGCCGACACGAAAGGAATGTTGTAAAATATTACCGCCGAGAGGTTAGATTTCCTTATGTTAGGATATATAACGATATTGACGTATATAATTAGCCCGCCGTGAAGTAGAGGCCGACGCGCCAGCAATGTTGTAGAATATCACGGTGGGAATATCATATACGTCTATGACGGTATATATCCTCACCTAAGGCAACCTAACTGCTCGACGGTCTTATTTTACAATATACCTCGCGGGTCGGCGTGTTGTACCCGGTGGGAACATTATATACGTCTATAGAATAATATAACCTATCCTAACCTATCTAGCACCTCACGGGTAATGTTTTACAGCATCCCGGGCACGTCGGCCCGTACGTCTCGGTGGGGATATTATATACGGCTATATCGTTATATATCCTAACCTAACCCATCTAACCCTTCGCTGGTATTGTTTTACAGAATCCCGGTCGTGTCGTCCCGTACTTCTGGGTGCGGACATCATATAAGTCTACAACGTTATGTAGCCTAACCTAACCCATCTAGCCCCTAGGTGGTAATGTTTTACTGAATCGCAGTCGTGTCGTCCCGAACTTCTCGGTGGGGACATTACATACGTCTATAACGTTGTATATCCCAACCTAAGGCAACCTAACATCTCGGATGTAGTATTTTCTAACAATCCTGGCGGATCGGCCCTTACATCTCGGTGGGAACATTATAAACATCTATAACGTAATATAACCTAACCGAACCCAACTAGAACCTCGCTGATAATGTTTTACAGAATCCCGTTCATGTCGTCCCGTACGCCTCGGTTGGGACCTTATATACGTCTATAGCGTTATATATCCTAACCTAAGGCAGCCGAACCACTCGAATGTAGTATTTTACAACATTCCTGGACAAGTTGGCCTCTACTTCTCGGTGGGAACATTATATGCGTGTATATCGTAATATAACCTAACCTAACCCATCTAGACCCTCGGTGATAATGTTTTACAGAATCCCGGTCTTGTCGGTCCGTCCTTCTCGGTGGGGACATTATATACGTCTATAACGATATATATCCCAACCTAAGGCAATCTAACATCTCGGATGTAGTATTCTCCAACATTCCTGGCGGGTCGGCCCCTACTTCTCGGTGGGAACATTATATACGTCTATAACGTAATATAACCTAACTTAACCCATCTAGCCCATCGCCGGTAATATTTTACAGAATCCCGTTCGTGTCGTCCCGTACGTCTCGCTGGGGACATTATATATGTCTATAACGTTATATATCCTTTTTTTTTCTTTTTTTTATCGTGGGGAAACCCTCATGGGTACCTCGGACTTTGGGGACTATCCGAGGTTATGTCGGACTCTTGCCGACTAAAGCCCCACGGTGGCCATCATCTGCGCGTGTCGGACGGGAGCCGGGAACTCTTAACGGTCGACGATCGGCATCCTCCTGCGCTGGGGTCTCCAGTTGACCTTCTGCTCGGCTACTCTTGCCTGTAGCCTGATCTTCTACCATGGTGACGCGCAAAGATATCTGTGTGCGCCAAGCGCCGCTCGTGAGTGGCGCCGCTCGTGAGCCACTCACGAGCGGCGCTACGTCAAAGGTAGACGTGCAATCACGATCGCAAGCCCAAACATGTGACCATCTGTGCTTACCTTGACGCACAGCTGCCATACTCCTGTTTGCTGCCGTTGCAGCTGCGAGTCTTTCGCAGCTGTGCATCCTTCCGGTCCTGGCCGTCTTGGCCTCTTGTGACGGTACAGCTGCAAGTCTTTCGCAGCTCGTCGTCCTGTCCAATCCCGGTCTTCTTGACCTCTTCGCCGTCTTGGCATCCACTTCGGTCGTCTTGACCTCTTCATCTCTTCGGGCTCTTCTTCGCCCATCTTCCGGATGAAGATAGCCTTTGAGATGAGGTGGTTGGCGGCGAAGTTCCGTTCCCCGATGGGATCTTGGAAGTGACCCCCGTCCGATAACGGGAGTCCTCTATCTTGAAAGGGAACGGGGCAAACGTCAAGGACGCCGACCCCGTAGGCAGCGTTGAGCAGGGACACCGCGCTCCCTTTCGCGCTCGGCGGCCTCCTTCGCGGACATGACTTTGTCGCAAAACGCCGTCACGGCCCGCCAGTATCTCTCACCTTCGAGCATCTTTGACATGATGCTCTTCAGTGAGAGATTCGACCCTACCTCGACTATCAGTAGTCGATGCAGCCGTTCCCACGCTGGACACCTCTCCAGTGTGTGCTGCGCCGTGTCGTCCTCTTCGCCACAGTGTGGCATGCAGCCGTGTCTTCCTTGCCAATCCTCTGCAGGTACTGACCGAAGCATCCATGTCCGGTCAGTATCTGCGTGGTTCTAAAGCTAAGTAGCCCTCTTCGGCGGTCCACCCACTTATCTAGGATGGTTAGGACCGCTCCGATCGTCCTGTGTTCGGAGCGAGTGGAGAGGTGTCTCTTCCACTCCTCTATCGAAGCCGATCTTACCGCGTCCCTGAGTTCTTTTTTACTCAGGGCTGGTGCGTCATCGTCATCTTCCTGGTCCACGTTTCGAAGCGAATGGTAGACGAACGCATCCTCGCTGACCATGTATTCGATAGACACCAGCCCAGCAAGCGCGGTGGCCACATCGTGTTATACCGTCCTGTATCCTCGTATCGCACGAATGGCCATCCTCCTCCACGCGCTGCGCAGGGACGAGATCCTCTTGTCGGTGTGTCTCCGCTCCGCGATGGAGCTGTACCACACCGGAGCTCCGTACAATGCTATGCCACGGATCACCCCGGCGTATAGTCTTCGCGCCCTCTCGTTAGGGCCCTTCAGGTTGGGCATTATGCGGCTTAGCTTGAGTGCCGCTGTCTCCAACCTGCCGGCAAGTTTCTCTATGTGGCTAGAGAATCTCCAGTCCTCGTCGAGCCGAAGGCCGAGGTAGTTGATGTCTCGGCCCGGCTCGATCCTTGCCGGTCCCACACTTACCGCCACGCGAGGTGTTCCTCTTGTGGGTCTCCTCCGGCTCCGTCTGCTGAAGCACACGATCTCCGTCTTCTGCGGAGCCAGCTCGAGGCCCATCTTCCGGATGCGGTTAGCCACGACTGCCTTTCCCAATTCTGCCCGGCAGGCAGCTCGCGTATCTGTCTTACCGGCGGCGAACACAAACGTGTCGTCTGCGTAGCATATCAGGCGCACGCCCGCCGGCATTGCTGCTGTCAACGCGGCATTGTACCCGATGTTCCACAGGAGCGGTCCTAGCACCGATCCCTGGGCTACGCCACGGTTGACAGGTCTGCTTTGTGGCCCATCCTGGCTATCGTAGACTATCGCCCTGTCGCTGAGATAGTCTACCACCACGTTCCTGATGTGTGGTGGGATTCCATGCCTGTCCAGGGCTGCGTAAATAGCTGGCCATTGCAGGGAGTTGAACGCGTTCTTGATGTCTAACGAGACAGCGTATGTAACTCCCACCCTCGACACAACCATCTCGGTGAGTCTCTTGACTTCACTCACCGCGTCGATCGTGCGTCGACCTGCCCGCCCTGAATCCGTACTGGCAGTCCGCCAGTGCAGGTCCGACGCGCGACAGGTGCTGGACGATTCGTTCGTGTATTATTCTTTCGAACAGCTTTCCTACCTCGTCCTGCAACACTATGGGCCGGAACGCTGATGGTGAATCCTCCGGTTTGCCTTCCTTTCGGAGGAGCACCAACCTGCCGGACTTCCATCTTCGAGGGAGCGTCCCCGCCTTGATGCAGGCTGAGAACAGTCTTCTCAGTCTCGAACCAAGGACGCTCAGCGCCATCGTCCAGACACGGCCGGGTATTCCATCCCGGCCGGGGGCTGTGTTCTTCTTCGCCATCCTCTTGACGGCCCCGGCCAGTTCCTCTTCGGAAACCTCCAACTCCGGTGTCCACCCGTATCGGGCCGCTGCTGGGGGCTCTTCGTTCCCTCCCTCGGGAAAGAGGTCGTCCAATACCCTCTCCAGCAGCGGGACCTCTAAGGTTTCCGTCAACGGGGGCGCCCATGGTCGCAGTTTGTCCACCACTATCTTGTAGGGACGCCCCCATGGATCCTCTTCGAGAGTTTGGAGGAGTCCATCCAATGCGCGTGTCCTGGACTTCCTGATGGCAGCCTGTAGCTCCTTCTTCTTGTCCCTGTAGCTGTTGTACGGCTGCAAAGTCCTCGTCGCGTCCGAGTTCCTTTTTCTTCTCTCTCTGGTGTACTGGCGGCGCCCAACCGTGCAAGTTGCACGGAGCTGCGCGATCTCTGCGTTCCACCAGTATACTGGACGCTTCGGCGCACTGCCGCGGGCTCTTGGCATGCCCGTGTCGCATACCGCTGTCATCGCGTTGACAAACCAGTCCGCCTCGGTGTTGACATCTTCTATCGGGCTGACCGGCGTCTCCTGCCAGCCTACCGCGAGGATTGCTGCCATCAGGTGGTCTTCCTCGATTCTCCTCAGCGACCACTTCTGGCGGTGGTGATTAGCCTGCCGGGCCGTGTGTGGGACGGAGACATCCATGGAGATGTACAGATGATCGGACAGTGTCTCCTTCTCTTCCACCCTCCATTCTCTAATTTGCCGTGCTGCCTTGCGGTTACCAAAGGAGAGGTCCACGATGCTTTCTCCCTGGTACCGCACGCATGTGCTGGCTGAGCCTTCGTTTAGTAGCGTCAGGCCCAGGCCAGACGCCCAGTCTAGCGTGGCGTGGCCTCTTGCGTCCGTCCTAGATGATCCCCACGCCGTCACGTGCGCATTATAGTCTCCTAGCACTAGGACGGGCGACTCTGCATATCTCGCAACTGTCCGTCCCGTCCTGTCCAACAGGTCTTCGTACTTGCTGATGGACCACCTGGGAGGGGCGTATAGTCCCATAACGGTGAATCCCGCCCAGGTTATCGCGACGAATCCTTCCTCGCGTGCGACCGTCTTGATTGGTCGTACACGTGTCCGTGCAGACTGCACGATCACCACCGAGCCGTCTCTATCTCCTATCCACGCTCGATTGTCGCGGATGGAGTACGGCTCCGCTATCACTGCCAACTCGAAATCGCCGCCCTGTAGTCTTGCTACTACCAGGTCTTGGGCACGGGCAGCATGATTCGAGTTAGTCTGCAGGATACGGCATGGCGTGAATTTTATGCCGTATCCATGGCTTCCTCCTGGCCCTTACCTGCTGGAGTCGTTGTTGCCGGCTCCACGGTCTTTCCTTCTTCCAGAGCGGTCGCTGGTTCCTTCCTACATGCCGCTGCCGTTACGGCTTCTACAGCCGGCTTGCTGCTCTTTTTCGTAGCTTTAGGCGCCTTGCACACTTCCCCACCAGCCTTGTGGTGTGCTCGTCTGCCTTCAGCCTTGCAGACGATGCATGTGGGCGCAGTTTGCCTGCACTCACTGGCTCTGTGGCCGGACTCACCGCACCTGTAACACAGGTTTGCTGGTACAGCTTTGCTGTACGTGGACAGTTTCCCAGCACTTGAAGCATCGATCCGGTCTCGGCTTTAAAGCCGCCACCCGGATCAAGGACCAACCGATCCTTATTCTGCCGGCATATGCCACTTTCGTGGCAGCGGCGAGGGGACACTGCACCCACATGGTGCCGAGCCCGTTTGACGAGTCCCGTCGTATCCCGGTCCGTATTTCCTCGGCCTTGCATCCTCCTGCGGATGCGATGGCTTCCGCCACTTCTTGTGGCATTATGGAGCCCTCGAGCCCGTAGACCCTCGGGTCTGCCCTCTTGTGAGGCGTCGCGACATATACCTCTCTGTCGCCCAACGCCTCCCTGAGTTTGCCGGCAAGGGCAGCCGCTTTGGCCTCCTTCTCCTTGCCGGTAACTTCTAGGATCAGTCCGCCCGTTCTGGCCTTTTTCGGGCGGACCTCTTCTATGCCCACCTCTGCGAGCTTTACTCGCTGCCGGGCAGCTGTCATCACCTCAGCGTACGTGGCTTTGCTATCCTGAGGGATGGTGAGGACGACGGCTGCTGTTCTGGGAACCTTTCCCAATGTCGTCCTTGCGTTGCGTTTCGCTGCGCTGACGCGCACCTGCCTCCTTTCCTTCTCAGCGGCGGCCTTTGATGGCTTGCCAGCCGCCGTTTTCTTTCCCCTTCTGCCCAGGACCTTTGTCCAGGGGAGCTCCACCTGCGTGGTTTTCTTCTCCGCAGGGGGGGGGGGAGGGGCAGGGCGGAGTGCTGCCTGCCACTCGTTTTCCTTCCTCACGGATTCCTCGCGTATCCTCTTCATACGCGCCTCCAAGGAGGACTCGGTTTTCGCAGGTGCCGTTGTTCCTGTTGCGGGTGGGAGGGCCGTCCGTTTGCCCTTAGCGGACTTTAAGGGGGCCTTCCCCTTTTCGACGTCCGACGTCGTCTCCCCCGTTTTTCTTAGCTTTACGAGGAAGGCACGTTTCGCCGCGGTGGGGCGCTCTTTTACGATCATTGCAGTTGTCTGATCCTTCTTCTTCGGAGGGAGTCTCTCCTTAATTCTCCCCCAGATCTTCTCGATCCGTCGATCGAATATTTCCTCGAGGCTTGAAAGGATATTCTTGAGTCCAACCTGTAGGATATCCTCTCTTGCCTCCGTTGTAGGCGGTTCTTCTCGCCTTTCTGGCACCGGGCTCCTCCTCGCCGCTGGTTGGGGGGAAACCCGCTCCTCCACGGCTGCCAGCTTCCTCTTTAGCTTCTCGTTCTCGAGGCGCAGGCTTTCTGCCTGCAGCCTCCACTCTTGGGCTTCAGAGCTCACCGCAGCGGGGTTGCCCTTCGCTCGCTCTGCGAGCTCCAAGAGAGTGGCGCGCAGCGTTCTTGCGCCTACGCGTACTGCCCTCTTCATTGGGCCTTGTAGGTTGCGCGATTTTGCTGCAACCCATTCGATCTTGTTCGCCTCTTTCAAGGCGGTCAGTCCAAGATCTGGCAGGGTGGCCCTTCTAGCCTCCGCCTGCAGCTCCTCGTCTGCCGGCACAGGCTTTGTCGACCTTGCCGGTCGAGGGGGGACGACTGTTGCCCAGTCGATCTCTTCGTCTTCCAGGGCGCTGTCTACGTCAGCGGTGGCAGCTTTCCTTTGCCAGCGCCTTGCGCCCTTCGTGGCACTCTCGGACAAGCTCGACACCATCGATGTCACAGAGGCGTCCGTGTCATACGCCTCCGTGGTCTGCCTTGCCTCCTTCTGTCCTTTGCTGGACTTAGGGCATGGCCTCGTCGTCATGGATATGATGGAGGCGAGCGACTCATCGGAGTCGCCTCCAACGCTGGACGGATCTCCTGCACGCCTCTTCTTAGCCGCGAGGCGGCTGTTTCGCCTCTTGAGGGATCGCTCTTCCATCTCGGATGTCGAGTGGTCCTCCGATCTTGCCGAGAATAGACAGCTGGGGCCTGGCCCTTTTCCACAGGCTGGAGCCTGTGGCTGTATGAAATAGTCGGCGTAGTCCATTTTGGGATTACCCCTGCCAGACATGTTCGCTTCCCTCTTCGTGTTTCTGTTCGTGTTCGTGTTCCTCAGTTTTGCACGAAACTTCACGAAAAACACATTTGTTTGTCGCGTAGGTATTATTGAACCGTCGGTAAGTTACCGGCACACTCCTCCGCCGAGTGGCCTGGTTTGCCCTGTGCACGGTCCGACAGTCGCTAAATGTACGCGCGCACTCTTTACCAACACTCGGTCCGCGAATTTTGCGGTTACCTATCGAAGGTTATCGAGGGTGGATGTAGTTTTCGACCGTCCATAAGTCACCACCTGGTGCCTGTTCGCAGAGACCGAGGAGGTGTCAATTATAGTTTATCGGCCACCGATAGACACCACGGACACAAAAAAATCACCCTCGGTCGGAAATTGTCCGGTTACCGACCGTTCAGTTACCGACAGCAGAGCTGTCGGTAAATTACCACGTACTGCACTCACTCGTTTCGACCGAGGAACTGTCAGTTACTGTTTATTGGCCGTCGACGAGTACGCAAAACGCTGCAGTTTAATCCGCGGCCGGCAATTGTTAAGTTACCGACTGCCCGGTTACCGATGCTGGGTTCGCCCGACCGTCGGTAATGCCTCCGTGTCAAAACCCGACTTCCGGGTTGTTGCTTGGTTTGTTTTAACCAACAATACCCTCAACTAACAACCAATATCGTGGCAATCGGTGTTTTTGCAAAATTACCAACCGCACGGTTATCGACCGCAGGTGGTACCGCTGCTGTCGGTAATTCGAAATTTTTCAGTTCCCGTTGCGTTTATTTCAGTTATTATTTGTTGAAAACGCACTACACCTTCGTCAACGATCAATTTCGCACGGCTGGCAGGAAAAAACAGCGAGAAATTCCAATTCGTGCGACCGGAATGTTACCTACGACGGTCGGCAAACTTTACCGACCGTGAGCTGTCAAACTCTTGCAAGAATTGATTTTTGACTTGTTTATTACCGCATGCACTGTTTCTACGTGTCCAATAAACAATTCTACGTCCACTCACTGGCACACGGTGCAACCTTGGTAGAGTTGCTGCAAAATTTTCACCTCCGTCAACTATGTTCCGTGGTGGCAGCACTACTCGGTTCCACTTCGCCAAAATTTACTGTTTTTTACTGTTTTTAACAGTTTTTCCGCCTCGTAATTGCACAAAATCAGTGTCTATTGTCACTTCACACCCGATTATGGCAATTTCCGCACCGAAAAAGGCCTATTTAAAATTCTTGATTTTTCGCCACGTGCACGTTTTCCCACACAAAGGAGTGACGTCACACGTCACTCCTATTTCACTTAAAATCGCTTATTTTCACTTTTTTAAGCGTTTTTTCACCACGAATAAGTTTATTTCTAGTGTCTGTGGTCACTTTACACATTCTCGTCGTAAATTCACACGCACAAACGGTCAATTTTCAAAGTTTATTGCCGTATATGACAACACGTGTTTTCACGCAGCAAAACAAAGTGTTACACTTTTTCACCGTTTTTCCACCTTTTCACTGAACTTCACTTCACTACACTTACCTAGCGGATCCTCTTCACCTCCTGGAACACCCTCAGCTCCGCTCAAACCCTGAAATTCGCGAAACGTGCCCCGAAGCGCGTACCGTACGGCAGCAAACGCGTCACCACGTGCAAATCGAACAAAGACGCGCACGTATTATGCTCGATTTGCCTCCTACTCGCGACTTTCACGTGAGATTTTCGTCTCAACGCGTAGTTTCGCGTACCCGTAACGTGCCAAAAACAAGTTTTGACACGAAACTCGCCATCTTCCTCGAAAATTAGAACGGATTTCAGAGAGCTATCGTACGCACGTCCGTCAGCTTACTCGTCCGCCATGCGAATCTCTCATAACGTTATATATCCTAACCTAAGGCAACCTAACATCTCGAATGTAGTGTTTTCGAACATTCCAGGCGGGTCGGCCCCTACTCCTCGGTGGGAACATTATATACGTCATTACCGTAATATAACCTAACCTAACCCATCTACACCCTCGGTGATAATGTTTTACAGAATCCCGATCTTGTCGGCCCCCACATCTCGGTGGTAACATTATATACGTCTATAACGATATATATCCAAACCTAAGGGAACCTAACATCTCGGATGTAATATTTTACAACATTCCTGGCATGTCGGTCCCTACTTCTCGGTGGGAATATTATATACGTCTATAACGTTATATATCATAACCTAAGGCAACCTAACATCTCAGATGTAATAGTTGACAACATTCCTGGCGTGTAGGCCCGTACTTCTGGGTGGGAACATTGTATACGTCTATAACGTTATATATCCTAGCCTAAGGCGACCTAACATGTCGAATGTAATATTTTACATCATTCCTGGCGTGTCGTCGCCTGCTTCTCGATGGGAACATTATATACGTCTATAACGTTGTGTATCCTAACCTAACGCAACCTAACATCTGGGATGTAATATTCCTGGCGTGTCGTCGCCTACTTCTGGATGGGGAGATTATGTACGTCTATAACGTTATATATCCCAACCTAAGGCAACCTAACATCTCGGATGTAATAGTTGACATCATTCCTTGCGTGTCCGCCCGTACTTCTCGGTGGGAACATTATATACGTCTATAACGTTATATATCCTAGCCTAAGGCCACATAACATGTCGAATGTAATATTTTACAACATTCCTGGCGTGTCGTCGCCTGCTTCTCGATGGGGACATTATATACGTCTATATCGTTGTATATCCTAACCTAAAGCAACCTAACAGCTGGTATGTAATATTTTACAAGATTCCTGGCATGTCTGTCCCCACGTCTCGGTAGGAACATTATATACGTCTATAATGATATATATCCAAACCGAAGGGAACCTAACATCTCGGATGTAATATTTTACAACATTCTTGGCGTGTCGTCGCCTGCTTCTCGATGGGGACACTATATACGTATGTAACGATATATATCCTAACCTAAAGCAACCTAACATCTCGGGTGTAATATTTTACAACATTCCTGACGCGTCGGCCCCTATTTCTCGGTGGGAACATAATATACGTCTATAACGTTATATATCCTAGCCTAAGGTAACCTAACATCTCGGATGTAATATTTTACAACATTCCTGGCGTGTCGTCGCCTGCTTCTCGATGGGGACATTATATACGTCTATATCGTTGTATATCCTAACCTAACGCAACCTAACGTATGGGATGTAATATTTTACAACATTCCTGGCATGTCGGTCCCTACGTCTCGGTGGGAACATTATATACGCCTATAACGATATATGTCCTAACCTAAGGCAACCTAACATCTCGGAAGTAATAGTTGACAACTTTCCTGGCGTGTCCGCCCGTACTTCTCGGTGGGAACATTATATACATCTATAACGTTATATATCCTAGCCTAAGGCGACCTAACATGTCGAATATAATATTTTACAACATTCCTGGCGTGTCGTCTCCTGCTTCTCGATGGGGACATTATATACGTCTATATCGTTGTATATCCTAACCTAAAGCAACCTAACATCTGGGATGTAATATTATACAAGATTCCTGGCATGTCGGTCCCCAAGTCTCGGTAGGAACATTATATACCTCTATAACGATATATATCCAAACCGAAGAGAACCTAACATCTCGGATGTAATATTTTACAACATTCCTGGCGTGTCGTCGCCTGCTTCTCGATGGGGACATAATATACGTCTATAACGTTGTATATCCTAACCTAACGCAACCTAACATCTGGGATGTAATATTTTACAACATTCTTGGCGTGTCGTCGCCTACTTCTCGATGGGAACATTATATACGTCTATAACGTTGTGTATCCTAACCTAACGCAACCTAACATCTGGGATGTAATATTCCTGGCGTGTCGTCGCCAACTTCTCGATGGGGACATTATATACATCAATAACCTTGTATATCCTAACCTAAGGCAGCCTAACATCTCGGATGTAATATTTTACAACATTCCTGGCTTGTCGGTCCCTACATCTCGGTGGGAACATACTATACGTCTATAACGTTGTATATCCTAACCTAAGGGAACCTAATATTTGGGATGTAATATTATACAAGATTCCTGGCATGTCGGTCCCCAAGTCTCGGTAGGAACATTATATACGTCTACAACGATATATATCCAAACCGAAGAGAACCTAACATCTCGGATGTAATATTTTACAACATTCCTGGCGTGTCGTCGCCTGCTTCTCGATGGTGACATAATATACGTCTATAACATTGTATATCCTAACCTAACGCAACCTAACATTTGGGATGTAATATTTTACAACATTCCTTGCATGTCGGTGCCTACGTCTCGGTGGGAACATTATATACGTCTATAACGATATATATCCTAACTTAAGGCAACCTAACATATCGGATGTAATAGTTGACAACATTCCTGGCGTGTAGGCCCGAACTTCTCGGTGGGAACATTGTATACGTCTATAACGTTATATATCCTAGCCTAAGGCGACCTAACATGTCGAATGTAATACTTTACAACATTCCTGGCGTGTCGTCGCCTACTTCTGGATGGGGATATTATATACGTCTATAACGTTATATATCCTATCCTAAGGCAACCTAACATCTCGAATGTAATAGTTGACAACATTCCTGGCGTGTCCGCCCGTACTTCTCGGTGGGAACATTATATACGTCTATAACGTTATATATCCTAGCCTAAGGCCACCTAACATATCGGATGTAATATTTTACAACATTCCTGACGCGACGGCCCCTATTTTTCGGTGGGAACATTATATACGTCTATAACGTTATATATTCTAGCCTAAGGCAACCTAACATGTCGAATGTAAAATTTTACAACATTCCTGGCGTCTGGTCGCCTACTTCTCGATGGGGACATTATATACATCTATAACCTTGCATATCATAACCTAAGGCAGCCTAACATCTCGGATGTAATAGTTGACAACATTCCTGGCGTGTAGGCCCGTACTTCTCGGTGGGAACATTGTACACGTCTATAACGTTATATATCCTAGCCTAAGGCTTCCTAACATGTCGAATGTAATATTTTACAACATTCCTGGCGTGTCATCGCCTACTTCTCAATGGGGACATTATATACATCTATAACCTTGTATATCCTAACCTAACGCAACCTAACATCTGGGATGTAATATTCCTGGCGTGTCGTCGCCTACTTCTGGATGGCGAGATTATATACGTCTATAACGTTATATATCCCAACCTAAGGCAACCTAACATCTCGGATGTAATAGTGGACAACATTCCTGGCGTGTCCGCCCGTACTTCTCGGTGGGAACATTATATACGTCTATAACGTTATATATCCTAGCCTAAGGCCACATAACATGTCGAATGTAATACTTTACAACATTCCTGGCGTGTCGTCGCCTACTTCTCGATGGGGACATTATATACATCTATAACCTTGTATATCCTAACCTAAGGCAGCCTAACATCTCGGATGTAATATTTTACAACATTCCTGGCATGTCGGTCCCTACATCTCGGTGGGAACATACTATACGTCTATAACGTTGTATATCCTAACCTAAGGGAACCTAACATCTCGGATGTAATATGTTACAACATTCCTGACGCGTCGGCCCCTATTTTACGGTGGGAACATTATATACGTCTATAACGTTATATATCCTAGCCAAAGGCGACCTAACATGTCGAATGTAATATTTTACAACATTCCTGGCGTGTCGTCGCCTGCTTCTCGATGGGGACATTATATACGTCTATATCGTTGTATATCCTAACCTAAAGCAACCTAACATCTGGGATGTAATATTATACAAGATTCCTGGCATGTCGGTCCCCAAGTCTCGGTAGGAACATTATATACGTCTATAACGATATATATCCAAACCGAAGAGAACCTAACATCTCGGATGTAATATTTTACAACATTCCTGGCGTGTCGTCGCCTGCTTCTCGATGGGGACATAATATACGTCTATAACGTTGTATATCCTAACCTAACGCAACCTAACATCTGGGATGTAATATTTTACAACATTCCTGGCGTGTCGTCGCCTACTTCTCGATGGGAACATTATATACGTCTATAACGTTGTGTATCCTAACCTAACGCAACCTAACATCTGGGATGTAATATTCCTGGCGTGTCGTCGCCTACTTCTGGATGGGGAGATTATATACGTCTATAACGTTATATGTCC
Source organism: Xylocopa violacea (assembly GCA_963969225.1). Taxonomy (NCBI): domain Eukaryota; kingdom Metazoa; phylum Arthropoda; class Insecta; order Hymenoptera; family Apidae; genus Xylocopa; species Xylocopa violacea. The sequence goes on from CAXAJV010000678.1 coordinate 2,902,169, forward strand.
CAACCTAAGGCAACCTAACATCTCGGATGTAATAGTTGACAACATTCCTGGCGTGTCCGCCCGTACTTCTCGGTGGGAACATTATATACGTCTATAACGTTATATATCCTAGCCTAAGGCCACATAACATGTCGAATGTAATACTTTACGACATTCCTGGCGTGTCGTCGCCTACTTCTCGATTGGGAGATTATATACGTCTATAACGTTGTATATCCTAACCTAACGCAACCTAACATTTGGGATGTAATATTATACAAGATTCCTGGCATGTCGGTCCCCAAGTCTCGGTAGGAACATTATATACGTCTACAACGATATATATCCAAACCGAAGAGAACCTAACACTCGGATGTAATATTTTACAACATTCCTGGCGTGTCGTCGCCTGCTTCTCGATGGGGACACAATATTCGTCTATAACGTTGTATATCCTAACCTAACGCAACCTAACATCTGGGATGTAATATTTTACAACATTCTTGGCGCGTCGTCGCCTACTTCTCGATGGGGACATTATATACATCTATAACCTTGTATATCCTAACCTAAGGCAGCCTAACATCTCGGATGTAATATTTTACAACATTCCTGGCATGTCGGTCCCTACATCTCGGTGGGAACATACTATACGTATATAACGTTGTATATCCTAACCTAAGGGAACCTAACATCTCGGATGTAATAGCTGACAACATTCCTGGCGTGTAGGCCCGTACTTCTCGGTGGGAACATTGTATACGTCTATAACGTTATATGTCCTAGCCTAAGGCGACCTAGCATGTCGAATGTAATATTTTACATCATTCCTGGCGTGTCGTCGCCTGCTTCTCGATGGGAACATTATATACGTCTATAACGTTGTGTATCCTAACCTAACGCAACCTAACATCTGGGATGTAATATTCCTGGCGTGTCGTCGCCTACTTCTGGATGGGGAGATTATATGCGTCTATAACGTTATATATCCTAACCTAAGGCAACCTAACATCTCGGATGTAATAGTTGACAACATTCCTGGCGTGTCCGCCCGTACTTCTCGGTGGGAACATTATATACGTCTATAACGTTATATATCCTAGCCTAAGGCCACCTAACATGTAGAATGTAATATTTTAAACATTCCTGACGCGTCGGCCCCTATTTTTCGGTGGGAACATTATATACGTCTATAACGTTATATATCCTAGTCTAAGGCAACCTAACATGTCGAATGTAATATATTACAACATTCCTGGCGTGTCGTCGCCTGCTTCTCGATGGGGACATTATATACGTCTATATCGTTGTATATCCTAACCTAAAGCAACCTAACATCTGGGATGTAATATTATACAAGATTCCTGGCATGTCGGTCCCCAAGTCTCGGTAGGAACATTATATACGTCTATAACGATATATATCCAAACCGAAGAGAACCTAACATCTCGGATGTAATATTTTACAACATTCCTGGCGTGTCGTCGCCTGCTTCTCGATGGGGACATAATATACGTCTATAACGTTGTATATCCTTACCTAACGCAACCTAACATCTGGGATGTAATATTTTACAACACTCCTGGAGTGTCGTCGCCTACTTCTGGATAGGGTCATTATATACATCTATAACATTGTATATCCTAACCTAAGGCAACCTATCATCTCGGATGTAATATTTTATAACATTCCTGGCATGTCGGTCCCTACTTCTCGGTGGAAACATTGTATACGTCTATAACGGTATATATCCTAACCTAAGGCAACCTAACATCTCGGATGTTATAGTTGACAACAATCCTGGCGTGTATGCCCGTACATCTCGGTGGGAACATTGTATACGTCTATAACGTTATATATCCTAGCCTAAGGCCACCTAACATGTCGAATGTAATATTTTACAACAATCCTGACGCGTCGGCCCCTATTTTTCGGTGGGAACATTATATACGTCTATAACGTTATATATCCTAGCCTAAGGCGACCTAGCATGTCGAATGTAATATTTTACATCATTCCTGGCGTGTCGTCGCCTGCTTCTCGATGGGAACATTATATACGTCTATAACGTTGTGTATCCTAACCTAACGCAACCTAACATCTGGGATGTAATATTCCTGGCGTGTCGTCGCCTACTTCTGGATGGGGAGATTATATGCGTCTATAACGTTATATATCCTAACCTAAGGCAACCTATCATCTCGGATGTAATATTTTATAACATTCCTGGCATGTCGGTCCCTACTTCTCGGTGGAAACATTGTATACGTCTATAACGGTATATATCCTAACCTAAGGCAACCTAACATCTCGGATGTTATAGTTGACAACAATCCTGGCGTGTATGCCCGTACATCTCGGTGGGAACATTGTATACGTCTATAACGTTATATATCCTAGCCTAAGGCCACCTAACATGTCGAATGTAATATTTTACAACAATCCTGACGCGTCGGCCCCTATTTTTCGGTGGGAACATTATATACGTCTATAACGTTATATATCCTAGTCTAAGGCAACCTAACATGTCGAATGTAATATTTTACAACATTCCTGGCGTGTCGTCGCCTGCTTCTCGATGGGGACATAATATACGTCTATAACGTTGTATATCCTAACCTAACGCAACCTAACATCTGGGATGTAATATTTTACAACATTCTTGGCGTGTCGTCGCCTACTTCTCGATGGGAATATTATATACGTCTATAACGTTGTGTATCCTAACCTAACGCAACCTAATATCTGGGATGTAATATTCCTGGCGTGTCGTCGCCAACTTCTCGATGGGGACATTATATACATCAATAACCTTGTATATCCTAACCTAAGGCAGCCTAACATCTCGGATGTAATATTTTACAACATTCCTGGCTTGTCGGTCCCTACATCTCGGTGGGAACATACTATACGTCTATAACGTTGTATATCCTAACCTAAGGGAACCTAACATCTCGGGTGTAATATTTTACAACATTCCTGACGCGTCGGCCCCTATTTTTCGGTGGGAACATTATATACGTCTATAACGTTATATATCCTAGCCAAAGGCGACCTAACATGTCGAATGTAATATTTTACAACATTCCTGGCGTGTCGTCGCCTGCTTCTCGATGGGGACATTATATACGTCTATATCGTTGTATATCCTAACCTAAAGCAACCTAACATCTGGGATGTAATATTATACAACATTCCTGGCATGTCGGTCCCTACATCTCGGTGGGAACATACTATACGTATATAACGTTGTATATCCTAACCTAAGGGAACCTAACATCTCGGATGTAATAGCTGACAACATTCCTGGCGTGTAGGCCCGTACTTCTCGGTGGGAATATTGTATACGTCTATAACGTTATATGTCCTAGCCTAAGGCGACCTAGCATGTCGAATGTAATATTTTACATCATTCCTGGCGTGTCGTCGCCTGCTTCTCGATGGTGACATAATATACGTCTATAACATTGTATATCCTAACCTAACGCAACCTAACATTTGGGATGTAATATTTTACAACATTCCTTGCATGTCGGTGCCTACGTCTCGGTGGGAACATTATATACGTCTATAACGATATATATCCTAACTTAAGGCAACCTAACATATCGGATGTAATAGTTGACAACATTCCTGGCGTGTAGGCCCGAACTTCTCGGTGGGAACATTGTATACGTCTATAACGTTATATATCCTAGCCTAAGGCGACCTAACATATCGAATTTAATATATTACATCATTCCTGGCGTGTCGTCGCCTGCTTCTCGATGGGAACATTATATACGTCTGTAACTTTGTGTATTCTAACCTAACGCAACCTAACATCTGGGATGTAATATTCCCGGCGTGTCGTCGCCTACTTCTGGATGGGGATATTATATACGTCTATAACGTTATATATCCTATCCTAAGGCAACCTAACATCTCGAATGTAATAGTTGACAACATTCCTGGCGTGTCCGCCCGTACTTCTCGGTGGGAACATTATATACGTCTATAACGTTATATATCCTAGCCTAAGGCCACATAACATGTCGAATGTAATACCGTACAACATTCCTGGCGTGTCGTCGCCTACTTCTCGATGGGGACATTATATACATCTATAACCTTGTATATCCTAACCTAAGGCAGTCTAACATCTCGGATGTAATATTTTACAACATTCCTGGCATGTCGGTCCCTACACCTCCGTGGGAATATACTATACGTCTATAACGTTGTATATCCTAACGATAAGGGAACCTAACATCGCGGATGTAATAGTTGACAACATTCCTGGCGTGTCCGCCCGTACTTCTCGGTGGGAACATTATATACGTCTATAACGTTATATATCCTAGCCTAAGGCCACATAACATGTCGAATGTAATACTTTACAACATTCCTGGCGTGTCGTCGCCTACTTCTCGATGGGGACATTATATACATCTATAACCTTGTATATCCTAACCTAAGGCAGCCTAACATCTCGGATGTAATATTTTACAACATTCCTGGCATGTCGGTCCCTAGATCTCGGTGGGAACATACTATACGTCTATAACGTTGTATATCCTAACCTAAGGGAACCTAACATCTCGGGTGTAATGTTTTACAATATTCCTGACGCGTCGGCACCTATTTTTCGGTGGGAACATTATATACGTCTATAACGTTATATATCCTAGCCGAAGGCGACCTAACATGTCGAATGTAATATTTTACAACATTCCTGGCGTGTCGACGCCTGCTTCTCGATGGGGACATTATATACGTCTATATCGTTGTATATCCTAACCTAAAGCAACCTAACATCTGGGATGTAATATTATACAAGATTCCTGGCATGTCGGTCCCCAAGTCTCGGTAGGAACATTATATACGTCTATAACGATATATATCCAAACCGAAGGGAACCTAACATCTCGGATGTAATATTTTACAACATTCCGGGCTTGTCGTCGCCTGCTTCTCGATGGGGACATTATATACGTCTATAACTTTGTGTACCCTAACCTAACGCAACCTAACATCTGGGATGTAATATTCCTGGCGTGTCGTCGCCTACTTCTGGATGGGGAGATTACATACGTCTTTAACGTTATATATCCCAACCTAAGGCAACCTAACATCTCGGATGTAATAGTTGACAACATTCCTGGCATGTCCGCCCGTACTTCTCGGTGGGAACATTATATACGTCTATAACGTTATATATCCTAGCCTAAGGCCACCTAACATGTCGGATGTAATATTTTACAACATTCCTGACGCGTCGGCCCCTATTTTTCGGTGGGAACATTATATACGTCTATAACGTTATATATTCTAGCCTAAGGCAACCTAACATGTCGAATGTAAAATTTTACAACATTCCTGGCGTGTCGTCGCCTACTTCTCGATGGGGACATTATATACATCTATAACATTGTATATCATAGTCTAAGGCAACCTAACATGTCGAATGTAAAACTTTACAACATTCCTGGCGTGTCGTCGCCTACTTCTCGATGGGGACATTATATACATCTATAACCTTGCATATCCTAACCTAAGGCAGCCTAACATCTCGGATGTAATATTTTACAACATTCCTGGCATGTCGGCCCCTACATCTCCGTGGGAACATACTATACGTCTATAACGTTGTATATCCTAACCTAAGGGAACCTAACATCTCGGATGTAATAGTTGACAACATTCCTGGTGTGTAGGCCCGTACTTCTCGGTGGGAACATTGTATACGTCTATAACGTTATATATCCTAGCCTAAGGCGACCTAGCATGTCGAATGTAATATTTTACATCATTCCTGGCGTGTCGTCGCCTGCTTCACGATGGGAACATTATATATGTCTATAACGTTGTATATCCTAACATAACGCAACCTAACATCTGGGATGTAATATTTTACAACATTCCTGGCGTGTCGTCGCCTGCTTCTCGATGGGGACATAATATACGTCTATAACGTTGTATATCCTTACCTGACGCAACCTAACATCTGGGATGTAATATTTTACAACACTCCTGGAGTGTCGTCGCCTACCTCTGGATAGGGTCATTATATACATCTATAACATTGTATATCCTAACCTAAGGCAACCTATCATCTCGGATGTAATATCTTATAACATTCCTGGCATGTCGGTCCCTACTTCTCGGTGGAAACATTGTATACGTCTATAACGGTATATATCCTAACCTAAGGCAACCTAACATCTCGGATGTAATAGTTGACAACATTCCTGGCGTGTAGGCCCGTACTTCTCGGTGGGAACATTGTATACGTCTATAACGTTATATATCCTAGCCTAAGGCTTCCTAACATGTCGAATGTAATATTTTACAACATTCCTGGCGCGTCGTCGCCTACTTCTCGATGGGGACATTATATACATCTATAACCTTGTATATCCTAACCTAACGCAACCTAACATCTGGTATGTAATATTCCTGGCGTGTCGTCACCTACTTCTGGATGGGGAGATTATATACGTCTATAACGTTATTTATCCCAACCTAAGGCAACCTAACATCTCGGATGTAATAGTTGACAACATTCCTGGCGTGTCCGCCCGTACATCTCGGTGGGAACATTATATACGTCTATAACGTTATATATCCTAGCTTAAGGCCACATAACATGTCGAATGTAATACTTTACAACATTCCTGGCGTGTCGTCGCCTACTCCTCGATGGGGACATTATATACATCTATAACCTTGCATATCCTAACCTAAGGCAGCCTAACATCTCGGATGTAATAATTTACAACATTCCTGGCATGTCGGTCCCTACATCTCGGTGGGAACATACTATACGTCCATAACGTTGTATATCCTAACCTAAGGGAACCTAACATCTCGGATGTAATAGTTGACAACATTCCTGGCGTGTAGGCCCGTACTTCTCTGTGGGAACATTGTATACGTCTATAACGTTATATATCCTAGCCTAAGGCCACCTAACATGTCGAATGTAATATTTTACAACAGTCCTGACGCGTCGGCCCCTATTTTTCGGTGGGAGCATTATATACGTCTATAACGTTATATATCCTAGTCTAAGGCAACCTAACATGTCGAATGTAATACTTTACAACATTCCTGGCGTGTCGTCGCCTACTTCTCGATGGGGACATTATATACATCTATAACCTTGTATATCCTAACCTAAGGCAGCCTAACATCTCGGATGTAATATTTTACAACATTCCTGGCATGTCGGTCCCTACATCTCGGTGGGAACATACTATACGTATATAACGTTGTATATCCTAACCTAAGGGAACCTAACATCTCGGATGTAATAGTTGACAACATTCCTGGCGTGTAGGCCCGTACTTCTCTGTGGGAACATTGTATACGTCTATAACGTTATATATCCTAGCCTAAGGCGACCTAGCATGTCGAATGTAATATTTTACATCATTCCTGGCGTGTTGTCGCCTGCTTCTCGATGGGAACATTATATACGTCTATAACGTTGTGTATCCTAACCTAACGCAACCTAACATCTGGGATGTAATATTCCTGGCGTGTCGTCGCCTACTTCTGGATGGGGAGATTATATGCGTCTATAACGTTATATATCCTAACCTAAGGCAACCTAACATCCCGGATGTAATAGTTGACAACATTCCTGGCGTGTCCGCCCGTACTTCTCGGTGGGAACATTATATACCTCTATAACGTTATATATCCTAGCCTAAGGCCACCTAACATGTCGAATGTAATATTTTACAACATTTCTGACGCGTCGGCCCCTATTTTTCGGTGGGAACATTATATACCTCTATAACGTTATATATCCTAGCCTAAGGCCACCTAACATGTCGAATGTAATATTTTACAACATTTCTGACGCGTCGGCCCCTATTTTTCGGTGGGAACATTATATACGTCTATAACGTTATATATTCTAGCCTAAGGCAACCTAACATGTCGAATGTAAAATTTTACAACATTCCTGGCGTGTCGTCGCCTACTTCTCGATGGGGACATTATATACATCTATAACATTGTATATCATAGTCTAAGGCAACCTAACATGTCGAATGTAAAACTTTACAACATTCCTGGCGTGTCGTCGCCTACTTCTCGATGGGGACATTATATACATCTATAACCTTGCATATCCTAACCTAAGGCAGCCTAACATCTCGGATGTAATATTTTACAACATTCCTGGCATGTCGGCCCCTACATCTCCGTGGGAACATACTATACGTCTATAACGTTGTATATCCTAACCTAAGGGAACCTAACATCTCGGATGTAATAGTTGACAACATTCCTGGTGTGTAGGCCCGTACTTCTCGGTGGGAACATTGTATACGTCTATAACGTTATATATCCTAGCCTAAGGCGACCTAGCATGTCGAATGTAATATTTTACATCATTCCTGGCGTGTCGTCGCCTGCTTCACGATGGGAACATTATATATGTCTATAACGTTGTATATCCTAACATAACGCAACCTAACATCTGGGATGTAATATTTTACAACATTCCTGGCGTGTCGTCGCCTGCTTCTCGATGGGGACATAATATACGTCTATAACGTTGTATATCCTTTCCTGACGCAACCTAACATCTGGGATGTAATATTTTACAACACTCCTGGAGTGTCGTCGCCTACCTCTGGATAGGGTCATTATATACATCTATAACATTGTATATCCTAACCTAAGGCAACCTATCATCTCGGATGTAATATCTTATAACATTCCTGGCATGTCGGTCCCTACTTCTCGGTGGAAACATTGTATACGTCTATAACGGTATATATCCTAACCTAAGGCAACCTAACATCTCGGATGTAATAGTTGACAACATTCCTGGCGTGTAGGCCCGTACTTCTCGGTGGGAACATTGTATACGTCTATAACGTTATATATCCTAGCCTAAGGCTTCCTAACATGTCGAATGTAATATTTTACAACATTCCTGGCGCGTCGTCGCCTACTTCTCGATGGGGACATTATATACATCTATAACCTTGTATATCCTAACCTAACGCAACCTAACATCTGGTATGTAATATTCCTGGCGTGTCGTCACCTACTTCTGGATGGGGAGATTATATACGTCTATAACGTTATTTATCCCAACCTAAGGCAACCTAACATCTCGGATGTAATAGTTGACAACATTCCTGGCGTGTCCGCCCGTACATCTCGGTGGGAACATTATATACGTCTATAACGTTATATATCCTAGCTTAAGGCCACATAACATGTCGAATGTAATACTTTACAACATTCCTGGCGTGTCGTCGCCTACTCCTCGATGGGGACATTATATACATCTATAACCTTGCATATCCTAACCTAAGGCAGCCTAACATCTCGGATGTAATAATTTACAACATTCCTGGCATGTCGGTCCCTACATCTCGGTGGGAACATACTATACGTCCATAACGTTGTATATCCTAACCTAAGGGAACCTAACATCTCGGATGTAATAGTTGACAACATTCCTGGCGTGTAGGCCCGTTCTTCTCTGTGGGAACATTGTATACGTCTATAACGTTATATATCCTAGCCTAAGGCGACCTAGCATGTCGAATGTAATATTTTACATCATTCCTGGCGTGTCGTCGCCTGCTTCTCGATGGGAACATTATATACGTCTATAACGTTGTGTATCCTAACCTAACGCAACCTAACATCTGGGATGTAATATTCCTGGCGTGTCGTCGCCTACTTCTGGATGGGGAGATTATATGCGTCTATAACGTTATATATCCTAACCTAAGGCAACCTAACATCCCGGATGTAATAGTTGACAACATTCCTGGCGTGTCCGCCCGTACTTCTCGGTGGGAACATTATATACCTCTATAACGTTATATATCCTAGCCTAAGGCCACCTAACATGTCGAATGTAATATTTTACAACATTTCTGACGCGTCGGCCCCTATTTTTCGGTGGGAACATTATATACGTCTATAACGTTATATATTCTAGCCTAAGGCAACCTAACATGTCGAATGTAAAATTTTACAACATTCCTGGCGTGTCGTCGCCTACTTCTCGATGGGGACATTATATACATCTATAACATTGTATATCCTAACCTAAGGCAACCTAACATCTCGGATGTAATATTTTACAACATTGTGGCGTGTCGTCGACTGCTTCTCGATGGGGAGATTATATACGTCTATAACGTTGTATATCCTAACCTAACGCAACCTAACATTTGGGATGTAATATTTTACAATATTCCTTGCATGTCGGTGCCTACGTCTCGGTGGGAAAATTATATACGTCTATAACGATATATATCCTAACCTAAGGCAACCTAACATATCCGATGTAATAGTTGACAACATTCCTGGCGTGTAGGCCCGAACTTCTCGGTGGGAACATTGTATATGTCTATAACGTTATATATCCTAGCCTAAGGCGACCTAACATATCGAATTTAATATTTTACATCATTCCTGGCGTGTCGTCGCCTGCTTCTCGATGGGAACATTATATACGTCTATAACGTTGTGTATCCTAACCTAACGCAACCTAACATCTGGGACGTAATATTCCCGGCGTGTCGTCGCCTACTTCTGGATGGGGATATTATGTACGTCTATAACATTATATATCCTAACGTAAGGCAACCTAATATCTCGGATGTAATAGTTGACAACATTCCTGGCGTATCCGCCCGTACTTCGCGGTGGGAACATTATATACGTCTATAACGTTACATATACTAGCCTAAGGCCACCTAACATGTCGAATGTAATATTTTACAACAGTCCTGACGCGTCGGCCCCTATTTTTCGGTGGGAACATTATATACGTCTATAACGTTATGTATCCTAGTCTAAGGCAACCTAACATGTCGAATGTAATACTTTACAACATTCCTGGCGCGTCGTCGCCTACTTCTCGATGGGGACATTATATACATCTATAACCTTTGTATATCCTAACCTAAGGCAGCCTAACATCTCGGATGTAATATTTTACAACATTCCTGGCATGTCGGTCCCTACATCTCGGTGGGAACATACTATACGTATATAACGTTGTATATCCTAACCTAAGGCAACCTATCATCTCGGATGTAATATCTTATAACATTCCTGGCATGTCGGTCCCTACTTCTCGGTGGAAACATTGTATACGTCTATAACGGTATATATCCTAACCTAAGGCAACCTAACATCTCGGATGTAATAGTTGACAACATTCCTGGCGTGTAGGCCCGTACTTCTCGGTGGGAACATTGTATACGTCTATAACGTTATATATCCTAGCCTAAGGCTTCCTAACATGTCGAATGTAATATTTTACAACATTCCTGGCGCGTCGTCGCCTACTTCTCGATGGGGACATTATATACATCTATAACCTTGTATATCCTAACCTAACGCAACCTAACATCTGGTATGTAATATTCCTGGCGTGTCGTCACCTACTTCTGGATGGGGAGATTATATACGTCTATAACGTTATTTATCCCAACCTAAGGCAACCTAACATCTCGGATGTAATAGTTGACAACATTCCTGGCGTGTCCGCCCGTACATCTCGGTGGGAACATTATATACGTCTATAACGTTATATATCCTAGCTTAAGGCCACATAACATGTCGAATGTAATACTTTACAACATTCCTGGCGTGTCGTCGCCTACTCCTCGATGGGGACATTATATACATCTATAACCTTGCATATCCTAACCTAAGGCAGCCTAACATCTCGGATGTAATAATTTACAACATTCCTGGCATGTCGGTCCCTACATCTCGGTGGGAACATACTATACGTCCATAACGTTGTATATCCTAACCTAAGGGAACCTAACATCTCGGATGTAATAGTTGACAACATTCCTGGCGTGTAGGCCCGTACTTCTCTGTGGGAACATTGTATACGTCTATAACGTTATATATCCTAGCCTAAGGCCACCTAACATGTCGAATGTAATATTTTACAACAGTCCTGACGCGTCGGCCCCTATTTTTCGGTGGGAGCATTATATACGTCTATAACGTTATATATCCTAGTCTAAGGCAACCTAACATGTCGAATGTAATACTTTACAACATTCCTGGCGTGTCGTCGCCTACTTCTCGATGGGGACATTATATACATCTATAACCTTGTATATCCTAACCTAAGGCAGCCTAACATCATGGATGTAATATTTTACAACATTCCTGGCATGTCGGTCCCTACATCTCGGTGGGAACATACTATACGTATATAACGTTGTATATCCTAACCTAAGGGAACCTAACATCTCGGATGTAATAGTTGACAACATTCCTGGCGTGTAGGCCCGTACTTCTCTGTGGGAACATTGTATACGTCTATAACGTTATATATCCTAGCCTAAGGCGACCTAGCATGTCGAATGTAATATTTTACATCATTCCTGGCGTGTCGTCGCCTGCTTCTCGATGGGAACATTATATACGTCTATAACGTTGTGTATCCTAACCTAACGCAACCTAACATCTGGGATGTAATATTCCTGGCGTGTCGTCGCCTACTTCTGGATGGGGAGATTATATGCGTCTATAACGTTATATATCCTAACCTAAGGCAACCTAACATCCCGGATGTAATAGTTGACAACATTCCTGGCGTGTCCGCCCGTACTTCTCGGTGGGAACATTATATACCTCTATAACGTTATATATCCTAGCCTAAGGCCACCTAACATGTCGAATGTAATATTTTACAACATTTCTGACGCGTCGGCCCCTATTTTTCGGTGGGAACATTATATACGTCTATAACGTTATATATTCTAGCCTAAGGCAACCTAACATGTCGAATGTAAAATTTTACAACATTCCTGGCGTGTCGTCGCCTACTTCTCGATGGGGACATTATATACATCTATAACATTGTATATCCTAACCTAAGGCAACCTAACATTTGGGATGTAATATTTTACAATATTCCTTGCATGTCGGTGCCTACGTCTCGGTGGGAAAATTATATACGTCTATAACGATATATATCCTAACCTAAGGCAACCTAACATATCGGATGTAATAGTTGACAACATTCCTGGCGTGTAGGCCCGAACTTCTCGGTGGGAACATTGTATATGTCTATAACGTTATATATCCTAGCCTTAGGCGACCTAACATATCGAATTTAATATTTTACATCATTCCTGGCGTGTCGTCGCCTGCTTCTCGATGGGAACATTATATACGTCTATAACGTTGTGTATCCTAACCTAACGCAACCTAACATCTGGGACGTAATATTCCCGGCGTGTCGTCGCCTACTTCTGGATGGGGATATTATGTACGTCTATAACATTATATATCCTAACGTAAGGCAACCTAATATCTCGGATGTAATAGTTGACAACATTCCTGGCGTATCCGCCCGTACTTCGCGGTGGGAACATTATATACGTCTATAACGTTACATATACTAGCCTAAGGCAACCTAAAATCTCTACCGTAATAGTTTACAACATTCCTGGCGTGTCGGCTCGTACTTCTCGGTGCGAACATTATATACGTCTATAACGTTATATATCCTAACGTAAGGCAACATAACATCTCGGATATAATATTTTACAACATTCCTGGCGTGTCGTCGCCTGCTTCTCGATGGGGACAATATATACGTCTATAACGTTGTATATCCTAACCTAACGCAGCCTAACATCTCGGATGTAATATTTTACAACATTCCTGGCATGTCGGTCCCTACATCTCGGTGGGAACATACTATACGTATATAACGTTGTATATCCTAACCTAAGGGAACCTAACATCTCGGATGTAATAGTTGACAACATTCCTGGCGTGTCCGCCCGTACTTCTCGGTGGGAACATTATATACCTCTATAACGTTATATATCCTAGCCTAAGGCCACCTAACATGTCGAATGTAATATTTTACAACATTTCTGACGCGTCGTCGCCTACTTCTCGATGGGGACATTATATACATCTATAACATTGTATATCCTAACCTAAGGCAACCTAACATCTCGGATGTAATATTTTACAACATTGTGGCGTGTCGTCGACTGCTTCTCGATGGGGAGATTATATACGTCTATAACGTTGTATATCCTAACCTAACGCAACCTAACATTTGGGATGTAATATTTAACAACATTCCTTGCATGTCGGTGCCTACGTCTCGGTGGGAAAATTATATACGTCTATAACGATATATATCCTAACCTAAGGCAACCTAACATATCGGATGTAATAGTTGACAACATTCCTGGCGTGTAGGCCCGAACTTCTTGGTGGGAACATTGTATATGTCTATAACGTTATATATCCTAGCCTAAGGCGACCTAACATATCGAATTTAATATTTTACATCATTCCTGGCGTGTCGTCGCCTGCTTCTCGATGGGAACATTATATACGTCTATAACGTTGTGTATCCTAACCTAACGCAACCTAACATCTGGGATGTAATATTCCCGGCGTGTCGTCGCCTACTTCTGGATGGGGACATTATATACGTCTATAACATTATATATCCTAACGTAAGGCAACCTAACATCTCGGATGTAATAGTTGACAACATTCCTGGCGTATCCGCCCGTACTTCGCGGTGGGAACATTATATACGTCTATAACGTTATGTATCCTAGTCTAAGGCAACCTAACATGTCGAATGTAATACTTTACAACATTCCTGGCGTGTCGTCGCCTACTTCTCGATGGGGAAATTATATACATCTATAACCTTTGTATATCCTAACCTAAGGCAGCCTAACATCTCGGATGTAATATTTTACAACATTCCTGGCATGTCGGTCCCTACATCTCTGTGGGAACATACTATACGTATATAACGTTTTATATCCTAACCTAAGGGAACCTAACATCTCGGATGTAATAGTTGACAACATTCCTGGCGTGTAGGCCCGTACTTCTCGGTGGGAACATTGTATACGTCTATAACGTTATATATCCTAGCCTAAGGCTTCCTAACATGTCGAATGTAATATTTTACAACATTCCTGACGCGTCGGCCCCTATTTCTCGGTGGTAACATTATATACGTCTATAACGTTATATATCATAACGTAAGGCAACCTAAAATATCTACCGTAATAGTTTACAACATTCCTGGCGTGTCGGCTCGTACTTCTGGGTGCGAACATTATATACGTCTATAACGTTATATATCCTAACGTAAGGCAACATAACATCTCGGATGTAATAATTTACAACATTCCTGGCGTGTCGTCGCCTGCTTCTCGATGGGGACATTATATACGTCTATAACGTTGTATATCCTAACCTAACGCAACCTAACATCTCGGGTTTAATATTTTACAACATTCCTGACGCGTCGGCCCCTATTTCTCGGTGGGAACATTATATACGTCTATAACGTTATATATCCTAGCCTAAGGCAACCTAACATCTCGGGTTTAATATTTTACAACATTCCTGACGCGTCGGCCCCTATTTCTCGGTGGGAACATTATATACGTCTATAACGTTATATATCCTTGCCTAAGGCAACCTAACATCTCGGGTTTAATATTTTACAACATTCCTGACGCGTCGGCCCCTATTTCTCGGTGGGAACATTATATAAGTCTATAACGTTATATATCCTAGCCTAAGGCAACCTAACATCTCGGGTTTAATATTTTACAACATTCCTGACGCGTCGGCCCCTATTTCTCGGTGGGAACATTATATACGTCTATAACGTTATATATCCTTGCCTAAGGCAACCTAACATCTCGGGTTTAATATTTTACAACATTCCTGACGCGTCGGCCCCTATTTCTCGGTGGGAAGATTATATACGTCTATAACGTTATATATCATTACCTAAGGCAACCTAAAATCTCTACCGTAATAGTTTACAACATTCCTGGCGTGTCGGCTTGTACTTCTCGGTGCGAACATTATATACGTCTATAACGTTATATATCCTAACGTAAGGCAACATAACATCTCGGATATAATATTTTACAACATTCCTGGCGTGTCGTCGCCTGCTTCTCGATGGGAACATTATATACGTCTATAACGTTATATATCCTAGCCTAAGGCAACCTAACATCTCGGGTTTAATATTTTACAACATTCCTGACGCGTCGGCCCCTATTTCTCGGTGAGAACATTATATACGTCTATAACGTTATATATCCTAGCCTAAGGCAACCTAACATCTCGGGTTTAATATTTTACAACATTCCTGACGCGTCGGCCCCTATTTCTCGGTGGGAACATTATATACGTCTATAACGTTATATATCATAACCTAAGGCAACCTAAAATCTCTACCGTAATAGTTTACAACATTCCTGGCGTGTCGGCTCGTACTTCTCGGTGCGAACATTATATACGTCTATAACGTTATATATCCTAACGTAAGGCAACATAACATCTCGGATATAATATTTTACAACATTCCTGGCGTGTCGTCGCCTGCTTCTCGATGGGGACATTATATACGTCTATAACGTTGTATATCCTAACCTAACGCAACCTAACATCTCGGATGTAATATTTTACAACATTCTGGCTTGTCGGTCCCCACGTCTCGATCTGGACATTATATACTTCTATAACGATATATATCCAAACTTAAGGGAAACTAACATCTCGGATGTAATATTTTACAACATTCCTGGCTTGTCGTCGCCTGCTTTTCGATGGGGACATTATATACGTCTATAACGTTGTATATCCTAACCTAACGCAACCTAACATCTCGGATATAATATTTTACAACATTCTGGCTTGTCGGTCCCCACGTGTCGATCTGGACATTATATACGTCTATAACGATATATATCCAAACTTAAGGGAAACTAACATCTCGGATGTAATATATTATAACATTCCTGACGCGTCGGACCCTATTTTTCGGTGGGAACATTATATACGTCTATAACGTTAGATATCCTGGCCTAAGGCAACCTAACATGTCGAATGTAATATTTTACAACATTCCGGGCGTCTCGTTGCCTACTTCTCGATGGGAACATTATATACATCTATAACCTTGTATATCCTAACCTAAGGCAACCTAACATCTCGTATGTAATATTTTACTACATTCCTGGCGCTTCGGCTCCTACTTTTCTTTGGGAACATTATATACGTCTATAACGTAACATATCCTAACGTAAGGCAACATAACATCTCGGATGCAATATTTTACAACATTCCTGGCGTGTCGTCGCCTGCTTCTCGATGGGGACATTATATACGTCTATAACGTTGTATATCCTAACCTAACGCAACCTAACATCTCGGGTTTAATATTTTACAACATTCCTGACGCGTCGGCCCCTATTTCTCGGTGGGAACATTATATACGTCTATAACGTTATATATCCTAGCCTAAGGCAACCTAACATCTCGGGTTTAATATTTTACAACATTCCTGACGCGTCGGCCCCTATTTCTCGGTGGGAATATTATATACGTCTATAACGTTATATATCCTAGCCTAAGGCAACCTAACATCTCGGGTTTTATATTTTACAACATTCCTGACGCGTCGGCACCTATTTCTCGGTGGGAAGATTATATACGTCTATAACGTTATATATCATAACCTAAGGCAACCTAAAATCTCTACCGTAATAGTTTACAACATTCCTGGCGTGTCGGCTCGTACTTCTCGGTGCGAACATTATATACGTCTATAACGTTATATATCCTAACGTAAGGCAACATAACATCTCGGATATAATATTTTACAACATTCCTGGCGTGTCGTCGCCTGCTTCTCGATGGGGACATTATATACGTCTATAACGTTGTATATCCTAACCTAACGCAACCTAACATCTCGGATGTAATATTTTACAACATTCTGGCTTGTCGGTCCCCACGTCTCGATCTGGAGATTATATACTTCTATAACGATATATATCCAAACTTAAGGGAAACTAACATCTCGGATGTAATATTTTACAACATTCCTGGCTTGTCGTCGCCTGCTTTTCGATGGGGACATTATATACGTCTATAACGTTGTATATCCTAACCTAACGCAACCTAACATCTGGGATGTAATATTTTACAACATTCCTGGCATGTCGGTCCCTACTTCTCGGTGGAAACATTGTATACGTCTATAACGGTATATATCCTAACCTAAGGCAACCTAACATCTCGGATGTAATATTTGACAACATTCCTGGCGTGTAGGCCCGTACTTCTCGGTGGGAACATTGTATACGTCTATAACGTTATATATCCTAGCCTAAGGCTTCCTAACATGTCGAATGTAATATTTTACAACATTCCTGGCGCGTCGTCGCCTACTTCTCGATGGGGACATTATATACATCTATAACCTTGTATATCCTAACCTAACGCAACCTAACATCTGGTATGTAATATTCCTGGCGTGTCGTCACCTACTTCTGGATGGGGAGATTATATACGTCTATAACGTTATTTATCCCAACCTAAGGCAACCTAACATCTCGGATGTAATAGTTGACAACATTCCTGGCGTGTCCGCCCGTACATCTCGGTGGGAACATTATATACGTCTATAACGTTATATATCCTAGCTTAAGGCCACATAACATGTCGAATGTAATACTTTACAACATTCCTGGCGTGTCGTCGCCTACTCCTCGATGGGGACATTATATACATCTATAACCTTGCATATCCTAACCTAAGGCAGCCTAACATCTCGGATGTAATAATTTACAACATTCCTGGCATGTCGGTCCCTACATCTCGGTGGGAACATACTATACGTCCATAACGTTGTATATCCTAACCTAAGGGAACCTAACATCTCGGATGTAATAGTTGACAACATTCCTGGCGTGTAGGCCCGTACTTCTCTGTGGGAACATTGTATACGTCTATAACGTTATATATCCTAGCCTAAGGCCACCTAACATGTCGAATGTAATATTTTACAACAGTCCTG
Organism: Xylocopa violacea; assembly: GCA_963969225.1. Lineage (NCBI taxonomy): Eukaryota > Metazoa > Arthropoda > Insecta > Hymenoptera > Apidae > Xylocopa > Xylocopa violacea. Next base: position 2,921,031 of record CAXAJV010000678.1, read on the forward strand.
ACGCGTCGGCCCCTATTTTTCGGTGGGAGCATTATATACGTCTATAACGTTATATATCCTAGTCTAAGGCAACCTAACATGTCGAATGTAATACTTTACAACATTCCTGGCGTGTCGTCGCCTACTTCTCGATGGGGACATTATATACATCTATAACCTTGTATATCCTAACCTAAGGCAGCCTAACATCTCGGATGTAATATTTTACAACATTCCTGGCATGTCGGTCCCTACATCTCGGTGGGAACATACTATACGTATATAACGTTGTATATCCTAACCTAAGGGAACCTAACATCTCGGATGTAATAGTTGACAACATTCCTGGCGTGTAGGCCCGTACTTCTCTGTGGGAACATTGTATACGTCTATAACGTTATATATCCTAGCCTAAGGCGACCTAGCATGTCGAATGTAATATTTTACATCATTCCTGGCGTGTCGTCGCCTGCTTCTCGATGGGAACATTATATACGTCTATAACGTTGTGTATCCTAACCTAACGCAACCTAACATCTGGGATGTAATATTCCTGGCGTGTCGTCGCCTACTTCTGGATGGGGAGATTATATGCGTCTATAACGTTATATATCCTAACCTAAGGCAACCTAACATCCCGGATGTAATAGTTGACAACATTCCTGGCGTGTCCGCCCGTACTTCTCGGTGGGAACATTATATACCTCTATAACGTTATATATCCTAGCCTAAGGCCACCTAACATGTCGAATGTAATATTTTACAACAGTCCTGACGCGTCGGCCCCTATTTTTCGGTGGGAACATTATATACGTCTATAACGTTATGTATCCTAGTCTAAGGCAACCTAACATGTCGAATGTAATACTTTACAACATTCCTGGCGCGTCGTCGCCTACTTCTCGATGGGGACATTATATACATCTATAACCTTTGTATATCCTAACCTAAGGCAGCCTAACATCTCGGATGTAATATTTTACAACATTCCTGGCATGTCGGTCCCTACATCTCGGTGGGAACATACTATACGTATATAACGTTGTATATCCTAACCTAAGGGAACCTAACATCTCGGATGTAATAGTTGACAACATTCCTGGCGTGTCCGCCCGTACTTCTCGGTGGGAACATTATATACCTCTATAACGTTATATATCCTAGCCTAAGGCCACCTAACATGTCGAATGTAATATTTTACAACATTTCTGACGCGTCGGCCCCTATTTTTCGGTGGGAACATTATATACGTCTATAACGTTATATATCCTAGTCTAAGGCAACCTAACATGTCGAATGTAATACTTTACAACATTCCAGGCGTGTCGTCGCCTACTTTTCGATGGGGACATTATATACGTCTATAACGTTGTGTATCCTAACCCAAAGCAACCTAACATCTGGGATGTAATATTTTACAACATTCCTGGCATGTCGGTCACTACATCTCGGTGGGAACATACTATACGTCTATAACGTTGTATATCCTAACCTAAGGGAACCTAACATCTCGGGTGTAATATTTTACAACATTCCTGACGCGTCGACCCCTATTTTTCGGTGGGAACATTATATACGTCTATAACGTTATATATTCTAGCCTAAGGCAACCTAACATGTCGAATGTAAAATTTTACAACATTCCTGGCGTGTCGTCGCCTACTTCTCGATGGGGACATTATATACATCTATAACATTGTATATCCTAACCTAAGGCAACCTAACATCTCGGATGTAATATTTTACAACATTGTGGCGTGTCGTCGACTGCTTCTCGATGGGGAGATTATATACGTCTATAACGTTGTATATCCTAACCTAACGCAACCTAACATTTGGGATGTAATATTTAACAACATTCCTTGCATGTCGGTGCCTACGTCTCGGTGGGAAAATTATATACGTCTATAACGATATATATCCTAACCTAAGGCAACCTAACATATCGGATGTAATAGTTGACAACATTCCTGGCGTGTAGGCCCGAACTTCTTGGTGGGAACATTGTATATGTCTATAACGTTATATATCCTAGCCTAAGGCGACCTAACATATCGAATTTAATATTTTACATCATTCCTGGCGTGTCGTCGCCTGCTTCTCGATGGGAACATTATATACGTCTATAACGTTGTGTATCCTAACCTAACGCAACCTAACATCTGGGATGTAATATTCCCGGCGTGTCGTCGCCTACTTCTGGATGGGGACATTATATACGTCTATAACATTATATATCCTAACGTAAGGCAACCTAACATCTCGGATGTAATAGTTGACAACATTCCTGGCGTATCCGCCCGTACTTCGCGGTGGGAACATTATATACGTCTATAACGTTATGTATCCTAGTCTAAGGCAACCTAACATGTCGAATGTAATACTTTACAATATTCCTGGCGTGTCGTCGCCTACTTCTCGATGGGGAAATTATATACATCTATAACCTTTGTATATCCTAACCTAAGGCAGCCTAACATCTCGGATGTAATATTTTACAACATTCCTGGCATGTCGGTCCCTACATCTCTGTGGGAACATACTATACGTATATAACGTTTTATATCCTAACCTAAGGGAACCTAACATCTCGGATGTAATAGTTGACAACATTCCTGGCGTGTAGGCCCGTACTTCTCGGTGGGAACATTGTATACGTCTATAACGTTATATATCCTAGCCTAAGGCTTCCTAACATGTCGAATGTAATATTTTACAACATTCCTGGCGTGTCGTCGCCTACTTCTCGATGGGGACATTATATACATCTATAACCTTGTATATCCTAACCTAAGGCAGCCTAACATCTTGGATGTAATATTTTACAACATTTCTGGCGTGTCGTCGCCTGCTTATCGATGGGGACATAATATACGTCTATAACGTTGTATATCCTAACCTAACGCAACCTAACATTTGGGATGTAATATTTTACAACATTCCTGGCATATCGGCCCCTATTTCTCGGTGGGAATATTATATACGTCTATAACGTTATATATCCTAGCCTAAGGCAACCTAACATCTCGGGTTTAATATTTTACAACATTCCTGACGCGTCGGCCCCTATTTCTCGGTGGTAACATTATATACGTCTATAACGTTATATATCATAACGTAAGGCAACCTAAAATATCTACCGTAATAGTTTACAACATTCCTGGCGTGTCGGCTCGTACTTCTGGGTGCGAACATTATATACGTCTATAACGTTATATATCCTAACGTAAGGCAACATAACATCTCGGATGTAATAATTTACAACATTCCTGGCGTGTCGTCGCCTGCTTCTCGATGGGGACATTATATACGTCTATAACGTTGTATATCCTAACCTAACGCAACCTAACATCTCGGGTTTAATATTTTACAACATTCCTGACGCGTCGGCCCCTATTTCTCGGTGGGAACATTATATACGTCTATAACGTTATATATCCTAGCCTAAGGCAACCTAACATCTCGGGTTTAATATTTTACAACATTCCTGACGCGTCGGCCCCTATTTCTCGGTGGGAACATTATATACGTCTATAACGTTATATATCCTTGCCTAAGGCAACCTAACATCTCGGGTTTAATATTTTACAACATTCCTGACGCGTCGGCCCCTATTTCTCGGTGGGAACATTATATAAGTCTATAACGTTATATATCCTAGCCTAAGGCAACCTAACATCTCGGGTTTAATATTTTACAACATTCCTGACGCGTCGGCCCCTATTTCTCGGTGGGAACATTATATACGTCTATAACGTTATATATCCTTGCCTAAGGCAACCTAACATCTCGGGTTTAATATTTTACAACATTCCTGACGCGTCGGCCCCTATTTCTCGGTGGGAAGATTATATACGTCTATAACGTTATATATCATTACCTAAGGCAACCTAAAATCTCTACCGTAATAGTTTACAACATTCCTGGCGTGTCGGCTTGTACTTCTCGGTGCGAACATTATATACGTCTATAACGTTATATATCCTAACGTAAGGCAACATAACATCTCGGATATAATATTTTACAACATTCCTGGCGTGTCGTCGCCTGCTTCTCGATGGGAACATTATATACGTCTATAACGTTATATATCCTAGCCTAAGGCAACCTAACATCTCGGGTTTAATATTTTACAACATTCCTGACGCGTCGGCCCCTATTTCTCGGTGAGAACATTATATACGTCTATAACGTTATATATCCTAGCCTAAGGCAACCTAACATCTCGGGTTTAATATTTTACAACATTCCTGACGCGTCGGCCCCTATTTCTCGGTGGGAACATTATATACGTCTATAACGTTATATATCATAACCTAAGGCAACCTAAAATCTCTACCGTAATAGTTTACAACATTCCTGGCGTGTCGGCTCGTACTTCTCGGTGCGAACATTATATACGTCTATAACGTTATATATCCTAACGTAAGGCAACATAACATCTCGGATATAATATTTTACAACATTCCTGGCGTGTCGTCGCCTGCTTCTCGATGGGGACATTATATACGTCTATAACGTTGTATATCCTAACCTAACGCAACCTAACATCTCGGATGTAATATTTTACAACATTCTGGCTTGTCGGTCCCCACGTCTCGATCTGGACATTATATACTTCTATAACGATATATATCCAAACTTAAGGGAAACTAACATCTCGGATGTAATATTTTACAACATTCCTGGCTTGTCGTCGCCTGCTTTTCGATGGGGACATTATATACGTCTATAACGTTGTATATCCTAACCTAACGCAACCTAACATCTGGGATGTAATATTTTACAACATTCCTGGCATGTCGGTCCCTACGCCTTGGTGGGAACGTTATATACGTCTATAACGACATATATCCAAACTTAAGGGAAACTAACATCTCGGGTGTAATATTTTACAACATTCCTGGCGCTTCGGCTCCTACTTTTCGGTGGGAAAATTATATACGTCTATAACGTTACATATCCTAACGCAAGGCAACACAACATCTCGGATGTTATATTTTACAACATTCCTGGCGTGTCGTCGCCTGCTTCTCGATGGGGACATTATATACGTCTACAACGTTGTATATCCTAGCCTAAGCAATCTAACATCTCGGATGTAATATTTTACAACATTCCTGGCGTGTCGTCGCCTGCTTCTCGATGGGGACATTAATTACGTCTATAACGTTGTATATCCTAACCTAACGCAACATAACATCTCGGATATAATATTTTACAACATTCTGGCTTGTCGGTCCCCTCGTGTCGATCTGGACATTATATACGTCTATAACGATATATATCCAAACTTAAGGGAAACTAACATCTCGGATGTAATATATTATAACATTCCTGGCGCTTCGGCTCCTACTTTTCGGTGGGAACATTATATACGTCTATAACGTTGTATATCCTAACCTAACGCAACCTAACATCTGGGATGTAATATTTTACAACATTCCTGGCATGTCGGTCCCTACGTCTCGGTGGGAACGTTATATACGTCTATAACGACATATATCCAAACTTAAGGGAAACTAACATCTCGGATGTAATATTTTACAACATTCCTGGCGCTTCGGCTCCTACTTTTCGGTGGGAACATTATATACGTCTATAACGTTACATATCCTAACGTAAGGCAACATAACATCTCGGATATAATATTTTACAACATTCCGGGCGTGTCGTCGCCTGCTTCTCGATGGGGACATTAATTACGTCTATAACGTTGTATATCCTAACCTAACGCAACCTAACATCTCGGATATAATATTTTACAACATTCTGGCTTGTCGGTCCCCACGTGTCGATCTGGACATTATATACGTCTATAACGATATATATCCAAACTTAAGGGAAACTAACATCTCGGATGTAATATATTATAACATTCCTGGCGCTTCGGCTCCTACTTTTCGGTGGGAACATTATATACGTCTATAACGTTGTATATCCTAACCTAACGCAACCTAACATCTGGGATGTAATATTTTACAACATTCCTGGCATGTCGGCCCCTATTTCTCGGTGGGAATATTATATACGTCTATAACGTTATATATCCTAGCCTAAGGCAACCTAACATCTCGGGTTTAATATTTTACAACATTCCTGGCATGCCGGTCCCTACATCTCCGTGGGATCATTCTATACGTCTATAACGTTGTATATCCTAACCTAAGGGAACCTAACATTTCGGGTGTAATATTTTACAACATTCCTGACGCGTCGGACCCTATTTTTCGGTGGGAACATTATATACGTCTATAACGTTAGATATCCTGGCCTAAGGCAACCTAACATGTCGAATGTAATATTTTACAACATTCCGGGCGTCTCGCTGCCTACTTCTCGATGGGAACATTATATACATCTATAACCTTGTATATCCTAACCTAAGGCAACCTAACATCTCGTATGTAATATTTTACTACATTCCTGGCGCTTCGGCTCCTACTTTTCTTTGGGAACATTATATACGTCTATAACGTAACATATCCTAACGTAAGGCAACATAACATCTCGGATGCAATATTTTACAACATTCCTGGCGTGTCGTCGCCTGCTTCTCGATGGGGACATTATATACGTCTATAACGTTGTATATCCTAACCTAACGCAACCTAACATCTCGGGTTTAATATTTTACAACATTCCTGACGCGTCGGCCCCTATTTCTCGGTGGGAACATTATATACGTCTATAACGTTATATATCCTAGCCTAAGGCAACCTAACATCTCGGGTTTAATATTTTACAACATTCCTGACGCGTCGGCCCCTATTTCTCGGTGGGAATATTATATACGTCTATAACGTTATATATCCTAGCCTAAGGCAACCTAACATCTCGGGTTTTATATTTTACAACATTCCTGACGCGTCGGCACCTATTTCTCGGTGGGAAGATTATATACGTCTATAACGTTATATATCATAACCTAAGGCAACCTAAAATCTCTACCGTAATAGTTTACAACATTCCTGGCGTGTCGGCTTGTACTTCTCGGTGCGAACATTATATACGTCTATAACGTTATATATCCTAACGTAAGGCAACATAACATCTCGGATATGATATTCTACAACATTCCAGGCGTGTCGTCGCCTGCTTCTCGATGGCGACATTATATACGTCTATAACATTGTATATCCTAACCTAACGCAACCTAACATCTGGGATGTAATATTTTACAACATTCCTGGCATGTCGGCCCCTATTTCTCGGTGGGAATATTATATACGTCTATAACGTTATATATCCTAGCCTAAGGCAACCTAACATCTCGGGTTTAATATTTTACAACATTCCTGACGCGTCGGCCCCTATTTCTCGGTGGGAACATTATATACGTCTATAACGTTATATATCATAACCTAAGGCAACCTAAAATCTCTACCGTAATAGTTTACAACATTCCTGGCGTGTCGGCTCGTACTTCTCGGTGCGAACATTATATACGTCTATAACGTTATATATCCTAACGTAAGGCAACATAACATCTCGGATATAATATTTTACAACATTCCTGGCGTGTCGTCGCCTGCTTCTCGATGGGGACATTATATACGTCTATAACGTTGTATATCCTAACCTAACGCAACCTAACATCTCGGATGTAATATTTTACAACATTCCTGGCGTGTCGTCGCCTGCTTCTCGATGGGGACATTAATTACGTCTATAACGTTGTATATCCTAACCTAACGCAACCTAACATCTCGGATATAATATTTTACAACATTCTGGCTTGTCGGTCCCCACGTGTCGATCTGGACATTATATACATCTATAACGATATATATCCAAACTTAAGGGAAACTAACATCTCGGATGTAATATATTATAACATTCCTGGCGCTTCGGCTCCTACTTTTCGGTGGGAACATTATATACGTCTATAACGTTGTATATCCTAACCTAACGCAACCTAACATCTGGGATGTAATATTTTACAACATTCCTGGCATGTCGGTCCCTACGTCTCGGTGGGAACGTTATATACGTCTATAACGACATATATCCAAACTTAAGGGAAACTAACATCTCGGATGTAATATTTTACAACATTCCTGGCGCTTCGGCTCCTACTTTTCGGTGGGAACATTATATACGTCTATAACGTTACATATCCTAACGTAAGGCAACATAACATCTCGGATATAATATTTTACAACATTCCGGGCGTGTCGTCGCCTGCTTCTCGATGGGGACATTAATTACGTCTATAACGTTGTATATCCTAACCTAACGCAACCTAACATCTCGGATATAATATTTTACAACATTCTGGCTTGTCGGTCCCCACGTGTCGATCTGGACATTATATACGTCTATAACGATATATATCCAAACTTAAGGGAAACTAACATCTCGGATGTAATATATTATAACATTCCTGGCGCTTCGGCTCCTACTTTTCGGTGGGAACATTATATACGTCTATAACGTTGTATATCCTAACCTAACGCAACCTAACATCTGGGATGTAATATTTTACAACATTCCTGGCATGTCGGCCCCTATTTCTCGGTGGGAATATTATATACGTCTATAACGTTATATATCCTAGCCTAAGGCAACCTAACATCTCGGGTTTAATATTTTACAACATTCCTGGCATGCCGGTCCCTACATCTCCGTGGGATCATTCTATACGTCTATAACGTTGTATATCCTAACCTAAGGGAACCTAACATTTCGGGTGTAATATTTTACAACATTCCTGACGCGTCGGACCCTATTTTTCGGTGGGAACATTATATACGTCTATAACGTTAGATATCCTGGCCTAAGGCAACCTAACATGTCGAATGTAATATTTTACAACATTCCGGGCGTCTCGTTGCCTACTTCTCGATGGGAACATTATATACATCTATAACCTTGTATATCCTAACCTAAGGCAACCTAACATCTCGTATGTAATATTTTACTACATTCCTGGCGCTTCGGCTCCTACTTTTCTTTGGGAACATTATATACGTCTATAACGTAACATATCCTAACGTAAGGCAACATAACATCTCGGATGCAATATTTTACAACATTCCTGGCGTGTCGTCGCCTGCTTCTCGATGGGGACATTATATACGTCTATAACGTTGTATATCCTAACCTAACGCAACCTAACATCTCGGGTTTAATATTTTACAACATTCCTGACGCGTCGGTCCCTACGCCTCGGTGGGAACGTTATATACGTCTATAACGACATATATCCAAACTTAAGGGAAACTAACATCTCGGGTGTAATATTTTACAACATTCCAGGCGTGTCGTCGCCTGCTTCTCGATGGCGACATTATATACGTCTATAACATTGTATATCCTAACCTAACGCAACCTAACATCTGGGATGTAATATTTTACAACATTCCTGGCATGTCGGCCCCTATTTCTCGGTGGGAATATTATATACGTCTATAACGTTATATATCCTAGCCTAAGGCAACCTAACATCTCGGGTTTAATATTTTACAACATTCCTGACGCGTCGGCCCCTATTTCTCGGTGGGAACATTATATACGTCTATAACGTTATATATCATAACCTAAGGCAACCTAAAATCTCTACCGTAATAGTTTACAACATTCCTGGCGTGTCGGCTCGTACTTCTCGGTGCGAACATTATATACGTCTATAACGTTATATATCCTAACGTAAGGCAACATAACATCTCGGATATAATATTTTACAACATTCCTAGCGTGTCGTCGCCTGCTTCTCGATGGGGACATTATATACGTCTATAACGTTGTATATCCTAACCTAACGCAACATAACATCTCGGATGTAATATTTTACAATATTCCTGGCGTGTCGTCGCCTGCTTCTCGATGGGGACATTAATTACGTCTATAACGTTGTATATCCTAACCTAACGCAACCTAACATCTCGGATATAATATTTTACAACATTCTGGCTTGTCGGTCCCCACGTGTCGATCTGGACATTATATACATCTATAACGATATATATCCAAACTTAAGGGAAACTAACATCTCGGATGTAATATATTATAACATTCCTGGCGCTTCGGCTCCTACTTTTCGGTGGGAACATTATATACGTCTATAACGTTGTATATCCTAACCTAACGCAACCTAACATCTGGGATGTAATATTTTACAACATTCCTGGCATGTCGGTCCCTACGTCTCGGTGGGAACGTTATATACGTCTATAACGACATATATCCAAACTTAAGGGAAACTAACATCTCGGATGTAATATTTTACAACATTCCTGGCGCTTCGGCTCCTACTTTTCGGTGGGAACATTATATACGTCTATAACGTTACATATCCTAACGTAAGGCAACATAACATCTCGGATATAATATTTTACAACATTCCGGGCGTGTCGTCGCCTGCTTCTCGATGGGGACATTAATTACGTCTATAACGTTGTATATCCTAACCTAACGCAACCTAACATCTCGGATATAATATTTTACAACATTCTGGCTTGTCGGTCCCCACGTGTCGATCTGGACATTATATACGTCTATAACGATATATATCCAAACTTAAGGGAAACTAACATCTCGGATGTAATATATTATAACATTCCTGGCGCTTCGGCTCCTACTTTTCGGTGGGAACATTATATACGTCTATAACGTTGTATATCCTAACCTAACGCAACCTAACATCTGGGATGTAATATTTTACAACATTCCTGGCATGTCGGCCCCTATTTCTCGGTGGGAATATTATATACGTCTATAACGTTATATATCCTAGCCTAAGGCAACCTAACATCTCGGGTTTAATATTTTACAACATTCCTGGCATGCCGGTCCCTACATCTCCGTGGGATCATTCTATACGTCTATAACGTTGTATATCCTAACCTAAGGGAACCTAACATTTCGGGTGTAATATTTTACAACATTCCTGACGCGTCGGACCCTATTTTTCGGTGGGAACATTATATACGTCTATAACGTTAGATATCCTGGCCTAAGGCAACCTAACATGTCGAATGTAATATTTTACAACATTCCGGGCGTCTCGTTGCCTACTTCTCGATGGGAACATTATATACATCTATAACCTTGTATATCCTAACCTAAGGCAACCTAACATCTCGTATGTAATATTTTACTACATTCCTGGCGCTTCGGCTCCTACTTTTCTTTGGGAACATTATATACGTCTATAACGTAACATATCCTAACGTAAGGCAACATAACATCTCGGATGCAATATTTTACAACATTCCTGGCGTGTCGTCGCCTGCTTCTCGATGGGGACATTATATACGTCTATAACGTTGTATATCCTAACATAACGCAACCTAACATCTCGGGTTTAATATTTTACAACATTCCTGACGCGTCGGCCCCTATTTCTCGGTGGGAACATTATATACGTCTACAACGTTATATATCCTAGCCTAAGGCAACCTAACATCTCGGGTTTAATATTTTACAACATTCCTGACGCGTCGGCCCCTATTTCTCGGTGGGAATATTATATACGTCTATAACGTTATATATCCTAGCCTAAGGCAACCTAACATCTCGGGTTTTATATTTTACAACATTCCTGACGCGTCGGCACCTATTTCTCGGTGGGAAGATTATATACGTCTATAACGTTATATATCATAACCTAAGGCAACCTAAAATCTCTACCGTAATAGTTTACAACATTCCTGGCGTGTCGGCTTGTACTTCTCGGTGCGAACATTATATACGTCTATAACGTTATATATCCTAACGTAAGGCAACATAACATCTCGGATATAATATTCTACAACATTCCTGGCGTGTCGTCGCCTGCTTCTCGATGGGGACATTATATACGTCTATGACGTTGCATATCCTAACCTAACGCAACCTAACATCTGGGATGTAATATCTTACAACATTCCTGGCATGTCGGTCCCTACGCCTCGGTGGGAACGTTATATACGTCTATAACGACATATATCCAAACTTAAGGGAAACTAACATCTCGGGTGTAATATTTTACAACATTCCAGGCGTGTCGTCGCCTGCTTCTCGATGGCGACATTATATACGTCTATAACATTGTATATCCTAACCTAACGCAACCTAACATCTGGGATGTAATATTTTACAACATTCCTGGCATGTCGGCCCCTATTTCTCGGTGGGAATATTATATACGTCTATAACGTTATATATCCTAGCCTAAGGCAACCTAACATCTCGGGTTTAATATTTTACAACATTCCTGACGCGTCGGCCCCTATTTCTCGGTGGGAACATTATATACGTCTATAACGTTATATATCATAACCTAAGGCAACCTAAAATCTCTACCGTAATAGTTTACAACATTCCTGGCGTGTCGGCTCGTACTTCTCGGTGCGAACATTATATACGTCTATAACGTTATATATCCTAACGTAAGGCAACATAACATCTCGGATATAATATTTTACTACATTCCTGGCGTGTCGTCGCCTGCTTCTCGATGGGGACATTATATACGTCTATAACGTTGTATATCCTAACCTAACGCAACCTAACATCTCGGATGTAATATTTTACAACATTCCTGGCGTGTCGTCGCCTGCTTCTCGATGGGGACATTAATTACGTCTATAACGTTGTATATCCTAACCTAACGCAACCTAACATCTCGGATATAATATTTTACAACATTCTGGCTTGTCGGTCCCCACGTGTCGATCTGGACATTATATACGTCTATAACGATATATATCCAAACTTAAGGGAAACTAACATCTCGGATGTAATATATTATAACATTCCTGGCGCTTCGGCTCCTACTTTTCGGTGGGAACATTATATACGTCTATAACGTTGTATATCCTAACCTAACGCAACCTAAAATCTCTACCGTAATAGTTTACAACATTCCTGGCGTGTCGGCTCGTACTTCTCGGTGCGAACATTATATACGTCTATAACGTTATATATCCTAACGTAAGGCAACATAACATCTCGGATATAATATTTTACAACATTCCTGGCGTGTCGTCGCCTGCTTCTCGATGGGGACATTATATACGTCTATAACGTTGTATATCCTAACCTAACGCAACCTAACATCTCGGATGTAATATTTTACAACATTCTGGCTTGTCGGTCCCCACGTCTCGATCTGGACATTATATACTTCTATAACGATATATATCCAAACTTAAGGGAAACTAACATCTCGGATGTAATATTTTACAACATTCCTGGCGTGTCGTCGCCTGCTTTTCGATGGGGACATTATATACGTCTATAACGTTGTATATCCTAACCTAACGCAACCTAACATCTGGGATGTAATATTTTACAACATTCCTGGCATGTCGGTCCCTACGCCTTGTTGGGAACGTTATATACGTCTATAACGACATATATCCAAACTTAAGGGAAACTAACATCTCGGGTGTAATATTTTACAACATTCCTGGCGCTTCGGCTCCTACTTTTCGGTGGGAAAATTATATACGTCTATAACGTTACATATCCTAACGTAAGGCAACACAACATCTCGGATGTTATATTTTACAACATGCCTGGCGTGTCGTCGCCTGCTTCTCGATGGGGACATTATATACGTCTATAACGTTATATATCCTAGCCTAAGGCAACCTAACATCTCGGGTTTAATATTTTACAACATTCCTGACGCGTCGGCCCCTATTTCTCGGTGGGAACATTATATACGTCTATAACGTTATATATCCTAGCCTAAGGCAACCTAACATCTCGGGTTTAATATTTTACAACATTCCTGACGCGTCGGCCCCTATTTCTCGGTGGGAACATTATATACGTCTATAACGTTATATATCATAACCTAAGGCAACCTAAAATCTCTACCGTAATAGTTTACAACATTCCTGGCGTGTCGGCTCGTACTTCTCGGTGCGAACATTATATACGTCTATAACGTTATATATCCTAACGTAAGGCAACATAACATCTCGGATATAATATTTTACAACATTCCTGGCGTGTCGTCGCCTGCTTCTCGATGGGGACATTATATACGTCTATAACGTTGTATATCCTAACCTAACGCAACCTAACATCTGGGATGTAATATTTTACAACATTCCTGGCATGTCGGTCCCTACGCCTTGGTGGGAACGTTATATACGTCTATAACGACATATATCCAAACTTAAGGGAAACTAACATCTCGGGTGTAATATTTTACAACATTCCTGGCGCTTCGGCTCCTACTTTTCGGTGGGAAAATTATATACGTCTATAACGTTACATATCCTAACGTAAAGCAACATAACATCTCGGATGTTATATTTTACAACATTCCTGGCGTGTCGTCGCCTGCTTCTCGATGGGGACATTATATACGTCTACAACGTTGTATATCCTAGCCTAAGCAATCTAACATCTCGGATGTAATATTGTACAACATTCCTGGCGTGTCGTCGCCTGCTTCTCGATGGGAACATTATATACGTCTATAACGTTATATATCCTAGCCTAAGGCAACCTAACATCTCGGGTTTAATATTTTACAACATTCCTGACGCGTCGGCCCCTATTTCTCGGTGGGAACATTATATACGTCTATAACGTTATATATCCTAGCCTAAGGCAACCTAACATCTCGGGTTTAATATTTTACAACATTCCTGACGCGTGGGCCCCTATTTCTCGGTGGGAAGATTATATACGTCTATAACGTTATATATCATAACCTAAGGCAACCTAAAATCTCTACCGTAATAGTTTACAACATTCCTGGCGCTTCGGCTCCTACTTTTCGGTGGGAACATTATATACGTCTATAACGTTACATATCCTAACGTAAGGCAACATAACATCTCGGATGTTATATTTTACAACATTCCTGGCGTGTCGTCGCCTGCTTCTCGATGGGGACATTATATACGTCTACAACGTTGTATATCCTAGCCTAAGCAATCTAACATCTCGGATGTAATATTTTACAACATTCCTGGCGTGTCGTCGCCCTCATCTCGATGGGGACATTATATACGTCTATAACGTTGTATATCCTAACCTAACGCAACCTAACATCTGGGATGTAATATTTTACAACATTCCTGGCATGTCGGCCCCTATTTCTCGGTGGGAATATTATATACGTCTATAACGTTATATATCCTAGCCTAAGGCAGCCTAACATCTCGGGTTTAATATTTTACAACATTCCTGACGCGTCGGCCCCTATTTCTCGGTGGGAACATTATATACGTCTATAACGTTATATATCATAACCTAAGGCAACCTAAAATCTCTACCGTAATAGTTTACAACTTTCCTGGCGTGTCGGCTCGTACTTCTCGGTGCGAACATTATATACGTCTATAACGTTATATATCCTAACGTAAGGCAACATAACATCTCGGATATAATATTTTACAACATTCCTGGCGTGTTGTCGCCTGCTTCTCGATGGGGACATTAATTACGTCTATAACGTTGTATATCCTAACCTAACGCAACCTAACATCTCGGATGTAATATTTTACAACATTCTGGCTTGTCGGTCCCCACGTGTCGATCTGGACATTATATACGTCTATAACGATATATATCCATACTTAAGGGAAACTAACATCTCGGATGTAATATTTTACAACATTCCTGGCGCTTCGGCTCCTACTTTTCGGTGGGAACATTATATACGTCTATAAAGTTACATATCCTAACGTAAGGCAACATAACATCTCGGATGTAATATTTTACAACATTCCTGGCGTGTCGTCGCCTGCTTCTAGATGGGGACATTATATACGTCTATAACATTGTATATCCTAACCTAACGCAACCTAACATCTGGGATGTAATATTTTACAACATTCCTGGCATGTCGGCCCCTATTTCTCGGTGGGAATATTATATACGTCTATAACGTTACATATCCTAGCCCAAGGCAACCTAACATCTCGGGTTTAATATTTTACAACATTCCTGACGCGTCGGCCCCTATTTCTCGGTGGGAACATTATATACGTCTATAACGTTATATATCATAACCTAAGGCAACCTAAAATCTCTACCGTAATAGTTTACAACATTCCTGGCGTGTCGGCTCGTACTTCTCGGTGCGAACATTATATACGTCTATAACGTTATATATCCTAACGTAAGGCAACATAACATCTCGGATATAATATTTTAGAACATTCCTGGCGTGTCGTCGCCTGCTTCTCGATGGGGACATTATATACGTCTATAACGTTGTATATCCTAACCTAACGCAACCTAACATCTCGGATGTAATATTTTACAACATTCTGGCTTGTCGGTCCCCACGTCTCGATCTGGACATTATATACTTCTATAACGATATATATCCAAACTTAAGGGAAACTAACATCTCGGATGTAATATTTTACAACATTCCTGGCGTGTCGTCGCCTGCTTTTCGATGGGGACATTATATACGTCTATAACGTTGTATATCCTAACCTAACGCAACCTAACATCTGGGATGTAATATTTTACAACATTCCTGGCATGTCGGTCCCTACGCCTTGGTGGGAACGTTATATACGTCTATAACGACATATATCCAAACTTAAGGGAAACTAACATCTCGGGTGTAATATTTTACAACATTCCTGGCGCTTCGGCTCCTACTTTTCGGTGGGAAAATTATATACGTCTATAACGTTACATATCCTAACGTAAAGCAACATAACATCTCGGATGTTATATTTTACAACATTCCTGGCGTGTCGTCGCCTGCTTCTCGATGGGGACATTATATACGTCTACAACGTTGTATATCCTAGCCTAAGCAATCTAACATCTCGGATGTAATATTGTACAACATTCCTGGCGTGTCGTCGCCTGCTTCTCGATGGGAACATTATATACGTCTATAACGTTATATATCCTAGCCTAAGGCAACCTAACATCTCGGGTTTAATATTTTACAACATTCCTGACGCGTCGGCCCCTATTTCTCGGTGGGAACATTATATACGTCTATAACGTTATATATCCTAGCCTAAGGCAACCTAACATCTCGGGTTTAATATTTTACAACATTCCTGACGCGTGGGCCCCTATTTCTCGGTGGGAAGATTATATACGTCTATAACGTTATATATCATAACCTAAGGCAACCTAAAATCTCTACCGTAATAGTTTACAACATTCCTGGCGCTTCGGCTCCTACTTTTCGGTGGGAACATTATATACGTCTATAACGTTACATATCCTAACGTAAGGCAACATAACATCTCGGATGTTATATTTTACAACATTCCTGGCGTGTCGTCGCCTGCTTCTCGATGGGGACATTATATACGTCTACAACGTTGTATATCCTAGCCTAAGCAATCTAACATCTCGGATGTAATATTTTACAACATTCCTGGCGTGTCGTCGCCCTCATCTCGATGGGGACATTATATACGTCTATAACGTTGTATATCCTAACCTAACGCAACCTAACATCTGGGATGTAATATTTTACAACATTCCTGGCATGTCGGCCCCTATTTCTCGGTGGGAATATTATATACGTCTATAACGTTATATATCCTAGCCTAAGGCAGCCTAACATCTCGGGTTTAATATTTTACAACATTCCTGACGCGTCGGCCCCTATTTCTCGGTGGGAACATTATATACGTCTATAACGTTATATATCATAACCTAAGGCAACCTAAAATCTCTACCGTAATAGTTTACAACTTTCCTGGCGTGTCGGCTCGTACTTCTCGGTGCGAACATTATATACGTCTATAACGTTATATATCCTAACGTAAGGCAACATAACATCTCGGATATAATATTTTACAACATTCCTGGCGTGTTGTCGCCTGCTTCTCGATGGGGACATTAATTACGTCTATAACGTTGTATATCCTAACCTAACGCAACCTAACATCTCGGATGTAATATTTTACAACATTCTGGCTTGTCGGTCCCCACGTGTCGATCTGGACATTATATACGTCTATAACGATATATATCCATACTTAAGGGAAACTAACATCTCGGATGTAATATTTTACAACATTCCTGGCGCTTCGGCTCCTACTTTTCGGTGGGAACATTATATACGTCTATAAAGTTACATATCCTAACGTAAGGCAACATAACATCTCGGATGTAATATTTTACAACATTCCTGGCGTGTCGTCGCCTGCTTCTAGATGGGGACATTATATACGTCTATAACATTGTATATCCTAACCTAACGCAACCTAACATCTGGGATGTAATATTTTACAACATTCCTGGCATGTCGGCCCCTATTTCTCGGTGGGAATATTATATACGTCTATAACGTTACATATCCTAGCCCAAGGCAACCTAACATCTCGGGTTTAATATTTTACAACATTCCTGACGCGTCGGCCCCTATTTCTCGGTGGGAACATTATATACGTCTATAACGTTATATATCATAACCTAAGGCAACCTAAAATCTCTACCGTAATAGTTTACAACATTCCTGGCGTGTCGGCTCGTACTTCTCGGTGCGAACATTATATACGTCTATAACGTTATATATCCTAACGTAAGGCAACATAACATCTCGGATATAATATTTTAGAACATTCCTGGCGTGTCGTCGCCTGCTTCTCGATGGGGACATTATATACGTCTATAACGTTGTATATCCTAACCTAACGCAACCTAACATCTCGGATGTAATATTTTACAACATTCTGGCTTGTCGGTCCCCACGTCTCGATCTGGACATTATATACTTCTATAACGATATATATCCAAACTTAAGGGAAACTAACATCTCGGATGTAATATTTTACAACATTCCTGGCGTGTCGTCGCCTGCTTTTCGATGGGGACATTATATACGTCTATAACGTTGTATATCCTAACCTAACGCAACCTAACATCTGGGATGTAATATTTTACAACATTCCTGGCATGTCGGTCCCTACGCCTTGGTGGGAACGTTATATACGTCTATAACGACATATATCCAAACTTAAGGGAAACTAACATCTCGGGTGTAATATTTTACAACATTCCTGGCGCTTCGGCTCCTACTTTTCGGTGGGAAAATTATATACGTCTATAACGTTACATATCCTAACGTAAGGCAACACAACATCTCGGATGTTATATTTTACAACATTCCTGGCGTGTCGTCGTCTGCTTCTCGATGGGGACATTATATACGTCTATAACGTTATATATCCTAGGCTAAGGCAACCTAACATCTCGGGTTTAATATTTTACAACATTCCTGACGCGTCGGCCCCTATTTCTCGGTGGGAACATTATATACGTCTATAACGTTATATATCCTAGCCTAAGGCAACCTAACATCTCGGGTTTAATATTTTACAACATTCCTGACGCGTCGGCCCCTATTTCTCGGTGGGAACATTATATACGTCTATAACGTTATATATCATAACCTAAGGCAACCTAAAATCTCTACCGTAATAGTTTACAACATTCCTGGCGTGTCGGCTCGTACTTCTCGGTGCGAACATTATATACGTCTATAACGTTATATATCCTAACGTAAGGCAACATAACATCTCGGATATAATATTTTACAACATTCCTGGCGTGTCGTCGCCTGCTTCTCGATGGGGACATTATATACGTCTATAACGTTGTATATCCTAACCTAACGCAACCTAACATCTCGGATATAATATTTTACAACATTCTGGCTTGTCGGTCCCCACGTGTCGATCTGGACATTATATACGTCTATAACGATATATATCCAAACTTAAGGGAAACTAACATCTCGGATGTAATATATTATAACATTCCTGGCGCTTCGGCTCCTACTTTTCGGTGGGAACATTATATACGTCTATAACGTTGTATATCCTAACCTAACGCAACCTAAAATCTCTACCGTAATAGTTTACAACATTCCTGGCATGTCGGTCCCTACGTCTCGGTGGGAACGTTATATACGTCTATAACGATATATATCCTAACCTGAGCCAACCTAACATCACGGTTGTAATAGTTGACAACATTTCTGGCGTGTGGGCCCGTACTTCTCGCTGGGAACATTATATACATCTATAACGTTATATATCCTAGCCTAAGGCGACCTAACATGTCGAATGTAATATTTTTCATCATTCCTGGCGTGTCGTCGACTGCTTCTGGATGAGGACATTATATACGTCTATAACGTTGTATATCCTAACATAACGCAACCTAACATCTGGGATGTAATATTCCTGGCGTGTCGTCACCTACTTCTGGATGGGGACATTATATACGTCTATAACGTTATATATCGTAACCTAAGGGAACCTAACGTCTCGGGTGTATTATTTTACAACATTCCTGACGCGTCGGCCCCTATTTCTCGGTGGGAATATTATATACGTCTATAACGTTATATATCCTAGCCTAAGGCAACCTCACACCTCGGATGTAATATTTGACAACATTCCTGGCGTGTTAGCCCGTACTTCTCGGTGGGAACATCATATACGTCTACAGCGATATATATCCTAACCGAAAGCAACCTAATATCTCGGATGTAATATTTTACAACATTCCTGGCATGCCGGTCCCTACATCTCCGTGGGATCATTCTATACGTCTATAACGTTGTATATCCTAACCTAAGGGAACCTAACATTTCGGGTGTAATATTTTACAACATTCCTGACGCGTCGGACCCTATTTTTCGGTGGGAACATTATATACGTCTATAACGTTAGATATCCTGGCCTAAGGCAACCTAACATGTCGAATGTAATATTTTACAACATTCCGAGCGTCTCGTTGCCTACTTCTCGATGGGAACATTATATACGTCTATAACGTTATATATCATAACCTAAGGCAACCTAAAATCTCTACCGTAATAGTTTACAACATTCCTGGCGTGTCGGCTCGTACATCTCGGTGCGAACATTATATACGTCTATAACGTTATATATCCTAACGTAAGGCAACATAACATCTCGGATATAATATTTTACAACATTCCTGGCGTGTCGTCGCCTGCTTCTCGATGGGGACATTATATACGTCTATAACGTTGTATATCCTAACCTAACGCAACCTAACATCTCGGATATAATATTTTACAACATTCTGGCTTGTCGGTCCCCACGTGTCGATCTGGACATTATATACGTCTATAACGATATATATCCAAACTTAAGGGAAACTAACATCTCGGATGTAATATATTATAACATTCCTGGCGCTTCGGCTCCTACTTTTCGGTGGGAACATTATATACGTCTATAACGTTGTATATCCTAACCTAACGCAACCTAAAATCTCTACCGTAATAGTTTACAACATTCCTGGCATGTCGGTCCCTACGTCTCGGTGGGAACGTTATATACGTCTATAACGACATATATCCAAACTTAAGGGAAACTAACATCTCGGATATAATATTTTACAACATTCCTGGCGTGTCGTCGCCTGCTACTCGATGGGGACATTAATTACGTCTATAACGTTGTATATCCTAACCTAACGCAACCTAACATCTCGGATGTAATATTTTACAACATTCTGGCTTGTCGGTCCCCACGTCTCGATCTGGACATTATATACTTCTATAACGATATATATCCAAACTTAAGGGAAACTAACATCTCGGATGTAATATTTTACAACATTCCTGGCGTGTCGTCGCCTGCTTCTCGATCGGGACATTATATACGTCTATAACGTTGTATATCCTAACCTAACGCAACCTAACATCTGGGATGTAATATTTTACAACATTCCTGGCATGTCGGTCTCTACGCCTTGGTGGGAACGTTATATACGTCTATAACGACATATATCCAAGCTTAAGGGAAACTAACATCTCGGGTGTAATATTTTACAACATTCCTGGCGCTTCTGCTCCTACTTTTCGGTGGGAAAATTATATACTTCTATAACGTTACATATCCTAACGTAAGGCAACATAACATCTCGGATGTTATATTTTACAACATTCCTGGCGTGTCGTCGCCTGCTTCTCGATGGGGACATTATATACGTCTACAACGTTGTATATCCTAGCCTAAGCAATCTAACATCTCGGATGTAATATTTTACAACATTCCTGGCGTGTCGTCGCCTGCTTCTCGATGGGAACATTATATACGTCTATAACGTTATATATCCTAGCCTAAGGCAACCTAACACCTCGGGTTTAATATTTTACAACATTCCTGACGCGTCGGCCCCTATTTCTCGGTGGGAACATTATATACGTCTATAACGTTATATATCCTAGCCTAAGGCAACCTAACATCTCGGGTTTAATATTTTACAACATTCCTGAAGCGTGGGCCCCTATTTCT
Source organism: Xylocopa violacea (assembly GCA_963969225.1). NCBI lineage: Eukaryota > Metazoa > Arthropoda > Insecta > Hymenoptera > Apidae > Xylocopa > Xylocopa violacea. The sequence continues at coordinate 2,943,236 of CAXAJV010000678.1, forward strand.
CGGTGTGAAGATTATATACGTCTATAACGTTATATATCATAACCTAAGGCAACCTAAAATCTCTACCGTAATAGTTTATAACATTCCTGGCGCTTCGGCTCCTACTTTTCGGTGGGAACATTATATACGTCTATAACGTTACATATCCTAACGTAAGGCAACATAACATCTCGGATGTTATATTTTACAACATTCCTGGCGTGTCGTCGCCTGCTTCTCGATGGGGACATTATATACGTCTATAACGTTGTATATCCTAACCTAACGCAACCTAACATCTGGGATGTAATATTTTACAACATTCCTGGCATGTCGGACCCTATTTCTCGGTGGGAATATTATATACGTCTATAACGTTATATATCCTAGCCTAAGGCAACCTAACATCTCGGGTTTAATATTTTACAACATTCCTGACGCGTCGGCCCCTATTTCTCGGTGGGAACATTATATACGTCTATAACGTTATATATCATAACCTAAGCCAACCTAAAATCTCTACCGTAACAGTTTAGAACATTCCTGGCGTGTCGGCTCGTACTTCTCGGTGCGAACATTATATACGTCTATAACGTTATATATCCCAACGTAAGGCAACATAACATCTCGGATATAATATTTTACAACATTCCTGGCGTGTCGTCGCCTGCTTCTCGATGGGGACATTATATACGTCTATAACGTTGTATATCATAACCTAACGCAACCTAACATCTCGGATGTAATATTTTACAACATTCTGGCTTGTCGGTCCCCACGTCTCGATCTGGACATTATATACTTCTATAACGATATATATCCAAACTTAAGGGAAACTAACATCTCGGATGTAATATTTTACAACATTCCTGGCGTGTCGTCGCCTGCTTCTCGATGGGGACATTATATACGTCTATAACGTTGTATATCCTAACCTAACGCAACCTAACATCTGGGATGTAATATTTTACAACATTCCTGGCATGTCGGTCCCTACGTCTCGGTGGGAATATTATATACGTCTATAACGTTATATATCCTAGCCTAAGGCAACCTAACATCTCGGGTTTAATATTTTACAACATTCCTGACGCGTCGGCCCCTATTTCTCGGTGGGAACATTATATACGTCTATAACGTTGTATATCCTAACCTAACGCAACCTAACATCGCGGGTTTAATATTTTACAACATTCCTGACGCGACGGCCCCTATTTCTCGGTGGGAACATTATATACGTCTATAAAGTTATATATCATAACCTAAGGCAACCTAAAATCTCTACCGTAATAGTTTACAACATTCCTGGCGTGTCGGCTCGTACTTCTCGGTGCGAACATTATATACGTCTATAACGTTATATATCCTAACGTAAGGCAACATAACATCTCGGATATAATATTTTACAACATTCCTGGCGTGTCGTCGCCTGCTTCTCGATGGGGACATTATATACGTCTATAACGTTGTATATCCTAACCTAACGTAACCTAACATCTGGTATGTAATATTTTACAACATTCCTGGCATGTCGGCCCCTATTTCTCGGTGGGAATATTATATACGTCTATAACGTTATATATCCTAGCCTAAGGCAACCTAACATCTCGGGTTTAATATTTTACAACATTGTTGACGCGTCGGCCCCTATTTCTCGGTGGGAACATTATATACGTCTATAACGTTGTATATCCTAACCTAACGCAACCTAACATCTGGGATGTAATATTTTACAACATTCCTGGCATGTCGGTCCCTACGTCTCGGTGGGAACGTTATATACGTCTATAACGACATATATCCAAACTTAAGGGAAACTAACATCTCGGATGTAATATTTTACAACATTCCTGGCGCTTCGGCCCCTATTTCTCGGTGGTAACATTATATACGTCTATAACGTTGTATATCATAACCTAAGGCAACCTAAAATCTCTACCGTAATAGTTTACAACAATCCTGGCGTGTCGGCTCGTACTTCTCGGTGCGAACATTATATACGTCTATAACGTTATATATCCTAACGTAAGGCAACATAACATCTCGGATATAATATTTTACAACATTCCTGGCGTGTTGTCGCCTGCTTCTCGATGGGGACATTAATTACGTCTATAACGTTGTATATCCTAACCTAACGCAACCTAACATCTCGGATGTAATATTTTACAACATTCTGGCTTGTCGGTCCCCACGTGTCGATCTGGACATTATATACGTCTATAACGATATATATCCAAACTTAAGGGAAACTAACATCTCGGATGTAATATATTATAACATTCCTGGCGCTTCGGCTCCTACTTTTCGGTGGGAACATTATATACGTCTATAACATTGTATATCCTAACCTAACGCAACCTAACATCTGGGATGTAATATTTTACAACATTCCTGGCATGTCGGCCCCTATTTCTCGGTGGGAATATTATATACGTCTATAACGTTATATATCCTAGCCCAAGGCAACCTAACATCTCGGGTTTAATATTTTACAACATTCCTGACGCGTCGGCCCCTATTTCTCGGTGGGAACATTATATACGTCTATAACGTTATATATCATAACCTAAGGCAACCTAAAATCTCTACCGTAATAGTTTACAACATTCCTGGCGTGTCGGCTCGTACTTCTCGGTGCGAACATTATATACGTCTATAACGTTATATATCCTAACGTAAGGCAACATAACATCTCGGATATAATATTTTACAACATTCCTGGCGTGTCGTCGCCTGCTTCTCGATGGGGACATTATATACGTCTATAACGTTGTATATCCTAACCTAACGCAACCTAACATCTCGGATATAATATTTTACAACATTCTGGCTTGTCGGTCCCCACGTGTCGATCTGGACATTATATACGTCTATAACGATATATATCCAAACTTAAGGGAAACTAACATCTCGGATGTAATATATTATAACATTCCTGGCGCTTCGGCTCCTACTATTCGGTGGGAACATTATATACGTCTATAACGTTGTATATCCTAACCTAACGCAACCTAAAATCTCTACCGTAATAGTTTACAACATTCCTGGCATGTCGGTCCCTACGTCTCGGTGGGAACGTTATATACGTCTATAACGACATATATCCAAACTTAAGGGAAACTAACATCTCGGATATAATATTTTACAACATTCCTGGCGTGTCGTCGCCTGCTACTCGATGGGGACATTAATTACGTCTATAACGTTGTATATCCTAACCTAACGCAACCTAACATCTCGGATGTAATATTTTACAACATTCTGGCTTGTCGGTCCCCACGTCTCGATCTGGACATTATATACTTCTATAACGATATATATCCAAACTTAAGGGAAACTAACATCTCGGATGTAATATTTTACAACATTCCTGGCGTGTCGTCGCCTGCTTCTCGATCGGGACATTATATACGTCTATAACGTTGTATATCCTAACCTAACGCAACCTAACATCTGGGATGTAATATTTTACAACATTCCTGGCATGTCGGTCTCTACGCCTTGGTGGGAACGTTATATACGTCTATAACGACATATATCCAAACTTAAGGGAAACTAACATCTCGGATGTAATATTTTACAACATTCCTGGCGCTTCGGCCCCTATTTCTCGGTGGTAACATTATATACGTCTATAACGTTGTATATCATAACCTAAGGCAACCTAAAATCTCTACCGTAATAGTTTACAACAATCCTGGCGTGTCGGCTCGTACTTCTCGGTGCGAACATTATATACGTCTATAACGTTATATATCCTAACGTAAGGCAACATAACATCTCGGATATAATATTTTACAACATTCCTGACGCGTCGGCCCCTATTTCTCGGTGGGAACATTATATACGTCTATAACGTTATATATCATAACCTAAGGCAACCTAAAATCTCTACCGTAACAGTTTAGAACATTCCTGGCGTGTCGGCTCGTACTTCTCGGTGCGAACATTATATACGTCTATAACGTTATATATCCTAACGTAAGGCAACCTAACATCTCGGGTTTAATATTTTACAACATTCCTGACGCGTCGGCCCCTATTTCTCGGTGGTAACATTATATACGTCTATAACGTTATATATCATAACCTAAGGCAACCTAAAATCTCTACCGTAATAGTTTACAACATTCCTGGCGTGTCGGCTCGTACTTCTCGGTGCGAACATTATATACGTCTATAACGTTATATATCCTAACGTAAGGCAACATAACATCTCGGATATAATATTTTACAACATTCCTGGCGTGTCGGCCCCTATTTCTCGGTGGTAACATTATATACGTCTATAACGTTATATATCATAACCTAAGGCAACCTAAAATCTCTACCGTAATAGTTTACAACATTCCTGGCGTGTCGGCTCGTACTTCTCGGTGCGAACATTATATACGTCTATAACGTTATATATCCTAACGTAAGGCGACATAACATCTCGGATATAATATTTTACAACATTCCTGGCGTGTCGTCGCCTGCTTCTCGATGGGGACATTATATACGTCTATAACGTTGTATATCCTAACCTAACGCAACCTAACATCTGGGATGTAATATTTTACAACATTCCTGGCATGTCGGTCCCTACGTCTCGGTGGGAACGTTATATACGTCTATAACGACATATATCCAAACTTAAGGGAAACTAACATCTCGGGTGTAATATTTTACAACATTCCTGGCGCTTCGGCTCCTACTTTTCGGTGGGAAAATTATATACGTCTATAACGTTACATATCCTAACGTAAGGCAACATAACATCTCGGATGTTATATTTTACAACATTCCTGGCGTGTCGTCGCCTGCTTCTCGATGGGGACATTATATACGTCTACAACGTTGTATATCCTAGCCTAAGCAATCTAACATCTCGGATGTAATATTTTACAACATTCCTGGCGTGTCGTCGCCTGCTTCTCGATGGGAACATTATATACGTCTATAACGTTATATATCCTAGCCTAAGGCAACCTAACATCTCGGGTTTAATATTTTACAACATTCCTGACGCGTCGGCCCCTATTTCTCGGTGGGAACATTATATACGTCTATAACGTTATATATCCTAGCCTAAGGCAACCTAACATCTCGGGTTTAATATTTTACAACATTCCTGACGCGTGGGCCCCTATTTCTCGGTGGGAAGATTATATACGTCTATAACGTTATATATCACAACCTAAGGCAACCTAAAATCTCTACCGTAATAGTTTACAACATTCCTGGCGCTTCGGCTCCTACTTTTCGGTGGGAACATTATATACGTCTATAACGTTACATATCCTAACGTAAGGCAACATAACATCTCGGATGTTATATTTTACAACATTCCTGGCGTGTCGTCGCCTGCTTCTCGATTGGGACATTATATACGTCTACAACGTTGTATATCCTAGCCTAAGCAATCTAACATCTCGGATGTAATATTTTACAACATTCCTGGCGTGTCGTCGCCCTCATCTCGATGGGGACATTATATACGTCTATAACGTTGTATATCCTAACCTAACGCAACCTAACATCTGGGATGTCATATTTTACAACATTCCTGGCATGTCGGCCCCTATTTCTCGGTGGGAATATTATATACGTCTATAACGTTATATATCCTAGCCTAAGGCAACCTAACATCTCGGGTTTAATATTTTACAACATTCCTGACGCGTCGGCCCCTATTTCTCGGTGGGAACATTATATACGTCTATTACGTTATATATCATAACCTAAGGCAACCTAAAATCTCTACCGTAATAGTTTACAACATTCCTGGCGTGTCGGCTCGTACTTCTCGGTGCGAACATTATATACGTCTATAACGTTATATATCCCAACGTAAAGCAACATAACATCTCGGATATAATATTTTACAACATTCCTGGCGTGTTGTCGCCTGCTTCTCGATGGGGACATTAATTACGTCTATAACGTTGTATATCCTAACCTAACGCAACCTAACATCTCGGATGTAATATTTTACAACATTCTGGCTTGTCGGTCCCCACGTCTCGATCTGGACATTATATACTTCTATAACGATATATATCCAAACTTAAGGGAAACTAACATCTCGGATGTAATATTTTACAACATTCCTGGCGCTTCAGCTCCTACTTTTCGGTGGGAACATTATGTACGTCTATAACGTTACATATCCTAACGTAAGGCAACATAACATCTCGGATGTAATATTTTACAACATTCCTGGCGTGTCGTCGCCTGCTTCTCGATGGGGACATTATATACGTCTATAACATTGTATATCCTAACCTAACGCAACCTAACATCTGGGATGTAATATTTTACAACATTCCTGGCATGTCGGCCCCTATTTCTCGGTGGGAATATTATATACGTCTATAACGTTATATATCCTAGCCCAAGGCAACCTAACATCTCGGGTTTAATATTTTACAACATTCCTGACGCGTCGGCCCCTATTTCTCGGTGGGAACATTATATACGTCTATAACGTTATATATCATAACCTAAGGCAACCTAAAATCTCTACCGTAATAGTTTACAACATTCCTGGCGTGTCGGCTCGTACTTCTCGGTGCGAACATTATATACGTCTATAACGTTATATATCCTAACGTAAGGCAACATAACATCTCGGATATAATATTTTACAACATTCCTGGCGTGTCGTCGCCTGCTTCTCGATGGGGACATTATATACGTCTATAACGTTGTATATCCTAACCTAACGCAACCTAACATCTCGGATGTAATATTTTACAACATTCTGGCTTGTCGGTCCCCACGTCTCGATCTGGACATTATATACTTCTATAACGATATATATCCAAACTTAAGGGAAACTAACATCTCGGATGTAATATTTTACAACATTCCTGGCGTGTCGTCGCCTGCTTCTCGATGGGGACATTATATACGTCTATAACGTTGTATATCCTAACCTAACGCAACCTAACATCTGGGATGTAATATTTTACAACATTCCTGGCATGTCGGTCCCTACGCCTTGGTGGGAACGTTATATACGTCTATAACGACATATATCCAAACTTAAGGGAAACTAACATCTCGGGTGTAATATTTTACAACATTCCTGGCGCTTCGGCTCCTACTTTTCGGTGGGAAAATTATATACGTCTATAACGTTACATATCCTAACGTGAGGCAACATAACATCTCGGATGTTATATTTTACAACATTCCTGGCGTGTCGTCGCCTGCTTCTCGATGGGGACATTATATACGTCTACAACGTTGTATATCCTAGCCTAAGCAATCTAACATCTCGGATGTAATATTTTACAACATTCCTGGCGTGTCGTCGCCTGCTTCTCGATGGGAACATTATATACGTCTATAACGTTATATATCCTTGCCTAAGGCAACCTAACATCTCGGGTTTAATATTTTACAACATTCCTGACGCGTCGGCCCCTATTTCTCGGTGGGAACATTATATACGTCTATAACGTTATATATCCTAACGTAAGGCAACATAACATCTCGGATATAATATTTTACAACATTCCTGACGCGTCGGCCCCTATTTCTCGGTGGTAACATTATATACGTCTATAACGTTATATATCATAACCTAAGGCAACCTAAAATCTCTACCGTAATAGTTTACAACATTCCTGGCGTGTCGGCTCGTACTTCTCGGTGCGAACATTATATACGTCTATAACGTTATATATCCTAACGTAAGGCAACATAACATCTCGGATATAATATTTTACAACATTCCTGGCGTGTCGTCGCCTGCTTCTCGATGGGGACATTATATACGTCTATAACGTTGTATATCCTAACCTAACGCAACCTAACATCTGGGATGTAATATTTTACAACATTCCTGGCATGTCGGTCCCTACGTCTCGGTGGGAACGTCATATACGTCTATAACGACATATATCCAAACTTAAGGGAAACTAACATCTCGGATGTAATATTTTACAACATTCCTGGCGATTCGGCTCCTACTTTTCGGTGGGAACATTATATACGTCTATAACGTTACATATAATAACGTAAGGCAACATAACATCTCGGATGTAATATTTTACAACATTCTGGCTTGTCGGTCCCCACGTGTCGATCTGGACATTATATACGTCTATAACGATATTTATCCAAACTTAAGGGAAACTATCATCTCGGATGTAATATATTATAACATTCCTGGCGCTTCGGCTCCTACTTTTCGGTGGGAACATTATATACGTCTATAACGTTGTATATCCTAACCTAACGCAACCTAACATCTGGGATGTAATATTTTACAACATTCCCGGCATGTCGGCCCCTATTTCTCGGTGGGAATATTATATACGTCTATAACGTTATATATCCTAGCCTAAGGCAACCTAACATCTCGGGTTTAATATTTTACAACATTCCTGACGCGTCGGCGCCTATTTCTCGGTGGGAACATTATATACGTCTATAACGTTATATATCATAACCTAAGGCAACCTAAAATCTCTACCGTAACAGTTTAGAACATTCCTGGCGTGTCGGCTCGTACTTCTCGGTGCGAACATTATATACGTCTATAACGTTATATATCCTAACGTAAGGCAACATAACATCTCGGATGTAATATTTTACAACATACCTGGCGTGTCGTCGCCTGCTTCTCGATGGGGACATTATATACGTCTATAACGTTGTATATCCTAACCTAACGCAACCTAACATCTCGGATATAATATTTTACAACATTCTGGCTTGTCGGTCCCCACGTGTCGATCTGGACATTATATACGTCTATAACGATATATATCCAAACTTAAGGGAAACTAACATCTCGGATGTAATATATTATAACATTCCTGGCGCTTCGGCTCCTACTATTCGGTGGGAACATTATATACGTCTATAACGTTGTATATCCTAACCTAACGCAACCTAAAATCTCTACCGTAATAGTTTACAACATTCCTGGCATGTCGGTCCCTACGTCTCGGTGGGAACGTTATATACGTCTATAACGACATATATCCAAACTTAAGGGAAACTAACATCTCGGATATAATATTTTACAACATTCCTGGCGTGTCGTCGCCTGCTACTCGATGGGGACATTAATTACGTCTATAACGTTGTATATCCTAACCTAACGCAACCTAACATCTCGGATGTAATATTTTACAACATTCTGGCTTGTCGGTCCCCACGTCTCGATCTGGACATTATATACTTCTATAACGATATATATCCAAACTTAAGGGAAACTAACATCTCGGATGTAATATTTTACAACATTCCTGGCGTGTCGTCGCCTGCTTCTCGATCGGGACATTATATACGTCTATAACGTTGTATATCCTAACCTAACGCAACCTAACATCTGGGATGTAATATTTTACAACATTCCTGGCATGTCGGTCTCTACGCCTTGGTGGGAACGTTATATACGTCTATAACGACATATATCCAAACTTAAGGGAAACTAACATCTCGGATGTAATATTTTACAACATTCCTGGCGCTTCGGCCCCTATTTCTCGGTGGTAACATTATATACGTCTATAACGTTGTATATCATAACCTAAGGCAACCTAAAATCTCTACCGTAATAGTTTACAACAATCCTGGCGTGTCGGCTCGTACTTCTCGGTGCGAACATTATATACGTCTATAACGTTATATATCCTAACGTAAGGCAACATAACATCTCGGATATAATATTTTACAACATTCCTGACGCGTCGGCCCCTATTTCTCGGTGGGAACATTATATACGTCTATAACGTTATATATCATAACCTAAGGCAACCTAAAATCTCTACCGTAACAGTTTAGAACATTCCTGGCGTGTCGGCTCGTACTTCTCGGTGCGAACATTATATACGTCTATAACGTTATATATCCTAACGTAAGGCAACCTAACATCTCGGGTTTAATATTTTACAACATTCCTGACGCGTCGGCCCCTATTTCTCGGTGGTAACATTATATACGTCTATAACGTTATATATCATAACCTAAGGCAACCTAAAATCTCTACCGTAATAGTTTACAACATTCCTGGCGTGTCGGCTCGTACTTCTCGGTGCGAACATTATATACGTCTATAACGTTATATATCCTAACGTAAGGCAACATAACATCTCGGATATAATATTTTACAACATTCCTGGCGTGTCGGCCCCTATTTCTCGGTGGTAACATTATATACGTCTATAACGTTATATATCATAACCTAAGGCAACCTAAAATCTCTACCGTAATAGTTTACAACATTCCTGGCGTGTCGGCTCGTACTTCTCGGTGCGAACATTATATACGTCTATAACGTTATATATCCTAACGTAAGGCGACATAACATCTCGGATATAATATTTTACAACATTCCTGGCGTGTCGTCGCCTGCTTCTCGATGGGGACATTATATACGTCTATAACGTTGTATATCCTAACCTAACGCAACCTAACATCTGGGATGTAATATTTTACAACATTCCTGGCATGTCGGTCCCTACGTCTCGGTGGGAACGTTATATACGTCTATAACGACATATATCCAAACTTAAGGGAAACTAACATCTCGGGTGTAATATTTTACAACATTCCTGGCGCTTCGGCTCCTACTTTTCGGTGGGAAAATTATATACGTCTATAACGTTACATATCCTAACGTAAGGCAACATAACATCTCGGATGTTATATTTTACAACATTCCTGGCGTGTCGTCGCCTGCTTCTCGATGGGGACATTATATACGTCTACAACGTTGTATATCCTAGCCTAAGCAATCTAACATCTCGGATGTAATATTTTACAACATTCCTGGCGTGTCGTCGCCTGCTTCTCGATGGGAACATTATATACGTCTATAACGTTATATATCCTAGCCTAAGGCAACCTAACATCTCGGGTTTAATATTTTACAACATTCCTGACGCGTCGGCCCCTATTTCTCGGTGGGAACATTATATACGTCTATAACGTTATATATCCTAGCCTAAGGCAACCTAACATCTCGGGTTTAATATTTTACAACATTCCTGACGCGTGGGCCCCTATTTCTCGGTGGGAAGATTATATACGTCTATAACGTTATATATCACAACCTAAGGCAACCTAAAATCTCTACCGTAATAGTTTACAACATTCCTGGCGCTTCGGCTCCTACTTTTCGGTGGGAACATTATATACGTCTATAACGTTACATATCCTAACGTAAGGCAACATAACATCTCGGATGTTATATTTTACAACATTCCTGGCGTGTCGTCGCCTGCTTCTCGATTGGGACATTATATACGTCTACAACGTTGTATATCCTAGCCTAAGCAATCTAACATCTCGGATGTAATATTTTACAACATTCCTGGCGTGTCGTCGCCCTCATCTCGATGGGGACATTATATACGTCTATAACGTTGTATATCCTAACCTAACGCAACCTAACATCTGGGATGTCATATTTTACAACATTCCTGGCATGTCGGCCCCTATTTCTCGGTGGGAATATTATATACGTCTATAACGTTATATATCCTAGCCTAAGGCAACCTAACATCTCGGGTTTAATATTTTACAACATTCCTGACGCGTCGGCCCCTATTTCTCGGTGGGAACATTATATACGTCTATTACGTTATATATCATAACCTAAGGCAACCTAAAATCTCTACCGTAATAGTTTACAACATTCCTGGCGTGTCGGCTCGTACTTCTCGGTGCGAACATTATATACGTCTATAACGTTATATATCCCAACGTAAAGCAACATAACATCTCGGATATAATATTTTACAACATTCCTGGCGTGTTGTCGCCTGCTTCTCGATGGGGACATTAATTACGTCTATAACGTTGTATATCCTAACCTAACGCAACCTAACATCTCGGATGTAATATTTTACAACATTCTGGCTTGTCGGTCCCCACGTCTCGATCTGGACATTATATACTTCTATAACGATATATATCCAAACTTAAGGGAAACTAACATCTCGGATGTAATATTTTACAACATTCCTGGCGCTTCAGCTCCTACTTTTCGGTGGGAACATTATGTACGTCTATAACGTTACATATCCTAACGTAAGGCAACATAACATCTCGGATGTAATATTTTACAACATTCCTGGCGTGTCGTCGCCTGCTTCTCGATGGGGACATTATATACGTCTATAACATTGTATATCCTAACCTAACGCAACCTAACATCTGGGATGTAATATTTTACAACATTCCTGGCATGTCGGCCCCTATTTCTCGGTGGGAATATTATATACGTCTATAACGTTATATATCCTAGCCCAAGGCAACCTAACATCTCGGGTTTAATATTTTACAACATTCCTGACGCGTCGGCCCCTATTTCTCGGTGGGAACATTATATACGTCTATAACGTTATATATCATAACCTAAGGCAACCTAAAATCTCTACCGTAATAGTTTACAACATTCCTGGCGTGTCGGCTCGTACTTCTCGGTGCGAACATTATATACGTCTATAACGTTATATATCCTAACGTAAGGCAACATAACATCTCGGATATAATATTTTACAACATTCCTGGCGTGTCGTCGCCTGCTTCTCGATGGGGACATTATATACGTCTATAACGTTGTATATCCTAACCTAACGCAACCTAACATCTCGGATGTAATATTTTACAACATTCTGGCTTGTCGGTCCCCACGTCTCGATCTGGACATTATATACTTCTATAACGATATATATCCAAACTTAAGGGAAACTAACATCTCGGATGTAATATTTTACAACATTCCTGGCGTGTCGTCGCCTGCTTCTCGATGGGGACATTATATACGTCTATAACGTTGTATATCCTAACCTAACGCAACCTAACATCTGGGATGTAATATTTTACAACATTCCTGGCATGTCGGTCCCTACGCCTTGGTGGGAACGTTATATACGTCTATAACGACATATATCCAAACTTAAGGGAAACTAACATCTCGGGTGTAATATTTTACAACATTCCTGGCGCTTCGGCTCCTACTTTTCGGTGGGAAAATTATATACGTCTATAACGTTACATATCCTAACGTGAGGCAACATAACATCTCGGATGTTATATTTTACAACATTCCTGGCGTGTCGTCGCCTGCTTCTCGATGGGGACATTATATACGTCTACAACGTTGTATATCCTAGCCTAAGCAATCTAACATCTCGGATGTAATATTTTACAACATTCCTGGCGTGTCGTCGCCTGCTTCTCGATGGGAACATTATATACGTCTATAACGTTATATATCCTTGCCTAAGGCAACCTAACATCTCGGGTTTAATATTTTACAACATTCCTGACGCGTCGGCCCCTATTTCTCGGTGGGAACATTATATACGTCTATAACGTTATATATCCTAACGTAAGGCAACATAACATCTCGGATATAATATTTTACAACATTCCTGACGCGTCGGCCCCTATTTCTCGGTGGTAACATTATATACGTCTATAACGTTATATATCATAACCTAAGGCAACCTAAAATCTCTACCGTAATAGTTTACAACATTCCTGGCGTGTCGGCTCGTACTTCTCGGTGCGAACATTATATACGTCTATAACGTTATATATCCTAACGTAAGGCAACATAACATCTCGGATATAATATTTTACAACATTCCTGGCGTGTCGTCGCCTGCTTCTCGATGGGGACATTATATACGTCTATAACGTTGTATATCCTAACCTAACGCAACCTAACATCTGGGATGTAATATTTTACAACATTCCTGGCATGTCGGTCCCTACGTCTCGGTGGGAACGTCATATACGTCTATAACGACATATATCCAAACTTAAGGGAAACTAACATCTCGGATGTAATATTTTACAACATTCCTGGCGATTCGGCTCCTACTTTTCGGTGGGAACATTATATACGTCTATAACGTTACATATAATAACGTAAGGCAACATAACATCTCGGATGTAATATTTTACAACATTCTGGCTTGTCGGTCCCCACGTGTCGATCTGGACATTATATACGTCTATAACGATATTTATCCAAACTTAAGGGAAACTATCATCTCGGATGTAATATATTATAACATTCCTGGCGCTTCGGCTCCTACTTTTCGGTGGGAACATTATATACGTCTATAACGTTGTATATCCTAACCTAACGCAACCTAACATCTGGGATGTAATATTTTACAACATTCCCGGCATGTCGGCCCCTATTTCTCGGTGGGAATATTATATACGTCTATAACGTTATATATCCTAGCCTAAGGCAACCTAACATCTCGGGTTTAATATTTTACAACATTCCTGACGCGTCGGCGCCTATTTCTCGGTGGGAACATTATATACGTCTATAACGTTATATATCATAACCTAAGGCAACCTAAAATCTCTACCGTAACAGTTTAGAACATTCCTGGCGTGTCGGCTCGTACTTCTCGGTGCGAACATTATATACGTCTATAACGTTATATATCCTAACGTAAGGCAACATAACATCTCGGATGTAATATTTTACAACATACCTGGCGTGTCGTCGCCTGCTTCTCGATGGGGACATTATATACGTCTATAACGTTGTATATCCTAACCTAACGCAATCTAACATCTGGGATGTAATATTTTCCAACATTCCTGGCATGTCGGTCCCTACGTCTCGGTGGGAACGTTATATACGTCTATAACGATATATATCCAAACTTAAGGGAAACTAACATCCCGGATGTCATATTTTACAACATTCCTGGCGCTTCGGCCCCTATTTCTCGGTGGTAACATTATATACGTCTATAACGTTATATATCATAACCTAAGGCAACCTAAAATCTCTACCGTAATAGTTTACAACATTCCTGGCGTGTCGGCTCGTACTTCTCGGTGCGAACATTATATACGTCTATAACGTTATATATCCTAACGTAAGGCAACATAACATCTCGGATATAATATTTTACAACATTCCTGACGCGTCGGCCCCTATTTCTCGGTGGAAACATTATATACGTCTATAACGTTATATATCATAACCTAAGGCAACCTAAAATCTCTACCGTAACAGTTTAGAACATTCCTGGCCTGTCGGCTCGTACTTCTCGGTGCGAACATTATATACGTCTATAACGTTATATATCCTAACGTAAGGCAACATAACATCTCGGATGTAATATTTTACAACATACCTGGCGTGTCGTCGCCTGCTTCTCGATGGGGACATTATATACGTCTATAACGTTGTATATCCTAACCTAACGCAATCTAACATCTGGGATGTAATATTTTCCAACATTCCTGGCATGTCGGTCCCTACGTCTCGGTGGGAACGTTATATACGTCTATAACGATATATATCCAAACTTAAGGGAAACTAACAGCCCGGATGTCATATTTTACAACATTCCTGGCGCTTCGGCCCCTATTTCTCGGTGGTAACATTATATAGGTCTATAACGTTATATATCATAACCTAAGGCAACCTAAAATCTCTACCGTAATAGTTTACAACATTCCTGGCGTGTCGGCTCGTACTTCTCGGTGCGAACATTATATACGTCTATAACGTTATATATCCTAACGTAAGGCAACATAACATCTCGGATATAATATTTTACAGCATTCCTGGCGTGTCGTCGCCTGCTTCTCGATGGGGACATTATATACGTCTATAACGTTGTATATCCTAACCTAACGCAACCTAACATCTGGGATGAAATATTTTACAACATTCCTGGCATGTCGGTCCCTACGTCTCGGTGGGAACGTTATATACGTCTATAACAATATATATCCAAACTTAAGGGAAACTAACATCTCGGATATCATATTTTACAACATTCCTGGCGCTTCGGCCCCTATTTCTCGGTGGTAACATTATATACGTCTATAACGTTGTATATCATAACCTAAGGCAACCTAAAATCTCTACCGTAATAGTTTACAACAATCCTGGCGTGTCGGCTCGTATTTCTCGGTGCGAACATTATATACGTCTATAACGTTATATATCCTAGCCTAAGGCAACCTAACATCTCGGGTTTAATATTTTACAACATTCCTGACGCGTGGGCCCCTATTTCTCGGTGGGAAGATTATATACGTCTATAACGTTATATATCACAACCTAAGGCAACCTAAAATCTCTACCGTAATAGTTTACAACATTCCTGGCGTGTCGGCTCGTACTTCTCGGTGCGAACATTATATACGTCTATAACGTTATATATCCTAACGTAAGGCAACATAACATCTCGGATATAATATTTTACAACATTCCTGGCGTGTTGTCGCCTGCTTCTCGATGGGGACATTAATTATGTCTATAACGTTGTATATCCTAACCTAACGCAACCTAACATCTCGGATGTAATATTTTACAACATTCTGGCTTGTCGGTCCCCACGTGTCGATCTGGACATTATATACGTCTATAACGATATATATCCAAACTTAAGGGAAACTAACATCTCGGATGTAATATATTATAACATTCCTGGCGCTTCGGCTCCTACTTTTCGGTGGGAACATTATATACGTCTATAACGTTGTATATCCTAACCTAACGCAACCTAACATCTGGGATGTAATATTTTACAACATTCCTGGCATGTCGGACCCTATTTCTCGGTGGGAATATTATATACGTCTATAACGTTATATATCCTAGCCTAAGGCAACCTAACATCTCGGGCTTAATATTTTACAACATTCTGGCTTGTCGGTCCCCACGTCTCGATCTGGACATTATATACTTCTATAACGATATATATCCAAACTTAAGGGAAACTAACATCTCGGATGTAATATTTTACAACATTCCTGGCGCTTCGGCTCCTACTTTTCGGTGGGAACATTATATACGTCTATAACGTTACATATCCTAACGTAAGGCAACATAACATCTCGGATGTAATATTTTACAACATTCCTGGCGTGTCGTCGCCTGCTTCTCGATGGGGACATTATATACGTCTATAACATTGTATATCCTAACCTAACGCAACCTAACATCTGGGATGTAATATTTTACAACATTCCTGGCATGTCGGCCCCTATTTCTCGGTGGGAATATTATATACGTCTATAACGTTATATATCCTAGCCCAAGGCAACCTAACATCTCGGGTTTAATATTTTACAACATTCCTGACGCGTCGGCCCCTATTTCTCGGTGGGAACATTATATACGTCTATAACGTTATATATCATAACCTAAGGCAACCTAACATCTGGGATGTAACATTTTACAACATTCCTGGCATGTCGGACCCTATTTCTCGGTGGGAATATTATATACGTCTATAACGTTATATATCCTAGCCTAAGGCAACCTAACATCTCGGGCTTAATATTTTACAACATTCTGGCTTGTCGGTCCCCACGTCTCGATCTGGACATTATATACTTCTATAACGATATATATCCAAACTTAAGGGAAACTAACATCTCGGATGTAATATTTTACAACATTCCTGGCGCTTCGGCTCCTACTTTTCGGTGGGAACATTATATACGTCTATAACGTTACATATCCTAACGTAAGGCAACATAACATCTCGGATGTAATATTTTACAACATTCCTGGCGTGTCGTCGCCTGCTTCTCGATGGGGACATTATATACGTCTATAACATTGTATATCCTAACCTAACGCAACCTAACATCTGGGATGTAATATTTTACAACATTCCTGGCATGTCGGCCCCTATTTCTCGGTGGGAATATTATATACGTCTATAACGTTATATATCCTAGCCCAAGGCAACCTAACATCTCGGGTTTAATATTTTACAACATTCCTGACGCGTCGGCCCCTATTTCTCGGTGGGAACATTATATACGTCTATAACGTTATATATCATAACGTAAGGCAACATAACATCTCGGATATAATATTTTACAACATTCCTGGCGTGTCGTCGCCTGCTTCTCGATGGGGACATTATATACGTCTATAACGTTGTATATCCTAACCTAACGCAACCTAACATCTGGGATGTAATATTTTACAACATTCCTGGCATGTCGGTCCCTACGTCTCGGTGGGAACGTCATATACGTCTATAACGACATATATCCAAACTTAAGGGAAACTAACATCTCGGATGTAATATTTTACAACATTCCTGGCGATTCGGCTCCTACTTTTCGGTGGGAACATTATATACGTCTATAACGTTACATATAATAACGTAAGGCAACATAACATCTCGGATGTAATATTTTACAACATTCTGGCTTGTCGGTCCCCACGTGTCGATCTGGACATTATATACGTCTATAACGATATTTATCCAAACTTAAGGGAAACTATCATCTCGGATGTAATATATTATAACATTCCTGGCGCTTCGGCTCCTACTTTTCGGTGGGAACATTATATACGTCTATAACGTTGTATATCCTAACCTAACGCAACCTAACATCTGGGATGTAATATTTTACAACATTCCCGGCATGTCGGCCCCTATTTCTCGGTGGGAATATTATATACGTCTATAACGTTATATATCCTAGCCTAAGGCAACCTAACATCTCGGGTTTAATATTTTACAACATTCCTGACGCGTCGGCGCCTATTTCTCGGTGGGAACATTATATACGTCTATAACGTTATATATCATAACCTAAGGCAACCTAAAATCTCTACCGTAACAGTTTAGAACATTCCTGGCGTGTCGGCTCGTACTTCTCGGTGCGAACATTATATACGTCTATAACGTTATATATCCTAACGTAAGGCAACATAACATCTCGGATGTAATATTTTACAACATACCTGGCGTGTCGTCGCCTGCTTCTCGATGGGGACATTATATACGTCTATAACGTTGTATATCCTAACCTAACGCAATCTAACATCTGGGATGTAATATTTTCCAACATTCCTGGCATGTCGGTCCCTACGTCTCGGTGGGAACGTTATATACGTCTATAACGATATATATCCAAACTTAAGGGAAACTAACATCCCGGATGTCATATTTTACAACATTCCTGGCGCTTCGGCCCCTATTTCTCGGTGGTAACATTATATACGTCTATAACGTTATATATCATAACCTAAGGCAACCTAAAATCTCTACCGTAATAGTTTACAACATTCCTGGCGTGTCGGCTCGTACTTCTCGGTGCGAACATTATATACGTCTATAACGTTATATATCCTAACGTAAGGCAACATAACATCTCGGATATAATATTTTACAACATTCCTGACGCGTCGGCCCCTATTTCTCGGTGGAAACATTATATACGTCTATAACGTTATATATCATAACCTAAGGCAACCTAAAATCTCTACCGTAACAGTTTAGAACATTCCTGGCCTGTCGGCTCGTACTTCTCGGTGCGAACATTATATACGTCTATAACGTTATATATCCTAACGTAAGGCAACATAACATCTCGGATGTAATATTTTACAACATACCTGGCGTGTCGTCGCCTGCTTCTCGATGGGGACATTATATACGTCTATAACGTTGTATATCCTAACCTAACGCAATCTAACATCTGGGATGTAATATTTTCCAACATTCCTGGCATGTCGGTCCCTACGTCTCGGTGGGAACGTTATATACGTCTATAACGATATATATCCAAACTTAAGGGAAACTAACAGCCCGGATGTCATATTTTACAACATTCCTGGCGCTTCGGCCCCTATTTCTCGGTGGTAACATTATATACGTCTATAACGTTATATATCATAACCTAAGGCAACCTAAAATCTCTACCGTAATAGTTTACAACATTCCTGGCGTGTCGGCTCGTACTTCTCGGTGCGAACATTATATACGTCTATAACGTTATATATCCTAACGTAAGGCAACATAACATCTCGGATATAATATTTTACAGCATTCCTGGCGTGTCGTCGCCTGCTTCTCGATGGGGACATTATATACGTCTATAACGTTGTATATCCTAACCTAACGCAACCTAACATCTGGGATGAAATATTTTACAACATTCCTGGCATGTCGGTCCCTACGTCTCGGTGGGAACGTTATATACGTCTATAACAATATATATCCAAACTTAAGGGAAACTAACATCTCGGATATCATATTTTACAACATTCCTGGCGCTTCGGCCCCTATTTCTCGGTGGTAACATTATATACGTCTATAACGTTGTATATCATAACCTAAGGCAACCTAAAATCTCTACCGTAATAGTTTACAACAATCCTGGCGTGTCGGCTCGTATTTCTCGGTGCGAACATTATATACGTCTATAACGTTATATATCCTAGCCTAAGGCAACCTAACATCTCGGGTTTAATATTTTACAACATTCCTGACGCGTGGGCCCCTATTTCTCGGTGGGAAGATTATATACGTCTATAACGTTATATATCACAACCTAAGGCAACCTAAAATCTCTACCGTAATAGTTTACAACATTCCTGGCGTGTCGGCTCGTACTTCTCGGTGCGAACATTATATACGTCTATAACGTTATATATCCTAACGTAAGGCAACATAACATCTCGGATATAATATTTTACAACATTCCTGGCGTGTTGTCGCCTGCTTCTCGATGGGGACATTAATTATGTCTATAACGTTGTATATCCTAACCTAACGCAACCTAACATCTCGGATGTAATATTTTACAACATTCTGGCTTGTCGGTCCCCACGTGTCGATCTGGACATTATATACGTCTATAACGATATATATCCAAACTTAAGGGAAACTAACATCTCGGATGTAATATATTATAACATTCCTGGCGCTTCGGCTCCTACTTTTCGGTGGGAACATTATATACGTCTATAACGTTGTATATCCTAACCTAACGCAACCTAACATCTGGGATGTAATATTTTACAACATTCCTGGCATGTCGGACCCTATTTCTCGGTGGGAATATTATATACGTCTATAACGTTATATATCCTAGCCTAAGGCAACCTAACATCTCGGGCTTAATATTTTACAACATTCTGGCTTGTCGGTCCCCACGTCTCGATCTGGACATTATATACTTCTATAACGATATATATCCAAACTTAAGGGAAACTAACATCTCGGATGTAATATTTTACAACATTCCTGGCGCTTCGGCTCCTACTTTTCGGTGGGAACATTATATACGTCTATAACGTTACATATCCTAACGTAAGGCAACATAACATCTCGGATGTAATATTTTACAACATTCCTGGCGTGTCGTCGCCTGCTTCTCGATGGGGACATTATATACGTCTATAACATTGTATATCCTAACCTAACGCAACCTAACATCTGGGATGTAATATTTTACAACATTCCTGGCATGTCGGCCCCTATTTCTCGGTGGGAATATTATATACGTCTATAACGTTATATATCCTAGCCCAAGGCAACCTAACATCTCGGGTTTAATATTTTACAACATTCCTGACGCGTCGGCCCCTATTTCTCGGTGGGAACATTATATACGTCTATAACGTTATATATCATAACCTAAGGCAACCTAACATCTGGGATGTAACATTTTACAACATTCCTGGCATGTCGGACCCTATTTCTCGGTGGGAATATTATATACGTCTATAACGTTATATATCCTAGCCTAAGGCAACCTAACATCTCGGGCTTAATATTTTACAACATTCTGGCTTGTCGGTCCCCACGTCTCGATCTGGACATTATATACTTCTATAACGATATATATCCAAACTTAAGGGAAACTAACATCTCGGATGTAATATTTTACAACATTCCTGGCGCTTCGGCTCCTACTTTTCGGTGGGAACATTATATACGTCTATAACGTTACATATCCTAACGTAAGGCAACATAACATCTCGGATGTAATATTTTACAACATTCCTGGCGTGTCGTCGCCTGCTTCTCGATGGGGACATTATATACGTCTATAACATTGTATATCCTAACCTAACGCAACCTAACATCTGGGATGTAATATTTTACAACATTCCTGGCATGTCGGCCCCTATTTCTCGGTGGGAATATTATATACGTCTATAACGTTATATATCCTAGCCCAAGGCAACCTAACATCTCGGGTTTAATATTTTACAACATTCCTGACGCGTCGGCCCCTATTTCTCGGTGGGAACATTATATACGTCTATAACGTTATATATCATAACCTAAGGCAACCTAAAATCTCTACCGTAATAGTTTACAACATTCCTGGCGTGTCGGCTCGTACTTCTCGGTGCGAACATTATATACGTCTATAACGTTGTATATCCTAACCTAACGCAACCTAACATCTGGGATGTAATATTTTACAACATTCCTGGCATGTCGGTCCCTACGTCTCGGTGGGAACGTCATATACGTCTATAACGACATATATCCAAACTTAAGGGAAACTAACATCTCGGATGTAATATTTTACAACATTCCTGGCGTGTCGTCTCCTGCTTCTCGATGGGGACATTATATACGTCTATAACGTTGTATATCCTAACCTAACGCAACCTAACATCTGGGATGTAATATTTTACAACATTCCTGGCATGTCGGCCCCTATTTCTCGGTGGGAATATTATATACGTCTATAACGTTATATATCCTAGCCTAAGGCAACCTAACATCTCGGGTTTAATATTTTACAACATTCCTGACGCGTCGGCCCCTATTTCTCGGTGGGAACATTATATACGTCTATAACGTTGTATATCCTAACCTAACGCAACCAAACATCGCGGGTTTAATATTTTACAACATTCCTGACGCGACGGCCCCTATTTCTCGGTGGGAACATTATATACGTCTATAAAGTTATATATCATAACCTAAGGCAACCTAAAATCTCTACCGTAATAGTTTACAACATTCCTGGCGTGTCGGCTCGTACTTCTCGGTGCGAACATTATATACGTCTATAACGTTATATATCCTAACGTAAGGCAACATAACATCTCGGATATAATATTTTACAACATTCCTGGCGTGTCGTCGCCTGCTTCTCGATGGGGACATTATATACGTCTATAACGTTGTATATCCTAACCTAACGTAACCTAACATCTGGTATGTAATATTTTACAACATTCCTGGCATGTCGGCCCCTATTTCTCGGTGGGAATATTATATACGTCTATAACGTTATATATCCTAGCCTAAGGCAACCTAACATCTCGGATTTAATATTTTACAACATTGTTGACGCGTCGGCCCCTATTTCTCGGTGGGAACATTATATACGTCTATAACGTTATATATCATAACCTAAGGCAACCTAAAATTTCTACCGTAATAGTTTACAACATTCCTGGCGTGTCGGTTCATACTTCTCGGTGCGAACATTATATACGTCTTTAACGTTATATATCCTAACGTAAGGCAACATAACATCTCGGATGTAATATTTTACAACATTCCTGGCGTGTCGTCGCCTGCTTCTCGATGGGGACATTATATTCGTCTATAACGTTGTATATCCTAACCTAACGCAACCTAATATCTGGGATGTAATATTTTACAACATTCCTGGCATGTCGGTCCCTACGCCTTGGTGGGAACGTTATATACGTCTATAACGACATATATCCAAACTTAAGGGAAACTAACATCTCGGGTGTAATATTTTACAACATTCCTGGCGCTTCGGCTCCTACTTTTCGGTGGGAAAATTATATACGTCTATAACGTTACATATCCTAACGTAAGGCAACATAACATCTCGGATGTTATATTTTACAACATTCCTGGCGTGTCGTCCCCTGCTTCTCGATGGGGACATTATATACGTCTACAACGTTGTATATCCTAGCCTAAGCAATCTAACATCTCGGATGTAATATTTTACAACATTCCTGGCGTGTCGTCGCCTGCTTCTCGATGGGAACATTATATACGTCTATAACGTTATATATCCTAGCCTAAGGCAACCTAACATCTCGGGTTTAATATTTTACAACATTCCTGACGCGTCGGCCCCTATTTCTCGGTGGGAACATTATATACGTCTATAACGTTATATATCCTAGCCTAAGGCAACCTAACATCTCGGGTTTAATATTTTACAACATTCCTGACGCGTCGGCGCCTATTTCTCGGTGGGAACATTATATACGTCTATAACGTTATATATCATAACCTAAGGCAACCTAAAATCTCTACCGTAACAGTTTAGAACATTCCTGGCGTGTCGGCTCGTACTTCTCGGTGCGAACATTATATACGTCTATAACGTTATATATCCTAACGTAAGGCAACATAACATCTCGGATGTAATATTTTACAACATACCTGGCGTGTCGTCGCCTGCTTCTCGATGGGGACATTATATACGTCTATAACGTTGTATATCCTAACCTAACGCAATCTAACATCTGGGATGTAATATTTTCCAACATTCCTGGCATGTCGGTCCCTACGTCTCGGTGGGAACGTTATATACGTCTATAACGATATATATCCAAACTTAAGGGAAACTAACATCCCGGATGTCATATTTTACAACATTCCTGGCGCTTCGGCCCCTATTTCTCGGTGGTAACATTATATACGTCTATAACGTTATATATCATAACCTAAGGCAACCTAAAATCTCTACCGTAATAGTTTACAACATTCCTGGCGTGTCGGCTCGTACTTCTCGGTGCGAACATTATATACGTCTATAACGTTATATATCCTAACGTAAGGCAACATAACATCTCGGATATAATATTTTACAACATTCCTGACGCGTCGGCCCCTATTTCTCGGTGGAAACATTATATACGTCTATAACGTTATATATCATAACCTAAGGCAACCTAAAATCTCTACCGTAACAGTTTAGAACATTCCTGGCCTGTCGGCTCGTACTTCTCGGTGCGAACATTATATACGTCTATAACGTTATATATCCTAACGTAAGGCAACATAACATCTCGGATGTAATATTTTACAACATACCTGGCGTGTCGTCGCCTGCTTCTCGATGGGGACATTATATACGTCTATAACGTTGTATATCCTAACCTAACGCAATCTAACATCTGGGATGTAATATTTTCCAACATTCCTGGCATGTCGGTCCCTACGTCTCGGTGGGAACGTTATATACGTCTATAACGATATATATCCAAACTTAAGGGAAACTAACAGCCCGGATGTCATATTTTACAACATTCCTGGCGCTTCGGCCCCTATTTCTCGGTGGTAACATTATATACGTCTATAACGTTATATATCATAACCTAAGGCAACCTAAAATCTCTACCGTAATAGTTTACAACATTCCTGGCGTGTCGGCTCGTACTTCTCGGTGCGAACATTATATACGTCTATAACGTTATATATCCTAACGTAAGGCAACATAACATCTCGGATATAATATTTTACAGCATTCCTGGCGTGTCGTCGCCTGCTTCTCGATGGGGACATTATATACGTCTATAACGTTGTATATCCTAACCTAACGCAACCTAACATCTGGGATGAAATATTTTACAACATTCCTGGCATGTCGGTCCCTACGTCTCGGTGGGAACGTTATATACGTCTATAACAATATATATCCAAACTTAAGGGAAACTAACATCTCGGATATCATATTTTACAACATTCCTGGCGCTTCGGCCCCTATTTCTCGGTGGTAACATTATATACGTCTATAACGTTGTATATCATAACCTAAGGCAACCTAAAATCTCTACCGTAATAGTTTACAACAATCCTGGCGTGTCGGCTCGTATTTCTCGGTGCGAACATTATATACGTCTATAACGTTATATATCCTAGCCTAAGGCAACCTAACATCTCGGGTTTAATATTTTACAACATTCCTGACGCGTGGGCCCCTATTTCTCGGTGGGAATATTATATACGTCTATAACGTTATATATCACAACCTAAGGCAACCTAAAATCTCTACCGTAATAGTTTACAACATTCCTGGCGTGTCGGCTCGTACTTCTCGGTGCGAACATTATATACGTCTATAACGTTATATATCCTAACGTAAGGCAACATAACATCTCGGATATAATATTTTACAACATTCCTGGCGTGTTGTCGCCTGCTTCTCGATGGGGACATTAATTATGTCTATAACGTTGTATATCCTAACCTAACGCAACCTAACATCTCGGATGTAATATTTTACAACATTCTGGCTTGTCGGTCCCCACGTCTCGATCTGGACATTATATACTTCTATAACGATATATATCCAAACTTAAGGGAAACTAACATCTCGGATGTAATATTTTACAACATTCCTGGCGCTTCGGCTCCTACTTTTCGGTGGGAACATTATATACGTCTATAACGTTACATATCCTAACGTAAGGCAACATAACATCTCGGATGTAATATTTTACAACATTCCTGGCGTGTCGTCGCCTGCTTCTCGATGGGGACATTATATACGTCTATAACATTGTATATCCTAACCTAACGCAACCTAACATCTGGGATGTAATATTTTACAACATTCCTGGCATGTCGGCCCCTATTTCTCGGTGGGAATATTATATACGTCTATAACGTTATATATCCTAGCCCAAGGCAACCTAACATCTCGGGTTTAATATTTTACAACATTCCTGACGCGTCGGCCCCTATTTCTCGGTGGGAACATTATATACGTCTATAACGTTATATATCATAACCTAAGGCAACCTAACATCTGGGATGTAATATTTTACAACATTCCTGGCATGTCGGACCCTATTTCTCGGTGGGAATATTATATACGTCTATAACGTTATATATCCTAGCCTAAGGCAACCTAACATCTCGGGCTTAATATTTTACAACATTCTGGCTTGTCGGTCCCCACGTCTCGATCTGGACATTATATACTTCTATAACGATATATATCCAAACTTAAGGGAAACTAACATCTCGGATGTAATATTTTACAACATTCCTGGCGCTTCGGCTCCTACTTTTCGGTGGGAACATTATATACGTCTATAACGTTACATATCCTAACGTAAGGCAACATAACATCTCGGATGTAATATTTTACAACATTCCTGGCGTGTCGTCGCCTGCTTCTCGATGGGGACATTATATACGTCTATAACATTGTATATCCTAACCTAACGCAACCTAACATCTGGGATGTAATATTTTACAACATTCCTGGCATGTCGGCCCCTATTTCTCGGTGGGAATATTATATACGTCTATAACGTTATATATCCTAGCCCAAGGCAACCTAACATCTCGGGTTTAATATTTTACAACATTCCTGACGCGTCGGCCCCTATTTCTCGGTGGGAACATTATATACGTCTATAACGTTATATATCATAACCTAAGGCAACCTAAAATCTCTACCGTAATAGTTTACAACATTCCTGGCGTGTCGGCTCGTACTTCTCGGTGCGAACATTATATACGTCTATAACGTTGTATATCCTAACCTAACGCAACCTAACATCTGGGATGTAATATTTTACAACATTCCTGGCATGTCGGTCCCTACGTCTCGGTGGGAACGTCATATACGTCTATAACGACATATATCCAAACTTAAGGGAAACTAACATCTCGGATGTAATATTTTACAACATTCCTGGCGATTCGGCTCCTACTTTTCGGTGGGAACATTATATACGTCTATAACGTTACATATACTAACGTAAGGCAACATAACATCTCGGATGTTATATTTTACAACATTCCTGGCGTGTCGTCGCCTGCTCCTCGATGGGGTCATTATATACGTCTATAACGTTGTATATCCTAACCTAAGGCAACCTAACATCTCGGATGTAATATTTTACAACATTCTGGCTTGTCGGTCCCCACGTCTCGATCTGCACATTATATACGTCTATAACGATATATATCCAAACTTAAGGGAAACCTACATCTCGGATGTAATATTTTACATCATTCCTGGCGCTTCGGCTCCTACTTTTCGGTGGGAACATTATATACGTCTATAACGTTACATATCCTAACGTAAGGCAACATAACATCTCGGATGTAATATTTTACAACATTCCTGGCGTGTCGTCTCCTGCTTCTCGATGGGGACATTATATACGTCTATAACGTTGTATATCCTAACCTAACGCAACCTAACATCTGGGATGTAATATTTTACAACATTCCTGGCATGTCGGACCCTATTTCTCGGTGGGAATATTATATACGTCTATAACGTTATATATCCTAGCCTAAGGCAACCTAACATCTCGGGTTTAATATTTTACAACATTCCTGACGCGTCGGCCCCTATTTCTCGGTGGGAACATTATATACGTCTATAACGTTGTATATCCTAACCTAACGCAACCAAACATCGCGGGTTTAATATTTTACAACATTCCTGACGCGACGGCCCCTATTTCTCGGTGGGAACATTATATACGTCTATAAAGTTATATATCATAACCTAAGGCAACCTAAAATCTCTACCGTAATAGTTTACAACATTCCTGGCGTGTCGGCTCGTACTTCTCGGTGCGAACATTATATACGTCTATAACGTTATATATCCTAACGTAAGGCAACATAACATCTCGGATATAATATTTTACAACATTCCTGGCGTGTCGTCGCCTGCTTCTCGATGGGGACATTATATACGTCTATAACGTTGTATATCCTAACCTAACGCAACCTAACATCTGGGATGAAATATTTTACAACATTCCTGGCATGTCGGTTCCTACGTCTCGGTGGGAACGTTATATACGTCTATAACGATATATATCCAAACTTAAGGGAAACTAACATCTCGGATATCATATTTTACAACATTCCTGGCGCTTCGGCCCCTATTTCTTGGTGGTAACATTATATACGTCTATAACGTTGTATATCATAACCTAAGGCAACCTAAAATCCCTACCGTAATAGTTTACAACAATCCTGGCGTGTCGGCTCGTACTTCTCGGTGCGAACATTATATACGTCTATAACGTTATATATCCTAACGTAAGGCAACATAACATCTCGGATATAATATTTTACAACATTCCTGGCGCTTCGGCTCCTACTTTTCGGTGGGAAAATTATATACGTCTATAACGTTACATATCCTAACGTAAGGCAACATAACATCTCGGATGTTATATTTTACAACATTCCTGGCGTGTCGTCCCCTGCTTCTCGATGGGGACATTATATACGTCTACAACGTTGTATATCCTAGCCTAAGCAATCTAACATCTCGGATGTAATATTTTACAACATTCCTGGCGTGTCGTCGCCTGCTTCTCGATGGGAACATTATATACGTCTATAACGTTATATATCATAGCCTAAGGCAACCTAACATCTCGGGTTTAATATTTTACAACATTCCTGACGCGTCGGCCCCTATTTCTCGGTGGGAACATTATATACGTCTATAACGTTATATATCCTAGCCTAAGGCAACCTAGCATCTCGGGTTTAATATTTTACAACATTCCTGACGCGTCGGCCCCTATTTCTCGGTGGTAACATTATATACGTCTATAACGTTATATATCATAACCTAAGGCAACCTAAAATCTCTACCGTAATAGTTTACAACATTCCTGGCGTGTCGGCTCGTACTTCTCGGTGCGAACATTATATACGTCTATAACGTTATATATCCTAACGTAAGGCAACATAACATCTCGGATATAATATTTTACAACATTCCTGGCGTGTCGTCGCCTGCTTCTCGATGGGGACATTATATACGTATATAACGTTGTATATCCTAACCTAACGCAACCTAACATCTGGGATGTAATATTTTACAACATTCCTGGCATGTCGGTCCCTACGTCTCGGTGGGAACGTCATATACGTCTATAACGACATATATCCAAACTTAAGGGAAACTAACATCTCGGATGTAATATTTCACAACATTCCTGGCGATTCGGCTCCTACTTTTCGGTGGGAACATTATATACGTCTATAACGTTACATATACTAACGTAAGGCAACATAACATCTCGGATGTTATATTTTACAACATTCCTGGCGTGTCGTCGCCTGCTCCTCGATGGGGTCATTATATACGTCTATAACGTTGTATATCCTAACCTAACGCAACCTAACATCTGGGATGTAATATTTTACAATATTCCTGGCATGTAGGACCCTATTTCTCGGTGGGAATATTATATACGTCTATAACGTTATATATCCTAGCCTAAGGCAACCTAACATCTCGGGTTTAATATTTTACAACATTCCTGACGCGTCGGCCCCTATTTCTCGGTGGGAACATTATATACGTCTATAACGTTGTATATCCTAACCTAACGCAACCAAACATCGCGGGTTTAATATTTTACAACATTCCTGACGCGACGGCCCCTATTTCTCGGTGGGAACATTATATACGTCTATAAAGTTATATATCATAACCTAAGGCAACCTAAAATCTCTACCGTAATAGTTTACAACATTCCTGGCGTGTCGGCTTGTACTTCTCGGTGCGAACATTATATACGTCTATAACGTTATATATCCTAACGTAAGGCAACATAACATCTCGGATATAATATTTTACAACATTCCTGGCGTGTCGTCGCCTGCTTCTCGATGGGGACATTATATACGTCTATAACGTTGTATATCCTAACCTACCGTAACCTAACATCTGGTATGTAATATTTTACAACATTCCTGGCATGTCGGCCCCTATTTCTCGGTGGGAATATTATATACGTCTATAACGTTATATATCCTAGCCTAAGGCAACCTAACATCTCGGGTTTAATATTTTACAACATTGTTGACGCGTCGGCCCCTATTTCTCGGTGGGAACATTATATACGTCTATAACGTTATATATCATAACCTAAGGCAACCTAAAATTTCTACCGTAATAGTTTACAACATTCCTGGTGTGTCAGTTCATACTTCTCGGTGCGAACATTATATACGTCTTTAACGTTATATATCCTAACGTAAGGCAACATAACATCTCGGATGTAATATTTTACAACATTCCTGGCGTGTCGTCGCCTGCTTCTCGATGGGGACATTATATTCGTCTATAACGTTGTATATCCTAACCTAACGCAACCTAACATCTGGGATGTAATATTTTACAACATTCCTGGCATGTCGGTCCCTACGTCTCGGTGGGAACGTTATATTCGTCTATAACGTTATATATCATAACCTAGGGCAACCTAAAATCTCTACCGTAATTGCTTATAACATTCCTGGCGCTTCGGCTCTAACTTTTCGGTGGGAACATTATATACGTCTATAACGTTACATATCCTAACGTAAGGCAACATAACATCTCGGATGTAATATTTTACAACATTCCTGGCGTGTCGTCGCCTGCTTCTCGATGGGGACATTATATACGTCTATAACGTTGTATATCCTGACCTAACGCAACCTAACATCTGGGATGTAATATTTTACAACATTCCTGGCATGTCGGACCCTATTTCTCGGTGGGAATATTATATACGTCTATAACGTTATATATCCTAGCCTAAGGCAACCTAACATCTCGGGTTTAATATTTTACAACATTCCTGACGCGTCGGCCCCTATTTCTCGGTGGGAACATTATATACGTCTATAACGTTGTATATCCTAACCTAACGCAACCTAACATCGCGGGTTTAATATTTTACAACATTCCTGACGCGACGGCCCCTATTTCTCGGTGGGAACATTATATACGTCTATAAAGTTATATATCATAACCTAAGGCAACCTAAAATCTCTACCGTAATAGTTTACAACATTCCTGGCGTGTCGGCTTGTACTTCTCGGTGCGAACATTATATACGTCTATAACGTTATATATCCTAACGTAAGGCAACATAACATCTCGGATATAATATTTTACAACATTCCTGGCGTGTCGTCGCCTGCTTCTCGATGGGGACATTATATACGTCTATAACGTTGTATATCCTAACCTACCGTAACCTAACATCTGGTATGTAATATTTTACAACATTCCTGGCATGTCGGCCCCTATTTCTCGGTGGGAATATTATATACGTCTATAACGTTATATATCCTAGCCTAAGGCAACCTAACATCTCGGGTTTAATATTTTACAACATTGTTGACGCGTCGGCCCCTATTTCTCGGTGGGAACATTATATACGTCTATAACGTTATATATCATAACCTAAGGCAACCTAAAATTTCTACCGTAATAGTTTACAACATTCCTGGTGTGTCAGTTCATACTTCTCGGTGCGAACATTATATACGTCTTTAACGTTATATATCCTAACGTAAGGCAACATAACATCTCGGATGTAATATTTTACAACATTCCTGGCGTGTCGTCGCCTGCTTCTCGATGGGGACATTATATTCGTCTATAACGTTGTATATCCTAACCTAACGCAACCTAACATCTGGGATGTAATATTTTACAACATTCCTGGCATGTCGGTCCCTACGTCTCGGTGGGAACGTTATATTCGTCTATAACGTTATATATCATAACCTAGGGCAACCTAAAATCTCTACCGTAATTGCTTATAACATTCCTGGCGCTTCGGCTCTAACTTTTCGGTGGGAACATTATATACGTCTATAACGTTACATATCCTAACGTAAGGCAACATAACATCTCGGATGTAATATTTTACAACATTCCTGGCGTGTCGTCGCCTGCTTCTCGATGGGGACATTATATACGTCTATAACGTTGTATATCCTGACCTAACGCAACCTAACATCTGGGATGTAATATTTTACAACATTCCTGGCATGTCGGACCCTATTTCTCGGTGGGAATATTATATACGTCTATAACGTTATATATCCTAGCCTAAGGCAACCTAACATCTCGGGTTTAATATTTTACAACATTCCTGACGCGTCGGCCCCTATTTCTCGGTGGGAACATTATATACGTCTATAACGTTGTATATCCTAACCTAACGCAACCTAACATCGCGGGTTTAATATTTTACAACATTCCTGACGCGACGGCCCCTATTTCTCGGTGGGAACATTATATACGTCTATAAAGTTATATATCATAACCTAAGGCAACCTAAAATCTCTACCGTAATAGTTTACAACATTCCTGGCGTGTCGGCTTGTACTTCTCGGTGCGAACATTATATACGTCTATAACGTTATATATCCTAACGTAAGGCAACATAACATCTCGGATATAATATTTTACAACATTCCTGGCGTGTCGTCGCCTGCTTCTCGATGGGGACATTATATACGTCTATAACGTTGTATATCCTAACCTACCGTAACCTAACATCTGGTATGTAATATTTTACAACATTCCTGGCATGTCGGCCCCTATTTCTCGGTGGGAATATTATATACGTCTATAACGTTATATATCCTAGCCTAAGGCAACCTAACATCTCGGGTTTAATATTTTACAACATTGTTGACGCGTCGGCCCCTATTTCTCGGTGGGAACATTATATACGTCTATAACGTTATATATCATAACCTAAGGCAACCTAAAATTTCTACCGTAATAGTTTACAACATTCCTGGTGTGTCAGTTCATACTTCTCGGTGCGAACATTATATACGTCTTTAACGTTATATATCCTAACGTAAGGCAACATAACATCTCGGATGTAATATTTTACAACATTCCTGGCGTGTCGTCGCCTGCTTCTCGATGGGGACATTATATTCGTCTATAACGTTGTATATCCTAACCTAACGCAACCTAACATCTGGGATGTAATATTTTACAACATTCCTGGCATGTCGGTCCCTACGTCTCGGTGGGAACGTTATATTCGTCTATAACGTTATATATCATAGCCTAGGGCAACCTAAAATCTCTACCGTAATTGCTTATAACATTCCTGGCGCTTCGGCTCTAACTTTTCGGTGGGAACATTATATACGTCTATAACGTTACATATCCTAACGTAAGGCAACATAACATCTCGGATGTAATATTTTACAACATTCCTGGCGTGTTGTCGCCTGC
This sequence comes from Xylocopa violacea, assembly GCA_963969225.1. NCBI lineage: Eukaryota > Metazoa > Arthropoda > Insecta > Hymenoptera > Apidae > Xylocopa > Xylocopa violacea. Next base: position 2,976,992 of record CAXAJV010000678.1, read on the forward strand.
TTCTCGATGGGGACATTAATTACGTCTATAACGTTCTATATCCTAACCTAACGCAACCTAACATCTCGGATGTAATATTTTACAACATTCTGGCTTGTCGGTCCCCACGTGTCGATCTGGACATTATATACGTCTGTAACGATATATATCCAAACTTAAGGGAAACTAACATCTCGGATGTAATATATTATAACATTCCTGGCGCTTCGGCTCCTACTTTTCGGTGGGAACATTATATACGTCTATAACGTTGTCTATCCTAACCTAACGCAACCTAACATCTGGGATGTAATATTTTACAACATTCCCGGCATGTCGGCCCCTATTTCTCGGTGGGAATATTATATACGTCTATAACGTTATATATCCTAGCCTAAGGCAACCTAAAATCTCTACCGTAACAGTTTCGAACATTCCTGGCGTGTCGGCTCGTACTTCTCGGTGCGAACATTATATACGTCTATAACGTTATAATCCTAACGTAAGGCAACATAACATCTCGGATGTAATATTTTACAACATACCTGGCGTGTCGTCGCCTGCTTCTCGATGGGGACATTATATACGTCTATAACGTTGTATATCCTAACCTAACGCAATCTAACATCTGGGATGTAATATTTTCCAACATTCCTGGCATGTCGGTCCCTACGTCTCGGTGGGAACGTTATATACGTCTATAACGATATATATCCAAACTTAAGGGAAACTAACATCCCGGATGTCATATTTTACGACATTCCTGGCGCTTCGGCCCCTATTTCTCGGTGGTAACATTATATACGTCTATAACGTTATATATCATAACCTAAGGCAACCTAAAATCTCTACCGTAATAGTTTACAACATTCCTGGCGTGTCGGCTCGTACTTCTCGGTGCGAACATTATATACGTCTATAACGTTATATATCCTAACGTAAGGCAACATAACATCTCGGATATAATATTTTACAACATTCCTGGCGTGTCGTCCCCTGCTTCTCGATGGGGACATTATATACGTCTATAACGTTGTATATCCTAACCTAACGCAACCTAACATCTGGGATGAAATATTTTACAACATTCCTGGCATGTCGGTCCCTACGTCTCGGTGGGAACGTTATATACGTCTATAACGATATATATCCAAACTTAAGGGAAACTAACATCTCGGATATCATATTTTACAACATTCCTGGCGCTTCGGCCCCTATTTCTTGGTGGTAACATTATATACGTCTATAACGTTGTATATCATAACCTAAGGCAACCTAAAATCTCTACCGTAATAGTTTACAACAATCCTGGCGTGTCGGCTCGTACTTCTCGGTGCGAACATTATATACGTCTATAACGTTATATATCCTAACGTAAGGCAACATAACATCTCGGATATAATATTTTACAACATTCCTGACGCGTCGGCCCCTATTTCTCGGTGGGAACGTTATATACGTCTATAACGTTATATATCATAACCAAAGGCAACCTAAAATCTCTACCGTAATAGTTTACAACATTCCTGGCGTGTCGGCTCGTACTTTTCGGTGGGAACATTATATACGTCTATAACGTTACATATCCTAACGTAAGGCAACATAACATCTCGGATGTAATATTTTACAACATTCCTGGCGTGTCGTCGCCTGCTTCTCGATGGGGACATTATATACGTCTATAACGTTGTATATCCTAACCTAACGCAACCTAACATCTGGGATGTAATATTTTACGACATTCCTGGCATGTCGGACGCTATTTCTCGGTGGGAATATTATATACGTCTATAACGTTATATATCCTAGCCTAAGGCAACCTAACATCTCGGGTTTAATATTTTACAACATTCCTGACGCGTCGGCCCCTATTTCTCGGTGGGAACATTATATACGTCTATAACGTTGTATATCATAACCTAACGCAACCTAACATCGCGGGTTTAATATTTTACAACATTCCTGACGCGACGGCCCCTATTTCTCGGTGGGAACATTATATACGTCTATAAAGTTATATATCATAACCTAAGGCAACCTAAAATCTCTACCGTAATAGTTTACAACATTCCTGGCGTGTCGGCTCGTACTTCTCGGTGCGAACATTATAAACGTCTATAACGTTATATATCCTAACGTAAGGCAACATAACATCTCGGATATAATATTTTACAACATTCCTGGCGTGTCGTCGCCTGCTTCTCGGTGGGAACATTATATACGTCTATAACGTTACATATCCTAACGTAAGGCAACATAACATCTCGGATGTAATATTTTACAACATTCCTGGCGTGTCGTCGCCTGCTTCTCGATGGGGACATTATATACGTCTATAACGTTGTATATCCTAACCTAACGCAACCTAACATCTGGGATGTAATATTTTACAACATTCCTGGCATGTCGGCCCCTATTTCTCGGTGGGAATATTATATACGTCTATAACGTTATATATCCTAGCCTAAGGCAACCTAACATCTCGGGTTTAATATTTTACAACATTCCTGACGCGTCGGCCCCTATTTCTCGGTGGGAACATTATATACGTCTATAACGTTGTATATCCTAACGTAAGGCAACATAACATCTCGGATGTAATATTTTACAACATACCTGGCGTGTCGTCGCCTGCTTCTCGATGGGGACATTATATACGTCTATAACGTTGTATATCCTAACCTAACGCAATCTAACATCTGGGATGTAATATTTTCCAACATTCCTGGCATGTCGGTCCCTACGTCTCGGTGGGAACGTTATATACGTCTATAACGATATATATCCAAACTTAAGGGAAACTAACATCCCGGATGTCATATTTTACAACATTCCTGGCGCTTCGGCCCCTATTTCTCGGTGGTAACATTATATACGTCTATAACGTTATATATCATAACCTAAGGCAACCTAAAATCTCTACCGTAATAGTTTACAACATTCCTGGCGTGTCGGCTCGTACTTCTCGGTGCGAACATTATATACGTCTATAACGTTATATATCCTAACGTAAGGCAACATAACATCTCGGATATAATATTTTACAACATTCCTGGCGTGTCGTCCCCTGCTTCTCGATGGGGACATTATATACGTCTATAACGTTGTATATCCTAACCTAACGCAACCTAACATCTGGGATGAAATATTTTACAACATTCCTGGCATGTCGGTCCCTACGTCTCGGTGGGAACGTTATATACGTCTATAACGATATATATCCAAACTTAAGGGAAACTAACATCTCGGATATCATATTTTACAACATTCCTGGCGCTTCGGCCCCTATTTCTTGGTGGTAACATTATATACGTCTATAACGTTGTATATCATAACCTAAGGCAACCTAAAATCCCTACCGTAATAGTTTACAACAATCCTGGCGTGTCGGCTCGTACTTCTCGGTGCGAACATTATATACGTCTATAACGTTATATATCCTAACGTAAGGCAACATAACATCTCGGATATAATATTTTACAACATTCCTGACGCGTCGGCCCCTATTTCTCGGTGGGAACGTTATATACGTCTATAACGTTATATATCATAACCAAAGGCAACCTAAAATCTCTACCGTAATAGTTTACAACATTCCTGGCGTGTCGGCTCGTACTTCTCGGTGCGAACATTATATACGTCTATAACGTTATATATCCTAACGTAAGGCAACATAACATCTCGGATATAATATTTTACAACATTCCTGGCGTGTCGTCGCCTGCTTCTGCATGGGGACATTATATACGTCTATAACGTTGTATATCCTAACCTAACGCAACCTAACATATCGGATGTAATATTTTACAACATTCTGGCTTGTCGGTCCCCACGTCTCGATCTGGACATTATATACTTCTATAACGATATATATCCAAACTTAAGGGAAACTAACATCTCGGATGTAATATTTTACAACATTCCTGGCGTGTCGTCGCCTGCTTCTCGATGGGGACATTATATACGTCTATAACGTTGTATATCCTAACCTAACGCAACCTAATATCTGGGATGTAATATTTTACAACATTCCTGGCATGTCGGTCCCTACGCCTTGGTGGGAACGTTATATACGTCTATAACGACATATATCCAAACTTAAGGGAAACTAACATCTCGGGTGTAATATTTTACAACATTCCTGGCGCTTCGGCTCCTACTTTTCGGTGGGAAAATTATATACGTCTATAACGTTACATATCCTAACGTAAGGCAACATAACATCTCGGATGTTATATTTTACAACATTCCTGGCGTGTCGTCCCCTGCTTCTCGATGGGGACATTATATACGTCTACAACGTTGTATATCCTAGCCTAAGCAATCTAACATCTCGGATGTAATATTTTACAACATTCCTGGCGTGTCGTCGCCTGCTTCTCGGTGGGAACATTATATACGTCTATAACGTTACATATCCTAACGTAAGGCAACATAACATCTCGGATGTAATATTTTACAACATTCCTGGCGTGTCGTCGCCTGCTTCTCGATGGGGACATTATATACGTCTATAACGTTGTATATCCTAACCTAACGCAACCTAACATCTGGGATGTAATATTTTACAACATTCCTGGCATGTCGGCCCCTATTTCTCGGTGGGAATATTATATACGTCTATAACGTTATATATCCTAGCCTAAGGCAACCTAACATCTCGGGTTTAATATTTTACAACATTCCTGACGCGTCGGCCCCTATTTCTCGGTGGGAACATTATATACGTCTATAACGTTGTATATCCTAACCTAACGCAACCTAACACCGCGGGTTTAATATTTTACAACATTCCTGACGCGTCGGCCCCTATTTCTCGGTGGGAACATTATATACGTCTATAACGTTATATATCATAACCTAAGGCAACCTAAAACCTCTACCGTAATAGTTTACAACATTCCTGGCGTGTCGGCTCGTACTTCTCGGTGGGAACATTATATACGTCTATAACGTTATATATCCTAACGTAACGCAACATAACATCTCGGATATAATATTTTACAACATTCCTGGCGTGTCGTCGCCTGCTTCTCGATGGGGACATTATATACGTCTATAACGTAGTATATCCTAACCTAACGCAACCTAACATCTGGGATGTAATATTTTACAACATTCCTGGCATGTCGGTCCCTACGTCTCGTTGGGAACGTTATATACGTCTATAACGACATATATCCAAACTTAAGGGAAACTAACACCTCGGATGTAATATTTTACAACATTCCTGGCACTTCGGCTCCTACTTTTCGGTGGGAACATTATATACGTCTATAACGTTACATATCCTTACGTAAGGCAACATAACATCTCGGATGTAATATTTTACAACATTCCTGGCGTGTCGTCGCCTGCTTCTCGATGGGGACATTATATACGTCTATAACGTTGTATATCCTAACCTAACGCAACCTAACATCTGGGATGTAATATTTTACAACATTCCTGGCATGTCGGCCCCTATTTCTCGGTGGGAATATTATATACGTCTATAACGTTATATATCCTAGCCTAAGGCAACCTAACATCTCGGGTTTAATATTTTACAACATTCCTGACGCGTCGGCCCCTATTTCTCGGTGGGAACATTATATACGTCAATAACGTTATATATCATAACCTAAGGCAACCTAAAATCTCTACCGTAATAGTTTACAACATTCCTGGCGTGTCGGCTCGTACTTCTCGGTGCGAACATTATATACGTCTATAACGTTATATATCCTAACGTAAGGCAACATAACTTCTCGGATGTTATATTTTACAACATTCCTGTCGTGTGGTCGCCTGCTTCTCGATGGGGTCATTATATACGTCTATAACATTGTATATCCTAACCTAAGGCAACCTAACATCTCGGATGTAATATTTTACAACATTCTGGCTTGTCAGTCCCCACGTCTCGATCTGGACATTATATACATTTATAACGATATATATCCAAACTTAAGGGAAACTAACATCTCGGATGTAATATTTTGCCACATTCCTGGCGCTTCGGCTCCTACTTTTCGGTGGGAACATTATATACGTCTATAACGTTACATATCCTAACGTAAGGCAACATAACATCTCGGATGTTATATTTTACAACATTCCTGGCGTGTCGTCGCCTGCTTCTCGATGGGGACATTATATACGTCTATAACGTTGTATATCCTAGCCTAAGCAATCTAACATCTCGGATGTAATATCTTACAACATTCCTGGCATGTCGGTCCCTACGTCTCGGTGGGAACGTTATATACGTCTATAACGATATATATCCACACCTAAGGGAAACTAACTTCTCGGGTGTCATATTTTACAACATTCCTGGCGCTTCGGCTCCTACTTTTCGGTGGGAACATTATATACGTCTATAACGTTACATATCCTAACGTAAGGCAACATAACATCTCGGATGTTATATTTTACAACATTCCTGGCGTGTCGTCGCCTGCTTCTCGATGGGGACATTATATACGTCTATAACGTTGTATATCCTAGCCTAAGCAATCTAACATCTCGGATGTAATATTTTACAACATTCCTGGCGTGTCGGCTCGTACTTCTCGGTGCGAACATTATATACGTCTATAACGTTGTATATCCTAATCTAAGGCAACCTAACATCTCGGACGTAATATTTTACAACATTCTGGCTTGTCGGTCCCCACGTCTCGATCTGGACATTATATACGTCTATAACGATATATATCCAAACTTAAGGGAAACTAACATCTCGGATGTAATATTTTATAACATTCCTGGCGCTTCGGCTCCTACTTTTCGGTGGGAACATTATATACGTCTATAACGTTGTATATCTTAACCTAACGCAACCTAACATCTCGAGTTTAATATTTTACAACATTCCTGACGCGTCGGCCCCTATTTCTCGGTGGGAACATTATATACGTCCATAACGTTATATATCATAACCTAAGGCAACCTAAAATCTCTACCGTAACAGTTTACAACATTCCTGGCGTGTCGGCTCGTACTTCTCGGTGGGAACATTATATACGTCTATAACGTTACATATCCTAACGTAAGGCAACATAACATCTCGGATGTTATATTTTACAACATTCCTGGCGTGTCGTCGCCTGCTTCTAGATGGGGACATTATATACGTCTATAACGTTGTATATCCTAACCTAACGCAACCTAACATCGCGGGTCTAATATTTTACAACATTCCTGACGCGTCGGCCCCTATTTCTCGGTGGGAACATTATATACGTCTATAACGTTATATATCATAACCTAAGGCAACCTAAAACCTCTACCGTAATAGTTTACAACATTCCTGGCGTGTCGGCTCGTACTTCTCGGTGGGAACATTATATACGTCTATAACGTTATATATCCTAACGTAACGCAACATAACATCTCGGATATAATATTTTACAACATTCCTGGCGTGACGTCGCCTGCTTCTCGATGGGGACATTATATACGTCTATAACGTTGTATATCCTAACCTAACGCAACCTAACATCTGGGATGTAATATTTTACAACATTCCTGGCATGTCGGTCCCTACGTCTCGTTGGGAACGTTATATACGTCTATAACGACATATATCCAAACTTAAGGGAAACTAACATCTCGGATGTAATATTTTACAACATTCCTGGCGCTTCGGCTCCTACTTTTCGGTGGGAACATTATATACGTCTATAACGTTACATATCCTAACGTAAGGCAACATAACATCTCGGATGTAATATTTTACAACATTCCTGGCGTGTCGTCGCCTGCTTCTCGATGGGGACATTATATACGTCTATAACGTTGTATATCCTAACCTAACGCAACCTAACATCTGGGATGTAATATTTTACAACATTCCTGGCATGTCGGCCCCTATTTCTCGGTGGGAATATTATATACGTCTATAACGTTATATATCCTAGCCTAAGGCAACCTAACATCTCGGGTTTAATATTTTACAACATTCCTGACGCGTCGGCCCCTATTTCTCGGTGGGAACATTATATACGTCAATAACGTTATATATCATAACCTAAGGCAACCTAAAATCTCTACCGTAATAGTTTACAACATTCCTGGCGTGTCGGCTCGTACTTCTCGGTGCGAACATTATATACGTCTATAACGTTATATATCCTAACGTAAGGCAACATAACTTCTCGGATGTTATATTTTACAACATTCCTGTCGTGTGGTCGCCTGCTTCTCGATGGGGTCATTATATACGTCTATAACATTGTATATCCTAACCTAACGCAACCTAACATCTCGGATGTAATATTTTACAACATTCTGGCTTGTCAGTCCCCACGTCTCGATCTGGACATTATATACATTTATAACGATATATATCCAAACTTAAGGGAAACTAACATCTCGGATGTAATATTTTGCCACATTCCTGGCGCTTCGGCTCCTACTTTTCGGTGGGAACATTATATACGTCTATAACGTTACATATCCTAACGTAAGGCAACATAACATCTCGGATGTTATATTTTACAACATTCCTGGCGTGTCGTCGCCTGCTTCTCGATGGGGACATTATATACGTCTATAACGTTGTATATCCTAGCCTAAGCAATCTAACATCTCGGATGTAATATTTTACAACATTCCTGGCGTGTCGTCGCCTGCTTCTCGATGGGGACATTATATACGTCTATAACGTTGTATATCCTAACCTAACGCAACCTAACATCTGGGATGTAATATTTTCCAACATTCCTGGCATGTCGGTCCCTACGTCTCGGAGGGAACGTTATATACGTCTATAACCATATATATCCACACTTAAGGGAAACTAACTTCTCGGGTGTCATATTTTACAACATTCCTGGCGCTTCGGCTCCTACTTTTCGGTGGGAACATTATATACGTCTATAACGTTACATATCCTAACGTAAAGCAACATAACATCTCGGATGTTATATTTTACAACATTCCTGGCGTGTCGTCGCCTGCTTCTCGATGGGGACATTATATACGTCTATAACGTTGTATATCCTAACCTAACGCAACCTAACATCTCGGATGTAATATTTTACAACATTCTGGCTTGTCGGTCCCGACGTCTCGATCTGGACATTATATACGTCTATAACGATATATATCCAAACTTAAGGGAAACTAACATCTCGGATGTAATATTTTCTAACATTCCTGGCGCTTCGGCTCCTACTTTTCGGTGGGAACATTATATACGTCTATAACGTTGTATATCCTAACCTAACGCAACCTAACATCTGGGATGTAATATTTTACAACATTCCTGGCATGTCGGCCCCTATTTCTCGGTGGGAATATTATATACGTCTATAACGTTATATATCCTAGCCTAAGGCAACCTAACATCTCGAGTTTAATATTTTACAACATTCCTGACGCGTCGGCCCCTATTTCTCGGTGGGAACATTATATACGTCCATAACGTTATATATCATAACGTAAGGCAACCTAAAATCTCTACCGTAACAGTTTACAACATTTCTGGCGTGTCGGCTCGTACTTCTCGGTGCGAACATTATATAGGTCTATAACGTTATATATCCTAACGTAAGGCAACATATCATCTCGGATGTAATATTTTACAACATACCTGGCGTGTCGTCGCCTGCTTCTCGATGGGGACATTATATACGTCTATAACGTTATATACCCTAACCTAACGCAATCTAACATCTGGGATGTAATATTTTCCAACATTCCTGGCATGTCGGTCCCTACGTCTCGGTGGGAACGTTATATACGTCTATAACGACATATATCCAAACTTAAGGGAAACTAACATCTCGGATGTAATATTTTACAACATTCCTGGCTCTTCGGCTCCTACTTTTAGGTGGGAACATTATATACGTCTATAACGTTACATATCCTAACGTAAGGCAACATAACATCTCGGATGTTATATTTTACAACATTCCTGGCGTGTCGTCTCCTGCTTCTCGATTGGGACCTTATATACGTCTATAACATTGTATATCCTAGCCTAAGCAATCTAACATCTCGGATGTAATATTTTACAACATTCCTGGCGTGTCGTCGCCTGCTTCTCGATGGGGACATTGTATACATCTATAACGTTGTATATCCTAACCTAACGCAACCTAACATCTGGGATGTAATATCTTACAACATTCCTGGCATGTCGGTCCCTACGTCTCGGTGGGAACGTTATATACGTCTATAACGATATATATCCAAACTTAAGGGAAACTAACATCTCGGATGTCATATTTTACAACATTCCCGGCGCTTCGGCCCCTATTTATCGGTGGTAACATTATATACGTCTATTACGACATATATCCAAACTTAAGGGAAACTAACATCCCGGATGTAATATTTTACAACATTCCTGGCGTGTCGGCTCGTACTTCTCGGTGCGAACATTATATACGTCTATAACGTTATATATCCTAACGTAAGGCAACATAACATCTCGGATATAATATTTTACAACATTCCTGGCGTGTCGTCGCCTGCTTCTCGATGGGGACATTATATACGTCTATAACGTTGTATATCCTAACCTAACGCAACCTAACATCTGGGATGTAATATTTTACAACATTCCTGGCGTGTCGTCGCCTGCTTCTCGATGGGGACATTATATACGTCTATAACGTTGTATATCCTAACCTAACGCAACCTATCATCTCGGATGTAATATTTTACAACATTCCTGGCATGTCGGTCCCTACGTCTCGGTGGGAATGTTACATACGTCTATAACGATATATATCCAAACTTAAGGGAAACTAACATCTCGGATGTCATATTTTACAACATTCCTGGCGCTTCGGCCCCTATTTCTCGGTGGTAACATTATATACGTCTATAACGTTATATATCATAACCTAAGGCAACCTAAAATCTCTACCGTAATAGTTTACAACATTCCTGGCGTGTCGGCTCGTACTTCTCGGTGCGAACATTATATACGTCTATAACGATATATATCCAAACTTAAGGGAAACTAACATCTCGGGTGTCATATTTTACAACATTCCTGGCGCTTCGGCTCCTACTTTTCGGTGGGAACATTATATACGTCTATAACGTTACATATCCTAACGTAAGGCAACATAACATTTCGGATGTTATATTTTACAACATTCCTGGCGTGCGGTCGCCTGCTTCTCGATGGGGTCATTATATACGTCTATAACATTGTATATCCTAACCTAAGGCAACCTAACATCTCGGATGTAATATTTTACAACATTCTGGCTTGTCAGTCCCCACGTCTCGATCTGGACATTATATACATTTATAACGATATATATCCAAACTTAAGGGAAACTAACATCTCGGATGTAATATTTTACAACATTCCTGGTGCTTCGGCTCCTACTTTTCGGTGGGAACGTTATATACGTCTATAAAGTTACATATCCTAACGTAAGGCAACATAACATCTCGGATGTTATATTTTACAACATTCCTGGCGTGTCGTCGCCTGCTTCTCGATGGGGACATTATATACGTCTATAACGTTGTATATCCTAGCCTAAGCAATCTAACATCTCGGATGTAATATTTTACAACATTCCTGGCATGTCGGTCCCTACGTCTCGGTGGGAACGTTATATACGTCTATAACGACATATATCCAAACTTAAGGGAAACTAACATCTCGGATGTAATATTTTACAACATTCCTGGCTCTTCGGCTCCTACTTGTCGGTGGGAACATTATATACGTCTATAACGTTACATATCCTAACGTAAGGCAACATAACATCTCGGATGTTATATTTTACAACATTCCTGGCGTGTCGTCGCCTGCTTCTCGATGGGGACATTATATACGTCTATAACGTTGTATATGCTAGCCTAAGCAATCTAACATCTCGGATGTAATATTTTACAACATTCCTGGCGTGTCGTCGCCTGCTTCTCGATGGAGACATTATATACGTCTATAACGTTGTATATCCTAACCTAACGCAACCTAACATCTGGGATGTAATATTTTACAACATTCCTGGCATGTCGGCTCCTATTTCTCGGTGGGAATATTATATACGTCTATAACGTTATATATCCTATCCTAAGGCAACCTAACATCTCGGGTTTAATATTTTACATCATTCCTGACGCGTCGGCCCCTATTTCTCGGTGGGAACATTATATACGTCTATAACGTTATATATCATAACCTAAGGCAACCTAAAATCTCTACCGTAATAGTTTACAACATTCCTGGCGTGTCGGCTCGTACTTCTCGGTGCGAACATTATATACGTCTATAACGTTATATATCCTAACGTAAGGCAACATAACATCTCGGATATAATATTTTACAACATTCCTGGCGTGTCGTCGCCTGTTTCTCGATGGGGACATTATATACGTCTATAACGTTGTATATCCTAATCTAACGCAACCTAACATCTCGGATGTAATATTTTACAACATTCTGGCTTGTCGGTCCCCACGTCTCGATCTGCACATTATATACGTCTATAACGATATATATCCAAACTTAAGGGAAACTAACACCTCGGATGTAATATTTTACAACATTCCTGGCGCTTCGGCTCCTACTTTTCGGTGGGAACATTATATACGTCTATAACGTTACATATCCTAACGTAAGGCAACATAACATCTCGGATGTTATATTTTACAACATTCCTGGCGTGTCGTCGCCTGCTTCTCGATGGGGACATTATACACGTCTATAACGTTGTATATCCTAGCCTAAGCAATCTAACATCTCGGATGTAATATTTTACAACACTCCTGGCGTGTCGTCGCCTGCTTCTCGATGGGGACATTATATACGTCTATAACGTTGTATATCCTAACCTAACGCAACCTAACATCTCGGATGTAATATTTTACAACATTCTGGCTTGTCAGTCCCCACGTCTCGATCTGGACATTATATACATTTATAACGATATATATCCAAACTTAAGGGAAACTAACATCTCGGATGTAATATTTTACAACATTCCTGGTGCTTCGGCTCCTACTTTTCGGTGGGAACGTTATATACGTCTATAAAGTTACATATCCTAACGTAAGGCAACATAACATCTCGGATGTTATATTTTACAACATTCCTGGCGTGTCGTCGCCTGCTTCTCGATGGGGACATTATATACGTCTATAACGTTGTATATCCTAGCCTAAGCAATCTAACATCTCGGATGTAATATTTTACAACATTCCTGGCATGTCGGTCCCTACGTCTCGGTGGGAACGTTATATACGTCTATAACGACATATATCCAAACTTAAGGGAAACTAACATCTCGGATGTAATATTTTACAACATTCCTGGCTCTTCGGCTCCTACTTGTCGGTGGGAACATTATATACGTCTATAACGTTACATATCCTAACGTAAGGCAACATAACATCTCGGATGTTATATTTTACAACATTCCTGGCGTGTCGTCGCCTGCTTCTCGATGGGGACATTATATACGTCTATAACGTTGTATATCCTAGCCTAAGCAATCTAACATCTCGGATGTAATATTTTACAACATTCCTGGCGTGTCGTCGCCTGCTTCTCGATGGAGACATTATATACGTCTATAACGTTGTATATCCTAACCTAACGCAACCTAACATCTGGGATGTAATATTTTACAACATTCCTGGCATGTCGGCTCCTATTTCTCGGTGGGAATATTATATACGTCTATAACGTTATATATCCTATCCTAAGGCAACCTAACATCTCGGGTTTAATATTTTACATCATTCCTGACGCGTCGGCCCCTATTTCTCGGTGGGAACATTATATACGTCTATAACGTTATATATCATAACCTAAGGCAACCTAAAATCTCTACCGTAATAGTTTACAACATTCCTGGCGTGTCGGCTCGTACTTCTCGGTGCGAACATTATATACGTCTATAACGTTATATATCCTAACGTAAGGCAACATAACATCTCGGATATAATATTTTACAACATTCCTGGCGTGTCGTCGCCTGTTTCTCGATGGGGACATTATATACGTCTATAACGTTGTATATCCTAATCTAACGCAACCTAACATCTCGGATGTAATATTTTACAACATTCTGGCTTGTCGGTCCCCACGTCTCGATCTGCACATTATATACGTCTATAACGATATATATCCAAACTTAAGGGAAACTAACACCTCGGATGTAATATTTTACAACATTCCTGGCGCTTCGGCTCCTACTTTTCGGTGGGAACATTATATACGTCTATAACGTTACATATCCTAACGTAAGGCAACATAACATCTCGGATGTTATATTTTACAACATTCCTGGCGTTTCGTCGCCTGCTTCTCGATGGGGACATTATACACGTCTATAACGTTGTATATCCTAGCCTAAGCAATCTAACATCTCGGATGTAATATTTTACAACACTCCTGGCGTGTCGTCGCCTGCTTCTCGATGGGGACATTATATACGTCTATAACGTTGTATATCCTAACCTAACGCAACCTAACATCTCGGATGTAATATTTTACAACATTCTGGCTTGTCGGTCCCGACGACTCGATCTGGACATTATATACGTCTATAACGATATATATCCAAACTTAAGGGAAACGAACATCTCGGATGTAATATTTTCTAACATTCCTGGCGCTTTGGCTCCTACTTTTCGGTGGGAACATTATATACGTCTATAACGTTGTATATCCTAACCTAACGCAACCTAACATCTGGGATGTAATATTTTACAACATTCCTGGCATGTCGGCCCCTATTTCTCGGTGGGAATATTATATACGTCTATAACGTTATATATCCTAGCCTAAGGCAACCTAACATCTCGAGTTTAATATTTTACAACATTCCTGACGCGTCGGCCCCTATTTCTCGGTGGGAACATTATATACGTCCATAACGTTATATATCATAACGTAAGGCAACCTAAAATCTCTACCGTAACAGTTTACAACATTTCTGGCGTGTCGGCTCGTACTTCTCGGTGCGAACATTATATAGGTCTATAACGTTATATATCCTAACGTAAGGCAACATATCATCTCGGATGTAATATTTTACAACATACCTGGCGTGTCGTCGCCTGCTTCTCGATGGGGACATTATATACGTCTATAACGTTATATATCCTAACCTAACGCAATCTAACATCTGGGATGTAATATTTTCCAACATTCCTGGCATGTCGGTCCCTACGTCTCGGTGGGAACGTTATATACGTCTATAACGACATATATCCAAACTTAAGGGAAACTAACATCTCGGATGTAATATTTTACAACATTCCTGGCTCTTCGGCTCCTACTTTTAGGTGGGAACATTATATACGTCTATAACGTTACATATCCTAACGTAAGGCAACATAACATCTCGGATGTTATATTTTACAACATTCCTGGCGTGTCGTCTCCTGCTTCTCGATTGGGACCTTATATACGTCTATAACATTGTATATCCTAGCCTAAGCAATCTAACATCTCGGATGTAATATTTTACAACATTCCTGGCGTGTCGTCGCCTGCTTCTCGATGGGGACATTGTATACATCTATAACGTTGTATATCCTAACCTAGCGCAACCTAACATCTGGGATGTAATATCTTACAACATTCCTGGCATGTCGGTCCCTACGTCTCGGTGGGAACGTTATATACGTCTATAACGATATATATCCAAACTTAAGGGAAACTAACATCTCGGATGTCATATTTTACAACATTCCCGGCGCTTCGGCCCCTATTTCTCGGTGGTAACATTATATACGTCTATTACGACATATATCCAAACTTAAGGGAAACTAACATCCCGGATGTAATATTTTACAACATTCCTGGCGTGTCGGCTCGTACTTCTCGGTGCGAACATTATATACGTCTATAACGTTATATATCCTAACGTAAGGCAACATAACATCTCGGATATAATATTTTACAACATTCCTGGCGTGTCGTCGCCTGCTTCTCGATGGGGACATTATATACGTCTATAACGTTGTATATCCTAACCTAACGCAACCTAACATCTGGGATGTAATATTTTACAACATTCCTGGCGTGTCGTCGCCTGCTTCTCGATGGGGACATTATATACGTCTATAACGTTGTATATCCTAACCTAACGCAACCTATCATCTCGGATGTAATATTTTACAACATTCCTGGCATGTCGGTCCCTACGTCTCGGTGGGAATGTTACATACGTCTATAACGATATATATCCAAACTTAAGGGAAACTAACATCTCGGATGTCATATTTTACAACATTCCTGGCGCTTCGGCCCCTATTTCTCGGTGGTAACATTATATACGTCTATAACGTTATATACCATAACCTAAGGCAACCTAAAATCTCTACCGTAATAGTTTACAACATTCCTGGCGTGTCGGCTCGTACTTCTCGGTGCGAACATTATATACGTCTATAACGTTATATATCTTAACGTAAGGCAACATAACATCTCGGATGTAATATTTTACAACATACCTGGCGTGTCGTCGCCTGCTTCTCGATGGGGACATTATATACGTCTATAACGTTGTATATCCTAACCTAACGCAATCTAACATCTGGGATGTAATATTTTCCAACATTCCTGGCATGTCGGTCCCTACGTCTCGGAGGGAACGTTATATACGTCTATAACGATATATATCCAACCTTAAGGGAAACTAACATCTCGGGTGTCATATTTTACAACATTCCTGGCGCTTCGGCTCCTACTTTTCGGTGGGAACATTATATACGTCTATAACGTTACATATCCTAACGTAAGGCAACATAACATCTCGGATGTTATATTTTACAACATTCCTGGCGTGTCGTCGCCTGCTTCTCGATGGGGACATTATATACGTCTATAACGTTGTATATCCTAACCTAACGCAACCTAACATCTCGGATGTAATATTTTACAACATTCTGGCTTGTCGGTCCCGACGTCTCGATCTGGACATTATATACGTCTATAACGATATATATCCAAACTTAAGGGAAACTAACATCTCGGATGTAATATTTTATAACATTCCTGGCGCTTCGGCTCCTACTTTTCGGTGGGAACATTATATACGTCTATAACGTTGTATATCCTAACCTAACGCAACCTAACATCTGGGATGTAATATTTTCCAACATTCCTGGCATGTCGGTCCCTACGTCTCGGTGGGAACGTTATATACGTCTATAACGATATATATCCAAACTTAAGGGAAACTAACATCTCGGGTGTCATATTTTACAACATTCCTGGCGCTTCGGCTCCTACTTTTCGGTGGGAACATTATATACGTCTATAACGTTACATATCCTAACGTAAGGCAACATAACATTTCGGATGTTATATTTTACAACATTCCTGGCGTGCGGTCGCCTGCTTCTCGATGGGGTCATTATATACGTCTATAACATTGTATATCCTAACCTAAGGCAACCTAACATCTCGGATGTAATATTTTACAACATTCTGGCTTGTCAGTCCCCACGTCTCGATCTGGACATTATATACATTTATAACGATATATATCCAAACTTAAGGGAAACTAACATCTCGGATGTAATATTTTACAACATTCCTGGTGCTTCGGCTCCTACTTTTCGGTGGGAACGTTATATACGTCTATAAAGTTACATATCCTAACGTAAGGCAACATAACATCTCGGATGTTATATTTTACAACATTCCTGGCGTGTCGTCGCCTGCTTCTCGATGGGGACATTATATACGTCTATAACGTTGTATATCCTAGCCTAAGCAATCTAACATCTCGGATGTAATATTTTACAACATTCCTGGCATGTCGGTCCCTACGTCTCGGTGGGAACGTTATATACGTCTATAACGACATATATCCAAACTTAAGGGAAACTAACATCTCGGATGTAATATTTTACAACATTCCTGGCTCTTCGGCTCCTACTTGTCGGTGGGAACATTATATACGTCTATAACGTTACATATCCTAACGTAAGGCAACATAACATCTCGGATGTTATATTTTACAACATTCCTGGCGTGTCGTCGCCTGCTTCTCGATGGGGACATTATATACGTCTATAACGTTGTATATCCTAGCCTAAGCAATCTAACATCTCGGATGTAATATTTTACAACATTCCTGGCGTGTCGTCGCCTGCTTCTCGATGGAGACATTATATACGTCTATAACGTTGTATATCCTAACCTAACGCAACCTAACATCTGGGATGTAATATTTTATAACATTCCTGGCATGTCGGCTCCTATTTCTCGGTGGGAATATTATATACGTCTATAACGTTATATATCCTATCCTAAGGCAACCTAACATCTCGGGTTTAATATTTTACATCATTCCTGACGCGTCGGCCCCTATTTCTCGGTGGGAACATTATATACGTCTATAACGTTATATATCATAACCTAAGGCAACCTAAAATCTCTACCGTAATAGTTTACAACATTCCTGGCGTGTCGGCTCGTACTTCTCGGTGCGAACATTATATACGTCTATAACGTTATATATCCTAACGTAAGGCAACATAACATCTCGGATATAATATTTTACAACATTCCTGGCGTGTCGTCGCCTGTTTCTCGATGGGGACATTATATACGTCTATAACGTTGTATATCCTAATCTAACGCAACCTAACATCTCGGATGTAATATTTTACAACATTCTGGCTTGTCGGTCCCCACGTCTCGATCTGCACATTATATACGTCTATAACGATATATATCCAAACTTAAGGGAAACTAACACCTCGGATGTAATATTTTACAACATTCCTGGCGCTTCGGCTCCTACTTTTCGGTGGGAACATTATATACGTCTATAACGTTACATATCCTAACGTAAGGCAACATAACATCTCGGATGTTATATTTTACAACATTCCTGGCGTGTCGTCGCCTGCTTCTCGATGGGGACATTATACACGTCTATAACGTTGTATATCCTAGCCTAAGCAATCTAACATCTCGGATGTAATATTTTACAACACTCCTGGCGTGTCGTCGCCTGCTTCTCGATGGGGACATTATATACGTCTATAACGTTGTATATCCTAACCTAACGCAACCTAACATCTCGGATGTAATATTTTACAACATTCTGGCTTGTCGGTCCCGACGTCTCGATCTGGACATTATATACGTATATAACGATATATATCCAAACTTAAGGGAAACTAACATCTCGGATGTAATATTTTATAACATTCCTGGCGCTTCGGCTCCTACTTTTCGGTGGGAACATTATATACGTCTATAACGTTGTATATCCTAACCTAACGCAACCTAACATCTGGGATGTAATATTTTACAACATTCCTGGCATGTCGGCCCCTATTTCTCGGTGGGAATATTATATACGTCTATAACGTTATATATCCTAGCCTAAGGCAACCTAACATCTCGAGTTTAATATTTTACAACATTCCTGACGCGTCGGCCCCTATTTCTCGGTGGGAACATTATATACGTCCATAACGTTATATATCATAACCTAAGGCAACCTAAAATCTCTACCGTAACAGTTTACAACATTTCTGGCGTGTCGGCTCGTACTTCTCGGTGCGAACATTATATACGTCTATAACGTTATATATCCTAACGTAAGGCAACATAACATCTCGGATGTAATATTTTACAACATACCTGGCGTGTCGTCGCCTGCTTCTCGATGGGGACATTATATACGTCTATAACGTTATATATCCTAACCTAACGCAATCTAACATCTGGGATGTAATATTTTCCAACATTCCTGGCATGTCGGTCCCTACGTCTCGGAGGGAACGTTATATACGTCTATAACGATATATATCCAAACTTAAGGGAAACTAACATCTCGGGTGTCATATTTTACAACATTCCTGGCGCTTCGGCTCCTACTTTTCGGTGGGAACATTATATACGTCTATAACGTTACATATCCTAACGTAAGGCAACATAACATCTCGGATGTTATATTTTACAACATTCCTGGCGTGTGGTCGCCTGCTTCTCGATGGGGTCATTATATACGTCTATAACATTGTATATCCTAACCTAAGGCAACCTAACATCTCGGATGTAATATTTTACAACATTCTGGCTTGTCAGTCCCCACGTCTCGATCTGGACATTATAAACATTTATAACGATATATATCCAAACTTAAGGGAAACTAACATCTCGGATGTAATATTTTACAACATTCCTGGTGCTTCGGCTCCTACTTTTCGGTGGGAACGTTATATACGTCTATAACGTTACATATCCTAACGTAAGGCAACATAACATCTCGGATGTTATATTTTACAACATTCCTGGCGTGTCGTCGCCTGCTTCTCGATGGGGACATTATATACGTCTATAACGTTGTATATCCTAGCCTAAGCAATCTAACATCTCGGATGTAATATTTTACAACATTCCTGGCATGTCGGTCCCTACGTCTCGGTGGGAACGTTATATACGTCTATAACGACATATATCCAAACTTAAGGGAAACTAACATCTCGGATGTAATATTTTACAACATTCCTGGCTCTTCGGCTCCTACTTTTCGGTGGGAACATTATATACGTCTATAACGTTACATATCCTAACGTAAGGCAACATAACATCTCGGATGTTACATTTTACAACATTCCTGGCGTGTCGTCTCCTGCTTCTCGATGGGGACATTATATACGTCTATAACGTTGTATATCCTAGCCTAAGCAATCTAACATCTCGGATGTAATATTTTACAACATTCCTGGCGTGTCGTCGCCTGCTTCTCGATGGGGACATTATATACGTCTATAACGTTGTATATCCTAACCTAACGCAATCTAACATCTGGGATGTAATATTTTCCAACATTCCTGGCATGTCGGTCCCTACGTCTCGGAGGGAACGTTATATTCGTCTATAACCATATATATCCACACTTAAGGGAAACTAACTTCTCGGGTGTCATATTTTACAACATTCCTGGCGCTTCGGCTCCTACTTTTCGGTGGGAACATTATATACGTCTATAACGTTACATATCCTAACGTAAGGCAACATAACATCTCGGATGTTATATTTTACAACATTCCTGTCGTGTGGTCGCCTGCTTCTCGATGGGGTCATTATATACGTCTATAACATTATATATCCTAACCTAAGGCAACCTAACATCTGGGATGTAATATTTTACAACATTCTGGCTTGTCGGTCCCCACGTCTCGATCTGGACATTATATACGTCTATAACGATATATATCCAAACTTAAGGGAAACTAACATCTCGGGTGTCATATTTTACAACATTCCTGGCGCTTCGGCTCCTACTTTTCGGTGGGAACATTATATACGTCTATAACGTTACATATCCTAACGTAAGGCAACATAACATCTCGGATGTTATATTTTACAACATTCCTGGCGTGTGGTCGCCTGCTTCGCGATGGGGTCATTATATACGTCTATAACATTGTATATCCTAACCTAAGGCAACCTAACATCTCGGATGTAATATTTTACAACATTCTGGCTTGTCAGTCCCCACGTCTCGATCTGGACATTATAAACATTTATAACGATATATATCCAAACTTAAGGGAAACTAACATCTCGGATGTAATATTTTACAACATTCCTGGTGCTTCGGCTCCTACTTTTCGGTGGGAACGTTATATACGTCTATAACGTTACATATCCTAACGTAAGGCAACATAACATCTCGGATGTTATATTTTACAACATTCCTGGCGTGTCGTCGCCTGCTTCTCGATGGGGACATTATATACGTCTATAACGTTGTATATCCTAGCCTAAGCAATCTAACATCTCGGATGTAATATTTTACAACATTCCTGGCATGTCGGTCCCTACGTCTCGGTGGGAACGTTATATACGTCTATAACGACATATATCCAAACTTAAGGGAAACTAACATCTCGGATGTAATGTTTTACAACATTCCTGGCTCTTCGGCTCCTACTTTTCGGTGGGAACATTATATACGTCTATAACGTTACATATCCTAACGTAAGGCAACATAACATCTCGGATGTTACATTTTACAACATTCCCGGCGTGTCGTCTCCTGCTTCTCGATGGGGACATTATATACGTCTATAACGTTGTATATCCTAGCCTAAGCAATCTAACATCTCGGATGTAATATTTTACAACATTCCTGGCGAGTCGTCGCCTGCTTCTCGATGGGGACATTATATACGTCTATAACGTTGTATATCCTAACCTAACGCAACCTAACATCTGGGATGTAATATCTTACAACATTCCTGGCATGTCGGTCCCTACGTCTCGGTGGGAACGTTATATACGTCTATAACGATATATATCCAAACTTAAGGGAAACTAACATCTCGGATGTCATATTTTACAACATTCCCGGCGCTTCGGCCCCTATTTCTCGGTGGTAACATTATATACGTCTATAACGTTATATATCATAACCTAAGGCAACCTAAAATCTCTACCGTAATAGTTTACAACATTCCTGGCGTGTCGGCTCGTACTTCTCGGTGCGAACATTATATACGTCTATAACGTTATATATCCTAACGTAAGGCAACATAACATCTCGGATATAATATTTTACAACATTCCTGGCGTGTCGTCGCCTGCTTCTCGATGGGGACATTATATACGTCTATAACGTTGTATATCCTAACCTAACGCAACCTATCATCTCGGATGTAATATTTTACAACATTCCTGGCATGTCGGTCCCTACGTCTCGGTGGGAATGTTACATACGTCTATAACGATATATATCCAAACTTAAGGGAAACTAACACCTCGGATGTCATATTTTACAACATTCCTGGCGCTTCGGCCCCTATTTCTCGGTGGTAACATTATATACGTCTATAACGTTAAATATCATAACCTAAGGCAACCTAAAATCTCTACCGTAATAGTTTACAACATTCCTGGCGTGTCGGCTCGTACTTCTCGGTGCGAACATTATATACGTCTATAACGTTATATATCCTAACGTAAGGCAACATAACATCTCGGATATAATATTTTACAACATTCCTGGCGTGTCGTCGCCTGCTTCTCGATGGGGACATTATATACGTCTATAACGTTGTATATCCTAACCTAACGCAACCTAACATCTGGGATGTAATATTTTACAACATTCCTGGCATGTCGGTCCCTACGTCTCGGTGGGAACGTTATATACGTCTATAACGACATATATCCAAACTTAAGGGAAACTAACATCTCGGATCTAATATTTTACAACATTCCTGGCTCTTCGGCTCCTACTTTTCGGTGGGAACATTATATACGTCTATAACGTTACATATCCTAACGTAAGGCAACATAACATCTCGGATGTTATATTTTACAACATTCCTGGCGTGTCGTCGCCTGCTTCTCGATGGGGACATTATATACGTCTATAACGTTGTATATCCTAGCCTAAGCAATCTAACATCTCGGATGTAATATTTTACAACATTCCTGGCGTGTCGTCGCCTGCTTCTCGATGGGGACATTATATACGTCTATAACGTTGTATATCCTAACCTAACGCAACCTAAAATCGCGGGTTTAATATTTTACAACATTTCTGACGCGTCGGCCCCTATTTCTCGGTGGGAAAATTATATACGTCTATAACGTTATATATCATAACCTAAGGCAACCTAAAACCTCTACCGTAATAGTTTACAACATTCCTGGCGTGTCGGCTCGTACTTCTCGGTGGGAACATTATATACGTCTATAACGCTATATATCCTAACGTAACGCAACATAACATCTCGGATATAATATTTTACAACATTCCTGGCGTGTCGTCGCCTGCTTCTCGATGGGGACATTATATACGTCTATAACGTTGTATATCCTAACCTAACGCAACCTAACATCTGGGATGTAATATTTTACAACACTCCTGGCATGTCGGTCCCTACGTCTCGTTGGGAACGTTATATACGTCTATAACGACATATATCCAAACTTAAGGGAAACTAACATCTCGGATGTAATATTTTACAACATTCCTGGCGCTTCGGCTCCTACTTTTCGGTGGGAACATTATAAACGTCTATAACGTTACATATCCTAACGTAAGGCAACATAACATCTCGGATGTTATATTTTACAACATTCCTGGCGTGTCGTCGCCTGCTTCTCGATGGGGACATTATATACGTCTATAACGTTGTATATCCTAACCTAACGCAACCTAACATCTGGGATGTAATATTTTACAACATTCCTGGCATGTCGGTCCCTACGTCTCGGTGGGAACGTTATATACGTCTATTACGACATATATCCAAACTTAAGGGAAACTAACATGCCGGATGTAATATTTTACAACATTCCTGGCGATTCGGCTCCCACTTTTCGGTGGGAACATTATATACGTCTATAACGTTACATATCCTAACGTAAGGCAACATAACATCTCGGATGTTATATTTTACAACATTCCTGGCGTGTCGTCGCCTGCTCCTCGATGGGGTCATTATATACGTCTATAACGTTGTATATCCTAACCTAAGGCAACCTAACATCTCGGATGTAATATTTTACAACATTCTGGCTTGTCGGTCCCCACGTCTCGATCTGCACATTATATACGTCTATAACGATATATATCCAAACTTAAGGGAAACCTACATCTCGGATGTAATATTTTACATCATTCCTGGCGCTTCGGCTCCTACTTTTCGGTGGGAACATTATATACGTCTATAACGTTACATATCCTAACGTAAGGCAACATAACATCTCGGATGTAATATTTTACAACATTCCTGGCGTGTCGTCGCCTGCTTCTCGATGGGGACATTATATACGTCTATAACGTTGTATATCCTAACCTAACGCATCCTAACATCTGGGATGTAATATTTTACAACATTCCTGGCATGTCGGCCCCTATTTCTCGGTGGGAATATTATATACGTCTATCACGTTATATATCCTAGCCTAAGGCAACCTAACATCCCGAGTTTAATATTTTACAACATTTCTGACGCGTCGGCCCCTATTTCTCGGTGGGAACATTATATACGTCTATAACGTTATACATCATAACCTATGGCAACCTAAAATCTCTACCGTAATAGTTTACAACATTCCTGGCGCTTCGGCTCCTACTTTTCGGTGGGAACATTATATACGTCTATAACGTTACATATCCTAACGTAAGGCAACATAACATCTCGGATGTTATATTTTACAACATTCCTGTCGTGTGGTCGCCTGCTTCTCGATGGGGTCATTATATACGTCTATAACATTATATATCCTAACCTAAGGCAACCTAACATCTCGGATGTAATATTTTACAACATTCTGGCTTGTCAGTCCCCACGTCTCGATCTGGACATTATATACATTTATAACGATATATATCCAAACTTAAGGGAAACTAACATCTCGGATGTAATATTTTGCAACATTCCTGGCGCTTCGGCTCCTACTTTTCGGTGGGAACATTATATACGTCTATAACGTTACATATCCTAACGTAAGGCAACATAACATCTCGGATGTTATATTTTACAACATTCCTGGCGTGTCGTCGCCTGCTTCTCGATGGGGACATTATATACGTCTATAACGTTGTATATCCTAGCCTAAGCAATCTAACATCTCGGATGTAATATTTTACAACATTCCTGGCGTGTCGTCGCCTGCTTCTCGATGGGGACATTATATACGTCTATAACGTTGTATATCCTAACCTAACGCAACCTAACATCTGGGATGTAATATCTTACAACATTCCTGGCATGTCGGTCCCTACGTCTCGGTGGGAACGTTATATACGTCTATAACGACATATATCCAAACTTAAGGGAAACTAACATCTCGGATGTAATATTTTACAACATTCCTGGCTCTTCGGCTCCTACTTTTCGGTGGGAACATTATATACGTCTATAACGTTACATATCCTAACGTAAGGCAACATAACATCTCGGATGTTATATTTTACAACATTCCTGGCGTGTCGTCGCCTGCTCCTCGATGGGGTCATTATATACGTCTATAACGTTGTATATCCTAACCTAACGCAACCTAACATCTCGGATGTAATATTTTACAACATTCTGGCTTGTCGGTCCCCACGTCTCGATCTGGACATTATATACGTCTATAACGATATATATCCAAACTTAAGGGAAACTAACATCTCGGATGTAATATTTTATAACATTCCTGGCGCTTCGGCTCCTACTTTTCGGTGGGAACATTATATACGTCTATAACGTTGTATATCCTAACCTAACGCAACCTAACATCTGGGATGTAATATTTTACAACATTCCTGGCATGTCGGCCCCTATTTCTCGGTGGGAATATTATATACGTCTATAACGTTATATATCCTAGCCTAAGGCAACCTAACATTTCGAGTTTAATATTTTATAACATTCCTGACGCGTCGGCCCCTATTTCTCGGTGGGAACATTATATACGTCCATAACGTTATATATCATAACCTAAGGCAACCTAAAATCTCTACCGTAACAGTTTACAACATTCCTGGCGTGTCGGCTCGTACTTCTCGGTGCGAACATTATATACGTCTATAACGATATATATCCAAACTTAAGGGAAACTAACATCCCGGATGTAATATTTTACAACATTCCTGGCGAGTCGTCGCCTGCTTCTCGATGGGGACATTATATACGTCTATAACGTTGTATATCCTAGCCTAAGCAATCTAACATCTCGGATGTAATATTTTACAACATTCCTGGCGAGTCGTCGCCTGCTTCTCGATGGGGACATTATATACGTCTATAACGTTGTATATCCTAACCTAACGCAACCTAACATCTGGGATGTAATATCTTACAACATTCCTGGCATGTCGGTCCCTACGTCTCGGTGGGAACGTTATATACGTCTATAACGATATATATCCAAACTTAAGGGAAACTAACATCTCGGATGTCATATTTTACAACATTCCCGGCGCTTCGGCCCCTATTTCTCGGTGGTAACATTATATACGTCTATAACGTTATATATCATAACCTAAGGCAACCTAAAATCTCTACCGTAATAGTTTACAACATTCCTGGCGTGTCGGCTCGTACTTCTCGGTGCGAACATTATATACGTCTATAACGTTATATATCCTAACGTAAGGCAACATAACATCTCGGATATAATATTTTACAACATTCCTGGCGTGTCGTCGCCTGCTTCTCGATGGGGACATTATATACGTCTATAACGTTGTATATCCTAACCTAACGCAACCTATCATCTCGGATGTAATATTTTACAACATTCCTGGCATGTCGGTCCCTACGTCTCGGTGGGAATGTTACATACGTCTATAACGATATATATCCAAACTTAAGGGAAACTAACACCTCGGATGTCATATTTTACAACATTCCTGGCGCTTCGGCCCCTATTTCTCGGTGGTAACATTATATACGTCTATAACGTTAAATATCATAACCTAAGGCAACCTAAAATCTCTACCGTAATAGTTTACAACATTCCTGGCGTGTCGGCTCGTACTTCTCGGTGCGAACATTATATACGTCTATAACGTTATATATCCTAACGTAAGGCAACATAACATCTCGGATATAATATTTTACAACATTCCTGGCGTGTCGTCGCCTGCTTCTCGATGGGGACATTATATACGTCTATAACGTTGTATATCCTAACCTAACGCAACCTAACATCTGGGATGTAATATTTTACAACATTCCTGGCATGTCGGTCCCTACGTCTCGGTGGGAACGTTATATACGTCTATAACGACATATATCCAAACTTAAGGGAAACTAACATCTCGGATCTAATATTTTACAACATTCCTGGCTCTTCGGCTCCTACTTTTCGGTGGGAACATTATATACGTCTATAACGTTACATATCCTAACGTAAGGCAACATAACATCTCGGATGTTATATTTTACAACATTCCTGGCGTGTCGTCGCCTGCTTCTCGATGGGGACATTATATACGTCTATAACGTTGTATATCCTAGCCTAAGCAATCTAACATCTCGGATGTAATATTTTACAACATTCCTAGCGTGTCGTCGCCTGCTTCTCGATGGGGACATTACATACGTCTATAACGTTGTATATCCTAACCTAACGCAACCTAACATCTGGGATGTAATATTGTACAACATTCCTGGCATGTCGGTCCCTACGTCTCGGTGGGAACGTTATATACGTCTATAACGATATATATCCAAACTTAAGGGAAACTAACATCTCGGATGTCATATTTTACAACATTCCTGGCGCTTCGGCCCCTATTTCTCGGTGGTAACATTATATACGTCTATAACGTTATATATCATAACCTAAGGCAACCTAAAATCTCTACCGTAATTGTTTACAACATTCCTGGCGTGTCGGCTCGTACTTCTCGGTGCGAACATTATATACGTCTATAACGTTATATATCCTAACGTAAGGCAACATACCATCTCGGATATAATATTTTACAACATTCCTGGCGTGTCGCCGCCTGCTTCTCGATGGGGAAATTATATACGTCTATAACGTTGTATATCCTAACCTAACGCAACCTAACATCTGGGATGTAATATTTTACAACATTCCTGGCATGTCGGCCCCTATTTCTCGGTGGGAATATTATATACGTCTATAACGTTATATATCCTAGCCTAAGGCAACCTAACATCTCGGGTTTAATATTTTACAACATTCCTGACGCGTCTGCCCCTATTTCTCGGTGGGAACATTTTATACTTCTATAACGTTATATATCATAACCTAAGGCAACCTAAATTCTCTACCGTAATAGTTTACAACATTCCTGGCGCTTCGGCTCCTACTTTTCGCTGGGAACGTTATATACGTCTATAACGTTACATATCCTAACGTAAGGCAACATAACATCTCGGATGTAATATTTTACAACATTCCTGGCGTGTCGTTGCCTGCTTCTCGGTGGGGACGTTATATACGTCTATAACGTTGTATATCCTAACCTAACGCAACCTAACATCTGGGATGTAATATTTTACAACATTCCTGGCATGTCGGTCCCTACGTCTCGGTGGGAACGTTATATACGTCTATAACGATATATATCCAAACTTAAGGGAAACTAACATCTCGGATGTCATATTTTACAACATTCCTGGCGCTTCGGCCCCTATTTCTCGGTGGTAACATTATATACGTCTATAACGTTATATATCATAACCTAAGGCAACCTAAAATCTCTACCGTAATTGTTTACAACATTCCTGGCGTGTCGGCTCGTACTTCTCGGTGCGAACATTATATACGTCTATAACGTTATATATCCTAACGTAAGGCAACATACCATCTCGGATATAATATTTTACAACATTCCTGGCGTGTCGCCGCCTGCTTCTCGATGGGGAAATTATATACGTCTATAACGTTGTATATCCTAACCTAACGCAACCTAACATCTGGGATGTAATATTTTACAACATTCCTGGCATGTCGGCCCCTATTTCTCGGTGGGAATATTATATACGTCTATAACGTTATATATCCTAGCCTAAGGCAACCTAACATCTCGGGTTTAATATTTTACAACATTCCTGACGCGTCTGCCCCTATTTCTCGGTGGGAACATTTTATACTTCTATAACGTTATATATCATAACCTAAGGCAACCTAAATTCTCTACCGTAATAGTTTACAACATTCCTGGCGCTTCGGCTCCTACTTTTCGCTGGGAACGTTATATACGTCTATAACGTTACATATCCTAACGTAAGGCAACATAACATCTCGGATGTAATATTTTACAACATTCCTGGCGTGTCGTTGCCTGCTTCTCGGTGGGGACGTTATATACGTCTATAACGTTGTATATCCTAACCTAACGCAACCTAACATCTGGGATGTAATATTTTACAACATTCCTGGCATGTCGGCCCCTATTTCTCGGTGGGAATATGATATACGTCTATAACGTTATATATCCTAGCCTAAGGCAACCTAACATCTCGGGTTTAATATTTTACAACATTCCTGACGCGTCGGCCCCTATCTCTCGGTGGGAACATTATATACGTCTATAACGTTATATATCATAACCTAAGGCAACCTAAAATCTCTACCGTAATAGTTTACGACGTTCCTGGCGTGTCGGCTCGTACTTCTCGGTGCGAACATTATATACGTCTATAACGTTATATATCCTAACGTAAGGCAACATAACATCTCGGATGTAATATTTTACAACATTCCTGGCGTGTCGTCGCCAGCTTCTCGATGGGGACATTATATACGTCTATAACGTTGTATATCCTAACCTAACGCAACCTAACATCTGGGATGTAATATTGTACAACATTCCTGGCATGTCGGTCCCTACGTCTCGGTGGGAACGTTATATACGTCTATACCGATATATATCCAAACTTAAGGGAAACTAACATCTCGGATGTCATATTTTACCACATTCCTGGCGATTCGGCTACTACTTTTCGGTGGGAACATTATATACGTCTATAACGTTACATATCCTAACGTAAGGCAACATAACATCTCGGATGTAATATTTTACAACATTCCTGGCATGTCGTCGCCTGCTTCTCGATGGGGACATTATATAAGTCTATATCGTTGTATATCCTAACCTAACGCAACCTAACATCTGGGATGTAATATTTTACAACATTCCTGGCATGTCGGTCCCTACGTCTCGGTGGTAACATTACATACGTCTATAACGTTATATATCCTAGCCTAAGGCGGCCTAACATGTCGAATGTAATATTTTACATCATTCCTGGCGTGTCGGCCCGTAGTTCTCGGTGGTAACAATATATTCGTCTATAACGTTATGTATCCTAGCCTAAGGCAACCTAACATGCCGAATGTAATATTTTACAACATTCCTGGCGTGTCGTCGCCTACTTCTCGATGGGGACATTATATACGTCTATAACGTTGTATATCCTAACCTAACGCAACCTAACATCTGGGATGTATCATTTTAAAACATTCCTGGCATGTCGGTCCCTACGTCTCTGTGGGAACATCATATACGTCTATAGCGATATATATCCTAACCGAAGGCAACGTAACATCTCGGATGTAATATTTTACAACATTCCTGGCGCGTCGGCTCCTATTTTTCGGTGGGAACATTATATACGTCTATAACGTTATATATCCTAACGTAAGGCAACATAACATCTCGGATGCAATATTTTACAACATTCCTGACGCGTCGGCCCCTATTTCTCGGTGGGAACATAATATACGTCTATAACGTTATATATCCTAGCCTAAGGTAACCTAACATGTCGGATGTAATATTTTACAACATTCCTGGCGTGTCGGCGCCTGCTTCTCGATGGGGACATTATATACGTCTATAGCGTTGTATATCCTAACCTAACGCAACCTAACTTCTGGGATGTAATATTTTACAACATTCCTGGCATGTCGGTCCCTACGTATCGGTGGTAACATTACATACGTCTATAACGTTATATATCCTAGCCTAAGGCGGCCTAACATGTCGAATGTAATATTTTACATCATTCCTGGCGTGTCGGCCCGTAGTTCTCGGTGGTAACAATATATTCGTCTATAACGTTCTGTATCGTAGCCTAAGGCAACCTAACATGCCGAATGTAATATTTTACAACATTCCTGGCGTGTCGTCGCCTGCTTCTCGATGGGGACATTATATACGTCTATAACGTTGTATATCCTAGCCTAAGCATTCTAACATCTCGGATGTAATATTTTACAACATTCCTGGCGTGTCGTCGCCTGCTTCTCGATGGAGACATTATATACGTCTATAACGTTGTATATCCTAACCTAACGCAACCTAACATCTGGGATATAATATCTTACAACATTCCTGGCATGTCGGTCCCAACGTCTCGGTGGGAACGTTATATACGTCTATAACGATATATATCCACACTTAAGGGAAACTAACTTCTCGGGTGTCATACTTTACAACATTCCTGGCGCTTCGGCTCCTACTTTTCGGTGGGAACATTATATACGTCTATAACGTTACATATTCTAACGTAAGGCAACACAACATCTCGGATGTTATATTTTACAACATTCCTGTCGTGTGGTCGCCTGCTTCTCGATGGGGTCATTATATACGTCTATAACGTTGTATATCCTAGCCTAAGCAATCTAACATCTCGGATGTAATATTTTACAACATTCCTGGCGTGTCGGCTCGTACTTCTCGGTGCGAACATTATATACGTCTATAACGTTGTATATCCTAACCTAACGCAACCTAACATCTCGGATGTAATATTTTACAACATTCTGGCTTGTCGGTCCCCACGTCTCGATCTGGACATTATATACGTCTATAACGATATATATCCAAACTTAAGGGAAACTAACATCTCGGATGTAATATTTTATAACATTCCTGGCGCTTCGGCTCCTACTTTTCGGTGGGAACATTATATACGTCTATAACGTTGTATATCCTAACCTAACGCAACCTAACATCTGGGATATAATATTGTACAACATTCCTGGCATGTCGGTCCCTACGTCTCGGTGGGAACGTTATATACGTCTATAACGATATATATCCAAACTTAAGGGAAACTAACATCTCGGATGTCATATTTTACCACATTCCTGGCGCTTCGGCCCCTATTTCTCGGTGGTAACATTATATACGTCTATAACGTTATATATCATAACCTAAGGCAACCTAAAATCTCTACCGTAATAGTTTACAACATTCCTGGCGTGTCGGCTCGTACTTCTCGGTGCGAACATTATATACGTCTATAACGTTATATATCCTAACGTAAGGCAACATACCATCTCGGATATAATATTTTACAACATTCCTGGCGTGTCGTCGCCTGCTTCTCGGTGGGGTCATTATATACGTCTATAACGTTGTATATCCTAACCTAACGCAACCTAACATCTGGGATGTAATATTTTACAACATTCCTGGCATGTCGGTTCCTACGTCTCGGTGGGAACGTTATATACGTCTATAACGACATATATCCAAACTTAAGGGAAACTAACACCTCGGATGTAATATTTTACAACATTCCTGGCGATTCGGCTACTACTTTTCGGTGGGAACATTATATACGTCTATAACGTTACATATCCTAACGTAAGGCAACATAACATCTCGGATGTAATATTTTACAACATTCCTGGCATGTCGTCGCCTGCTTCTCGATGGGGACATTATATAAGTCTATATCGTTGTATATCCTAACCTAACGCAACCTAACATCTGGGATGTAATATTTTACAACATTCCTGGCATGTCGGTCCCTACGTCTCGGTGGTAACATTACATACGTCTATAACGTTATATATCCTAGCCTAAGGCGGCCTAACATGTCGAATGTAATATTTTACATCATTCCTGGCGTGTCGGCCCGTAGTTCTCGGTGGTAACAATATATTCGTCTATAACGTTATGTATCCTAGCCTAAGGCAACCTAACATGCCGAATGTAATATTTTACAACATTCCTGGCGTGTCGTCGCCTACTTCTCGATGGGGACATTATATACGTCTATAACGTTGTATATCCTAACCTAACGCAACCTAACATCTGGGATGTATCATTTTACTACATTCCTGGCATGTCGGTCCCTACGTCTCTGCGGGAACATCATATACGTCTATAGCGATATATATCCTAACGTAAGGCAACATAACATCTCGGATGCAATATTTTACAACATTCCTGACGCGTCGGCCCCTATTTCTCGGTGGGAACATAATATACGTCTATAACGTTATATATCCTAGCCTAAGGTAACCTAACATGTCGGATGTAATATTTTACAACATTCCTGGCGTGTCGGCGCCTGCTTCTCGATGGGGACATTATATACGTCTATAGCGTTGTATATCCTAACCTAACGCAACCTAACTTCTGGGATGTAATATTTTACAACATTCCTGGCATGTCGGTCCCTACGTATCGGTGGTAACATTACATACGTCTATAACGTTATATATCCTAGCCTAAGGCGGCCTAACATGTCGAATGTAATATTTTACATCATTCCTGGCGTGTCGGCCCGTAGTTCTCGGTGGTAACAATATATTCGTCTATAACGTTCTGTATCGTAGCCTAAGGCAACCTAACATGCCGAATGTAATATTTTACAACATTCCTGGCGTGTCGTCGCCTGCTTCTCGATGGGGACATTATATACGTCTATAACGTTGTATATCCTAGCCTAAGCAATCTAACATCTCGGATGTAATATTTTACAACATTCCTGGCGTGTCGTCGCCTGCTTCTCGATGGAGACATTATATACGTCTATAACGTTGTATATCCTAACCTAACGCAACCTAACATCTGGGATGTAATATCTTACAACATTCCTGGCATGTCGGTCCCAACGTCTCGGTGGGAACGTTATATACGTCTATAACGATATATATCCACACTTAAGGGAAACTAACTTCTCGGGTGTCATACTTTACAACATTCCTGGCGCTTCGGCTCCTACTTTTCGGTGGGAACATTATATACGTCTATAACGTTACATATTCTAACGTAAGGCAACACAACATCTCGGATGTTATATTTTACAACATTCCTGTCGTGTGGTCGCCTGCTTCTCGATGGGGTCATTATATACGTCTATAACTTTGTATATCCTAGCCTAAGCAATCTAACATCTCGGATGTAATATTTTACAACATTCCTGGCGTGTCGGCTCGTACTTCTCGGTGCGAACATTATATACGTCTATAACGTTGTATATCCTAACCTAACGCAACCTAACATCTCGGATGTAATATTTTACAACATTCTGGCTTGTCGGTCCCCACGTCTCGATCTGGACATTATATACGTCTATAACGATATATATCCAAACTTAAGGGAAACTAACATCTCGGATGTAATATTTTATAACATTCCTGGCGCTTCGGCTCCTACTTTTCGGTGGGAACATTATATACGTCTATAACGTTGTATATCCTAACCTAACGCAACCTAACATCTGGGATGTAATATTTTACAACATTCCTGGCATGTCGGCCCCTATTTCTCGGTGGGAATATTATATACGTCTATAACGTTATATATCCTAGCCTAAGGCAACCTAACATCTCGAGTTTAATATTTTACAACATTCCTGACGCGTCGGCCCCTATTTCTCGGCGGGAACATTATATACGTCTATAACGTTATATATCATAACCTAAGGCAACCTAAAATCTCTACCGTAATTGTTTACAACATTCCTGGCGTGTCGGCTCGTACTTCTCGGTGCGAACATTATATACGTCTATAACGTTATATATCCTAACGTAAGGCAACATACCATCTCGGATATAATATTTTACAACATTCCTGGCGTGTCGCCGCCTGCTTCTCGATGGGGAAATTATATACGTCTATAACGTTGTATATCCTAACCTAACGCAACCTAACATCTGGGATGTAATATTTTACAACATTCCTGGCATGTCGGCCCCTATTTCTCGGTGGGAATATTATATACGTCTATAACGTTATATATCCTAGCCTAAGGCAACCTAACATCTCGGGTTTAATATTTTACAACATTCCTGACGCGTCTGCCCCTATTTCTCGGTGGGAACATTTTATACTTCTATAACGTTATATATCATAACCTAAGGCAACCTAAATTCTCTACCGTAATAGTTTACAACATTCCTGGCGCTTCGGCTCCTACTTTTCGCTGGGAACGTTATATACGTCTATAACGTTACATATCCTAACGTAAGGCAACATAACATCTCGGATGTAATATTTTACAACATTCCTGGCCTGTCGTCGCCTGCTTCTCGATGGGGACATTACATACGTCTATAACGTTGTATATCCTAACCTAACGCAACCTAACATCTGGGATATAATATTGTACAACATTCCTGGCATGTCGGTCCCTACGTCTCGGTGGGAACGTTATATACGTCTATAACGATATATATCCAAACTTAAGGGAAACTAACATCTCGGATGTCATATTTTACCACATTCCTGGCGCTTCGGCCCCTATTTCTCGGTGGTAACATTATATACGTCTATAACGTTATATATCATAACCTAAGGCAACCTAAAATCTCTACCGTAATAGTTTACAACATTCCTGGCGTGTCGGCTCGTACTTCTCGGTGCGAACATTATATACGTCTATAACGTTATATATCCTAACGTAAGGCAACATACCATCTCGGATATAATATTTTACAACATTCCTGGCGTGTCGTCGCCTGCTTCTCGGTGGGGTCATTATATACGTCTATAACGTTGTATATCCTAACCTAACGCAACCTAACATCTGGGATGTAATATTTTACAACATTCCTGGCATGTCGGTTCCTACGTCTCGGTGGGAACGTTATATACGTCTATAACGACATATATCCAAACTTAAGGGAAACTAACACCTCGGATGTAATATTTTACAACATTCCTGGCGATTCGGCTACTACTTTTCGGTGGGAACATTATATACGTCTATAACGTTACATATCCTAACGTAAGGCAACATAACATCTCGGATGTAATATTTTACAACATTCCTGGCATGTCGTCGCCTGCTTCTCGATGGGGACATTATATAAGTCTATATCGTTGTATATCCTAACCTAACGCAACCTAACATCTGGGATGTAATATTTTACAACATTCCTGGCATGTCGGTCCCTACGTCTCGGTGGTAACATTACATACGTCTATAACGTTATATATCCTAGCCTAAGGCGGCCTAACATGTCGAATGTAATATTTTACATCATTCCTGGCGTGTCGGCCCGTAGTTCTCGGTGGTAACAATATATTCGTCTATAACGTTATGTATCCTAGCCTAAGGCAACCTAACATGCCGAATGTAATATTTTACAACATTCCTGGCGTGTCGTCGCCTACTTCTCGATGGGGACATTATATACGTCTATAACGTTGTATATCCTAACCTAACGCAACCTAACATCTGGGATGTATCATTTTACAACATTCCTGGCATGTCGGTCCCTACGTCTCTGTGGGAACATCATATACGTCTATAGCGATATATATCCTAACGTAAGGCAACATAACATCTCGGATGCAATATTTTACAACATTCCTGACGCGTCGGCCCCTATTTCTCGGTGGGAACATAATATACGTCTATAACGTTATATATCCTAGCCTAAGGTAACCTAACATGTCGGATGTAATATTTTACAACATTCCTGGCGTGTCGGCGCCTGCTTCTCGATGGGGACATTATATACGTCTATAGCGTTGTATATCCTAACCTAACGCAACCTAACTTCTGGGATGTAATATTTTACAACATTCCTGGCATGTCGGTCCCTACGTCTCGGTGGGAACGTTATATACGTCTATAACGATATATATCCACACTTAAGGGAAACTAACTTCTCGGGTGTCATACTTTACAACATTCCTGGCGCTTCGGCTCCTACTTTTCGGTGGGAACATTATATACGTCTATAACGTTACATATTCTAACGTAAGGCAACACAACATCTCGGATGTTATATTTTACAACATTCCTGTCGTGTGGTCGCCTGCTTCTCGATGGGGTCATTATATACGTCTATAACGTTGTATATCCTAGCCTAAGCAATCTAACATCTCGGATGTAATATTTTACAACATTCCTGGCGTGTCGGCTCGTACTTCTCGGTGGGAACATTATATACGTCTATAACGTTATATATCCTAACGTAACGCAACATAACATCTCGGATATAATATTTTACAACATTCCTGGCGTGTCGTCACCTGCTTCTCGATGGGGACATTATATACGTCTATAACGTTGTATATCCTAACCTAACGCAACCTAACATCTGGGATGTAATATTTTACAACATTCCTGGCATGTCGGTCCCTACGTCTCGTTGGGAACGTTATATACGTCTATAACGACATATATCCAAACTTAAAGGAAACTAACATCTCGGATGTAATATTTTACAACATTCCTGGCGCTTCGGCTCCTACTTTTCGGTGGGAACATTATATACGTCTATAACGTTACATATCCTAACGTAAGGCAACATAACATCTCGGATGTTATATTTTACAACATTCCTGGCGTGTCGTCGCCTGCTCCTCGATGGGGTCATTATATACGTCTATAACGTTGTATATCCTAACCTAACGCAACCTAACATCTGGGATGTAATATTTTACAACATTCCTGGCATGTCGGATCCTATTTCTCGGTGGGAATATTATATACGTCTATAACGTTATATATCCTATCCTAAGGCAACCTAACATCTCGGGTTTAATATTTTACATCATTCCTGACGCGTCGGCCCCTATTTCTCGGTGGGAACATTATATACGTCTATAACGTTATATATCATAACCTAAGGCAACCTAAAATCTCTACCGTAATAGTTTACAACATTCCTGGCGTGTCGGCTCGTACTTCTCGGTGCGAACATTATATACGTCTATAACGTTATATATCCTAACGTAAGGCAACATAACATCTCGGATATAATATTTTACAACATTCCTGGCGTGTCGTCGCCTGTTTCTCGATGGGGACATTATATACGTCTATAACGTTGTATATCCTAATCTAACGCAACCTAACATCTCGGATGTAATATTTTACAACATTCTGGCTTGTCGGTCCCCACGTCTCGATCTGCACATTATATACGTCTATAACGATATATATCCAAACTTAAGGGAAACTAACACCTCGGATGTAATATTTTACAACATTCCTGGCGCTTCGGTTCCTACTTTTCGGTGGGAACATTATATACGTCTATAACGTTACATATCCTAACGTAAGGCAACATAACATCTCGGATGTTATATTTTACAACATTCCTGGCGTGTCGTCGCCTGCTTCTCGATGGGGACATTATACACGTCTATAACGTTGTATATCCTAGCCTAAGCAATCTAACATCTCGGATGTAATATTTTACAACATTCCTGGCGTGTCGTCGCCTGCTTCTCGATGGGGACATTATATACGTCTATAACGTTGTATATCCTAACCTAACGCAACCTAAAATCGCGGGTTTAATATTTTACAACATTTCTGACGCGTCGGCCCCTATTTCTCGGTGGGAACATTATATACGTCTATAACGTTATATATCATAACCTAAGGCAACCTAAAACCTCTACCGTAATAGTTTACAACATTCCTGGCGTGTCGGCTCGTACTTCTCGGTGGGAACATTATATACGTCTATAACGTTATATATCCTAGCGTAACGCAACATAACATCTCGGATATAATATTTTACAACATTCCTGGCGTGTCGTCGCCTGCTTCTCGATGGGGACATTATATACGTATATAACGTTGTATATCCTAACCTAACGCAACCTAACATCTGGGATGTAATATTTTACAACATTCCTGGCATGTCGGTCCCTACGTCTCGGTGGGAACGTTATATACGTCTATAACGACATATATCCAAACTTAAGGGAAACTAACATCTCGGATGTAATATTTTACAACATTCCTGGCGATTCGGCTCCCACTTTTCGGTGGGAACATTATATACGTCTATAACGTTACATATCCTAACGTAAGGCAACACAACATCTCGGATGTTATATTTTACAACATTCCTGTCGTGTGGTCGCCTGCTTCTCGATGGGGTCATTATATACGTCTATAACGTTATATATCCTAGCCTAAGGCAACCTAACATCTCGAGTTTAATATTTTACAACATTCCTGACGCGTCGGCCCCTATTTCTCGGTGGGAACATTATATACGTCTATAACGTTATACATCATAACCTATGGCAACCTAAAATCTCTACCGTAATAGTTTACAACATTCCTGGCGTGTCGGCTCGTACTTCTCGGTGCGAACATTATATACGTCTATAACGTTATATATCCTAACGTAAGGCAACATAACATCTCGGATGTAATATTTTACAACATACCTGGCGTGTCGTCGCCTGCTTCTCGATGGGGACATTATATACGTCTATAACGTTGTATATCCTAACCTAACGCAATCTAACATCTGGGATGTAATATTTTCCAACATTCCTGGCATGTCGGTACCTACGTCTCGGAGGGAACGTTATATTCGTCTATAACGATATATATCCACACTTAAGGGAAACTAACTTCTCGGGTGTCATATTTTACAACATTCCTGGCGCTTCGGCTCCTACTTTTCGGTGGGAACATTATATACGTCTATAACGTTACATATCCTAACGTAAGGCAACATAACATCTCGGATGTTATATTTTACAACATTCCTGTCGTGTGGTCGCCTGCTTCTCGATGGGGTCATTATATACGTCTATAACATTATATATCCTAACCTAAGGCAACCTAACATCTCGGATGTAATATTTTACAACATTCTGGCTTGTCAGTCCCCACGTCTCGATCTGGACATTATATACATTTATAACGATATATATCCAAACTTAAGGGAAACTAACATCTCGGATGTAATATTTTGCAACATTCCTGGCGCTTCGGCTCCTACTTTTCGGTGGGAACATTATATACGTCTATAACGTTACATATCCTAACGTAAGGCAACATAACATCTCGAATGTTATATTTTACAACATTCCTGGCGTGTCGTCGCCTGCTTCTCGATGGGGACATTATATACGTCTATAACGTTGTATATCCTAGCCTAAGCAATCTAACATCTCGGATGTAATATTTTACAACATTCCTGGCGTGTCGTCGCCTGCTTCTCGATGGGGACATTATATACGTCTATAACGTTGTATATCCTAACCTAACGCAACCTAACATCTGGGATGTAATATCTTACAACATTCCTGGCATGTCGGTCCCTACGTCTCGGTGGGAACGTTATATACGTCTATAACGATATATATCCGCACTTAAGGGAAACTAACTTCTCGGGTGTCATATTTCACAACATTCCTGGCGCTTCGGCTCCTACTTTTCGGCGGGAACATTATATACGTCTATAACGTTACATATCCTAACGTAAGGCAACATAACATCTCGGATGTTATATTTTACAACATTCCTGTCGTGTGGTCGCCTGCTTCTCGATGGGGTCATTATATACGTCTATAACATTATATATCCTAACCTAAGGCAACCTAACATCTCGGATGTAATATTTTACAACATTCTGGGTGGCCGGGTCCCCACGTCTCGATCTGCACATTATATACGTCTATAACGATATATATCCAAACTTAAGGGAACCCTACATCTCGGATGTAATATTTTACATCATTCCTGGCGCTTCGGCTCCTACTTTTCGGTGGGAACATTATATACCTCTGTAACGTTACATATCCTAACGTAAGGAAACATAACATCTCGGATGTTATATTTTACAACATTCCTGGCGTGTCGTCGCCTGCTTCTCGATGGGGACATTATATACGTCTATAACGTTGTATATCCTAGCCTAAGCAATCTAACATCTCGGATGTAATATTTTACAACATTCCTGGCGTGTCGTCGCCTGCTTCTCGATGGGGACATTATATACGTCTATAACGTTGTATAGCCTAACCTAACGCAACCTAAC
Organism: Xylocopa violacea; assembly: GCA_963969225.1. Classification (NCBI taxonomy): domain Eukaryota; kingdom Metazoa; phylum Arthropoda; class Insecta; order Hymenoptera; family Apidae; genus Xylocopa; species Xylocopa violacea. The sequence goes on from CAXAJV010000678.1 coordinate 3,018,417, forward strand.
ATCTGGGATGTAATATCTTGCAACATTCCTGGCATGTCGGTCCCTACGTCTCGGTGGGAACGTTATATACGTCTATAACGATATATATCCACACTTAAGGGAAACTAACTTCTCGGGTGTCATATTTTACAACATTCCTGGCGCTTCGGCTCCTACTTTTCGGTGGGAACATTATATACGTCTATAACGTTACATATCCTAACGTAAGGCAACATAACATCTCGGATGTTATATTTTACAACATTCCTGTCGTGTGGTCGCCTGCTTCTCGATGGGGTCATTAGATACGTCTATAACATTGTATATCCTAACCTAAGGCAACCTAACATCTCGGATGTAATATTTTACAACATTCTGGCTTGTCAGTCCCCACGTCTCGATCTGGACATTATATACATTTATAACGATATATATCCAAACTTAAGGGAAACTAACATCTCAGATGTAATATTTTGCAACATTCCTGGCGCTTTGGCTCCTACTTTTCGGTGGGAACATTATATACGTCTATAACGTTACATATCCTAACGTAAGGCAACATAACATCTCGGATGTTATATTTTACAACATTCCTGGCGTGTCGTCGCCTGCTTCTCGATGGGGACATTATATACGTCTATAACGTTGTATATCCTAGCCTAAGCAATCTAACATCTCGGATGTAATATTTTACAACATTCCTGGCGTGTCGTCGCCTGCTTCTCGATGGGGACATTATATACGTCTATAACATTGTATATCCTAACCTAAGGCAACCTAACATCTCGGATGTAATATTTTACAACATTCTGGCTTGTCAGTCCCCACGTCTCGATCTGGACATTATATACATTTATAACGATATATATCCAAACTTAAGGGAACCTAACATCTCGGATGTAATATTTTAAAACATTCCTGGTGCTTCGGCTCCTACTTTTCGGTGGGAACATTGTATACGTCTATAACGTTGCATATCCTAACGTAAGGCAACATAACATCTCGGATGTTATATTTTACAACATTCCTTGCGTGTCGTCGCCTGCTTCTCGATGGGGACTTTATATACGTCTATAAGGTTGTATATCCTAACCTAACGCAACCTAACATCTCGGATGTAATATTTTACAACATTCTGGCTTGTCGGTCCCGACGTCTCGATCTGGACATTATATACGTCTATAACGATATATATCCGAACTTAAGGGAAACTAACATCTCGGATGTAATATTTTATAACATTCCTGGCGCTTCGGCTCCTACTTTTCGGTGGGAACATTATATACGTCTATAACATTGTATATCCTAACCTAACGCAACCTAACATCTGGGATGTAATATTTTACAACATTCCTGGCGTGTCGTCGCCTGCTTCTCGATGGGGACATTATATACGTCTATAACGTTATATATCCTAACCTAACGCAACCTAACATCTGGGATGTAATATCTTACAACATTCCTGGCATGTCGGTCCCTACGTCTCGGTGGGAACGTTATATACGTCTATAACGACATATATCCAAACTTAAGGGAAACTAACACCTCGGATGTAATATTTTACAACATTCCTGGCGATTCGGCTACTACTTTTCGGTGGGAACATTATATACGTCTATAACGTTACATATCCTAACGTAAGGCAACATAACATCTCGGATGTAATATTTTACAACATTCCTGGCATGTCGTCGCCTGCTTCTCGATGGGGACATTATATAAGTATATATCGTTGTATATCCTAACCTAACGCAACCTAACATCTGGGATGTAATATTTTACAACATTCCTGGCATGTCGGTCCCTACGTCTCGGTGGTAACATTACATACGTCTATAACGTTATATATCCTAGCCTAAGGCGGCCTAACATGTCGAATGTAATATTTTACATCATTCCTGGCGTGTCGGCCCGTAGTTCTCGGTGGTAACAATATATTTGTCTATAACGTTATGTATCCTAGCCTAAGGCAACCTAACATGCCGAATGTAATATTTTACAACATTCCTGGCGTGTCGTCGCCTACTTCTCGATGGGGACATTATATACGTCTATAACGTTGTATATCCTAACCTAACGCAACCTAACATCTGGGATGTATCATTTTACAACATTCCTGGCATGTCGGTCCCTACGTCTCTGTGGGAACATCATATACGTCTATAGCGATATATATCCTAACGTAAGGCAACATAACATCTCGGATGCAATATTTTACAACATTCCTGACGCGTCGGCCCCTATTTCTCGGTGGGAACATAATATACGTCTATAACGTTATATATCCTAGCCTAAGGTAACCTAACATGTCGGATGTAATATTTTACAACATTCCTGGCGTGTCGGCGCCTGCTTCTCGATGGGGACATTATATACGTCTATAGCGTTGTATGTCCTAACCTAACGCAACCTAACTTCTGGGATGTAATATTTTACAACATTCCTGGCATGTCGGTCCCTACGTATCGGTGGTAACATTACATACGTCTATAACGTTATATATCCTAGCCTAAGGCGGCCTAACATGTCGAATGTAATATTTTACATCATTCCTGGCGTGTCGGCCCGTAGTTCTCGGTGGTAACAATATATTCGTCTATAACGTTCTGTATCGTAGCCTAAGGCAACCTAACATGCCGAATGTAATATTTTACAACATTCCTGGCGTGTCGTCGCCTGCTTCTCGATGGGGACATTATATACGTCTATAACGTTGTATATCCTAGCCTAAGCAATCTAACATCTCGGATGTAATATTTTACAACATTCCTGGCGTGTCGTCGCCTGCTTCTCGATGGAGACATTATATACGTCTATAACGTTGTATATCCTAACCTAATGCAACCTAACATCTGGGATGTAATATCTTACGACATTCCTGGCATGTCGGTCCCAACGTCTCGATCTGGACATTATATACGTCTATAGCGGTATATATCCAAACTTAAGGGAAACTAACATCTCGGATGTAATATTTTATAACATTCCTGGCGCTTCGGCTCCTACTTTTCGGTGGGAACATTATATACGTCTATAACGTTGTATATCCTAACCTAACGCAACCTAACATCTGGGATGTAATATTTTACAACATTCCTGGCATGTCGGCCCCTATTTCTCGGTGGGAATATTATATACGTCTATAACGTTATATATCCTAGCCTAAGGCAACCTAACATCTCGAGTTTAATATTTTACAACATTCCTGACGCGTCGGCCCCTATTTCTCGGTGGGAACATTATATACGTCCATAACGTTATATATCATAACCTAAGGCAACCTAAAATCTCTACCGTAACAGTTTACAACATTCCTGGCGCTTCGGCTCCTACTTTTCGGTGGGAACATTATATACGTCTATAACGTTACATATCCTAACGTAAGGCAACATAACATCTCGGATGTTATATTTTACAACATTCCTGGCGTGTGGTCGCCTGCTTCTCGATGGGGTCATTATATACGTCTATAACATTGTATATCCTAACCTAAGGCAACCTAACATCTCGGATGTAATATTTTACAACATTCTGGCATGTCAGTCCCCACGTCTCGATCTGGACATTATATACATTTATAACGATATATATCCAAACTTAAGGGAAACTAACATCTCGGATGTAATATTTTACAACATTCCTGGTGCTTCGGCTCCTACTTTTCGGTGGGAACATTATATACGTCTATAACGTTACATATCCTAACGTAAGGCAACATAACATCTCGGATGTTATATTTTACAACATTCCTGGCGTGTCGTCGCCTGCTTCTCGATGGGGACATTATATACGTCTATAACGTTGTATATCCTAGCCTAAGCAATCTAACATCTCGGATGTAATATTTTACAACATTCCTGGCGTGTCGTCGCCTGCTTCTCGATGGGGACATTATATACGTCTATAACATTGTATATCCTAACCTAAGGCAACCTAACATCTCGGATGTAATATTTTACAACATTCTGGCTTGTCAGTCCCCACGTCTCGATCTGGACATTATATACATTTATAACGATATATATCCAAACTTAAGGGAACCTAACATCTCGGATGTAATATTTTAAAACATTCCTGGTGCTTCGGCTCCTACTTTTCGGTGGGAACATTGTATACGTCTATAACGTTGCATATCCTAACGTAAGGCAACATAACATCTCGGATGTTATATTTTACAACATTCCTTGCGTGTCGTCGCCTGCTTCTCGATGGGGACTTTATATACGTCTATAAGGTTGTATATCCTAACCTAACGCAACCTAACATCTCGGATGTAATATTTTACAACATTCTGGCTTGTCGGTCCCGACGTCTCGATCTGGACATTATATACGTCTATAACGATATATATCCGAACTTAAGGGAAACTAACATCTCGGATGTAATATTTTATAACATTCCTGGCGCTTCGGCTCCTACTTTTCGGTGGGAACATTATATACGTCTATAACATTGTATATCCTAACCTAACGCAACCTAACATCTGGGATGTAATATTTTACAACATTCCTGGCGTGTCGTCGCCTGCTTCTCGATGGGGACATTATATACGTCTATAACGTTATATATCCTAACCTAACGCAACCTAACATCTGGGATGTAATATCTTACAACATTCCTGGCATGTCGGTCCCTACGTCTCGGTGGGAACGTTATATACGTCTATAACGACATATATCCAAACTTAAGGGAAACTAACACCTCGGATGTAATATTTTACAACATTCCTGGCGATTCGGCTACTACTTTTCGGTGGGAACATTATATACGTCTATAACGTTACATATCCTAACGTAAGGCAACATAACATCTCGGATGTAATATTTTACAACATTCCTGGCATGTCGTCGCCTGCTTCTCGATGGGGACATTATATAAGTATATATCGTTGTATATCCTAACCTAACGCAACCTAACATCTGGGATGTAATATTTTACAACATTCCTGGCATGTCGGTCCCTACGTCTCGGTGGTAACATTACATACGTCTATAACGTTATATATCCTAGCCTAAGGCGGCCTAACATGTCGAATGTAATATTTTACATCATTCCTGGCGTGTCGGCCCGTAGTTCTCGGTGGTAACAATATATTTGTCTATAACGTTATGTATCCTAGCCTAAGGCAACCTAACATGCCGAATGTAATATTTTACAACATTCCTGGCGTGTCGTCGCCTACTTCTCGATGGGGACATTATATACGTCTATAACGTTGTATATCCTAACCTAACGCAACCTAACATCTGGGATGTATCATTTTACAACATTCCTGGCATGTCGGTCCCTACGTCTCTGTGGGAACATCATATACGTCTATAGCGATATATATCCTAACGTAAGGCAACATAACATCTCGGATGCAATATTTTACAACATTCCTGACGCGTCGGCCCCTATTTCTCGGTGGGAACATAATATACGTCTATAACGTTATATATCCTAGCCTAAGGTAACCTAACATGTCGGATGTAATATTTTACAACATTCCTGGCGTGTCGGCGCCTGCTTCTCGATGGGGACATTATATACGTCTATAGCGTTGTATGTCCTAACCTAACGCAACCTAACTTCTGGGATGTAATATTTTACAACATTCCTGGCATGTCGGTCCCTACGTATCGGTGGTAACATTACATACGTCTATAACGTTATATATCCTAGCCTAAGGCGGCCTAACATGTCGAATGTAATATTTTACATCATTCCTGGCGTGTCGGCCCGTAGTTCTCGGTGGTAACAATATATTCGTCTATAACGTTCTGTATCGTAGCCTAAGGCAACCTAACATGCCGAATGTAATATTTTACAACATTCCTGGCGTGTCGTCGCCTGCTTCTCGATGGGGACATTATATACGTCTATAACGTTGTATATCCTAGCCTAAGCAATCTAACATCTCGGATGTAATATTTTACAACATTCCTGGCGTGTCGTCGCCTGCTTCTCGATGGAGACATTATATACGTCTATAACGTTGTATATCCTAACCTAATGCAACCTAACATCTGGGATGTAATATCTTACGACATTCCTGGCATGTCGGTCCCAACGTCTCGATCTGGACATTATATACGTCTATAGCGGTATATATCCAAACTTAAGGGAAACTAACATCTCGGATGTAATATTTTATAACATTCCTGGCGCTTCGGCTCCTACTTTTCGGTGGGAACATTATATACGTCTATAACGTTGTATATCCTAACCTAACGCAACCTAACATCTGGGATGTAATATTTTACAACATTCCTGGCATGTCGGCCCCTATTTCTCGGTGGGAATATTATATACGTCTATAACGTTATATATCCTAGCCTAAGGCAACCTAACATCTCGAGTTTAATATTTTACAACATTCCTGACGCGTCGGCCCCTATTTCTCGGTGGGAACATTATATACGTCCATAACGTTATATATCATAACCTAAGGCAACCTAAAATCTCTACCGTAACAGTTTACAACATTCCTGGCGCTTCGGCTCCTACTTTTCGGTGGGAACATTATATACGTCTATAACGTTACATATCCTAACGTAAGGCAACATAACATCTCGGATGTTATATTTTACAACATTCCTGGCGTGTGGTCGCCTGCTTCTCGATGGGGTCATTATATACGTCTATAACATTGTATATCCTAACCTAAGGCAACCTAACATCTCGGATGTAATATTTTACAACATTCTGGCATGTCAGTCCCCACGTCTCGATCTGGACATTATATACATTTATAACGATATATATCCAAACTTAAGGGAAACTAACATCTCGGATGTAATATTTTACAACATTCCTGGTGCTTCGGCTCCTACTTTTCGGTGGGAACATTATATACGTCTATAACGTTACATATCCTAACGTAAGGCAACATAACATCTCGGATGTTATATTTTACAACATTCCTGGCGTGTCGTCGCCTGCTTCTCGATGGGGACATTATATACGTCTATAACGTTGTATATCCTAACCTAACGCAACCTAACATCAGGGATGTAATATTTTACAACATTCCTGGCATGTCGGCCCCTATTTCTCGGTGGGAATATTATATACGTCTATAACGTTGTATATCCTAACCTAACGCAACCTAACATCGCGGGTTTAATATTTTACAACATTCCTGACGCGTCGGCCCCTATTTCTCGGTGGGAACATTATATACGTCTATAACGTTATATATCATAACCTAAGGCAACCTAAAACCTCTACCGTAATAGTTTACAACATTCCTGGCGTGTCGGCTCGTACTTCTCGGTGCGAACATTATATACGTCTATAACGTTATATATCCTAACGTAAGGCAACATAACATCTCGGATATAATATTTTACAACATTCCTGGCGTGTCGTCGCCTGCTTCTCGATGGGGACATTATATACGTCTATAACGTTGTATATCCTAACCTAACGCAACCTAACATCTGGGATGTAATATTTTACAACATTCCTGGCATGTCGGTCCCTACGTCTCGGTGGGAACGTTATATACGTCTATAACGACATATATCCAAACTTAAGGGAAACTAACATCTCGGATGTAATATTTTACAACATTCCTGGCTCTTCGGCTCCTACTTTTCGGTAGGAACATTATATACGTCTATAACGTTACATATCCTAACGTAAGGCAACATAACATCTCGGATGTTATATTTTACAACATTCCTGGCGTGTCGTCGCCTGCTCCTCGATGGGGTCATTATATACGTCTATAAAGTTGTATATCCTAACCTAAGGCAACCTAACATCTCGGATGTAATATTTTACAACATTCTGGCTTGTCGGTCCCCACGTCTCGATCTGCACATTATATACGTCTATAACGATATATATCCAAACTTAAGGGAACCCTACATCTCGGATGTAATATTTTACATCATTCCTGGCGCTTCGGCTCCTACTTTTCGGTGGGAACATTATATACGTCTATAACGTTACATATCCTAACGTAAGGCAACATAACATCTCGGATGTAATATTTTACAACATTCCTGGCGTGTCGTCGCCTGCTTCTCGATGGGGACATTATATACGTCTATAACGTTGTATATCCTAACCTAACGCATCCTAACATCTGGGATGTAATATTTTACAACATTCCTGGCATGTCGGCCCCTATTTCTCGGTGGGAATATTATATACGTCTATAACGTTATATATCCTAGCCTAAGGCAACCTAACATCTCGAGTTTAATATATTACAACATTCCTGACGCGTCGGCCCCTATTTCTCGGTGGGAACATTATATACGTCTATAACGTTATACATCATAACCTATGGCAACCTTAAATCTCTACCGTAATAGTTTACAACATTCCTGGCGTGTCGGCTCGTACTTCTCGGTGCGAACATTATATACGTCTATAACGTTATATATCCTAACGTAAGGCAACATAACATCTCGGATATAATATTTTACAACATTCCTGGCGTGTCGTCGCCTGCTTCTCGATGGGGACATTATATACGTCTATAACGTTGTATATCCTAACCTAACGCAACCTAACATCTGGGATGTAATATTTTACAACATTCCTGGCATGTCGGATCCTATTTCTCGGTGGGAATATTATATACGTCTATAACGTTATATATCCTATCCTAAGGCAACCTAACATCTCGGGTTTAATATTTTACATCATTCCTGACGCGTCGGCCCCTATTTCTCGGTGGGAACACTATATACGACTATAACGTTATATATCATAACCTAAGGCAACCTAAAATCTCTACCGTAATAGTTTACAACATTCCTGGCGTGTCGGCTCGTACTTCTCGGTGCGAACATTATATACGTCTATAACGTTATATATCCTAACGTAAGGCAACATAACATCTCGGATATAATATTTTACAACATTCCTGGCGTGTCGTCGCCTGTTTCTCGATGGGGACATTATATACGTCTATAACGTTGTATATCCTAATCTAACGCAACCTAACATCTCGGATGTAATATTTTACAACATTCTGGCTTGTCGGTCCCCACGTCTCGATCTGCACATTATATACGTCTATAACGATATATATCCAAACTTAAGGGAAACTAACACCTCGGATGTAATATTTTCCAACATTCCTGGCGCTTCGGCTCCTACTTTTCGGTGGGAACATTATATACGTCTATAACGTTACATATCCTAACGTAAGGCAACATAACATCTCGGATGTTATATTTTACAACATTCCTGGCGTGTCGTCGCCTGCTTCTCGATGGGGACATTATACACGTCTATAACGTTGTATATCCTAGCCTAAGCAATCTAACATCTCGGATGTAATATTTTACAACATTCCTGGCGTGTCGTCGCCTGCTTCTCGATGGGGACATTATATACGTCTATAACGTTGTATATCCTAACCTAACGCAACCTAAAATCGCGGGTTTAATATTTTACAACATTTCTGACGCGTCGGCCCCTATTTCTCGGTGGGAACATTATATACGTCTATAACGTTATATATCATAACCTAAGGCAACCTAAAACCTCTACCGTAATAGTTTACAACATTCCTGGCGTGTCGGCTCGTACTTCTCGGTGGGAACATTATATACGTCTATAACGTTATATATCCTAACGTAACGCAACATAACATCTCGGATATAATATTTTACAACATTCCTGGCGTGTCGTCGCCTGCTTCTCGATGGGGACATTATATACGTCTATAACGTTGTATATCCTAACCTAACGCAACCTAAAATCGCGGGTTTAATATTTTACAACATTCCTGACGCGTCGGCCCCTATTTCTCGGTGGGAACATTATATACGTCTATAACGTTATACATCATAACCTATGGCAACCTTAAATCTCTACCGTAATAGTTTACAACATTCCTGGCGTGTCGGCTCGTACTTCTCGGTGCGAACATTATATACGTCTATAACGTTATATATCCTAACGTAAGGCAACATAACATCTCGGATATAATATTTTACAACATTCCTGGCGTGTCGTCGCCTGCTTCTCGATGGGGACATTATATACGTCTATAACGTTGTATATCCTAACCTAACGCAACCTAACATCTGGGATGTAATATTTTACAACATTCCTGGCATGTCGGTCCCTACGTCTCGGTGGGAACGTTATATACGTCTATAACGACATATATCCAAACTTAAGGGAAACTAACATCTCGGATGTAATATTTTACAACATTCCTGGCTCTTCGGCTCCTACTTTTCGGTAGGAACATTATATACGTCTATAACGTTACATATCCTAACGTAAGGCAACATAACATCTCGGATGTTATATTTTACAACATTCCTGGCGTGTCGTCGCCTGCTTCTCGATGGGGACATTATATACGTCTATAACGTTGTATATCTTAGCCTAAGCAATCTAACATCTCGGATGTAATATTTTACAACATTCCTGGCGTGTCGTCGCCTGCTTCTCGATGGGGACATTATATACGTCTATAACGTTGTATATCCTAACCTAACGCAACCTAACATCTGGGATGTAATATTTTACAACATTCCTGGCATGTCGGATCCTATTTCTCGGTGGGAATATTATATACGTCTATAACGTTATATATCCTATCCTAAGGCAACCTAACATCTCGGGTTTAATATTTTACATCATTCCTGACGCGTCGGCCCCTATTTCTCGGTGGGAACACTATATACGACTATAACGTTATATATCATAACCTAAGGCAACCTAAAATCTCTACCGTAATAGTTTACAACATTCCTGGCGTGTCGGCTCGTACTTCTCGGTGCGAACATTATATACGTCTATAACGTTATATATCCTAACGTAAGGCAACATAACATCTCGGATATAATATTTTACAACATTCCTGGCGTGTCGTCGCCTGTTTCTCGATGGGGACATTATATACGTCTATAACGTTGTATATCCTAATCTAACGCAACCTAACATCTCGGATGTAATATTTTACAACATTCTGGCTTGTCGGTCCCCACGTCTCGATCTGCACATTATATACGTCTATAACGATATATATCCAAACTTAAGGGAAACTAACACCTCGGATGTAATATTTTCCAACATTCCTGGCGCTTCGGCTCCTACTTTTCGGTGGGAACATTATATACGTCTATAACGTTACATATCCTAACGTAAGGCAACATAACATCTCGGATGTTATATTTTACAACATTCCTGGCGTGTCGTCGCCTGCTTCTCGATGGGGACATTATACACGTCTATAACGTTGTATATCCTAGCCTAAGCAATCTAACATCTCGGATGTAATATTTTACAACATTCCTGGCGTGTCGTCGCCTGCTTCTCGATGGGGACATTATATACGTCTATAACGTTGTATATCCTAACCTAACGCAACCTAAAATCGCGGGTTTAATATTTTACAACATTTCTGACGCGTCGGCCCCTATTTCTCGGTGGGAACATTATATACGTCTATAACGTTATATATCATAACCTAAGGCAACCTAAAACCTCTACCGTAATAGTTTACAACATTCCTGGCGTGTCGGCTCGTACTTCTCGGTGGGAACATTATATACGTCTATAACGTTATATATCCTAACGTAACGCAACATAACATCTCGGATATAATATTTTACAACATTCCTGGCGTGTCGTCGCCTGCTTCTCGATGGGGACATTATATACGTCTATAACGTTGTATATCCTAACCTAACGCAACCTAAAATCGCGGGTTTAATATTTTACAACATTCCTGACGCGTCGGCCCCTATTTCTCGGTGGGAACATTATATACGTCTATAACGTTATACATCATAACCTATGGCAACCTTAAATCTCTACCGTAATAGTTTACAACATTCCTGGCGTGTCGGCTCGTACTTCTCGGTGCGAACATTATATACGTCTATAACGTTATATATCCTAACGTAAGGCAACATAACATCTCGGATATAATATTTTACAACATTCCTGGCGTGTCGTCGCCTGCTTCTCGATGGGGACATTATATACGTATATAACGTTGTATATTCTAACCTAACGCAACCTAACATCTGGGATGTAATATTTTACAACATTCCTGGCATGTCGGTCCGTACGTCTCGGTGGGAACGTTATATACGTCTATAACGACATATATCCAAACTTAAGGGAAACTAACATCTCGGATGTAATATTTTACAACATTCCTGGCGATTCGGCTCCCACTTTTCGGTGGGAACATTATATACGTCTATAACGTTACATATCCTAACGTAAGGCAACATAACAACTCGGATGTTATATTTTACAACATTCCTGGCGTGTCGTCGCCTGCTCCTCGATGGGGTCATTATATACGTCTATAACGTTGTGTATCCTAACCTAAGGCAACCTAACATCTCGGATGTAATATTTTACAACATTCTGGCCTGTCGGTCCCCACGTCTCGATCTGCACATTATATACGTCTATAACGATATATATCCAAACTTAAGGGAAACCTACATCTCGGATGTTATATTTTACATCATTCCTGGCGCTTCGGCTCCTACTTTTCGGTGGGAACATTATATACGTCTATAACGTTACATATCCTAACGTAAGGCAACATAACATCTCGGATGTAATATTTTACAACATTCCTGGCGTGTCGTCGCCTGCTTCTCGATGGGGACATTATATACGTCTATAACGTTGTATATCCTAACCTAACGCATCCTAACATCTGGGATGTAATATTTTACAACATTCCTGGCATGTCGGCCCCTATTTCTCGGTGGGAATATTATATACGTCTATAACGTTATATATCCTAGCCTAAGGCAACCTAACATCTCGAGTTTAATATTTTACAACATTCCTGACGCGTCGGCCCCTATTTCTCGGTGGGAACATTATATACGTCTATAACGTTATACATCATAACCTATGGCAACCTAAAATCTCTACCGTAATAGTTTACAACATTCCTGGCGTGTCGGCTCGTACTTCTCGGTGCGAACATTATATACGTCTATAACGTTATATATCCTAACGTAAGGCAACATAACATCTCGGATGTAATATTTTACAACATACCTGGCGTGTCGTCGCCTGCTTCTCGATGGGGACATTATATACGTCTATAACGTTGTATATCCTAACCTAACGCAATCTAACATCTGGGATGTAATATTTTCCAATATTCCTGGCATGTCGGTACCTACGTCTCGGAGGGAACGTTATATTCGTCTATAACCATATATATCCACACTTAAGGGAAACTAACTTCTCGGGTGTCATATTTTACAACATTCCTGGCGCTTCGGCTCCTACTTTTCGGTGGGAACATTATATACGTCTATAACGTTACATATCCTAACGTAAGGCAACATAACATCTCGGATGTTATATTTTACAACATTCCTGGCGTGTCGTCGCCTGCTTCTCGATGGGGTCATTATATACGTCTATAACATTATATATCCTAACCTAAGGCAACCTAACATCTCGGATGTAATATTTTACAACATTCTGGCTTGTCAGTCCCCACGTCTCGATCTGGACATTATATACATTTATAACGATATATATCCAAACTTAAGGGAAACTAACATCTCGGATGTAATATTTTGCAACATTCCTGGCGCATCGGCTCCTACTTTTCGGTGGGAACATTATATACGTCTATAACGTTACATATCCTAACGTAAGGCAACATAACATCTCGGATGTTATATTTTACAACATTCCTGGCGTGTCGTCGCCTGCTTCTCGATGGGGACATTATATACGTCTATAACGTTGTATATCCTAGCCTAAGCAATCTAACATCTCGGATGTAATATTTTACAACATTCCTGGCGTGTCGTCGCCTGCTTCTCGATGGGGACATTATATACGTCTATAACGTTGTATATCCTAACCTAACGCAACCTAACATCTGGGATGTAATATCTTACAACATTCCTGGCATGTCGGTCCCTACGTCTCGGTGGGAACGTTATATACGTCTATAACGATATATATCCACACTTAAGGGAAACTAACTTCTCGGGTGTCATATTTCACAACATTCCTGGCGCTTCGGCACCTACTTTTCGGTGGGAACATTATATACGTCTATAACGTTACATATCCTAACGTAAGGCAACATAACATCTCGGATGTTATATTTTACAACATTCCTGTCGTGTGGTCGCCTGCTTCTCGATGGGGTCATTATATACGTCTATAACATTATATATCCTAACCTAAGGCAACCTAACATCTCGGATGTAATATTTTAAAACATTCTGGCTTGTCAGTCCCCACGTCTCGATCTGGACATTATATACATTTATAACGATATATGTCCAAACTTAAGGGAAACTAACATCTCGGATGTAATATTTTGCAACATTCCTGGCGCTTCGGCTCCTACTTTTCGGTGGGAACATTATATACCTCTGTAACGTTACATATCCTAACGTAAGGCAACATAACATCTCGGATGTTATATTTTACAACATTCCTGGCGTGTCGTCGCCTGCTTCTCGATGGGGACATTATATACGTCTATAACGTTGTATATCCTAGCCTAAGCAATCTAACATCTCGGATGTAATATTTTACAACATTCCTGGCGTGTCGTCGCCTGCTTCTCGATGGGGACATTATATACGTCTATAACGTTGTATAGCCTAACCTAACGCAACCTAACATCTGGGATGTAATATCTTACAACATTCCTGGCATGTCGGTCCCTACGTCTCGGTGGGAACGTTATATACGTCTATAACGATATATATCCACACTTAAGGGAAACTAACTTCTCGGGTGTCATATTTTACAACATTCCTGGCGCTTCGGCTCCTACTTTTCGGTGGGAACATTATATACGTCTATAACGTTACATATCCTAACGTAAGGCAACATAACATCTCGGATGTTATATTTTACAACATTCCTGTCGTGTGGTCGCCTGCTTCTCGATGGGGTCATTAGATACGTCTATAACATTGTATATCCTAACCTAAGGCAACCTAACATCTCGGATGTAATATTTTACAACATTCTGGCTTGTCAGTCCCCACGTCTCGATCTGGACATTATATACATTTATAACGATATATATCCAAACTTAAGGGAAACTAACATCTCAGATGTAATATTTTGCAACATTCCTGGCGCTTCGGCTCCTACTTTTCGGTGGGAACATTATATACGTCTATAACGTTACATATCCTAACGTAAGGCAACATAACATCTCGGATGTTATATTTTACAACATTCCTGGCGTGTCGTCGCCTGCTTCTCGATGGGGACATTATATACGTCTATAACGTTGTATATCCTAGCCTAAGCAATCTAACATCTCGGATGTTATATTTTACAACATTCCTGGCGTGTCGTCGCCTGCTTCTCGATGGGGACATTATATACGTCTATAACGTTGTATATTCTAACCTAACGCAACCTAACATCTGGGATGTAATATTTTACAACATTCCTGGCATGTCGGTCCCTACGCCTCGGTGGGAATGTTATATACGTCTATAACGACATATATCCAAACTTAAGGGAAACTAACATCTCGGATGTAATATTTTACAACATTCCTGGCGATTCGGCTCCCACTTTTCGGTGGGAACATTATATACGTCTATAACGTTACATATCCTAACGTAAGGCAACATAACAACTCGGATGTTATATTTTACAACATTCCTGGCGTGTCGTCGCCTGCTCCTCGATGGGGTCATTATATACGTCTATAACGTTGTATATCCTAACCTAAGGCAACCTAACATCTTGGATGTAATATTTTACAACATTCTGGCCTGTCGGTCCCCACGTCTCGATCTGCACATTATATACGTCTATAACGATATATATCCAAACTTAAGGGAAACCTACATCTCGGATGTTATATTTTACATCATTCCTGGCGCTTCGGCTCCTACTTTTCGGTGGGAACATTATATACGTCTATAACGTTACATATCCTAACGTAAGGCAACATAACATCTCGGATGTAATATTTTACAACATTCCTGGCGTGTCGTCGCCTGCTTCTCGATGGGGACATTATATACGTCTATAACGTTGTATATCCTAACCTAACGCATCCTAACATCTGGGATGTAATATTTTACAACATTCCTGGCATGTCGGCCCCTATTTTGCGGTGGGAATATTATATACGTCTATAACGTTATATATCCTAGCCTAAGGCAACCTAACATCTCGAGTTTAATATTTTACAACATTCCTGACGCGTCGGCCCCTATTTCTCGGTGGGAACATTATATACGTCTATAACGTTATACATCATAACCTATGGCAACCTAAAATCTCTACCGTAATAGTTTACAACATTCCTGGCGTGTCGGCTCGTACTTCTCGGTGCGAACATTATATACGTCTATAACGTTATATATCCTAACGTAAGGCAACATAACATCTCGGATGTAATATTTTACAACATACCTGGCGTGTCGTCGCCTGCTTCTCGATGGGGACATTATATACGTCTATAACGTTGTATATCCTAACCTAACGCAATCTAACATCTGGGATGTAATATTTTCCAATATTCCTGGCATGTCGGTACCTACGTCTCGGAGGGAACGTTATATTCGTCTATAACCATATATATCCACACTTAAGGGAAACTAACTTCTCGGGTGTCATATTTTACAACATTCCTGGCGCTTCGGCTCCTACTTTTCGGTGGGAACATTATATACGTCTATAACGTTACATATCCTAACGTAAGGCAACATAACATCTCGGATGTTATATTTTACAACATTCCTGTCGTGTGGTCGCCTGCTTCTCGATGGGGTCATTATATACGTCTATAACATTATATATCGTAACCTAAGGCAACCTAACATCTCGGATGTAATATTTTACAACATTCTGGCTTGTCAGTCCCCACGTCTCGATCTGGACATTATATACATTTATAACGATATATATCCAAACTTAAGGGAAACTAACATCTCGGATGTAATATTTTGCAACATTCCTGGCGCTTCGGCTCCTACTTTTCGGTGGGAACATTATATACGTCTATAACGTTACATATCCTAACGTAAGGCAACATAACATCTCGGATGTTATATTTTACAACATTCCTGGCGTGTCGTCGCCTGCTTCTCGATGGGGACATTATATACGTCTATAACGTTGTATATCCTGGCCTAAGCATTCTAACATCTCGGATGTAATATTTTACAACATTCCTGGCGTGTCGTCGCCTGCTTCTCGATGGGGACATTATATACGTCTATAACGTTGTATATCCTAACCTAACGCAACCTAACATCTGGGATGTAATATCTTACAACATTCCTGGCATGTCGGTCCCTACGTCTCGGTGGGAACGTTATATACGTCTATAACGATATATATCCACACTTAAGGGAAACTAACTTCTCGGGTGTCATATTTTACAACATTCCTGGCGCTTCGGCTCCTACTTTTCGGTGGGAACATTATATACGTCTATAACGTTACATATCCTAACGTAAGGCAACATAACATCTCGGATGTTATATTTTACAACATTCCTGTCGTGTGGTCGCCTGCTTCTCGATGGGGTCATTAGATACGTCTATAACATTGTATATCCTAACCTAAGGCAACCTAACATCTCGGATGTAATATTTTACAACATTCTGGCTTGTCAGTCCCCACGTCTCGATCTGGACATTATATACATTTATAACGATATATATCCAAACTTAAGGGAAACTAACATCTCAGATGTAATATTTTGCAACATTCCTGGCGCTTCGGCTCCTACTTTTCGGTGGGAACATTATATACGTCTATAACGTTACATATCCTAACGTAAGGCAACATAACATCTCGGATGTTATATTTTACAACATTCCTGGCGTGTCGTCGCCTGCTTCTCGATGGGGACATTATATACGTCTATAACGTTGTATATCCTAGCCTAAGCAATCTAACATCTCGGATGTTATATTTTACAACATTCCTGGCGTGTCGTCGCCTGCTTCTCGATGGGGACATTATATACGTCTATAACGTTGTATATTCTAACCTAACGCAACCTAACATCTGGGATGTAATATTTTACAACATTCCTGGCATGTCGGTCCCTACGTCTCGGTGGGAATGTTATATACGTCTATAACGACATATATCCAAACTTAAGGGAAACTAACATCTCGGATGTAATATTTTACAACATTCCTGGCGATTCGGCTCCCACTTTTCGGTGGGAACATTATATACGTCTATAACGTTACATATCCTAACGTAAGGCAACATAACAACTCGGATGTTATATTTTACAACATTCCTGGCGTGTCGTCGCCTGCTCCTCGATGGGGTCATTATATACGTCTATAACGTTGTATATCCTAACCTAAGGCAACCTAACATCTCGGATGTAATATTTTACAACATTCTGGCCTGTCGGTCCCCACGTCTCGATCTGCACATTATACACGTCTATAACGATATATATCCAAACTTAAGGGAAACCTACATCTCGGATGTTATATTTTACATCATTCCTGGCGCTTCGGCTCCTACTTTTCGGTGGGAACATTATATACGTCTATAACGTTACATATCCTAACGTAAGGCAACATAACATCTCGGATGTAATATTTTACAACATTCCTGGCGTGTCGTCGCCTGCTTCTCGATGGGGACATTATATACGTCTATAACGTTGTATATCCTAACCTAACGCATCCTAACATCTGGGATGTAATATTTTACAACATTCCTGGCATGTCGGCCCCTATTTCTCGGTGGGAATATTATATACGTCTATAACGTTATATATCCTAGCCTAAGGCAACCTAACATCTCGAGTTTAATATTTTACAACATTCCTGACGCGTCGGCCCCTATTTCTCGGTGGGAACATTATATACGTCTATAACGTTATACATCATAACCTATGGCAACCTAAAATCTCTACCGTAATAGTTTACAACATTCCTGGCGTGTCGGCTCGTACTTCTCGGTGCGAACATTATATACGTCTATAACGTTATATATCCTAACGTAAGGCAACATAACATCTCGGATGTAATATTTTACAACATACCTGGCGTGTCGTCGCCTGCTTCTCGATGGGGACATTATATACGTCTATAACGTTGTATATCCTAACCTAACGCAATCTAACATCTGGGATGTAATATTTTCCAATATTCCTGGCATGTCGGTACCTACGTCTCGGAGGGAACGTTATATTCGTCTATAACCATATATATCCACACTTAAGGGAAACTAACTTCTCGGGTGTCATATTTTACAACATTCCTGGCGCTTCGGCTCCTACTTTTCGGTGGGAACATTATATACGTCTATAACGTTACATATCCTAACGTAAGGCAACATAACATCTCGGATGTTATATTTTACAACATTCCTGTCGTGTGGTCGCCTGCTTCTCGATGGGGTCATTATATACGTCTATAACATTATATATCGTAACCTAAGGCAACCTAACATCTCGGATGTAATATTTTACAACATTCTGGCTTGTCAGTCCCCACGTCTCGATCTGGACATTATATACATTTATAACGATATATATCCAAACTTAAGGGAAACTAACATCTCGGATGTAATATTTTGCAACATTCCTGGCGCTTCGGCTCCTACTTTTCGGTGGGAACATTATATACGTCTATAACGTTACATATCCTAACGTAAGGCAACATAACATCTCGGATGTTATATTTTACAACATTCCTGGCGTGTCGTCGCCTGCTTCTCGATGGGGACATTATATACGTCTATAACGTTGTATATCCTGGCCTAAGCATTCTAACATCTCGGATGTAATATTTTACAACATTCCTGGCGTGTCGTCGCCTGCTTCTCGATGGGGACATTATATACGTCTATAACGTTGTATATCCTAACCTAACGCAACCTAACATCTGGGATGTAATATCTTACAACATTCCTGGCATGTCGGTCCCTACGTCTCGGTGGGAACGTTATATACGTCTATAACGATATATATCCACACTTAAGGGAAACTAACTTCTCGGGTGTCATATTTCACAACATTCCTGGCGCTTCGGCTCCTACTTTTCGGTGGGAACATTATATACGTCTATAACGTTACATATCCTAACGTAAGGCAACATAACATCTCGGATGTTATATTTTACAACATTCCTGTCGTGTGGTCGCCTGCTTCTCGATGGGGTCATTATATACGTCTATAACATTATATATCCTAACCTAAGGCAACCTAACATCTCGGATGTAATATTTTAAAACATTCTGGCTTGTCAGTCCCCACGTCTCGATGTGGACATTATATACATTTATAACGATATATATCCAAACTTAAGGGAAACTAACATCTCGGATGTAATATTTTGCAACATTCCTGGCGCTTCGGCTCCTACTTTTCGGTGGGAACATTATATACCTCTGTAACGTTACATATCCTAACGTAAGGCAACATAACATCTCGGATGTTATATTTTACAACATTCCTGGCGTGTCGTCGCCTGCTTCTCGATGGGGACATTATATACGTCTATAACGTTGTATATCCTAGCCTAAGCAATCTAACATCTCGGATGTAATATTTTACAACATTCCTGGCGTGTCGTCGCCTGCTTCTCGATGGGGACATTATATACGTCTATAACGTTGTATAGCCTAACCTAACGCAACCTAACATCTGGGATGTAATATTTTACAACATTCCTGGCATGTCGGTCCCTACGTCTCGGTGGGAATGTTATATACGTCTATAACGACATATATCCAAACTTAAGGGAAACTAACATCTCGGATGTAATATTTTACAACATTCCTGGCGATTCGGCTCCCACTTTTCGGTGGGAACATTATATACGTCTATAACGTTACATATCCTAACGTAAGGCAACATAACAACTCGGATGTTATATTTTACAACATTCCTGGCGTGTCGTCGCCTGCTTCTCGATGGGGACATTATATACGTCTATAACGTTGTATATCCTAGCCTAAGCAATCTAACATCTCGGATGTAATATTTTACAACATTCCTGGCGTGTCGTCGCCTGCTTCTCGATGGGGACATTATATACGTCTATAACGTTGTATAGCCTAACCTAACGCAACCTAACATCTGGGATGTAATATCTTACAACATTCCTGGCATGTCGGTCCCTACGTCTCGGTGGGAACGTTATATACGTCTATAACGTTACATATCCTAACGTAAGGCAACATAACATCTCGGATGTAATATTTTACAACATTCCTGGCGTGTCGTCGCCTGCTTCTCGATGGGGACATTATATACGTCTATAACGTTGTATATCCTAACCTAACGCATCCTAACATCTGGGATGTAATATTTTACAACATTCCTGGCATGTCGGCCCCTATTTCTCGGTGGGAATATTATATACGTCTATAACGTTATATATCCTAGCCTAAGGCAACCTAACATCTCGAGTTTAATATTTTACAACATTCCTGACGCGTCGGCCCCTATTTCTCGGTGGGAACATTATATACGTCTATAACGTTATACATCATAACCTATGGCAACCTAAAATCTCTACCGTAATAGTTTACAACATTCCTGGCGTGTCGGCTCGTACTTCTCGGTGCGAACATTATATACGTCTATAACGTTATATATCCTAACGTAAGGCAACATAACATCTCGGATGTAATATTTTACAACATACCTGGCGTGTCGTCGCCTGCTTCTCGATGGGGACATTATATACGTCTATAACGTTGTATATCCTAACCTAACGCAATCTAACATCTGGGATGTAATATTTTCCAATATTCCTGGCATGTCGGTACCTACGTCTCGGAGGGAACGTTATATTCGTCTATAACCATATATATCCACACTTAAGGGAAACTAACTTCTCGGGTGTAATATTTTACAACATTCCTGGCGCTTCGGCTCCTACTTTTCGGTGGGAACATTATATACGTCTATAACGTTACATATCCTAACGTAAGGCAACATAAAATCTCGGATGTTATATTTTACAACATTCCTGTCGTGTGGTCGCCTGCTTCTCGATGGGGTCATTATATACGTCTATAACATTATATATCCTAACCTAAGGCAACCTAACATCTCGGATGTAATATTTTACAACATTCTGGCTTGTCAGTCCCCACGTCTCGATCTGGACATTATATACATTTATAACGATATATATCCAAACTTAAGGGAAACTAACATCTCGGATGTAATATTTTGCAACATTCCTGGCGCTTCGGCTCCTACTTTTCGGTGGGAACATTATATACGTCTATAACGTTACATATCCTAACGTAAGGCAACATAACATCTCGGATGTTATATTTTACAACATTCCTGGCGTGTCGTCGCCTGCTTCTCGATGGGGACATTATATACGTCTATAACGTTGTATATCCTGGCCTAAGCAATCTAACATCTCGGATGTAATATTTTACAACATTCCTGGCGTGTCGTCGCCTGCTTCTCGATGGGGACATTATATACGTCTATAACGTTGTATATCCTAACCTAACGCAACCTAACATCTGGGATGTAATATCTTACAACATTCCTGGCATGTCGGTCCCTACGTCTCGGTGGGAACGTTATATACGTCTATAACGATATATATCCACACTTAAGGGAAACTAACTTCTCGGGTGTCATATTTCACAACATTCCTGGCGCTTCGGCTCCTACTTTTCGGTGGGAACATTATATACGTCTATAACGTTACATATCCTAACGTAAGGCAACATAACATCTCGGATGTTATATTTTACAACATTCCTGTCGTGTGGTCGCCTTCTTCTCGATGGGGTCATTATATACGTCTATAACATTATATATCCTAACCTAAGGCAACCTAACATCTCGGATGTAATATTTTAAAACATTCTGGCTTGTCAGTCCCCACGTCTCGATCTGGACATTATATACATTTATAACGATATATATCCAAACTTAAGGGAAACTAACATCTCGGATGTAATATTTTGCAACATTCCTGGCGCTTCGGCTCCTACTTTTCGGTGGGAACATTATATACCTCTGTAACGTTACATATCCTAACGTAAGGCAACATAACATCTCGGATGTTATATTTTACAACATTCCTGGCGTGTCGTCGCCTGCTTCTCGATGGGGACATTATATACGTCTATAACGTTGTATATCCTAGCCTAAGCAATCTAACATCTCGGATGTAATATTTTACAACATTCCTGGCGTGTCGTCGCCTGCTTCTCGATGGGGACATTATATACGTCTATAACGTTGTATAGCCTAACCTAACGCAACCTAACATCTGGGATGTAATATCTTACAACATTCCTGGCATGTCGGTCCCTACGTCTCGGTGGGAACGTTATATACGTCTATAACGATATATATCCACACTTAAGGGAAACTAACTTCTCGGGTGTCATATTTTACAACATTCCTGGCGCTTCGGCTCCTACTTTTCGGTGGGAACATTATATACGTCTATAACGTTACATATCCTAACGTAAGGCAACATAACATCTCGGATGTTATATTTTACAACATTCCTGTCGTGTGGTCGCCTGCTTCTCGATGGGGTCATTAGATACGTCTATAACATTGTATATCCTAACCTAAGGCAACCTAACATCTCGGATGTAATATTTTACAACATTCTGGCTTGTCAGTCCCCACGTCTCGATCTGGACATTATATACATTTATAACGATATATATCCAAACTTAAGGGAAACTAACATCTCAGATGTAATATTTTGCAACATTCCTGGCGCTTCGGCTCCTACTTTTCGGTGGGAACATTATATACGTCTATAACGTTACATATCCTAACGTAAGGCAACATAACATCTCGGATGTTATATTTTACAACATTCCTGGCGTGTCGTCGCCTGCTTCTCGATGGGGACATTATATACGTCTATAACGTTGTATATCCTAGCCTAAGCAATCTAACATCTCGGATGTAATATTTTACAACATTCCTGGCGTGTCGTCGCCTGCTTCTCGATGGGGACATTATATACGTCTATAACGTTGTATATCCTAACCTAACGCAACCTAACATCTGGGATGTAATATCTTACAACATTCCTGGCATGTCGGTCCCTACGTCTCGGTGGGAACGTTATATACGTCTATAACGATATATATCCACACTTAAGGGAAACTAACTTCTCGGGTGTCATATTTTACAACATTCCTGGCGCTTCGGCTCCTACTTTTCGGTGGGAACATTATATACGTCTATAACGTTACATATCCTAACGTAAGGCAACATAACATCTCGGATGTTATATTTTACAACATTCCTGTCGTGTGGTCGCCTGCTCCTCGATGGGGTCATTATATACGTCTATAACATTGTATATCCTAACCTAAGGCAACCTAACATCTCGGATGTAATATTTTACAACATTCTGGCTTGTCAGCCCGCACGTCTCGATCTGGACATTATATACATTTATAACGATATATATCCAAACTTAAGGGAAACTAACATCTCGGATGTAATATTTTACAACATTCCTGGTGCTTCGGCTCCTACTTTTCGGTGGGAACATTGTATACGTCTATAACGTTACATATCCTAACGTAAGGCAACATAACATCTCGGATGTTATATTTTACAACATTCCTGGCGTGTCGTCGCCTGCTTCTCGATGGGGACATTATATACGTCTATAAGGTTGTATATCCTAACCTAACGCAACCTAACATCTCGGATGTAATATTTTACAACATTCTGGCTTGTCGGTCCCGACGACTCGATCTGGACATTATATACGTCTATAACGATATATATCCGAACTTAAGGGAAACTAACATCTCGGATGTAATATTTTATAACATTCCTGGCGCTTCGGCTCCTACTTTTCGGTGGGAACATTATATACGTCTATAACATTGTATATCCTAACCTAACGCAACCTAACATCTGGGATGTAATATTTTACAACATTCCTGGCGTGTCGTCGCCTGCTTCTCGATGGGGACATTATATACGTCTATAACGTTATATATCCTAACCTAACGCAACCTAACATCTGGGATGTAATATTTTACAACATTCCTGGCATGTCGGTCCCTACGTCTCGGTGGGAACGTTATATACGTCTATAACGACATATATCCAAACTTAAGGGAAACTAACATCTCGGATGTAATATTTTACAACATTCCTGGCTCTTCGGCTCCTACTTTTCGGTGGGAACATTATATACGTCTATAACGTTACATATCCTAACGTAAGGCAACATAACATCTCGGATGTTATATTTTACAACATTCCTGGCGTGTCGTCGCCTGCTCCTCGATGGGGTCATTATATACGTCTATAACGTTGTATATCCTAACCTAACGCAACCTAACATCTCGGATGTAATATTTTACAACATTCTGGCTTGTCAGTCCCCACGTCTCGATCTGGACATTATATACGTCTATAACGATATATATCCAAACTTAAGGGAAACTAACATCTCGGATGTAATATTTTATAACATTCCTGGCGCTTCGGCTCCTACTTTTCGGTGGGAACATTATATACGTCTATAACGTTGTATATCCTAACCTAACGCAACCTAACATCTGGGATGTAATATTTTACAACATTCCTGGCATGTCGGCCCCTATTTCTCGGTGGGAATATTATATACGTCTATAACGTTATATATCCTAGCCTAAGGCAACCTAACATCTCGAGTTTAATATTTTACAACATTCCTGACGCGTCGGCCCCTATTTCTCGGTGGGAACATTATATACGTCTATAACGATATATATCCAAACTTAAGGGAAACTAACACCTCGGATGTCATATTTTACAACATTCCTGGCCCTTCGGCTCCTACTTTTCGGTGGGAACATTATATACGTCTATAACGTTAAATATCCTAACGTAAGGCAACATAACATCTCGGATGTTATATTTTACAACATTCCTGGCGCGTGGTCGCCTGCTTCTCGATGGGGTCATTATATACGTCTATAACATTGTATATCCTAACGTAAGGCAACCTAACATCTCGGATGTAATATTTTACAACATTCTGGCTTGTCAGTCCCCACGTCTCGATCTGGACATTATATACATTTATAACGACATATATCCAAACTTAAGGGAAACTAACATCTCGGATGTAATATTTTACAACATTCCTGGCGCTTCGGCTCCTACTTTTCGGTGGGAACATTATATACGTCTATAACGTTACATATCCTAACGTAAGGCAACATAACATCTCGGATGTTATATTTTACAACATTCCTGGCGCGTCGTCGCCTGCTTCTCGATGGGGAAATTATATACGTCTATAACGTTGTATATCCTAGCCTAAGCAAACTAACATCTGGGATGTAATATTTTACAACATTCCTCGCATGTCGGTCCCTACGTCTCGGTGGGAACGTTATATACGTCTATAACGACATATATCCAAACTTAAGGGAAACTAACATCTGGGATGTAATATTCTACAACATTCCTGGCGCTTCGGCTCCTACTTTTCGGTGGGAACATTATATACGTCTATAACGTTGCATATCCTAACGTAAGGCAACATAACATCTCAGATGTTATATTTTACAACATTCCTGGCGTGTCGCCGCCTGCTTCTCGATGGGGTCATTATATACGTCTACCACGTTGTATATCCTAACCTAAGGCAACCTAACATCTCGGATGTAATATTTTACAACATTCTGGCTTGTCGGTCCCCACGTCTCGATCTGGACATTATATACGTCTATAACGATATATATCCAAACTTAAGGGAAACTAACATCTCGGATGTAATATTTTACAACATTCCTGGCGCTTCGGCTCCTACTTTTCGGTGGGAAAATTATATACGTCTATAACGTTACATATCCTAACGTAAGGCAACATAACATCTCGGATGTTATATTTTACAACATTCCTGGCGTGTCGTCGCCTGCTTCTCGATGGAGACATTATATACGTCTATAACGTTGTATATCCTAGCCTAAGCAATCTAACATCTCGGATGTAATATTTTACAACATTCCTGGCGTGTCGTCGCCTGCTTCTCGATGGGGACATTACATACGTCTATAACGTTGTATATCCTAACCTAACGCAACCTAACATCTGGGATGTAATATTGTACAACATTCCTGGCATGTCGGTCCGTACGTCTCGGTGGGAACGTTATATACGTCTATAACGATATATATCCAAACTTAAGGGAAACTAACATCTCGGATGTCATATTTTACAACATTCCTGGCGCTTCGGCCCCTATTTCTCGGTGGTAACATTATATACGTCTATAACGTTATATATCATAACCTAAGGCAACCTAAAATCTCTACCGTAATTGTTTACAACATTCCTGGCGTGTCGGCTGGTACTTCTCGGTGCGAACATTATATACGTCTATAACGTTATATATCCTAACGTAAGGCAACATACCATCTCGGATGTAATATTTTACAACATTCCTGGCGTGTCGTCGCCTGCTTCTCCATGGGGACATTATATACGTCTATAACGTTGTATATCCTAACCTAACGCAACCTAACATCTGGGATGTAATATCTTACAACATTCCTGGCATGTCGGTCCCTACGTCTCGGTGGGAACGTTATATACGTCTATAACGATATATATCCAAACTTAAGGGAAACTAACACCTCGGATGTCATATTTTACAACATTCCTGGCCCTTCGGCTCCTACTTTTCGGTGGGAACATTATATACGTCTATAACGTTAAATATCCTAACGTAAGGCAACATAACATCTCGGATGTTATATTTTACAACATTCCTGGCGCGTGGTCGCCTGCTTCTCGATGGGGTCATTATATACGTCTATAACATTGTATATCCTAACGTAAGGCAACCTAACATCTCGGATGTAATATTTTACAACATTCTGGCTTGTCAGTCCCCACGTCTCGATCTGGACATTATATACATTTATAACGACATATATCCAAACTTAAGGGAAACTAACATCTCGGATGTAATATTTTACAACATTCCTGGCGCTTCGGCACCTACTTTTCGGTGGGAACATTATATACGTCTATAACGTTACATATCCTAACGTAAGGCAACATAACATCTCGGATGTTATATTTTACAATATTCCTGGCGCGTCGTCGCCTGCTTCTCGATGGGGAAATTATATACGTCTATAACGTTGTATATCCTAGCCTAAGCAAACTAGAATCTGGGATGTAATATTTTACAACATTCCTCGCATGTCGGTCCCTACGTCTCGGTGGGAACGTTATATACGTCTATAACGATATATATCCAAACTTAAGGGAAACTAACACCTCGGATGTCATATTTTACAACATTCCTGGCCCTTCGGCTCCTACTTTTCGGTGGGAACATTATATACGTCTATAATGTTAAATATCCAAACGTAAGGCAACATAACATCTCGGATGTTATATTTTACAACATTCCTGGCGCGTGGTCGCCTGCTTCTCGATGGGGTCATTATATACGTCTATAACATTGTATATCCTAACGTAAGGCAACCTAACATGTCGGATGTAATATTTTACAACATTCTGGCTTGTCAGTCCCCACGTCTCGATCTGGACATTATATACATTTATAACGACATATATCCAAACTTAAGGGAAACTAACATCTCGGATGTAATATTTTACAACATTCCTGGCGCTTCGGCTCCTACTTTTCGGTGGGAACATTATATACGTCTATAACGTTACATATCCTAACGTAAGGCAACATAACATCTCGGATGTTATATTTTACAACATTCCTGGCGCGTCGTCGCCTGCTTCTCGATGGGGAAATTATATACGTCTATAACGTTGTATATCCTAGCCTAAGCAAACTAACATCTGGGATGTAATATTTTACAACATTCCTCGCATGTCGGTCCCTACGTCTCGGTGGGAACGTTATATACGTCTATAACGACATATATCCAAACTTAAGGGAAACTAACATCTGGGATGTAATATTCTACAACATTCCTGGCCCTTCGGCTCCTACTTTTCGGTGGGAACATTATATACGTCTATAATGTTAAATATCCTAACGTAAGGCAACATAACATCTCGGATGTTATATTTTACAACATTCCTGGCGTGTCGCCGCCTGCTTCTCGATGGGGTCATTATATACGTCTACAACGTTGTATATCCTAACCTAAGGCAACCTAACATCTCGGATGTAATATTTTACAACATTCTGGCTTGTCGGTCCCCACGTCTCGATCTGGACATTATATACGTCTATAACGATATATATCAAAACTTAAGGGAAACTAACATCTCGGATGTAATATTTTACAACATTCCTGGCGCTTCGGCTCCTACTTTTCGGTGGGAAAATTATATACATCTATAACGTTACATATCCTAACGTAAGGCAACATAACATCTCGGATGTTATATTTTACAACATTCCTGGCGTGTCGTCGCCTGCTTCTCGATGGGGACATTATATACGTCTATAACGTTGTATATCCTAGCCTAAGCAATCTAACATCTCGGATGTAATATTTTACAACATTCCTGGCGTGTCGTCGCCTGCTTCTCGATGGGGACATTACATACGTCTATAACGTTGTATATCCTAACCTAACGCAACCTAACATCTGGGATGTAATATTGTACAACATTCCTGGCATGTCGGTCCGTACGTCTCGGTGGGAACGTTATATACGTCTATAACGATATATATCCAAACTTAAGGGAAACTAACATCTCGGATGTCATATTTTACAACATTCCTGGCGCTTCGGCCCCTATTTCTCGGTGGTAACATTATATACGTCTATAACGTTATATATCATAACCTAAGGCAACCTAAAATCTCTACCGTAATTGTTTACAACATTCCTGGCGTGTCGGCTCGTACTTCTCGGTGCGAACATTATATACGTCTATAACGTTATATATCCTAACGTAAGGCAACATACCATCTCGGATATAATATTTTACAACATTCCTGGCGTGTCGCCGCCTGCTTCTCGATGGGGAAATTATATACGTCTATAACGTTGTATATCCTAACCTAACGCAACCTAACATCTGGGATGTAATATTTTACAACATTCCTGGCATGTCGGCCCCTATTTCTCGGTGGGAATATTATATACGTCTATAACGTTATATATCCTAGCCTAAGGCAACCTAACATCTCGGGTTTAATATTTTACAACATTCCTGACGCGTCGGCCCCTATTTCTCGATGGGGACGTTATATACGTCTATAACGTTGTATATCCTAACCTAACGCAACCTAACATCTGGGATGTAATATTTTACAACATTCCTGGCATGTCGGCCCCTATTTCTCGGTGGGAATATGATATACGTCTATAACGTTATATATCCTAGCCTAAGGCAACCTAACATCTCGGGTTTAATATTTTACAACATTCCTGACGCGTCGGCCCCTATCTCTCGGTGGGAACATTATATACGTCTATAACGTTATATATCATAACCTAAGGCAACCTAAAATCTCTACCGTAATAGTTTACGACGTTCCTGGCGTGTCTGCTCGTACTTCTCGGTGCGAACATTATATACGTCTATAACGTTATATATCCTAACGTAAGGCAACGTAACATCTCGGATGTAATATTTTACAACATTCCTGGCGTGTCGTCGCCAGCTTCTCGATGGGGACATTATATACGTCTATAACGTTGTATATCCTAACCTAACGCAACCTAACATCTGGGATATAATATTTTACAACATTCCTGGCATGTCGGTCCCTACGTCTCGGTGGGAACGTTATATACGTCTATAACGATATATATCCAAACTTAAGGGAAACTAACATCTCGGATGTCATATTTTACAACATTCCTGGCGCTTCGGCCCCTATTTCTCGGTGGTAACATTATATACGTCTATAACGTTATATATCATAACCTAAGGCAACCTAAAATCTCTACCGTCATAGTTTACAACATTCCTGTCGCTTCGGCTCCTACTTTTCGCTGGGAACGTTATATACGTCTATAACGTTACATATCCTAACGTAAGGCAACATAACATCTCGGATGTAATATTTTACAACATTCCTGGCATGTCGTCGCCTGCTTCTCGATGGGGACATTATATAAGTCTATATCGTTGTATATCCTAACCTAACGCAACCTAACATCTGGGATGTAATATTTTACAACATTCCTGGCATGTCGGTCCCTACGTCTCGGTGGTAACATTACATACGTCTATAACGTTATATATCCTAGCCTAAGGCGGCCTAACATGTCGAATGTAATATTTTACATCATTCCTGGCGTGTCGGCCCGTAGTTCTCGGTGGTAACAATATATTCGTCTATAACGTTATGTATCCTAGCCTAAGGCAACCTAACATGCCGAATGTAATATTTTACAACATTCCTGGCGTGTCGTCGCCTACTTCTCGATGGGGACATTATATACGTCTATAACGTTGTATATCCTAACCTAACGCAACCTAACATCTGGGATATATCATTTTACAACATTCCTGGCATGTCGGTCCCTACGTCTCTGTGGGAACATCATATACGTCTATAGCGATATATATCCTAACCGAAGGCAACGTAACATCTCGGATGTAATATTTTACAACATTCCTGGCGCGTCGGCTCCTATTTTTCGGTGGGAACATTATATACGTCTATAACGTTATATATCCTAACGTAAGGCAACATAACATCTCGGATGCATCATTTTACAACATTCCTGACGCGTCGGCCCCTATTTCTCGGTGGGAACATAATATACGTCTATAACGTTATATATCCTAGCCTAAGGTAACCTAACATGTCGGATGTAATATTTTACAACATTCCTGGCGTGTCGTCGCCTGCTTCTCGATGGGGACATTATATACGTCTATATCGTTGTATATCCTAACCTAACGCAACCTAACTTCTGGGATGTAATATTTTACAACATTCCTGGCATGTCGGTCCCTACGTATCGGTGGTAACATTACATACGTCTATAACGTTATATATCCTAGCCTAAGGCGGCCTAACATGTCGAATGTAATATTTTACATCATTCCTGGCGTGTCGGCCCGTAGTTCTCGGTGGTAACAATATATTCGTCTATAACGTTATCTATCCTAGCCTAAGGCAACCTAACATGCCGAATGTAATATTTTACAACATTCCTGGCGTGTCGTCGCCTACTTCTCGATGGGGACATTATATACGTCTATAACGTTGTATATCATAACCTAACGCAACCTAACATCTGGGATGTATTATTTTACAACATTCCTGACTCGTCTGTTCCTACTTTTCGGTGGGAACATTATATACGTCTATAACGTTGTATATCCTAGTCCAAGGCAACCTAACATGTCGAATGTAATATTTTGCAACAATCCTGGCGTGTCGTCGCCTACTTCTCGATGGGGACATTATATACATCTATAACCTTGTATATCCTAACCTAAGGCAACCTAACATCTCGGATGTAATATTTTACAACATTCTGGCGTGTCGTCGCCTGCTTCTCGATGGGGACATTATATACGTCTATAACGTTGTATATCCTAACCTAAAGCAACCTAACATTTGGGATGTAATATTTTACAACACTCCTGGCATGTCGGTGCCTACGTCTCGGTGGGAACATTATATACGTCTATAACGATAGATATCCTAACCTAAGGCAACCTAACACCTCGGATGTAATAGTTGACAACATTCCTGGCGTGTAGGCCCGTACTTCCCGGTGGTAACATTACATACGTCTATAACGTTATATATCCTAGCCTAAGGCCACCTAACATGTCGAATGTAATATTCTACAACATTCCTGGCGTGTCGTCGCCTGCTTCTCGATGGGGACATTATATACGTCTATAACGTTGTATATCCTAACCTAACCCAACCTAACATCTCGGATGTACTATTTTACAAAATTCCTGGCGTGTCGTCGCCTGCTTCTCGATGGAGACATTATATACGTCTATAACGTTGTATATCCTAACCTAACGCAACCTAACATCTGGGATGTATCATTTTACAACATTCCTGGCATGTCGGTCCCTACGTCTCTGTGGGAACATCATATACGTCTATAGCGATATATATCCTAACCGAAGGCAACGTAACATCTCGGATGTAATATTTTACAACATTCCTGGCGCGTCGGCTCCTATTTTTCGGTGGGAACATTATATACGTCTATAACGTTATATATCCTAACGTAAGGCAACATAACATCTCGGATGCAATATTTTACAACATTCCTGACGCGTCGGCCCCTAATTCTCGGTGGGAACATAATATACGTCTATAACGTTATATATCCTAGCCTAAGGTAACCTAACATGTCGGATGTAATATTTTACAACATTCCTGGCGTGTCGTCGCCTGCATCTCGATGGGGACATTATATACGTCTATATCGTTGTATATCCTAACCTAACGCAACCTAACTTCTGGGATTTAATATTTTACAACATTCCTGGCATGTCGGTCCCTACGTATCGGTGGTAACATTACATACGTCTATAACGTTATATATCCTAGCCTAAGGCGGCCTAACATGTCGAATGTAATATTTTACATCATTCCTGGCGTGTCGGCCCGTAGTTCTCGGTGGTAACAATATATTCGTCTATAACGTTATGTATCCTAGCCTAAGGCAACCTAACATGCCGAATGTAATATTTTACAACATTCCTGGCGTGTCGTCGCCTACTTCTCGATGGGGACATTATATACGTCTATAACGTTGTATATCCTAACCTAACGCAACCTAACACCTGGGATGTATTATTTTACAACATTCCTGACTCGTCTGTTCCTACTTTTCGGTGGGAACATTATATACGTCTATAACGTTGTATATCCTAGTCCAAGGCAACCTAACATGTCGAATGTAATATTTTACAACAATCCTGGCGTGTCGTCGCCTACTTCTCGATGGGGACATTATATACATCTATAACCTTGTATATCCTAACCTAAGGCAACCTAACATCTCGGATGTAATATTTTACAACATTCTGGCGTGTCGTCGCCTGCTTCTCGATGGGGACATTATATACGTCTATAACGTTGTATATCCTAACCTAAAGCAACCTAGCATTTGGGATGTAATATTTTACAACACTCCTGGCATGTCGGTGCCTACGTCTCGGTGGGAACATTATATACGTCTATAACGATAGATATCCTAACCTAAGGCAACCTAACACCTCGGATGTAATAGTTGACAACATTCCTGGCGTGTAGGCCCGTACTTCCCGGTGGTAACATTACATACGTCTATAACGTTATATATCCTAGCCTAAGGCCACCTAACATGTCGAATGTAATATTTTACAACATTCCTGACGCGTCGGACCCTATTTTTCGGTGGGAACATTATATACGTCTATAACGTTATATATCCTAGTCTAAGGCAACCTAAGATGTCGAATGTAATATTTTACAACATTCTGGCGTGTCGTCGCCTGCTTCTCGATGGGGAGATTATATACGTCTATAACTTTGTATATCCTAACCTAACGCAACCTGACATGTGGAATGTAATATTTTACAACACTCCTGTCGTGTAGTCGCCTACTTCTGGATGGGGACATTATATACATCTATAACTTTGTATATCCTAACCTAAGGCAGCCTAACATCTCGGATGTAATATTTTACAACATTCCTGGCATGTCGGTCCCTACATCTCGGTGGAACATACTATACGTCTATAACGTTGTATATCCTAACCTAAGGGAACCTAACATCTCGGGTGTAATATTTTACAACATTCCTGACGCGTCGGCCCCTATTTCTCGGTGGGATCATTATATACGTCTATAACGTTATATATCCTAGCCTAAGGCGACCTAACATGTCGGATGTAATAGTTGATAACATTCCTGGCGTGTTGGCCCGTACTTCTCGGTGGTAACATTACATACGTCTATAACGTTATATATCCTAGCCTAAGGCAACCTAACATGTCGAATGTAATATTTTACAACATTCCTGGCGTGTCGTCCCCTGCTTCTCGATGGGGACATTATATACGTCTATAACGTTGTATATCCTAACCTAACGCAACCTAACATTTCGGATGTAATATTTTACAACATTCCTGGCATGTCGGTCCCTACATCTCGGTGGGAACATGCTATACGTCTATAACGTTGTATATCCTAACCTAAGGGAACCTAACATCTCGGGTGTAATATTTTACAACATTCCTGACGCGTCGGCCCCTATTTTTCGGTGGGAACATTATATACGTCTATAACGTTATATATCCTAGCCTAAGGCAACCTAAGATGTCGAATGTAATATTTTACAACATTCCTGGCGTGTCGTCGCCTACTTCACGATGGGGATATTATACACATCTATAACATTGTATATCCTAACCTAAGGCAACCTAACATCTCGGATGTAATATTTTACAACATTCTGGCGTGTCGTCGCCTGCTTCTCGATGGGGAGATTATATACGTCTATAACGTTGTATATCCTAACCTAACGCAACCTAACATCTGGGATGTAATATTCCTGGCGTGTCGTCGCCTACTTCTGGATGGGGAGATTATATACGTCTATAACGTTATATATCCTAACCTAAGGCAACCTAACATCTCGTATGTAATATTTGACAACATTCCTGGCGTGTCGGCCCGTACTTCTCGGTGGTAACATTACATACGTCTATAAGGTTATATATCCTAGCCTAAGGCAACCTAACATGTCGAATGTAATATTTTACAACATTCCTGGCGTGTCGTCGCCTGCTTCTCGATGGGGACATTATATACGTCTATAACATTGTATATCCTAACCTAACGCAACCTAACATCTGGAATGTAATATTCTACAACATTCCTGGCATGTCGGCCCCTATTTCTCGGTGGGAATATTATATACGTCTATAACGTTATATATCCTAGTCTAAGGCAACCTAACATCTCGGGTTTAATATTTTACAACATTCCTGACGCGTCGGCCCCTATTTCTCGGTGGGAACATTATATACTTCTTTAACGTTATATATCATAACCTAAGGCAACCTAAAATCTCAACCGTAATAGTTTACAACATTCCTGGCGCTTCGGCTCCTACATTTCGGTGGGAACATTATATACGTCTATAATGTTAAATATCCTAACGTAAGGCAACATAACATCTCGGATGTTATATTTTACAACATTCCTGGCGCGTGGTCGCCTGCTTCTCGATGGGGTCATTATATACGTCTATAACATTGTATATCCTAACGTAAGGCAACCTAACATCTCGGATGTAATATTTTACAACATTCTGGCTTGTCAGTCCCCACGTCTCGATCTGGACATTATATACATTTATAACGACATATATCCAAACTTAAGGGAAACTAACATCTCGGATGTAATATTTTACAACATTCCTGGCGCTTCGGCTCCTACTTTTCGGTGGGAACATTATATACGTCTATAACGTTACATATCCTAACGTAAGGCAACATAACATCTCGGATGTTATATTTTACAACATTCCTGGCGCGTCGTCGCCTGCTTCTCGATGGGGAAATTATATACGTCTATAACGTTGTATATCCTAGCCTAAGCAAACTAACATCTGGGATGTAATATTTTACAACATTCCTCGCATGTCGGTCCCTACGTCTCGGTGAGAACGTTATATACGTCTATAACGACATATATCCAAACTTAAGGGAAACTAACATCTGGGATGTAATATTCTACAACATTCCTGGCGCTTCGGCTCCTACTTTTCGGTGGGAACATTATATACGTCTATAACGTTGCATATCCTAACGTAAGGCAACATAACATCTCAGATGTTATATTTTACAACATTCCTGACGCGTCGGCCCCTAATTCTCGGTGGGAACATAATATACGTCTATAACGTTATATATCCTAGCCTAAGGTAACCTAACATGTCGGATGTAATATTTTACAACATTCCTGGCGTGTCGTCGCCTGCATCTCGATGGGGACATTATATACGTCTATATCGTTGTATATCCTAACCTAACGCAACCTAACTTCTGGGATTTAATATTTTACAACATTCCTGGCATGTCGGTCCCTACGTATCGGTGGTAACATTACATACGTCTATAACGTTATATATCCTAGCCTAAGGCGGCCTAACATGTCGAATGTAATATTTTACATCATTCCTGGCGTGTCGGCCCGTAGTTCTCGGTGGTAACAATATATTCGTCTATAACGTTATGTATCCTAGCCTAAGGCAACCTAACATGCCGAATGTAATATTTTACAACATTCCTGGCGTGTCGTCGCCTACTTCTCGATGGGGACATTATATACGTCTATAACGTTGTATATCCTAACCTAACGCAACCTAACATCTGGGATGTATTATTTTACAACATTCCTGACTCGTCTGTTCCTACTTTTCGGTGGGAACATTATATACGTCTATAACGTTGTATATCCTAGTCCAAGGCAACCTAACATGTCGAATGTAATATTTTACAACAATCCTGGCGTGTCGTCGCCTACTTCTCGATGGGGACATTATATACATCTATAACCTTGTATATCCTAACCTAAGGCAACCTAACATCTCGGATGTAATATTTTACAACATTCTGGCGTGTCGTCGCCTGCTTCTCGATGGGGACATTATATACGTCTATAACGTTGTATATCCTAACCTAAAGCAACCTAACATTTGGGATGTAATATTTTACAACACTCCTGGCATGTCGGTGCCTACGTCTCGGTGGGAACATTATATACGTCTATAACGATAGATATCCTAACCTAAGGCAACCTAACACCTCGGATGTAATAGTTGACAACATTCCTGGCGTGTAGGCCCGTACTTCCCGGTGGTAACATTACATACGTCTATAACGTTATATATCCTAGCCTAAGGCCACCTAACATGTCGAATGTAATATTTTACAACATTCCTGACGCGTCGGACCCTATTTTTCGGTGGGAACATTATATACGTCTATAACGTTATATATCCTAGTCTAAGGCAACCTAAGATGTCGAATGTAATATTTTACAACATTCTGGCGTGTCGTCGCCTGCTTCTCGATGGGGAGATTATATACGTCTATAACTTTGTATATCCTAACCTAACGCAACCTGACATGTGGAATGTAATATTTTACAACACTCCTGTCGTGTAGTCGCCTACTTCTGGATGGGGACATTATATACATCTATAACTTTGTATATCCTAACCTAAGGCAGCCTAACATCTCGGATGTAATATTTTACAACATTCCTGGCATGTCGGTCCCTACATCTCGGTGGAACATACTATACGTCTATAACGTTGTATATCCTAACCTAAGGGAACCTAACATCTCGGGTGTAATATTTTACAACATTCCTGACGCGTCGGCCCCTATTTCTCGGTGGGATCATTATATACGTCTATAACGTTATATATCCTAGCCTAAGGCGACCTAACATGTCGGATGTAATAGTTGATAACATTCCTGGCGTGTTGGCCCGTACTTCTCGGTGGTAACATTACATACGTCTATAACGTTATATATCCTAGCCTAAGGCAACCTAACATGTCGAATGTAATATTTTACAACATTCCTGGCGTGTCGTCCCCTGCTTCTCGATGGGGACATTATATACGTCTATAACGTTGTATATCCTAACCTAACGCAACCTAACATTTCGGATGTAATATTTTACAACATTCCTGGCATGTCGGTCCCTACATCTCGGTGGGAACATGCTATACGTCTATAACGTTGTATATCCTAACCTAAGGGAACCTAACATCTCGGGTGTAATATTTTACAACATTCCTGACGCGTCGGCCCCTATTTTTCGGTGGGAACATTATATACGTCTATAACGTTATATATCCTAGCCTAAGGCAACCTAAGATGTCGAATGTAATATTTTACAACATTCCTGGCGTGTCGTCGCCTACTTCACGATGGGGACATTATACACATCTATAACATTGTATATCCTAACCTAAGGCAACCTAACATCTCGGATGTAATATTTTACAACATTCTGGCGTGTCGTCGCCTGCTTCTCGATGGGGAGATTATATACGTCTATAACGTTGTATATCCTAACCTAACGCAACCTAACATCTGGGATGTAATATTCCTGGCGTGTCGTCGCCTACTTCTGGATGGGGAGATTATATACGTCTATAACGTTATATATCCTAACCTAAGGCAACCTAACATCTCGTATGTAATATTTGACAACATTCCTGGCGTGTCGGCCCGTACTTCTCGGTGGTAACATTACATACGTCTATAAGGTTATATATCCTAGCCTAAGGCAACCTAACATGTCGAATGTAATATTTTACAACATTCCTGGCGTGTCGTCGCCTGCTTCTCGATGGGGACATTATATACGTCTATAACATTGTATATCCTAACCTAACGCAACCTAACATCTGGAATGTAATATTCTACAACATTCCTGGCATGTCGGCCCCTATTTCTCGGTGGGAATATTATATACGTCTATAACGTTATATATCCTAGTCTAAGGCAACCTAACATCTCGGGTTTAATATTTTACAACATTCCTGACGCGTCGGCCCCTATTTCTCGGTGGGAACATTATATACTTCTTTAACGTTATATATCATAACCTAAGGCAACCTAAAATCTCAACCGTAATAGTTTACAACATTCCTGGCGCTTCGGCTCCTACATTTCGGTGGGAACATTATATACGTCTATAATGTTAAATATCCTAACGTAAGGCAACATAACATCTCGGATGTTATATTTTACAACATTCCTGGCGCGTGGTCGCCTGCTTCTCGATGGGGTCATTATATACGTCTATAACATTGTATATCCTAACGTAAGGCAACCTAACATCTCGGATGTAATATTTTACATCATTCTGGCTTGTCAGTCCCCACGTCTCGATCTGGACATTATATACATTTATAACGACATATATCCAAACTTAAGGGAAACTAACATCTCGGATGTAATATTTTACAACATTCCTGGCGCTTCGGCTCCTACTTTTCGGTGGGAACATTATATACGTCTATAACGTTACATATCCTAACGTAAGGCAACATAACATCTCGGATGTTATATTTTACAACATTCCTGGCGTGTCGTCGCCTGCTTCTCGATGGGGACATTATATACGTCTATAACGTTGTATATCCTAGCCTAAGCAATCTAACATCTCGGATGTAATATTTTACAACATTCCTGGCGTGTCGTCGCCTGCTTCTCGATGGGGACATTATATACGTCTATCACGTTGTATATCCTAACCAAACGCAACCTAACATCTGGGATGTAATATTTTACAACATTCCTGGCATGTCGGCCACTATTTCTCGGTGGGAATATTATATACGTCTATAACGTTATATATCCTAGCCTAAGGCAACCTAACATCTCGGGTTTAATATTTTACAACATTCCTGACGCGTCGGCCCCTATTTCTCGGTGGGAATATTATATACGTCTATAACGTTATATATCATAACCTAAGGCAACCTAAAATCTCTACCGTAATAGTTTACGACGTTCCTGGCGTGTCGGCTCGTACTTCTCGGTGCGAACATTATATACGTCTATAACGTTATATATCCTAACGTAAGGCAACATAACATCTCGGATGTAATATTTTACAACATTCCTGGCGTGTCGTCGCCTGCTTCTCGATGGGGACATTACATACGTCTATAACGTTGTATATCCTAACCTAACGCAACCTAACATCTGGGATGTAATATTGTACAACATTCCTGGCATGTCGGTCCGTACGTCTCGGTGGGAACGTTATATACGTCTATAACGATATATATCCAAACTTAAGGGAAACTAACATCTCGGATGTCATATTTTACAACATTCCTGGCGCTTCGGCCCCTATTTCTCGGTGGTAACATTATATACGTCTATAACGTTATATATCATAACCTAAGGCAACCTAAAATCTCTACCGTAATTGTTTACAACATTCCTGGCGTGTCGGCTCGTACTTCTCGTTGCGAACATTATATACGTCTATAACGTTATATATCCTAACGTAAGGCAACATACCATCTCGGATATAGTATTTTACAACATTCCTGGCGTGTCGCCGCCTGCTTCTCGATGGGGAAATTATATACGTCTATAACGTTGTATATCCTAACCTAACGCAACCTAACATCTGGGATGTAATATTTTACAACATTCCTGGCATGTCGGCCCCTATTTCTCGGTGGGAATATTATATACGTATATAACGTTATATATCCTAGCCTAAGGCAACCTAACATCTCGGGTTTAATATTTTACAACATTCCTGACGCGTCGGCCCCTATTTCTCGGTGGGAACATTATATACTTCTATAACGTTATATATCATAACCTAAGGCAACCTAAATTCTCTACCGTAATAGTTTACAACATTCCTGGCGCTTCGGCTCCTACTTTTCGCTGGGAACGTTATATACGTCTATAACGTTACATATCCTAACGTAAGGCAACATAACATCTCGGATGTAATATTTTACAACATTCCTGGCGTGTTGTCGCCTGCTTCTCGATGGGGACGTTATATACGTCTATAACGTTGTATATCCTAACCTAACGCAACCTAACATCTGGGATGTAATATTTTACAACATTCCTGGCATGTCGGCCCCTATTTCTCGGTGCGAATATGATATACGTCTATAACGTTATATATCCTAGCCTAAGGCAACCTAACATCTCGGGTTTAATATTTTACAACATTCCTGACGCGTCGGCCCCTATCTCTCGGTGGGAACATTATATACGTCTATAACGTTATATATCATAACCTAAGGCAACCTAAAATCTCTACCGTAATAGTTTACGACGTTCCTGGCGTGTCTGCTCGTACTTCTCGGTGCGAACATTATATACGTCTATAACGTTATATATCCTAACGTAAGGCAACGTAACATCTCGGATGTAATATTTTACAACATTCCTGGCGTGTCGTCGCCAGCTTCTCGATGGGGACATTATATACGTCTATAACGTTGTATATCCTAACCTAACGCAACCTAACATCTGGGATATAATATTTTACAACATTCCTGGCATGTCGGTCCCTACGTCTCGGTGGGAACGTTATATACGTCTATAACGATATATATCCAAACTTAAGGGTAACTAACATCTCGGATGTCATATTTTACAACATTCCTGGCGCTTCGGCCCCTATTTCTCGGTGGTAACATTATATACGTCTATAACGTTATATATCATAACCTAAGGCAACCTAAAATCTCTACCGTCATAGTTTACAACATTCCTGGCGCTTCGGCTCCTACTTTTCGCTGGGAACGTTATATACGTCTATAACGTTACATATCCTAACGTAAGGCAACATAACATCTCGGATGTAATATTTTACAACATTCCTGGCATGTCGTCGCCTGCTTCTCGATGG
This sequence comes from Xylocopa violacea, assembly GCA_963969225.1. Lineage (NCBI taxonomy): Eukaryota > Metazoa > Arthropoda > Insecta > Hymenoptera > Apidae > Xylocopa > Xylocopa violacea. Next base: position 3,060,679 of record CAXAJV010000678.1, read on the forward strand.
GGACATTATATAAGTCTATATCGTTGTATATCCTAACCTAACGCAACCTAACATCTGGGATGTAATATTTTACAACATTCCTGGCATGTCGGTCCCTACGTCTCGGTGGTAACATTACATACGTCTATAACGTTATATATCCTAGCCTAAGGCGGCCTAACATGTCGAATGTAATATTTTACATCATTCCTGGCGTGTCGGCCCGTAGTTCTCGGTGGTAACAATATATTCGTCTATAACGTTATGTATCCTAGCCTAAGGCAACCTAACATGCCGAATGTAATATTTTACAACATTCCTGGCGTGTCGTCGCCTACTTCTCGATGGGGACATTATATACGTCTATAACGTTGTATATCCTAACCTAACGCAACCTAACATCTGGGATGTATCATTTTACAACATTCCTGGCATGTCGGTCCCTACGTCTCTGTGGGAACATCATATACGTCTATAGCGATATATATCCTAACCGAAGGCAACGTAACATCTCGGATGTAATATTTTACAACATTCCTGGCGCGTCGGCTCCTATTTTTCGGTGGGAACATTATATACGTCTATAACGTTATATATCCTAACGTAAGGCAACATAACATCTCGGATGCATCATTTTACAACATTCCTGACGCGTCGGCCCCTATTTCTCGGTGGGAACATAATATACGTCTATAACGTTATATATCCTAGCCTAAGGTAACCTAACATGTCGGATGTAATATTTTACAACATTCCTGGCGTGTCGTCGCCTGCTTCTCGATGGGGACATTATATACGTCTATATCGTTGTATATCCTAACCTAACGCAACCTAACTTCTGGGATGTAATATTTTACAACATTCCTGGCATGTCGGTCCCTACGTATCGGTGGTAACATTACATACGTCTATAACGTTATATATCCTAGCCTAAGGCGGCCTAACATGTCGAATGTAATATTTTACATCATTCCTGGCGTGTCGGCCCGTAGTTCTCGGTGGTAACAATATATTCGTCTATAACGTTATGTATCGTAGCCTAAGGCAACCTAACATGCCGAATGTAATATTTTACAACATTCCTGGCGTGTCGTCGCCTACTTCTCGATGGGGACATTATATACGTCTATAACGTTGTATATCCTAACCTAACGCAACCTAACATCTGGGATGTATTATTTTACAACATTCCTGACTCGTCTGTTCCTACTTTTCGGTGGGAACATTATATACGTCTATAACGTTGTATATCCTAGTCCGAGGCAACCTAACATGTCGAATGTAATATTTTACAACATTCCTGGCGTGTCGTCGCCTACTTCTCGATGGGGACATTATATACATCTATAACCTTGTATATCCTAACCTAAGGCAACCTAACATCTCGGATGTAATATTTTACAACATTCTGGCGTGTCGTCGCCTGCTTCTCGATGGGGACATTATATACGTCTATAACGTTGTATATCCTAACCTAACGCAACCTAACATCTCGTATGTAAGATTTTACAACATTCCTGGCATGTCGGTGCCTACGTCTCGGTGGGAACATTATATACGTCTATAACGATAGATATCCTAAGCTAAGGCAACCTAACAACTCGGATGTAATAGTTGACAACATTCCTGGCGTGTAGGCCCGTACTTCCCGGTGGTAACATTACATACGTCTATAACGTTATATATCCTAGCCTAAGGCCACCTAACATGTCGAATGTAATATTTTACAACATTCCTGACGCGTCGGCCCCTATTTTTCGGTGGGAACATTATATACGTCTATAACGTTATATATCCTAGTCTAAGGCAACCTAACATGTCGAATGTAATATTTTACAACATTCCTGGCGTGTCGTCGCCTACTTCTCGATGGTGACATTATATACGTCTATAACGTTGTATATCCTAACCTAACGCAACCTAACATCTCGTATGTAAGATTTTACAACATTCCTGGCATGTCGGTCCCTACATCTCGGCGGGAACACACTATACGTCTATAACGTTGTATATCCTAACCTAACGCAACCTAACATTTGGGATGCAATATTTTACAACATTCCTGGCATGTCGGTGCCTACGTCTCGGTGGGAACATTATATACGTCTATAACGATATATGTCCCAACCTAAGGCAACCTAACACCTCGGATGTAATAGTTGACAACATTCCTGGCGTCTAGGCCCGTACTTCTCGGTGGGAACATTGTATACGTCTATAACGTTATATATCCTAGCCTAAGGCCACATAACATGTCGAATGTAATATTCTACAACATTCCTGGCGTGTCGTCGCCTGCTTCTCGATGGGGACATTATATACGTCTATAACGTTGTATATCCTAACCTAACCCAACCTAACATCTCGGATGTACTATTTTACAAAATTCCTGGCGTGTCGTCGCCTGCTTCTCGATGGAGACATTATATACGTCTATAACGTTGTATATCCTAACCTAACGCAGCCTAACATCTGGGATGTATCATTTTACAACATTCCTGGCATGTCGGTCCCTACGTCTCTGTGGGAACATCATATACGTCTATAGCGATATATATCCTAACCGAAGGCAACGTAACATCTCGGATTTAATATTTTACAACATTCCTGGCGCGTCGGCTCCTATTTTTCGGTGGGAACATTATATACGTCTATAACGTTATATATCCTAACGTAAGGCAACATAACATCTCGGATGCAATATTTTACAACATTCCTGACGCGTCGGCCCCTAATTCTCGGTGGGAACATAATATACGTCTATAACGTTATATATCCTAGCCTAAGGTAACCTAACATGTCGGATGTAATATTTTACAACATTCCTGGCGTGTCGTCGCCTGCATCTCGATGGGGACATTATATACGTCTATATCGTTGTATATCCTAACCTAACGCAACCTAACTTCTGGGATTTAATATTTTACAACATTCCTTGCATGTCGGTCCCTACGTATCGGTGGTAACATTACATACGTCTATAACGTTATATATCCTAGCCTAAGGCGGCCTAACATGTCGAATGTAATATTTTACATCATTCCTGGCGTGTCGGCCCGTAGTTCTCGGTGGTAACAATATATTCGTCTATAACGTTATGTATCGTAGCCTAAGGCAACCTAACATGCCGAATGTAATATTTTACAACATTCCTGGCGTGTCGTCGCCTACTTCTCGATGGGGACATTATATACGTCTATAACGTTGTATATCCTAACCTAACGCAACCTAACATCTGGGATGTATTATTTTACAACATTCCTGACTCGTCTGTTCCTACTTTTCGGTGGGAACATTATATACGTCTATAACGTTGTATATCCTAGTCCGAGGCAACCTAACATGTCGAATGTAATATTTTACAACATTCCTGGCGTGTCGTCGCCTACTTCTCGATGGGGACATTATATACATCTATAACCTTGTATATCCTAACCTAAGGCAACCTAACATCTCGGATGTAATATTTTACAACATTCTGGCGTGTCGTCGCCTGCTTCTCGATGGGGACATTATATACGTCTATAACGTTGTATATCCTAACCTAACGCAACCTAACATCTCGTATGTAAGATTTTACAACATTCCTGGCATGTCGGTGCCTACGTCTCGGTGGGAACATTATATACGTCTATAACGATAGATATCCTAACCTAAGGCAACCTAACAACTCGGATGTAATAGTTGACAACATTCCTGGCGTGTAGGCCCGTACTTCCCGGTGGTAACATTACATACGTCTATAACGTTATATATCCTAGCCTAAGGCCACCTAACATGTCGAATGTAATATTTTACAACATTCCTGACGCGTCGGCCCCTATTTTTCGGTGGGAACATTATATACGTCTATAACGTTATATATCCTAGTCTAAGGCAACCTAACATGTCGAATGTAATATTTTACAACATTCCTGGCGTGTCGTCGCCTACTTCTCGATGGTGACATTATATACGTCTATAACGTTGTATATCCTAACCTAACGCAACCTAACATCTCGTATGTAAGATTTTACAACATTCCTGGCATGTCGGTCCCTACATCTCGGCGGGAACACACTATACGTCTATAACGTTGTATATACTAACCTAACGCAACCTAACATTTGGGATGCAATATTTTACAACATTCCTGGCATGTCGGTGCCTACGTCTCGGTGGGAACATTATATACGTCTATAACGATATATGTCCCAACCTAAGGCAACCTAACACCTCGGATGTAATAGTTGACAACATTCCTGGCGTCTAGGCCCGTACTTCTCGGTGGGAACATTGTATACGTCTATAACGTTATATATCCTAGCCTAAGGCCACATAACATGTCGAATGTAATATTCTACAACATTCCTGGCGTGTCGTCGCCTGCTTCTCGATGGGGACATTATATACGTCTATAACGTTGTATATCCTAACCTAACCCAACCTAACATCTCGGATGTACTATTTTACAAAATTCCTGGCGTGTCGTCGCCTGCTTCTCGATGGAGACATTATATACGTCTATAACGTTGTATATCCTAACCTAAAGCAACCTAACATTTGGGATGTAATATTTTACAACACTCCTGGCATGTCGGTGCCTACGTCTCGGTGGGAACATTATATACGTCTATAACGATAGATATCCTAACCTAAGGCAACCTAACACCTCGGATGTAATAGTTGACAACATTCCTGGCGTGTAGGCCCGTACTTCCCGGTGGTAACATTACATACGTCTATAACGTTATATATCCTAGCCTAAGGCCACCTAACATGTCGAATGTAATATTTTACAACATTCCTGACGCGTCGGACCCTATTTTTCGGTGGGAACATTATATACGTCTATAACGTTATATATCCTAGTCTAAGGCAACCTAAGATGTCGAATGTAATATTTTACAACATTCTGGCGTGTCGTCGCCTGCTTCTCGATGAGGAGATTATATACGTCTATAACTTTGTATATCCTAACCTAACGCAACCTGACATGTCGAATGTAATATTTTACAACACTCCTGTCGTGTAGTCGCCTACTTCTGGATGGGGACATTATATACATCTATAACTTTGTATATCCTAACCTAAGGCAGCCTAACATCTCGGATGTAATATTTTACAACATTCCTGGCATGTCGGTCCCTACATCTCGGTGGGAACATATTATACGTCTATAACGTTGTATATCCTAACCTAAGGGAACCTAACATCTCGGGTGTAATATTTTACAACATTCCTGACGCGTCGGCCCCTATTTCTCGGTGGGTACATTATATACGTCTATAACGTTATATATCCTAGCCTAAGGCGACCTAACATGTCGGATGTAATAGTTGATAACATTCCTGGCGTGTTGGCCCGTACTTCTCGGTGGTAACATTACATACGTCTATAACGTTATATATCCTAGCCTAAGGCAACCTAACATGTCGAATGTAATATTTTACAACATTCCTGGCGTGTCGTCCCCTGCTTCTCGATGGGGACATTATATACGTCTATAACGTTGTATATCCTAACCTAACGCAACCTAACATTTCGGATGTAATATTTTACAACATTCCTGGCATGTCGGTCCCTACATCTCGGTGGGAACATGCTATACGTCTATAACGTTGTATATCCTAACCTAAGGGAACCTAACATCTCGGGTGTAATATTTTACAACATTCCTGACGCGTCGGCCCCTATTTTTCGGTGGGAACATTATATACGTCTATAACGTTATATATCCTAGCCTAAGGCAACCTAAGATGTCGAATGTAATATTTTACAACATTCCTGGCGTGTCGTCGCCTACTTCACGATGGGGACATTATACACATCTATAACATTGTATATCCTAACCTAAGGCAACCTAACATCTCGGATGTAATATTTTACAACATTCTGGCGTGTCGTCGCCTGCTTCTCGATGGGGAGATTATATACGTCTATAACGTTGTATATCCTAACCTAACGCAACCTAACATCTGGGATGTAATATTCCTGGCGTGTCGTCGCCTACTTCTGGATGGGGAGATTATATACGTCTATAACGTTATATATCCTAACCTAAGGCAACCTAACATCTCGTATGTAATATTTGACAACATTCCTGGCGTGTCGGCCCGTACTTCTCGGTGGTAACATTACATACGTCTATAAGGTTATATATCCTAGCCTAAGGCAACCTAACATGTCGAATGTAATATTTTACAACATTCCTGGCGTCTCGTCGCCTGCTTCTCGATGGGGACATTATATACGTCTATAACATTGTATATCCTAACCTAACGCAACCTAACATCTGGAATGTAATATTCTACAACATTCCTGGCATGTCGGCCCCTATTTCTCGGTGGGAATATTATATACGTCTATAACGTTATATATCCTAGCCTAAGGCAACCTAACATCTCGGGTTTAATATTTTACAACATTCCTGACGCGTCGGCCCCTATTTCTCGGTGGGAACATTATATACTTCTTTAACGTTATATATCATAACCTAAGGCAACCTAAAATCTCAACCGTAATAGTTTACAACATTCCTGGCGCTTCGGCTCCTACATTTCGGTGGGAACATTATATACGTCTATAATGTTAAATATCCTAACGTAAGGCAACATAACATCTCGGATGTTATATTTTACAACATTCCTGGCGCGTGGTCGCCTGCTTCTCGATGGGGTCATTATATACGTCTATAACATTGTATATCCTAACGTAAGGCAACCTAACATCTCGGATGTAATATTTTACAACATTCTGGCTTGTCAGTCCCCACGTCTCGATCTGGACATTATATACATTTATAACGACATATATCCAAACTTAAGGGAAACTAACATCTCGGATGTAATATTTTACAACATTCCTGGCGCTTCGGCTCCTACTTTTCGGTGGGAACATTATATACGTCTATAACGTTACATATCCTAACGTAAGGCAACATAACATCTCGGATGTTATATTTTACAACATTCCTGGCGCGTCGTCGCCTGCTTCTCGATGGGGAAATTATATACGTCTATAACGTTGTATATCCTAGCCTAAGCAAACTAACATCTGGGATGTAATATTTTACAACATTCCTCGCATGTCGGTCCCTACGTCTCGGTGGGAACGTTATATACGTCTATAACGACATATATCCAAACTTAAGGGAAACTAACATCTGGGATGTAATATTCTACAACATTCCTGGCGCTTCGGCTCCTACTTTTCGGTGGGAACATTATATACGTCTATAACGTTGCATATCCTAACGTAAGGCAACATAACATCTCAGATGTTATATTTTACAACATTCCTGGCGTGTCGCCGCCTGCTTCTCGATGGGGTCATTATATACGTCTACAACGTTGTATATCCTAACCTAAGGCAACCTAACATCTCGGATGTAATATTTTACAACATTCTGGCTTGTCGGTCCCCACGTCTCGATCTGGACATTATATACGTCTATAACGATATATATCCAAACTTAAGGGAAACTAACATCTCGGATGTAATATTTTACAACATTCCTGGCGCTTCGGCTCCTACTTTTCGGTGGGAAAATTATATACGTCTATAACGTTACATATCCTAACGTAAGGCAACATAACATCTCGGATGTTATATTTTACAACATTCCTGGCGTGTCGTCGCCTGCTTCTCGATGGGGACATTATATACGTCTATAACGTTGTATATCCTAGCCTAAGCAATCTAACATCTCGGATGTAATATTTTACAACATTCCTGGCGTGTCGTCGCCTGCTTCTCGATGGGGACATTATATACGTCTATCACGTTGTATATCCTAACCAAACGCAAACTAACATCTGGGATGTAATATTTTACAACATTCCTGGCGCTTCGGCCCCTATTTCTCGGTGGTAACATTATATACGTCTATAACGTTATATATCATAACCTAAGGCAACCTAAAATCTCTACCGTAATTGTTTACAACATTCCTGGCGTGTCGGCTCGTACTTCTCGTTGCGAACATTATATACGTCTATAACGTTATATATCCTAACGTAAGGCAACATACCATCTCGGATATAATATTTTACAACATTCCTGGCGTGTCGCCGCCTGCTTCTCGATGGGGAAATTATATACGTCTATAACGTTGTATATCCTAACCTAACGCAACCTAACATCTGGGATGTAATATTTTACAACATTCCTGGCATGTCGGCCCCTATTTCTCGGTGGGAATATTATATACGTCTATAACGTTATATATCCTAGCCTAAGGCAACCTAACATCTCGGGTTTAATATTTTACAACATTCCTGACGCGTCGGCCCCTATTTCTCGGTGGGAACATTATATACTTCTATAACGTTATATATCATAACCTAAGGCAACCTAAATTCTCTACCGTAATAGTTTACAACATTCCTGGCGCTTCGGCTCCTACTTTTCGCTGGGAACGTTATATACGTCTATAACGTTACATATCCTAACGTAAGGCAACATAACATCTCGGATGTAATATTTTACAACATTCCTGGCGTGTTGTCGCCTGCTTCTCGATGGGGACGTTATATACGTCTATAACGTTGTATATCCTAACCTAACGCAACCTAACATCTGGGATGTAATATTTTACAACATTCCTGGCATGTCGGCCCCTATTTCTCGGTGCGAATATGATATACGTCTATAACGTTATATATCCTAGCCTAAGGCAACCTAACATCTCGGGTTTAATATTTTACAACATTCCTGACGCGTCGGCCCCTATCTCTCGGTGGGAACATTATATACGTCTATAACGTTATATATCATAACCTAAGGCAACCTAAAATCTCTACCGTAATAGTTTACGACGTTCCTGGCGTGTCTGCTCGTACTTCTCGGTGCGAACATTATATACGTCTATAACGTTATATATCCTAACGTAAGGCAACGTAACATCTCGGATGTAATATTTTACAACATTCCTGGCGTGTCGTCGCCAGCTTCTCGATGGGGACATTATATACGTCTATAACGTTGTATATCATAACCTAACGCAACCTAACATCTGGGATATAATATTTTACAACATTCCTGGCATGTCGGTCCCTACGTCTCGGTGGGAACGTTATATACGTCTATAACGATATATATCCAAACTTAAGGGAAACTAACATCTCGGATGTCATATTTTACAACATTCCTGGCGCTTCGGCCCCTATTTCTCGGTGGTAACATTATATACGTCTATAACGTTATATATCATAACCTAAGGCAACCTAAAATCTCTACCGTCATAGTTTACAACATTCCTGGCGCTTCGGCTCCTACTTTTCGCTGGGAACGTTATATACGTCTATAACGTTACATATCCTAACGTAAGGCAACATAACATCTCGGATGTAATATTTTACAACATTCCTGGCATGTCGTCGCCTGCTTCTCGATGGGGACATTATATAAGTCTATATCGTTGTATATCCTAACCTAACGCAACCTAACATCTGGGATGTAATATTTTACAACATTCCTGGCATGTCGGTCCCTACGTCTCGGTGGTAACATTACATACGTCTATAACGTTATATATCCTAGCCTAAGGCGGCCTAACATGTCGAATGTAATATTTTACATCATTCCTGGCGTGTCGGCCCGTAGTTCTCGGTGGTAACAATATATTCGTCTATAACGTTATGTATCCTAGCCTAAGGCAACCTAACATGCCGAATGTAATATTTTACAACATTCCTGGCGTGTCGTCGCCTACTTCTCGATGGGGACATTATATACGTCTATAACGTTGTATATCCTAACCTAACGCAACCTAACATCTGGGATGTATCATTTTACAACATTCCTGGCATGTCGGTCCCTACGTCTCTGTGGGAACATCATATACGTCTATAGCGATATATATCCTAACCGAAGGCAACGTAACATCTCGGATGTAATATTTTACAACATTCCTGGCGCGTCGGCTCCTATTTTTCGGTGGGAACATTATATACGTCTATAACGTTATATATCCTAACGTAAGGCAACATAACATCTCGGATGCATCATTTTACAACATTCCTGACGCGTCGGCCCCTATTTCTCGGTGGGAACATAATATACGTCTATAACGTTATATATCCTAGCCTAAGGTAACCTAACATGTCGGATGTAATATTTTACAACATTCCTGGCGTGTCGTCGCCTGCTTCTCGATGGGGACATTATATACGTCTATATCGTTGTATATCCTAACCTAACGCAACCTAACTTCTGGGATGTAATATTTTACAACATTCCTGGCATGTCGGTCCCTACGTATCGGTGGTAACATTACATACGTCTATAACGTTATATATCCTAGCCTAAGGCGGCCTAACATGTCGAATGTAATATTTTACATCATTCCTGGCGTGTCGGCCCGTAGTTCTCGGTGGTAACAATATATTCGTCTATAACGTTATGTATCGTAGTCTAAGGCAACCTAACATGCCGAATGTAATATTTTACAACATTCCTGGCGTGTCGTCGCCTACTTCTCGATGGGGACATTATATACGTCTATAACGTTGTATATCCTAACCTAACGCAACCTAACATCTGGGATGTATTATTTTACAACATTCCTGACTCGTCTGTTCCTACTTTTCGGTGGGAACATTATATACGTCTATAACGTTGTATATCCTAGTCCGAGGCAACCTAACATGTCGAATGTAATATTTTACAACATTCCTGGCGTGTCGTCGCCTACTTCTCGATGGGGACATTATATACATCTATAACCTTGTATATCCTAACCTAAGGCAACCTAACATCTCGGATGTAATATTTTACAACATTCTGGCGTGTCGTCGCCTGCTTCTCGATGGGGACATTATATACGTCTATAACGTTGTATATCCTAACCTAAGGGAACCTAACATCTCGGGTGTAATATTTTACAACATTCCTGACGCGTCGGCCCCTATTTCTCGGTGGGAACATTATATACGTCTATAACGTTATATATCCTAGCCTAAGGCGACCTAACATGTCGGATGTAATAGTTGATAACATTCCTGGCGTGTTGGCCCGTACTTCTCGGTGGTAACATTACATACGTCTATAACGTTATATATCCTAGCCTAAGGCAACCTAACATGTCGAATGTAATATTTTACAACATTCCTGGCGTGTCGTCCCCTGCTTCTCGATGGGGACATTATATACGCCTATAACGTTGTATATCCTAACCTAACGCAACCTAACATTTCGGATGTAATATTTTACAACATTCCTGGCATGTCGGTCCCTACATCTCGGTGGGAGCATACTATACGTCTATAACGTTGTATATCCTAACCTAAGGGAACCTAACATCTCGGGTGTAATATTTTACAACATTCCTGACGCGTCGGCCCCTATTTTTCGGTGGGAACATTATATACGTCTATAACGTTATATATCCTAGCCTAAGGCAACCTAACATGTCGAATGTAATATTTTACAACATTCCTGGCGTGTCGTCGCCTACTTCACGATGGGGACATTATACACATCTATAACATTGTATATCCTAACCTAAGGCAACCTAACATCTCGGATGTAATATTTTACAACATTCTGGCGTGTCGTCGCCTGCTTCTCGATGGGGAGATTATATACGTCTATAACGTTGTATATCCTAACCTAACGCAACCTAACATCTGGGATGTAATATTCCTGGCGTGTCGTCGCCTACTTCTGGATGGGGAGATTATATACGTCTATAACGTTATATATCCTAACCTAAGGCAACCTAACATCTCGTATGTAATATTTGACAACATTCCTGGCGTGTCGGCCCGTACTTCTCGGTGGTAACATTACATACGTCTATAAGGTTATATATCCTAGCCTAAGGCAACCTAACATGTCGAATGTAATATTTTACAACATTCCTGGCGTGTCGTCGCCTGCTTCTCGATGGGGACATTATATACGTCTATAACATTGTATATCCTAACCTAACGCAACCTAACATCTGGAATGTAATATTCTACAACATTCCTGGCATGTCGGCCCCTATTTCTCGGTGGGAATATTATATACGTCTATAACGTTATATATCCTAGCCTAAGGCAACCTAACATCTCGGGTTTAATATTTTACAACATTCCTGACGCGTCGGCCCCTATTTCTCGGTGGGAACATTATATACTTCTTTAACGTTATATATCATAACCTAAGGCAACCTAAAATCTCAACCGTAATAGTTTACAACATTCCTGGCGCTTCGGCTCCTACATTTCGGTGGGAACATTATATACGTCTATAACGTTACATATCCTAACGTAAGGCAACATAACATCTCGGATGTAATATTTTACAACATTCCTGGCGTGTCGTCGCCTGCTTCTCGATGGGGACATTATATACGTCTATCACGTTGTATATCCTAACCAAACGCAACCTAACATCTGGGATGTAATATTTTACAACATTCCTGGCATGTCGGCCCCTATTTCTCGGTGGGAATAATATATACGTCCATAACGTTATATATCCTAGCCTAAGGCAACCTAACATCTCGGGTTTAATATTTTACAACATTCCTGACGCGTCGGCCCCTATTTCTCGGTGGGAATATTATATACGTCTATAACGTTATATATCATAACCTAAGGCAACCTAAAATCTCTACCGTAATAGTTTACGACGTTCCTGGCGTGTCGGCTCGTACTTCTCGGTGCGAACATTATATACGTCTATAACGTTATATATCCTAACGTAAGGCAACATAACATCTCGGATGTAATATTTTACAACATTCCTGGCGTGTCGTCGCCTGCTTCTCGATGGGGACATTACATACGTCTATAACGTTGTATATCCTAACCTAACGCAACCTAACATCTGGGATGTAATATTGTACATCATTCCTGGCATGTCGGTCCCTACGTCTCGGTGGGAACGTTATATACGTCCATAGCGATATATATCCAAACTTAAGGGAAACTAACATCTCGGATGTCATATTTTACAACATTCCTGGCGCTTCGGCCCCTTTTTCTCGGTGGTAACATTATATACGTCTATAACGTTATATATCATAACCTAAGGCAACCTAAAATCTCTACCGTAATTGTTTACAACATTCCTGGCGTGTCGGCTCGTACTTCTCGGTGCGAACATTATATACGTCTATAACGTTATATATCCTAACGTAAGGCAACATACCATCTCGGATATAACATTTTACAACATTCCTGGCGTGTCGCCGCCTGCTTCTCGATGGGGAAATTATATACGTCTATAACGTTGTATATCCTAACCTAACGCAACCTAACATCTGGGATGTAATATTTTACAACATTCCTGGCATGTCGGCCCCTATTTCTCGGTGGGAATATTATATACGTCTATAACGTTATATATCCTAGCCTAAGGCAACCTAACATCTCGGGTTTAATATTTTACAACATTCCTGACGCGTCGGCCCCTATTTCTCGGTGGGAACATTATATACTTCTATAACGTTATATATCATAACCTAAGGCAACCTAAATTCTCTACCGTAATAGTTTACAACATTCCTGGCGCTTCGGCTCCTACTTTTCGCTGGGAACGTTATATACGTCTATAACGTTACATATCCTAACGTAAGGCAACATAACATCTCGGATGTAATATTTTACAACATTCCTGGCGTGTTGTCGCCTGCTTCTCGATGGGGACGTTATATACGTCTATAACGTTGTATATCCTAACCTAACGCAACCTAACATCTGGGATGTAATATTTTACAATATTCCTGGCATGTCGGCCCCTATTTCTCGGTGGGAATATGATATACGTCTATAACGTTATATATCCTAGCCTAAGGCAACCTAACATCTCGGGTTTAATATTTTACAACATTCCTGACGCGTCGGCCCCTATCTCTCGGTGGGAACATTATATACGTCTATAACGTTATATATCATAACCTAAGGCAACCTAAAATCTCTACCGTAATAGTTTACGACGTTCCTGGCGTGTCTGCTCGTACTTCTCGGTGCGAACATTATATACGTCTATAACGTTATATATCCTAACGTAAGGCAACGTAACATCTCGGATGTAATATTTTACAACATTCCTGGCGTGTCGTCGCCAGCTTCTCGATGGGGACATTATATACGTCTATAACGTTGTATATCCTAACCTAACGCAACCTAACATCTGGGATATAATATTTTACAACATTCCTGGCATGTCGGTCCCTACGTCTCGGTGGGAACGTTATATACGTCTATAACGATATATATCCAAACTTAAGGGAAACTAACATGTCGGATGTCATATTTTACAACATTCCTGGCGCTTCGGCCCCTATTTCTCGGTGGTAACATTATATACGTCTATAACGTTATATATCATAACCTAAGGCAACCTAAAATCTCTACCGTCATAGTTTACAACATTCCTGGCGCTTCGGCTCCTACTTTTCGCTGGGAACGTTATATACGTCTATAACGTTACATATCCTAACGTAAGGCAACATAACATCTCGGATGTAATATTTTACAACATTCCTGGCGTGTTGTCGCCTGCTTCTCGATGGGGACGTTATATACGTCTATAACGTTGTATATCCTAACCTAACGCAACCTAACATCTGGGATGTAATATTTTACAACATTCCTGGAATGTCGGTCCCTACGTCTCGGTGGTAACATTACATACGTCTATAACGTTATATATCCTAGCCTAAGGCGGCCTAACATGTCGAATGTAATATTTTACGTCATTCCTGGCGTGTCGGCCCGTAGTTCTCGGTGGTAACAATATATTCGTCTATAACGTTATGTATCCTAGCCTAAGGCAACCTAACATGCCGAATGTAATATTTTACAACATTCCTGGCGTGTCGTCGCCTACTTCTCGATGGGGACATTATATACGTCTATAACGTTGTATATCCTAACCTAACGCAACCTAACATCTGGGATGTATCATTTTACAACATTCCTGGCATGTCGGTCCCTACGTCTCTGTGGGAACATCATATACGTCTATAGCGATATATATCCTAACCGAAGGCAACGTAACATCTCGGATGTAATATTTTACAACATTCCTGGCGCGTCGGCTCCTATTTTTCGGTGGGAACATTATATACGTCTATAACGTTATATATCCTAACGTAAGGCAACATAACATCTCGGATGCAATATTTTACAACATTCCTGACGCGTCGGCCCCTATTTCTCGGTGGGAACATAATATACGTCTATAACGTTATATATCCTAGCCTAAGGTAACCTAACATGTCGGATGTAATATTTTACAACATTCCTGGCGTGTCGTCGCCTGCTTCTCGATGGGGACATTATATACGTCTATATCGTTGTATATCCTAACCTAACGCAACCTAACTTCTGGGATGTAATATTTTACAACATTCCTGGCATGTCGGTCCCTACGTATCGGTGGTAACATTACATACGTCTATAACGTTATATATCCTAGCCTAAGGCGGCCTAACATGTCGAATGTAATATTTTACATCATTCCTGGCGTGTCGGCCCGTAGTTCTCGGTGGTAACAATATATTCGTCTATAACGTTATGTATCGTAGCCTAAGGCAACCTAACATGCCGAATGTAATATTTTACAACATTCCTGGCGTGTCGTCGCCTACTTCTCGGTGGGGACATTATATACGTCTATAACGTTGTATATCCTAACCTAACGCAACCTAACATCTGGGATGTATTATTTTACAACATTCCTGACTCGTCTGTTCCTACTTTTCGGTGGGAACATTATATACGTCTATAACGTTGTATATCCTAGTCCGAGGCAACCTAACATGTCGAATGTAATATTTTACAACATTCCTGGCGTGTCGTCGCCTACTTCTCGATGGGGACATTATATACATCTATAACCTTGTATATCCTAACCTAAGGCAACCTAACATCTCGGATGTAATATTTTACAACATTCTGGCGTGTCGTCGCCTGCTTCTCGATGGGGACATTATATACGTCTATAACGTTGTATATCCTAACCTAACGCAACCTAACATTTGGGATGTAATATTTTACAACATTCCTCGCATGTCGGTGCCTACGTCTCGGTGGGAACATTATATACGTCTATAACGATAGATATCCTAACCTAAGGCAACCTAACACCTCGGATGTAATAGTTGACAACATTCCTGGCGTGTAGGCCCGTACTTCCCGGTGGTAACATTACATACGTCTATAACGTTATATATCCTAGCCTAAGGCCACCTAACATGTCGAATGTAATATTTTACAACATTCCTGACGCGTCGGCCCCTATTTTTCGGTGGGAACATTATATACGTCTATAACGTTATATATCCTAGTCTAAGGCAACCTAACATGTCGAATGTAATATTTTACAACATTCCTGGCGTGTCGTCGCCTACTTCTCGATGGGGACATTATATACGTCTATAACGTTGTATATCCTAACCTAACGCAACCTAACATCTCGTATGTAAGGTTTTACAACATTCCTGGCATGTCGGTCCCTACATCTCGGCGGGAACACACTATACGTCTATAACGTTGTATATCCTAACCTAACGCAACCTAACATTTGGGATGCAATATTTTACAACATTCCTGGCATGTCGGTGCCTACGTCTCGGTGGGAACATTATATACGTCTATAACGATATATGTCCCAACCTAAGGCAACCTAACACCTCGGATGTAATAGTTGACAACATTCCTGGCGTCTAGGCCCGTACTTCTCGGTGGGAACATTGTATACGTCTATAACGTTATATATCCTAGCCTAAGGCCACATAACATGTCGAATGTAATATTCTACAACATTCCTGGCGTGTCGTCGCCTGCTTCTCGATGGGGACATTATATACGTCTATAACGTTGTATATCCTAACCTAACCCAACCTAACATCTCGGATGTACTATTTTACAAAATTCCTGGCGTGTCGTCGCCTGCTTCTCGATGGAGACATTATATACGTCTATAACGTTGTATATCCTAACCTAACGCAACCTAACATCTGGGATGTATCATTTTACAACATTCCTGGCATGTCGGTCCCTACGTCTCTGTGGGAACATCATATACGTCTATAGCGATATATATCCTAACCGAAGGCAACGTAACATCTCGGATGTAATATTTTACAACATTCCTGGCGCGTCGGCTCCTATTTTTCGGTGGGAACATTATATACGTCTATAACGTTATATATCCTAACGTAAGGCAACATAACATCTCGGATGCAATATTTTACAACATTCCTGACGCGTCGGCCCCTAATTCTCGGTGAGAACATAATATACGTCTATAACGTTATATATCCTAGCCTAAGGTAACCTAACATGTCGGATGTAATATTTTACAACATTCCTGGCGTGTCGTCGCCTGCATCTCGATGGGGACATTATATACGTCTATATCGTTGTATATCCTAACCTAACGCAACCTAACTTCTGGGATTTAATATTTTACAACATTCCTGGCATGTCGGTCCCTACGTATCGGTGGTAACATTACATACGTCTATAACGTTATATATCCTAGCCTAAGGCGGCCTAACATGTCGAATGTAATATTTTACATCATTCCTGGCGTGTCGGCCCGTAGTTCTCGGTGGTAACAATATATTCGTCTATAACGTTATGTATCGTAGCCTAAGGCAACCTAACATGCCGAATGTAATATTTTACAACATTCCTGGCGTGTCGTCGCCTACTTCTCGATGGGGACATTATATACGTCTATAACGTTGTATATCCTAACCTAACGCAACCTAACATCTGGGATGTATTATTTTACAACATTCCTGACTCGTCTGTTCCTACTTTTCGGTGGGAACATTATATACGTCTATAACGTTGTATATCCTAGTCCGAGGCAACCTAACATGTCGAATGTAATATTTTACAACATTCCTGGCGTGTCGTCGCCTACTTCTCGATGGGGACATTATATACATCTATAACCTTGTATATCCTAACCTAAGGCAACCTAACATCTCGGATGTAATATTTTACAACATTCTGGCGTGTCGTCGCCTGCTTCTCGATGGGGACATTATATACGTCTATAACGTTGTATATCCTAACCTAACGCAACCTAACATTTGGGATGTAATATTTTACAACATTCCTGGCATGTCGGTGCCTACGTCTCGGTGGGAACATTATATACGTCTATAACGATAGATATCCTAACCTAAGGCAACCTAACACCTCGGATGTAATAGTTGACAACATTCCTGGCGTGTAGGCCCGTACTTCCCGGTGGTAACATTACATACGTCTATAACGTTATATATCCTAGCCTAAGGCCACCTAACATGTCGAATGTAATATTTTACAACATTCCTGACGCGTCGGCCCCTATTTTTCGGTGGGAACATTATATACGTCTATAACGTTATATATCCTAGTCTAAGGCAACCTAACATGTCGAATGTAATATTTTACAACATTCCTGGCGTGTCGTCGCCTACTTCTCGATGGGGACATTATATACGTCTATAACGTTGTATATCCTAACCTAACGCAACCTAACATCTCGTATGTAAGATTTTACAACATTCCTGGCATGTCGGTCCCTACATCTCGGCGGGAACACACTATACGTCTATAACGTTGTATATCCTAACCTAACGCAACCTAACATTTGGGATGCAATATTTTACAACATTCCTGGCATGTCGGTGCCTACGTCTCGGTGGGAACATTATATACGTCTATAACGATATATGTCCCAACCGAAGGCAACCTAACACCTCGGATGTAATAGTTGACAACATTCCTGGCGTCTAGGCCCGTACTTCTCGGTGGGAACATTGTATACGTCTATAACGTTATATATCCTAGCCTAAGGCCACATAACATGTCGAATGTAATATTCTACAACATTCCTGGCGTGTCGTCGCCTGCTTCTCGATGGGGACATTATATACGTCTATAACGTTGTATATCCTAACCTAACCCAACCTAACATCTCGGATGTACTATTTTACAAAATTCCTGGCGTGTCGTCGCCTGCTTCTCGATGGAGACATTATATACGTCTATAACGTTGTATATCCTAACCTAACGCAACCTAACATCTGGGATGTATCATTTTACAACATTCCTGGCATGTCGGTCCCTACGTCTCTGTGGGAACATCATATACGTCTATAGCGATATATATCCTAACCGAAGGCAACGTAACATCTCGGATGTAATATTTTACAACATTCCTGGCGCGTCGGCTCCTATTTTTCGGTGGAAACATTATATACGTCTATAACGTTATATATCCTAACGTAAGGCAACATAACATCTCGGATGCAATATTTTACAACATTCCTGACGCGTCGGCCCCTAATTCTCGGTGGGAACATAATATACGTCTATAACGTTATATATCCTAGCCTAAGGTAACCTAACATGTCGGATGTAATATTTTACAACATTCTGGCGTGTCGTCGCCTGCTTCTCGATGGGGAGATTATATACGTCTATAACGTTGTATATCCTAACCTAACGCAACCTAACATCTGGGATGTAATATTCCTGGCGTGTCGTCGCCTACTTCTGGATGGGGAGATTATATACGTCTATAACGTTATATATCCTAACCTAAGGCAACCTAACATCTCGTATGTAATATTTGACAACATTCCTGGCGTGTCGGCCCGTACTTCTCGGTGGTAACATTACATACGTCTATAAGGTTATATATCCTAGCCTAAGGCAACCTAACATGTCGAATGTAATATTTTACAACATTCCTGGCGTGTCGTCGCCTGCTTCTCGATGGGGACATTATATACGTCTATAACATTGTATATCCTAACCTAACGCAACCTAACATCTGGAATGTAATATTCTACAACATTCCTGGCATGTCGGCCCCTATTTCTCGGTGGGAATATTATATACGTCTATAACGTTATATATCCTAGCCTAAGGCAACCTAACATCTCGGGTTTAATATTTTACAACATTCCTGACGCGTCGGCCCCTATTTCTCGGTGGGAACATTATATACTTCTTTAACGTTATATATCATAACCTAAGGCAACCTAAAATCTCAACCGTAATAGTTTACAACATTCCTGGCGCTTCGGCTCCTACATTTCGGTGGGAACATTATATACGTCTATAACGTTACATATCCTAACGTAAGGCAACATAACATCTCGGATGTAATATTTTACAACATTCCTGGCGTGTCGTCGCCTGCTTCTCGATGGGGACATTATATACGTCTATCACGTTGTATATCCTAACCAAACGCAACCTAACATCTGGGATGTAATATTTTACAACATTCCTGGCATGTCGGCCCCTATTTCTCGGTGGGAATATTATATACGTCTATAACGTTATATATCCTAGCCTAAGGCAACCTAACATCTCGGGTTTAATATTTTAGAACATTCCTGACGCGTCGGCCCCTATTTCTCGGTGGGAATATTATATAAGTCTATAACGTTATATATCATAACCTAAGGCAACCTAAAATCTCTACCGTAATAGTTTACGACGTTCCTGGCGTGTCGGCTCGTACTTCTCGGTGCGAACATTATATACGTCTATAACGTTATATATCCTAACGTAAGGCAACATAACATCTCGGATGTAATATTTTACAACATTCCTGGCGTGTCGTCGCCTGCTTCTCGATGGGGACATTACATACGTCTATAACGTTGTATATCCTAACCTAACGCAACCTAACATCTGGGATGTAATATTGTACAACATTCCTGGCATGTCGGTCCCTACGTCTCGGTGGGAACGTTATATACGTCTATAACGATATATATCCAAACTTAAGGGAAACTAACATCTCGGATGTCATATTTTACAACATTCCTGGCGCTTCGGCCCCTATTTCTCGGTGGTAACATTATATACGTCTATAACGTTATATATCATAACCTAAGGCAACCTAAAATCTCTACCGTAATTGTTTACAACATTCCTGGCGTGTCGGCTCGTACTTCTCGGTGCGAACATTATATACGTCTATAACGTTATATATCCTAACGTAAGGCAACATACCATCTCGGATATAATATTTTACAACATTCCTGGCGTGTCGCCGCCTGCTTCTCGATGGGGAAATTATATACGTCTATAACGTTGTATATCCTAACCTAACGCAACCTAACATCTGGGATGTAATATTTTACAACATTCCTGGCATGTCGGTCCCTACGTCTCGGTGGGAACGTTATATACGTCTATAACGATATATATCCAAACTTAAGGGAAACTAACATCTCGGATGTCATATTTTACAACATTCCTGGCGCTTCGGCCCCTATTTCTCGGTGGTAACATTATATACGTCTATAACGTTATATATCATAACCTAAGGCAACCTAAAATCTCTACCGTCATAGTTTACAACATTCCTGGCGCTTCGGCTCCTACTTTTCGCTGAGAACGTTATATACGTCTATAACGTTACATATCCTAACGTAAGGCAACATAACATCTCGGATGTAATATTTTACAACATTCCTGGCATGTCGTCGCCTGCTTCTCGATGGGGACATTATATAAGTCTATATCGTTGTATATCCTAACCTAACGCAACCTAACATCTGGGATGTAATATTTTACAACATTCCTGGCATGTCGGTCCCTACGTCTCGGTGGTAACATTACATACGTCTATAACGTTATATATCCTAGCCTAAGGCGGCCTAACATGTCGAATGTAATATTTTACATCATTCCTGGCGTGTCGGCCCGTAGTTCTCGGTGGTAACAATATATTCGTCTATAACGTTATGTATCCTAGCCTAAGGCAACCTAACATGCAGAATGTAATATTTTACAACATTCCTGGCGTGTCGTCGCCTACTTCTCGATGGGGACATTATATACGTCTATAACGTTGTATATCCTAACCTAACGCAACCTAACATCTGGGATGTATCATTTTACAACATTCCTGGCATGTCGGTCCCTACGTCTCTGTGGGAACATCATATACGTCTATAGCGATATATATCCTAACCGAAGGCAACGTAACATCTCGGATGTAATATTTTACAACATTCCTGGCATGTCGGTCCCTACGTATCGGTGGTAACATTACATACGCCTATAACGTTATATATCCTAGCCTAAGGCGGCCTAACATGTCGAATGTAATATTTTACATCATTCCTGGCGTGTCGGCCCGTAGTTCTCGGTGGTAACAATATATTCGTCTATAACGTTATGTATCGTAGCCTAAGGCCACCTAACATGTCGAATGTAATATTTTACAGCATTCCTGACGCGTCGGCCCCTATTTTTCAGTGGGAACATTATATACGTCTATAACGTTATATATCCTAGTCTAAGGCAACCTAACATGTCGAATGTAATATTTTACAACATTCCTGGCGTGTTGTCGCCTACTTCTCGATGGGGACATTATATACATCTATAATCTTGTATATCCTGACCTAAGGCATCCTAACATCTCGGATGTAATATTTTACAACATTCCTGGCGTGTCGTCTCCTACTTCTGGATGGGGGCATTATATACATCTATAACGTTGTATATCCTAACCTAAGGGAACCTAACATCTCGGGTGTAATATTTTACAACATTCCTGACGCGACGGCCCCTATTTTTCGGTGGGAATATTATATACGTCTATAACATTGTATATCCTAACCTAAAGCAATCTAACATCTGGGATGTAATATTTTACAACATTCCTGGCGTGTCGTCGCCTAGTTTGGATGGGGTCATTATATACATCTATAACGCTGTATATCCTAACCTAAGGCAACCTAACATCTCGGATGTAATATTTTACAACATTCCTGGCATTTCGGTCCCTACATCTCGGTGGGAACATACTATACGTCTATAAAGTTGTATATCCTAACCTAAGGGAACCTAACATCTCGAGTGTAAACTTTTACAACATTCCTGACGCGTCGGGCCCTATTTTTCGGTGGGAACATTATATACGGCTATAACGTTATATTTCCTAACCTAACGCAACCTAACATTTGGGATGTAATATTTTACAACATTCGTTGCATGTCGGTGCCTACGTCTCGGTGGGAACATTATATACGTCTATAACGATATATATCCTAACCTAAGGCAACCTAAACCTCGGATGTAATAGTTGACAACATTCCTGGCGTGTAGGCCCGTACTTCTCGGTGGGAACATTGTATACGTCTATAACGTTATATATCCTAGCCTAAGGCGACCTTACATATCGAATGTAATATTTTACATCATTCCTGGCTTGTCGTCGCCTGCTTCTCGATTGGAACATTATTTACGTCTATAACGTTGTGTATCCTAACCTAACGCAACCTAACATCTGGGATGTAATATTCCTGGCGTGTCGTCGCCTGCTTCTCGATGGGGACATAATATACGTCTATAACGTTGTATATCCTAACGTAACGCAACCTAACATCTGGAATGTAATATTTTACAACATTCCTGGCGTGTCGTCGCCTGCTTCCCGATGGGGACATAATATACGTCTATAACGTTGTATATCCTTACCTAACGCAACCTAACATCTGGGATGTAATATTTTACCAGATTCCTGGCATGTTGGTCCACATGTCTCGGTGGAAACATTGTATACGTCTATAACGATATATATCCTAACCTAAGGCAACCTAACATCTCGGATGTAATAGTTGACAACATTCCAGGCGTGTCCGCCCGTACTTCTCGGTGGGAACATTATATACGTCTATAACGTTATATATCCTAGCCTAAGGCGACATAATATGTCGAATGTGATATTTTACAACATTCCTGGCGTGTCGTCTCCTGCTTCTCGATGGGGACATTATATACGTCTATAATTATGTATATCCTAACCTAACGCAACCTAACATCTGGGATGTAATATTTTACAAGATTCCTGGCATGTCGGTCCTCAAGTCTCGGTAGGAACATTATATACGTCTATAACGATATATATACTAAAGTAAAACAACCTAACATCTCAAATGTAATACTTTACAACATTCCTGGCATGTCGGTCCCTACATCTCGGTGGGAACATTCTATACTTCTATAATATTGTATATCCTAACCTAAGGCAACCTAACATCTCGGATGTAATATTTTACAGCATTCCTGGCATGCCGGTCCCTACTTCTCGGTGGAAACATTGTATACGTCTATAACGATATATATCCTAACCCAAGGCAACCTAACATCTCGGATGTAATAGTTGACAACATTCCAGGCGTGTAGGCCCGTACTTCTCGGTGGGAACATTGTATACGTCTATAACGTTATATATCCTAGCCTAAGGCGACCTAACATGTCGAATGTAATATTTTACAACATTCCTGGCGTGTCGTCGCCTACTTCTCGATGGAGACATTATATACATCTATAACATTGTATATCCTAACCTAAGGCAGCCTAAAATCTCGGATGTAATATTTTACAACATTCCTGTCATATCGGTCCCTACGTCTCGGTGTAAACATTGTATACGGCCATAACGATATATATCCTAGCCTAAGGCAACCTAACATCTCGGATGTAATATTTTACAACATTCCTGGCATATCGGTCCCTACTTCTCGGTGGAAACATTGTATACGTCTATAACGATATATCTCCTAGCCTAAGGCAACCTAACATCTCGGATGTAATATTTTACAACATTCCTGGCGCGTCGGCTCCTATTTTTCGGTGGGAACATTATATACGTCTATAACGTTATATATCCTAACCTAAGGGACCCTAACATGTCGTATGTAATATTTTACAACATTCCTGGCGTGTCCTAGCCTGCTTCTCGATGGGGACATTATATACGTCTATAACGTTGTATATCCTAACCTAAAGCAATCTAACATCTGGGATGTAATATTTTACAACATTCCTGGCGTGTCGTCGCCTAGTTTGGATGGGGTCATTATATACATCTATAACGCTGTATATCCTAACCTAAGGCAACCTAACATCTCGGATGTAATATTTTACAACATTCCTGGCATGTCGGTCCCTACATCTCGATGGGAACATACTATACGTCTATAACGTTGTATATCCTAACCTAAGGGATCCTAACATCTCGAGTGTAAACTTTTACAACATTCCTGACGCGTCGGGCCCTATTTTTCTGTGGGAACATTATATACGGCTATAACGTTATATATCCTAGCCTAAGGCAACCTAACATGTCGAATGTAATATTTTACAACATTCCTGTCGTGTCGTCGCCTGCTTCTCGATGGGGAGATTATATACGTCTATAACGTTGTATATCCTAACCTAACGCAACCTAACATTTGGAATGTAATGTTTTACAACATTCCTTGCATGTCAGTGCCTACGTCTCGGTGGGAACATTATATACGTCTATAACGATATATATCCTAACCTAAGGCAACCTAACACCTCGGATGTAATAGTTGACAACATTCCTGGCGTGTAGGCCCGTACTTCTCGGTGGGAACGTTGTATAAATCTATTACGTTATATATCCTAGCCTAAGGCGACCTAACATATCGTATGTAATATTTTACATCATTCCTGGCGTGTCGTCGCCTGCTTCTCGATGGGAACATTATATACGTCTATAACGTTGTGTATCCTAACCTAACGCAACCTAACATCTGGGATGTAATATTCCTGGCGTGTCGTCGCCTACTTCTGGATGGGGACATTATATACGTCTATAACGTTATCTATCCTAACCTAAGGCAACCTAACATCTCGGATGTAACAGTTGACAACATTCCTGGCGTGTCCACCCGTACTTCTCGGTGGGAACATTATATACGTCTATAACGTTATATATCTTAGCCTAAGGCCACATAACATGTGGAATGTAATATTTTACAACATTCCTGGCGTGTCGTCGCCTGCTTCTCGATGGGGACATTATATACATCTATAACATTGTATATCCTAACCTAAGGCAACCTAACATCTCGGATGTAATATTTTACAACATTCTGGCGTGTCGTCGCCTGCTTCTCGATGGGGAGATTATATACGTCTATAACGTTGTATATCCTAACCTAACGCAACCTAACATTTGGGATGTAATATTTTACAACATTCGTTGCATGTCGGTGCCTACGTCTCGGTGGGAACATTATATACGTCTATAACGATATATATCCTAACCTAAGGCAACCTAAACCTCGGATGTAATAGTTGACAACATTCCTGGCGTGTAGGCCCGTACTTCTCGGTGGGAACATTGTATACGTCTATAACGTTATATATCCTAGCCTAAGGCGACCTTACATATCGAATGTAATATTTTACATCATTCCTGGCTTGTCGTCGCCTGCTTCTCGATTGGAACATTATTTACGTCTATAACGTTGTGTATCCTAACCTAACGCAACCTAGCATCTGGGATGTAATATTCCTGGCGTGTCGTCGCCTACTTCTGGGTGGGGACATTATATACGTCTATAACGTTATATATCCGAACCTAAGGCAACCTAACATCTCGGATGTAATAGTTGACAACATTCCTGGCGTGTGCGCCCGTACTTCTCGGTGGGAACCTTATATACGTCTATAACGTTATATATCCTAGCCTAAGGCCACCTAACATGTCGAATGTAATATTTTACAGCATTCCTGACGCGTCGGCCCCTATTTTTCAGTGGGAACATTATATACGTCTATAACGTTATATATCCTAGTCTAAGGCAACCTAACATGTCGAATGTAATATTTTACAACATTCCTGGCGTGTTGTCGCCTACTTCTCGATGGGGACATTATATACATCTATAATCTTGTATATCCTGACCTAAGGCAGCCTAACATCTCGGATGTAATATTTTACAACATTCCTGGCGTGTCGTCTCCTACTTCTGGATGGGGGCATTATATACATCTATAACGTTGTATATCCTAACCTAAGGGAACCTAACATCTCGGGTGTAATATTTTACAACATTCCTGACGCGACGGCCCCTATTTTTCGGTGGGAATATTATATACGTCTATAACATTGTATATCCTAACCTAAAGCAATCTAACATCTGGGATGTAATATTTTACAACATTCCTGGCGTGTCGTCGCCTAGTTTGGATGGGGTCATTATATACATCTATAACGCTGTATATCCTAACCTAAGGCAACCTAACATCTCGGATGTAATATTTTACAACATTCCTGGCATTTCGGCCCTACATCTCGGTGGGAACATACTATACGTCTATAAAGTTGTATATCCTAACCTAAGGGAACCTAACATCTCGAGTGTAAACTTTTACAACATTCCTGACGCGTCGGGCCCTATTTTTCGGTGGGAACATTATATACGGCTATAACGTTATATTTCCTAACCTAACGCAACCTAACATTTGGGATGTAATATTTTACAACATTCGTTGCATGTCGGTGCCTACGTCTCGGTGGGAACATTATATACGTCTATAACGATATATATCCTAACCTAAGGCAACCTAAACCTCGGATGTAATAGTTGACAACATTCCTGGCGTGTAGGCCCGTACTTCTCGGTGGGAACATTGTATACGTCTATAACGTTATATATCCTAGCCTAAGGCGACCTTACATATCGAATGTAATATTTTACATCATTCCTGGCTTGTCGTCGCCTGCTTCTCGATTGGAACATTATTTACGTCTATAACGTTGTGTATCCTAACCTAACGCAACCTAGCATCTGGGATGTAATATTCCTGGCGTGTCGTCGCCTACTTCTGGGTGGGGACATTATATACGTCTATAACGTTATATATCCGAACCTAAGGCAACCTAACATCTCGGATGTAATAGTTGACAACATTCCTGGCGTGTGCGCCCGTACTTCTCGGTGGGAACCTTATATACGTCTATAACGTTATATATCCTAGCCTAAGGCCACCTAACATGTCGAATGTAATATTTTACAGCATTCCTGACGCGTCGGCCCCTATTTTTCAGTGGGAACATTATATACGTCTATAACGTTATATATCCTAGTCTAAGGCAACCTAACATGTCGAATGTAATATTTTACAACATTCCTGGCGTGTTGTCGCCTACTTCTCGATGGGGACATTATATACATCTATAATCTTGTATATCCTAACCTAAGGCAGCCTAACATCTCGGATGTAATATTTTACAACATTCCTGGCGTGTCGTCTCCTACTTCTGGATGGGGTCATTATATACATCTATAACGTTGTATATCCTAACCTAAGGGAACCTAACATCTCGGGTGTAATATTTTACAACATTCCTGACGCGACGGCCCCTATTTTTCGGTGGGAATATTATATACGTCTATAACGTTGTATATCCTAACCTAAAGCAATCTAACATCTGGGATGTAATATTTTACAACATTCCTGGCGTGTCGTCGCCTAGTTTGGATGGGGTCATTATATACATCTATAACGCTGTATATCCTAACCTAAGGCAACCTAACACCTCGGATGTAATATTTTACAACATTCCTGGCATGTCGGTCCCTACATCTCGGTGGGAACATACTATACGTCTATAAAGTTGTATATCCTAACCTAAGGGAACCTAACATCTCGAGTGTAAACTTTTACAACATTCATGACGCGTCGGGCCCTATTTTTCGGTGGGAACATTATATACGGCTATAACGTTATATTTCCTAGCCTAAGGCAACCTAACATGTCGAATGTAATATTTTACAACATTCCTGTCGTGTCGTCGCCTGCTTCTCGATGGGGAGATTATATACGTCTATAACGTTGTATATCCTAACCTAACGCAACCTAACATTTGGGATGTAATATTTTACAACATTCGTTGCATGTCGGTGCCTACGTCTCGGTGGGAACATTATATACGTCTATAACGATATATATCCTAACCTAAGGCAACCTAAACCTCGGATGTAATAGTTGACAACATTCCTGGCGTGTAGGCCCGTACTTCTCGGTGGGAACATTGTATACGTCTATAACGTTATATATCCTAGCCTAAGGCGACCTTACATATCGAATGTAATATTTTACATCATTCCTGGCTTGTCGTCGCCTGCTTCTCGATTGGAACATTATTTACGTCTATAACGTTGTGTATCCTAACCTAACGCAACCTAGCATCTGGGATGTAATATTCCTGGCGTGTCGTCGCCTACTTCTGGGTGGGGACATTATATACGTCTATAACGTTATATATCCGAACCTAAGGCAACCTAACATCTCGGATGTAATAGTTGACAACATTCCTGGCGTGTGCGCCCGTACTTCTCGGTGGGAACCTTATATACGTCTATAACGTTATATATCCTAGCCTAAGGCCACCTAACATGTCGAATGTAATATTTTACAGCATTCCTGACGCGTCGGCCCCTATTTTTCAGTGGGAACATTATATACGTCTATAACGTTATATATCCTAGTCTAAGGCAACCTAACATGGCGAATGTAATATTTTACAACATTCCTGGCGTGTTGTCGCCTACTTCTCGATGGGGACATTATATACATCTATAATCTTGTATATCCTAACCTAAGGCAGCCTAACATCTCGGATGTAATATTTTACAACATTCCTGGCGTGTCGTCTCCTACTTCTGGATGGGGGCATTATATACATCTATAACGTTGTATATCCTAACCTAAGGGAACCTAACATCTCGGGTGTAATATTTTACAACATTCCTGACGCGACGGCCCCTATTTTTCGGTGGGAATATTATATACGTCTATAACGTTATATATCATAACCTAAGGCAACCTAACATCTCGGATGTAATATTTTACAACATTCCTGGCATATCGGTCCCTACTTCTCGGTGGAAACATTGTATACGTCTATAACGATATATATCCTAGTCTAAGGCAACCTAACATCTCGGATGTAATATTTTACAACATTCCTGGCGCGTCGGCTCCTATTTTTCGGTGGGAACATTATATACGTCTATAACGTTATATATCCTAACCTAAGGGACCCTAACATGACGTATGTAATATTTTACAACATTCCTGGCGTGTCGAAGCCTGCTTCTCGATGGGGACATTATATACGTCTATAACGTTGTATATCCTAACCTAAAGCAATCTAACATCTGGGATGTAATATTTTACAACATTCCTGGCGTGTCGTCGCCTAGTTTGGATGGGGTCATTATATACATCTATAACGCTGTATATCCTAACCTAAGGCAACCTAACATCTCGGATGTAATATTTTACAACATTCCTGGCATGTCGGTCCCTACATCTCGGTGGGAACATACTATACGTCTATAACGTTGTATATCCTAACCTAAGGGAACCTAACATCTCGAGTGTAAACTTTTACAACATTCCTGACGCGTCGGGCCCTATTTTTCGGTGGGAACATTATATACGTCTATAACGTTATATATCCTAGTCTAAGGCCACCTAACATGTCGAATGTAATATTTTACGACATTCCTGACGCGTCAGCCTCTATTTTTCGGTGGGAACATTATATACGTCTATAACGTTATATATCCTAGTCTAAGGCAACCTAACATGGCGAATGTAATATTTTACAACATTCCTGGCGTGTTGTCGCCTACTTCTCGATGGGGACATTATATACATCTATAATCTTGTATATCCTAACCTAAGGCAGCCTAACATCTCGGATGTAGTATTTTACAACATTCCTGGCGTGTCGTCTCCTACTTCTGGATGGGGTCATTATATACATCCATAACGTTGTATATCCTAATCTAAGAGAACCTAACATCTCGGGTGTAATATTTTACAACATTCCTGACGCGTCGGTCCCTATTTTTCGGTGGGAATATTATATACGTCTATAACGTTATATATCCTAGCCTAAGGCAACCTAACACCTCGGATGTAATAGTTGACAACATTCCTGGCGTGTAGGCCCGTACTTCTCGGTGGGAACGTTGTATACATCTATAACGTTATATATCCCAGCCTAAGGCAACCTAACATATCGAATGTAATATTTTACATCATTCCTGGCGTGTCGTCGCCTGCTTCTCGATGGGAACATTATATACGTCTATAACGTTGTGTATCCTAACCTAACGCAACCTAACATCTGGGATGTAATATTCCTGGCCTGTCGTCGCCTACTTCTGGATGGGGACATTATATACGTCTACAACGATATATATCCTAACCTAAGGCAACCTAAACCTCGGATGTAATAGTTGACAACATTCCTGGCGTGTAGGCCCGTACTTCTCGGTGGGAACATTGTATACGTCTATAACGTTATATATCCTAGCCTAAGGCGACCTAACATATCGAATGTAATATTTTACATCATTCCTGGCTTGTCGGTCCCTACATCTCGGTGGGAACATACTATAAGTCTATAACGTTGTATATCCTAACCTAAGGGAACCTAACATCTCGAGTGTAAACTTTTACAACATTCCTGACGCGTCGGGCCCTATTTTTCGGTGGGAACGTTATATACGGCTATAACGTTATATATCCTAGCCTAAGGCAACCTAACATGTCGAATGTAATATTTTACAACATTCCTGGCATGTCGGTCCCTACATCTCGGTGGGAACATACTATACGTCTATAACGTTGTATATCCTAACCTAAGGGAACCTAACATCTCGGGTGTAATATTTTACAACATTCCTGTCGCGACGGCCCCTATTTTTCGGTGGGAATATTATATACGTCTATAACATTGTATATCCTAACCTAAAGCAATCTAACATCTGGGATGTAATATTTTACAACATTCCTGGCGTGTCGTCGCCTAGTTTGGATGGGGTCATTATATACATCTATAACGCTGTATATCCTAACCTAAGGCAACCTAACATCTCGGATGTAATATTTTACAACATTCCTGACATGTCGGTCCCTACATCTCGGTGGGAACATACTATACGTCTATAAAGTTCTATATCTTAACCTAAGGGAACCTAACATCTCGAGTGTAAACTTTTACAACATTCCTGACGCGTCGGGCCCTATTTTTCGGTGGGAACATTATATACGGCTATAACGTTATATTTCCTAGCCTAAGGCAACCTAACAATGTCGAATGTAATATTTTACAACATTCCTGTCGTGTCGTCGCCTGCTTCTCGATGGGGAGATTATATACGTCTATAACGTTGTATATCCTAACCTAACGCAACCTAACATTTGGGATGTAATATTTTACAACATTCGTTGCATGTCGGTGCCTACGTCTCGGTGGGAACATTATATACGTCTATAACGATATATATCCTAACCTAAGGCAACCTAAACCTCGGATGTAATAGTTGACAACATTCCTGGCGTGTAGGCCCGTACTTCTCGGTGGGAACATTGTATACGTCTATAACGTTATATATCCTAGCCTAAGGCGACCTTACATATCGAATGTAATATTTTACATCATTCCTGGCTTGTCGTCGCCTGCTTCTCGATTGGAACATTATTTACGTCTATAACTTTGTGTATCCTAACCTAACGCAACCTAGCATCTGGGATGTAATATTCCTGGCGTGTCGTCGCCTACTTCTGGATGGGGACATTATATACGTCTATAACGTTATATATCCGAACCTAAGGCAACCTAACATCTCGGATGTAATAGTTGACAACATTCCTGGTGTGTGCGCCCGTACTTCTCGGTGGGAACCTTATATACGTCTATAACGTTATATATCCTAGCCTAAGGCCACCTAACATGTCGAATGTAATATTTTACAGCATTCCTGACGCGTCGGCCCCTATTTTTCAGTGGGAACATTATATACGTCTATAACGTTATATATCCTAGTCTAAGGCAACCTAACATGTCGAATGTAATATTTTACAACATTCCTGGCGTGTTGTCGCCTACTTCTCGATGGGGACATTATATACATCTATAATCTTGTATATCCTAACCTAAGGCAGCCTAACATCTCGGATGTAATATTTTACAACATTCCTGGCGTGTCGTCTCCTACTTCTGGATGGGGGCATTATATACATCTATAACGTTGTATATCCTAACCTAAGGGAACCTAACATCTCGGGTGTAATATTTTACAACATTCCTGACGCGACGGCCCCTATTTTTCGGTGGGAATATTATATACGTCTATAACGTTGTATATCCTAACCTAAAGCAATCTAACATCTGGGATGTAATATTTTACAACATTCCTGGCGTGTCGTCGCCTAGTTTGGATGGGGTCATTATATACATCTATAACGCTGTATATCCTAACCTAAGGCAACCTAACATCTCGGATGTAATATTTTACAACATTCCTGGCATGTCGGTCCCTACATCTCGGTGGGAACATACTATACGTCTATAAAGTTGTATATCCTAACCTAAGGGAACCTAGCATCTCGAGTGTAAACTTTTACAACATTCCTGACGCGTCGGGCCCTATTTTTCGGTGGGAACATTATATACGGCTATAACGTTATATTTCCTAGCCTAAGGCAACCTAACATGTCGAATGTAATATTTTACAACATTCCTGTCGTGTCGTCGCCTGCTTCTCGATGGGGAGATTATATACGTCTATAACGTTGTATATCCTAACCTAACGCAACCTAACATTTGGGATGTAATATTTTACAACATTCGTTGCATGTCGGTGCCTACGTCTCGGTGGGAACATTATATACGTCTATAACGATATATATCCTAACCTAAGGCAACCTAAACCTCGGATGTAATAGTTGACAACATTCCTGGCGTGTAGGCCCGTACTTCTCGGTGGGAACATTGTATACGTCTATAACGTTATATATCCTAGCCTAAGGCGACCTAACATATCGAATGTAATATTTTACATCATTCCTGGCTTGTCGTCGCCTGCTTCTCGATGGGAACATTATTTACGTCTATAACTTTGTGTATCCTAACCTAACGCAACCTAGCATCTGGGATGTAATATTCCTGGCGTGTCGTCGCCTACTTCTGGATGGGGACATTATATACGTCTATAACGTTATATATCCGAACCTAAGGCAACCTAACATCTCGGATGTAATAGTTGACAACATTCCTGGCGTGTGCGCCCGTACTTCTCGGTGGGAACCTTATATACGTCTATAACGTTATATATCCTAGCCTAAGGCCACCTAACATGTCGAATGTAATATTTTACAGCATTCCTGACGCGTCGGCCCCTATTTTTCAGTGGGAACATTATATACGTCTATAACGTTATATATCCTAGTCTAAGGCAACCTAACATGTCGAATGTAATATTTTACAACATTCCTGGCGTGTTGTCGCCTACTTCTCGATGGGGACATTATATACATCTATAATCTTGTATATCCTAACCTAAGGCAGCCTAACATCTCGGATGTAATATTTTACAACATTCCTGGCGTGTCGTCTCCTACTTCTGGATGGGGGCATTATATACATCTATAACGTTGTATATCCTAACCTAAGGGAACCTAACATCTCGGGTGTAATATTTTACAACATTCCTGACGCGACGGCCCCTATTTTTCGGTGGGAATATTATATACGTCTATAACGTTGTATATCCTAACCTAAAGCAATCTAACATCTGGGATGTAATATTTTACAACATTCCTGGCGTGTCGTCGCCTAGTTTGGATGGGGTCATTATATACATCTATAACGCTGTATATCCTAACCTAAGGCAACCTAACATCTCGGATGTAATATTTTACAACATTCCTGGCATGTCGGTCCCTACATCTCGGTGGGAACATACTATACGTCTATAAAGTTGTATATCCTAACCTAAGGGAACCTAACATCTCGAGTGTAAACTTTTACAACATTCCTGACGCGTCGGGCCCTATTTTTCGGTGGGAACATTATATACGGCTATAACGTTATATTTCCTAGCCTAAGGCAACCTAACATGTCGAATGTAATATTTTACAACATTCCTGTCGTGTCGTCGCCTGCTTCTCGATGGGGAGATTATATACGTCTATAACGTTGCATATCCTAACCTAACGCAACCTAACATTTGGGATGTAATATTTTACAACATTCGTTGCATGTCGGTGCCTACGTCTCGGTGGGAACATTATATACGTCTATAACGATATATATCCTAACCTAAGGCAACCTAAACCTCGGATGTAATAGTTGACAACATTCCTGGCGTGTAGGCCCGTACTTCTCGGTGGGAACATTGTATACGTCTATAACGTTATATATCCTAGCCTAAGGCCACCTAACATGTCGAATGTAATATTTTACAGCATTCCTGACGCGTCGGCCCCTATTTTTCAGTGGGAACATTATATACGTCTATAACGTTATATATCCTAGTCTAAGGCAACCTAACATGGCGAATGTAATATTTTACAACATTCCTGGCGTGTTGTCGCCTACTTCTCGATGGGGACATTATATACATCTATAATCTTGTATATCCTAACCTAAGGCAGCCTAACATCTCGGATGTAATATTTTACAACATTCCTGGCGTGTCGTCTCCTACTTCTGGATGGGGGCATTATATACATCTATAACGTTGTATATCCTAACCTAAGGGAACCTAACATCTCGGGTGTAATATTTTACAACATTCCTGACGCGACGGCCCCTATTTTTCGGTGGGAATATTATATACGTCTATAACGTTGTATATCCTAACCTAAAGCAATCTAACATCTGGGATGTAATATTTTACAACATTCCTGGCGTGTCGTCGCCTAGTTTGGATGGGGTCATTATATACATCTATAACGCTGTATATCCTAACCTAAGGCAACCTAACATCTCGGATGTAATATTTTACAACATTCCTGGCATGTCGGTCCCTACATCTCGGTGGGAACATACTATACGTCTATAAAGTTGTATATCCTAACCTAAGGGAACCTAACATCTCGAGTGTAAACTTTTACAACATTCCTGACGCGTCGGGCCCTATTTTTCGGTGGGAACATTATATACGGCTATAACGTTATATTTCCTAGCCTAAGGCAACCTAACATGTCGAATGTAATATTTTACAACATTCCTGTCGTGTCGTCGCCTGCTTCTCGATGGGGAGATTATATACGTCTATAACGTTGCATATCCTAACCTAACGCAACCTAACATTTGGGATGTAATATTTTACAACATTCGTTGCATGTCGGTGCCTACGTCTCGGTGGGAACATTATATACGTCTATAACGATATATATCCTAACCTAAGGCAACCTAAACCTCGGATGTAATAGTTGACAACATTCCTGGCGTGTAGGCCCGTACTTCTCGGTGGGAACATTGTATACGTCTATAACGTTATATATCCTAGCCTAAGGCCACCTAACATGTCGAATGTAATATTTTACAGCATTCCTGACGCGTCGGCCCCTATTTTTCAGTGGGAACATTATATACGTCTATAACGTTATATATCCTAGTCTAAGGCAACCTAACATGGCGAATGTAATATTTTACAACATTCCTGGCGTGTTGTCGCCTACTTCTCGATGGGGACATTATATACATCTATAATCTTGTATATCCTAACCTAAGGCAGCCTAACATCTCGGATGTAATATTTTACAACATTCCTGGCGTGTCGTCTCCTACTTCTGGATGGGGGCATTATATACATCTATAACGTTGTATATCCTAACCTAAGGGAACCTAACATCTCGGGTGTAATATTTTACAACATTCCTGACGCGACGGCCCCTATTTTTCGGTGGGAATATTATATACGTCTATAACGTTATATATCATAACCTAAGGCAACCTAACATCTCGGATGTAATATTTTACAACATTCCTGGCATATCGGTCCCTACTTCTCGGTGGAAACATTGTATACGTCTATAACGATATATATTCTAGTCTAAGGCAACCTAACATCTCGGATGTAATATTTTACAACATTCCTGGCGCGTCGGCTCCTATTTTTCGGTGGGAACATTATATACGTCTATAACGTTATATATCCTAACCTAAGGGACCCTAACATGACGTATGTAATATTTTACAACATTCCTGGCGTGTCGAAGCCTGCTTCTCGATGGGGACATTATATACGTCTATAACGTTGTATATCCTAACCTAAAGCAATCTAACATCTGGGATGTAATATTTTACAACATTCCTGGCGTGTCGTCGCCTAGTTTGGATGGGGTCATTATATACATCTATAACGCTGTATATCCTAACCTAAGGCAACCTAACATCTCGGATGTAATATTTTACAACATTCCTGGCATGTCGGTCCCTACATCTCGGTGGGAACATACTATACGTCTATAACGTTGTATATCCTAACCTAAGGGAACCTAACATCTCGAGTGTAAACTTTTACAACATTCCTGACGCGTCGGGCCCTATTTTTCGGTGGGAACATTATATACGGCTATAACGTTATATATCCTAGCCTAAGGCAACCTAACATGTCGAATGTAATATTTTACAACATTCCTGTCGTGTCGTCGCCTGCTTCTCGATGGGGAGATTATATACGTCTATAACGTTGTATATCCTAACCTAACGCAACCTAACATTTGGGATGTAATGTTTTACAACATTCCTGGCGTGTCGTCGCCTGCTTCTCGATGGGAACATTATATACGTCTATAACGTTGTGTATCCTAACCTAAGGCAACCTAACACCTCGGATGTAATAGTTGACAACATTCCTGGCGTGTAGGCCCGTACTTCTCGGTGGGAACATTGTATACGTCTATAACGATATATATCCTAGCCTAAGGCGACCTAACATGTCGAATGTAATATTTTACATCATTCCTGGCGTGTCGTCGCCTGCTTCTCGATGGGAACATTACATACGTCTATAACGTTATATATCATAACCTAAGGCAACCGAACATCTGGAATGTAATATTTTACAACATTCCTGGCATATCAGTCCCTACTTCTCGGTGGAAACATTGTATACGTCTATAACGATATATATCCTAGCCTAGGGCAACCTAACATCTCGGATGTAATATTTTACAACATTCCTGCCGTGTCGTCGCCTACTTCTCGATGGGGACATTATATACGTCTATAACGTTATATATCCTAGCCTAAGGCAACCTGACATCTCGGATGTAACAGTTGACAACATTCCTGGCGTGTCCACCCGTACTTCTCGGTGGGAACATTATATACGTCTATAACGTTATATATCCTAGCCTAAGGCCACATAACATGTGGAATGTAATATTTTACAACATTCCTGGCGTGTCGTCGCCTGCTTCTCGATGGGGACATTATATACATCTATAACATTGTATATCCTAACCTAAGGCAACCTAACATCTCGGATGTAATATTTTACAACATTCTGGCGTGTCGGCGCCTGCTTCTCGATGGGGAGATTATATACGTCTATAACGTTGTATATCCTAACCTAACGCAACCTAACATTTGGGATGTAATATTTTACAACATTCGTTGCATGTCGGTGCCTACGTCCCGGTGGGAACATTATATACGTCTACAACGATATATATCCTAACCTAAGGCAACCTAAACCTCGGATGTAATAGTTGACAACATTCCTGGCGTGTAGGCCCGTACTTCTCGGTGGGAACATTGTATACGTCTATAACGTTATATATCCTAGTCTAAGGCCACCTAACATGTCGAATGTAATATTTTACGACATTCCTGACGCGTCAACCTCTATTTTTCGGTGGGAACATTATATACGTCTATAACGTTATATATCCTAGTCTAAGGCAACCTAACATGGCGAATGTAATATTTTACAACATTCCTGGCGTGTTGTCGCCTACTTCTCGATGGGGACATTATATACATCTATAATCTTGTATATCCTAACCTAAGGCAGCCTAACATCTCGGATGTAGTATTTTACAACATTCCTGGCGTGTCGTCTCCTACTTCTGGATGGGGTCATTATATACATCCATAACGTTGTATATCCTAACCTAAGAGAACCTAACATCTCGGGTGTAATATTTTACAACATTCCTGACGCGTCGGTCCCTATTTTTCGGTGGGAATATTATATACGTCTATAACGTTATATATCCTAGCCTAAGGCAACCTAACACCTCGGATGTAATAGTTGACAACATTCCTGGCGTGTAGGCCCGTACTTCTCGGTGGGAACGTTGTATACATCTATAACGTTATATATCCCAGCCTAAGGCAACCTAACATATCGAATGTAATATTTTACATCATTCCTGGCGTGTCGTCGCCTGCTTCTCGATGGGAACATTATATACGTCTATAACGTTGTGTATCCTAACCTAACGCAACCTAACATCTGGGATGTAATATTCCTGGCCTGTCGTCGCCTACTTCTGGATGGGGACATTATATACGTCTATAACGTTATATATCCGAACCTAAGGCAACCTAACATCTCGGATGTAATAGTTGACAACATTCCTGGTGTGTGCGCCCGTACTTCTCGGTGGGAACCTTATATATGTCTATAACGTTATATATCCTAGCCTAAGGCCACCTAACATCTCGGATGTAATATTTTACAACATTCCTGGCATGTCGGTCCCTACATCTCGGTGGGAACATACTATACGTCTATAACGTTGTATATCCTAACCTAAGGGAACCTAACATCTCGAGTGTAAACTTTTACAACATTCCTGACGCGTCGGGCCCTATTTTTCGGTGGGAACATTATATACGGCTATAACGTTATATATCCTAGCCTAAGGCAACCTAACATGTCGAATGTAATATTTTACAACATTCCTGTAGTGTCGTCGCCTGCTTCTCGATGGGGAGATTATATACGTCTATAACGTTGTATATCCTAACCTAACGCAACCTAACATTTGGGATGTAATGTTTTACAACATTCCTTGCATGTCAGTGCCTACGTCTCGGTGGGAACATTATATACGTCTATAACGATATATATCCTAACCTAAGGCAACCTAACACCTCGGATGTAATAGTTGACAACATTCCTGGCGTGTAGGCCCGTACTTCTCGGTGGGAACATTGTATACGTCTATAACGATATATATCCTAGCCTAAGGCGACCTAACATGTCGAATGTAATATTTTACATCATTCCTGGCGTGTCGTCGCCTGCTTCTCGATGGGAACATTACATACGTCTATAACGTTATATATCATAACCTAAGGCAACCGAACATCTGGAATGTAATATTTTACAACATTCCTGGCATATCAGTCCCTACTTCTCGGTGGAAACATTGTATACGTCTATAACGATATATATCCTAGCCTAGGGCAACCTAACATCTCGGATGTAATATTTTACAACATTCCTGCCGTGTCGTCGCCTACTTCTCGATGGGGACATTATATACGTCTATAACGATATACATCCAAACCTAAGGGAACCTAACATCTCGGATGTAATATTTTAAAACATTCCTGGCATGTCGGTCCCTACTTCTCGGTGGGAATATTATATACGTCTATAACGTTGTATATCCTAACGTAACGCAACCTAACATCTCGGATGTAATAGTTGGCAACATTCCAGGCGTGTCCGCCCGTACTTCTCGGTGGGAACATTATATACGTCTATAACGTTATATATCCTAGCCTAAGGCGACATAATATGTCGAATGTGATATTTTACAACATTCCTGGCGTGTCGTCTCCTGCTTCTCGATGGGGACATTATATACGTCTATAATGATGTATATCCTAACCTAACGCAACCTAACATCTGGGATGTAATATTTTACAAGATTCCTGTCATGTCGGTCCTCAAGTCTCGGTAGGAACATTATATACGTCTATAACGATATATATCCTAAAGTAAAGCAACCTAACATCTCGGATGTAATACTTTACAACATTCCTGGCATGTCGGTCCCTACATCTCGGTGGGAACATTCTATACTTCTATAACGATATATATCCTAGCCTAAGGCAACCTAACATGTCGAATGTAATATTTTACAACATTCCAGTCGTGTCGTCGCCTGCTTCTCGATGGGGAGATTATATACGTCTATAACGTTGTATATCCTAACCTAACGCAACCTAACATTTGGGATGTAATATTTTACAACATTCCTTGCATGTCGGTGCCTACGTCTCGGTGGGAACATTATATACGTCTATAACGATATATATCCTAACCTAAGGCAACCTAACACCTCGGATGTAATAGTTGACAACATTCCTGGCGTGCAGGCTCGTACTTCTCGGTGGGAACATTGTATACGTCTATAACGATATATATCCTAGCCTAAGGCGACCTAACATGTCGAATGTAATATTTTACATCATTCCTGGCGTGCCGTCGCCTGCTTCTCGATGGGAACATTGCATACGTCTATAACGATATATATCCTAGCCTAAGGCAACCTAACATGTCGAATGTAATATTTTACATCATTCCTGGCGTGTCGTTGCCTGCTTCTCGATGGGAACATTATATACGTCTATAACGTTCTGTATCCTAACCTAACGCAACCTAACATCTGGGATGTAATATTCCTGGCGTGTCGTCGCCTACTTCTGGATGGGGAGATTATATACGTCTATAACGTTATATATCCT
The DNA here is from genome assembly GCA_963969225.1 of Xylocopa violacea. Taxonomy (NCBI): domain Eukaryota; kingdom Metazoa; phylum Arthropoda; class Insecta; order Hymenoptera; family Apidae; genus Xylocopa; species Xylocopa violacea. Next base: position 3,101,968 of record CAXAJV010000678.1, read on the forward strand.
AACCTAAGGCAACCTAACATATCGGATGTAATAGTTGACAACATTCCTGGCGTGCCCGCCCGTACTTCTCGGTGGGAACATTATATACGTCTATAACGTTATATATCCTAGCCTAAGGCCACATAACATGTCGAATGTAATATTTTACAACATTCCAGGCGTGTCGTCGCCTGCTTCTCGATGGGGACATTATATACGTCTATAACGTTGTATATCCTAACCTAAAGCAACCTAACATCTGGGATGTAATATTTTACAAGATTCCTGGCATGTCGGTCCGCAAGTCTCGGTAGGAACATTATATACGTCTATAACGATATATATCCAAACCTAAGGGAACCTAACATCTCGGATGTAATATTTTACAACATTCCTGGCATGTCGGTCCCTACTTCTCGGTGGGAAAATTATATACGTCTATAACGTTATATATCATAACCTAAGGCAACCTAACTTCTCGGATGTAATATTTTACAACATTCCTGGCATATCGGTCCCTACATCTCGGTGGGGACATTATATACATCTATAACATTGTATATCCTAACCCAAGGCAACCTAACATCTCGGATGGAATATTTTACAACATTCCTGGCATATCGGTCCCTACTTATCGGTGGAAACATTGTATACGTCTATAACGATATATATCCTAGCCTAAGGCAACCTAACATCTCGAATGTAATATTTTATAACATTCCTGGCGTGTCTTCGCCTGCTTCTCGATGGGGACTTTATATACGTCTATAACGTTGCATATCCTAACCTACCGCAACCTAACATCTCGGATGTAATATTATACAACATTCCTGGCATGTCGGTCCCTACATCTCGGTGGGAACATACTATACGTCTATAACGTTGTATATCCTAACCTAAGGCAACCTAACAACTCGGATGTAATATTTTACCACATTCCTGGCATGTCGGTCCCTACTTCTCGGTGGAAGCATTGTATACGTCTATAACGATATATATCCTAACCTAGGGCAACCTAACATCTCGGATGTAATAGTTGACAACATTCCTGGCGTGTCCGCCCGTACTTCTCGGTGGGAACATTATATACGTCTATAACGATATATATCCTAACCTAAGGCAACCTAACGCCTCGGATGTAATAGTTGACAACATTCCTGGCCTGTAGGCCCGTACTTCTCGGTGGGAACATTGTATACGTCTATAACGTTATATATCCTAGCCTAAGGCGACCTAACATGACGAATGTAATATTTTACATCATTCCTGGCGTGTCGTCGCCTGCTTCTCGATGGGGACATTATATAAATCTATAACATTGTATATCGTAACCTAAGGCAACCTAACATCTCGGATGTAATATTTTACAACATTCTGGCGTGTCGTCGCCTGCTTCTCGATGGGGAGATTATATACGTCTATAACGTTGTATGTCCTAACCTAACGCAACCTAACATTTGGGATGTAATATTTTACAACATTCCTTGCATGTCGGTGCCTACGTCTCGGTGGGAACATTATATACGTCTATAACGATATATATCCTAACCTAAGGCAACCTAACACCTCGGATGTAATATTGTACAACATTCCTGACGCGTCGGCCCCTATTTTTCGGTGGGAACTTTATATACGTCTATATCGTTATATATCCTAGTCTAAGGCAACCTAACATGTCGAATGTAATATTTTACAACATTCCTGGCGTGTCGTCGCCTACTTCTCGATGGTGACATTATATACATCTATAACATTGTACATCCTAACCCAAGGCAACCTAACATCTCGGATGAAATATTTTACAACATTCCTGGCATATCGGTCCCTACTTCTCGGTGGAAACTTTGTATACGTCTATAACGATATATATCGTAGCCTAAGGCAACCTAACATCTCGGATGTAATATTTTACAACATTCCTGACGCGACGGCCCCTATTTTTCGGTGGGAATATTATATACGTCTATAACGTTATATATCATAACCTAAGGCAACCTAACATCTGGGATGTAATATTTTACAACATTCCTGGAGTGTCGTCGCCTACTTCTGGCTAGGGTCATAATATACATCTATAACGTTGTATATCCTAACCTAAGGCAACCTAACATCTCGGATGTAATATTTTACAACATTCCTGGCATGTCGGTCCCTACGTCTCGGTGGGAACATACTATACGTCTATAACGTTGTATATCCTAACCTAAGGGAACCTAACATCTCGGGAGTAATATTTTACAACATTCCTGACGCGTCGGCCCCTATTTTTCGGTGGGAACATTATATACGTCTATAACGATATATATCCTAACCTAAGGCAACCTAACACCTCGGATGTAATAGTTGACAACATTCCTGGCGTGTAGGCCCGTACTTCTCGGTGGGAACATTGTATACGTCTATAACGATATATATCCTAGCCTAAGGCGACCTAACATGTCGAATGTAATATTTTACATCATTCCTGGCGTGTCGTCGCCTACTTCTCGATGGGGACATTATATACATCTATAACATTGTATATCCTAACCCAAGGCAACCTAACATCTCGGATGAAATATTTTACAACATTCCTGGCATATCGGTCCCTACTTCTCGGTGGAAATATTGTATACGTCTATAACGATATATATCCTAGCCTAAGGCAAACTAACATCTCGGATGTAATATTTTACAACATTCTGGCGTGTCGTCTCCTGCTTCTTGATGGGGACATTATATACGTCTACAATGTTGTATATCCTTACCTAACGCAACCTAACATCTGGGATGTAATATTTTACAACATTCCTGGCATGTCGGTCCCCAAGTCTCGGTAGGAACATTATATACGTCTATAACGATATATATCCAAACGTAAGGGAACCTAACATCTCGGATGTAATATTTTTCAACATTCCTGGCATGTCGGTCCCTACTTCTCGGTGGGAATATTATATACGTCTATCACGTTATATATCATAACCTAAGGCAACCTAACTTCTCGGATGTAATATTTTACAACATTCCTGGCATATCGGTCCCTACATCTCGGTGGGGACATTATATACATCTATAACATTGTATATCCTAACCCAAGGCAACCTAACATCTCGGATGGAATATTTTACAACATTCCTGGCATATCGGTCCCTACTTATCGGTGGAAACATTGTATACGTCTATAACGATATATATCTTAGCCTAAGGCAACCTAACATCTCGGATGTAATATTTTACAACATTCTGGCGTGTCGTCGCCTGCTTCTCGATGGGGCGATTATATACGTCTATAACGTTGTATATCCTAACCTAACGCAACCTAACATTTGGGATGTAATATTTTACAACATTCCTTGCATGTCGGTGCCTACGTCTCGGTGGAAACATTATGTACGTCTATAACGATATATATCCTAACCTAAGGCAACCTAGCACCTCGGATGTAATAGTTGACAACATTCCTGGCGTGTAGGCCCGTACATCTCGGCGGGAACATTGTATACGTCTATAACGTTATATATCGTAGCCTAAGGCGACCTAACATGTCGAATGTCATATTTTACATCATTCCTGGCGTATCGTCGCCTGTTTCTCGATGGGAAAATTATATACGTCTATAACGTTGTGTATCCTAACGTAACGCAACCTAACATCTGGGATGTAATATTCCTGGCGTGTCGTCGCCTACTTCTGGATGGGGAGATTATATACGTCTATAACGTTATATATCCTAACCTAAGGCAACCTAACATCTCGGATGTAATAGTTGACAACATTCCTGGCGTGTCCGCCCGTACTTCTCGGTGGGAACATTATATACGCCTATAACGTTATATATCCTAGCCTAAGGCCACATAACATGTCGAATGTCATATTTTACAACATTCCTGGCGTGTCGTCCCCTGCTTCTCGATGGGGACATTATATACGTCTATAACGTTGTATATCCTAACCTAAAGCAACCTAACATCTGGGATGTAATATTTTACAAGATTCCTGGCATGTCGGTCCTCAAGTCTCCGTAGGAACATTATATAAGTCTATGACGATATATATCCTAACCAAAAGCAACCTATCATCTCGGATGTAATACTTTACAACATTCCTGGCATGTCGGCCCCTACATCTCGGTGGGAACATTCTATACTTCTATAACATTGTATATCCTAACCTAAGGCAACCTAACATCTCGGATGTAATATTTTACAACATTCCTGGCATGTCGGTCCCTACTTCTCGGTGGAAACATTGTATACGTCTATAACGTTATATATCCTAACCTAAGGCAACCTAACATCTCGGATGTAATAGTTGACAACATTCCTGGCGTGTCCGCCCGTACTTTTCGGTGGGAACATTGTATACGTCTATAACGTTATATATCCTAGCCTAAGGCCACCTAACATATCGAATGTAATATTTTACATCATTCGTGGCGTGTCGTCGCCTGCTTCTCGATGGGAACATTATATACGACTATAGCGTTGTGTAGCCTAACCTAACGCAACCTAACATCTGGGATGTAATATTCCTGGCGTGTCGTCGCCTACCTCTGGATGGGTACATTATATACGTCTATAACGTTATATATCCTAACCTAAGGCAACCTAACATCTCGGATGTAATAGTTGACAACATTGCTAGCGTGTCCGCCCGTACTTCTCGGTGGGAACCTTATATACGTCTATAACGTTGTATATCCTAGCCTAAGGCCACCTAACATGTCGAATGTAATATTTTACATCATTCCTGGCGTGTCGTCGCCTGCTTCTCGATGGGAACATTATATACGTCTATAACGTTGTGTATCCTAACCTAACGCAACCTAACATCTGGGATGTAATATTCCTGGCGTGTCGTCGCCTACTTCTGGATGGGGACATTATATACGTCTATAACGTTATATATCCTAACCGAAGGCAACCTAACATCTCGGATGTAATATTTTACAACATTCTGGCGTGTCGTCGCCTGCTTCTCGATGGGGAGATTATATACGTCTATAACGTTGTATGTCCTAACCTAACGCAACCTAACATTTGGGATGTAATATTTTACAACATTCCTTGCATGTCGGTGCCTACGTCTCGGTGGGAACATTATATACGTCTATAACGATATATATCCTAACCTAAGGCAACCTAACACCTCGGATGTAATATTTTACAACATTCCTGACGCGTCGGCCCCTATTTTTCGGTGGGAACTTTATATACATTTATATCGTTATATATCCTAGTCTAAGGCAACCTAACATGTCGAATGTAATATTTTACAACATTCCTGGCGTGTCGTCGCCTACTTCTCGATGGGGACATTATATACGTAGATATCATAATATATCCTAGCCTAAGGCAACCTAACATGTCGAATGTAATATTTTACAACATTCCTGGCGTATCGTCGCCTACTTCTCGATGGGGACATTATATACATCTATAACATTGTATATCGTAACCCAAGGCAACCTAACATCTCGGATGAAATATTTTACAACATTCCTGGCATATCGGTCCCTACTTCTCGGTGGAAACATTGTATACGTCTATAACGATATATATCCTAGCCTAAGGCAACCTAACATCTCGGATGTAATATTTTACAACATTCTGGCGTGTCGTCTCCTGCTTCTCGATGGGGACATTATATACGTCTACAATGTTGTATATCCTAACCTAAAGCAACCTAACATCTGGGATGTAATATTTTACAAGATTCCTGGCATGTCGGTCCCCAAGTCTCGGTAGGAACATTATATACGTCTATAACGATATATATCCAAACGTAAGGGAACCTAACATCTCGGATGTAATATTTTACAACATTCCTGGCATGTCGGTCCCTACTTCTCGGTGGGAATATTGTATACGTCTATAACGTTATATATCATAACGTAAGGCAACCTAACATCTGGGATGTAATATTTTACAACATTCCTGGAGTGTCGTCGCCTACTTCTGGCTAGGGTCATAATATACATCTATAACGTTGTATATCCTAACCTAAGGCAACCTAACATCTCGAATGTAATATTTTATAACATTCCTGGCGTGTCGCCGCCTGCTTCTCGATGGGGATATTATATACGTCTATAACGTTGTATATCCTAACCTAACGCAACCTAACATCTCGGATGTAATATTTTACAACATTCCTGGCATGTCGGTCCCTACGTCTCGGTGGGAACATACTATACGTCTATAACGTTGTATATCCTAACCTAAGGGAACCTAACATCTCGGGAGTAATATTTTACAACATTCCTGACGCGTCGGCCCCTATTTTTCGGTGGGAACATTATATACGTCTATAAAGTTATATATCCTAGCCTAAGGCAACCTAACATGTCGAATGTAATACTTTACAACATTCCTGGCCTGTCGTCGCTAACTTCTCGATGGGGACATTATATACATCTATAACATTGTATATCCTAACCTAAGGCAACCTAACATCTCGGATATAATATTTTACAACATTCTGGCGTTTCGTCGCCTGCTTCTCGATGGGGAGATTATATACTTCTATAACATTGTATATCCTAAATTAACGCAACCTAACATTTGGGATGTATTATTTTACAACATTCCTTGCATGTCGGTGCCTACGTCTCGGTGGGAACATTATATACGTCTATAACGATATATATCCTAACCTAAGGCAACCTAACACCTCGGATGTTATAGTTGACCACATTCCTGGCGTGTAGGTCCGTACTTCTCGGTGGGAACATTGTATACGTCTATAACGTTATATATCCTAGCTTAAGGCGACCTAACATATCGAATGTAATATTTTACATCATTCCTGGCGTGTCGTCGCCTGCTTCTCGATGGGAACATTATATACGTCTATAACGTTGTGTATCCTAACCTAACGCAACCTAACATCTGGGATGTAATATTCCTGGCGTGTCGTCGCCTACTTCTGGATGGGGACATTATATACGTCTATAACATTATATATCCTAACCTAAGGCAACCTAACATCTCGGATGTAATATTTTACAACATTCCTTGCATGTCGGTGCCTACGTCTCGGTGGGAACATTATATACGTCTATAACGATATATATCCTAACCTAAGGCAACCTAACACCTCGGATGTAATATTTTACAACATTCCTGACGCGTCGGCCCCTATTTTTCAGTGGGAACTTTATATACGTCTATATCGTTATATATCCTAGTCTAAGGCAACCTAACATGTCGAATGTAATATTTTACAACATTCCTGGCGTGTCGTCGCCTACTTCTCGATGGGGACATTATATACTTCTATAACATTGTATATCGTAACCTAAGGCAACCTAACATCTCGGATGTAATATTTTACAACATTCTGGCGTGTCGTCGCCTGCTTCTCGATGGGGAGATTATATACGTCTATAACGTTGTATGTCCTAACCTAACGCAACCTAACATCTGGGATGTAATGTTTTACAAGATTCCTGGCATGTCGGTCCCCAAGTATCGGTAGGAACATTATATACGTCTATAACGATATATATCCTAACCTAAGGGAACCTTACATCTCGGATGTAATATTTTACAACATTCCTGGCGTGTCGTCGCCTACTTCTGGATGGGGACATTATATACATCTATAACGTCATATATCCTAACCGAAGGGAACATAACATCTCGGGTGTAATATTTTACAACATTCCTGGCGTGTCGTCGCCTACTTCTCGATGGGGACATTATATACATCTATAACATTGTATATCCTAACCTAAGGCAACCTAACATCTCGGATGTAATATTTTACAACATTCTGGCGTGTCGTCGCCTACTTCTGGATGGGGACATTATATACGTCTATAACGTTATATATCCTAACCTAAGGCAACCTAACATCTCGGATGTAATAGTTGACAACATTCCTGGCGTGTCCGCCCGTACTTCTCGGTGGGAACATTATATACGTCTATAACGTTATATATCCTAGCCTAAGGCCACCTAACGTGTCGAATGTAAAATTTTACAGCATTCCTGACGCGTCGGCCCCTATTTTTCGGTGGCAACATTATATACGTCTATAACGTTATATATCCTAGTCTAAGGCAACCTAACATGTCGAATGTAATATTTTATAACATTCCTGGTATGTCGGTCCCTACATCTCGGTGGGAACATACTATACGTCTATAACGTTGTTTATCCTAACCTAAGGGAACCTAACATCTCGGGTGTAATATTTTACAACATTCCTTACGCGTCGGCCCCTATTTTTCGGTGGGAACATTATATACGTCTATAACGTTATATATCCTAGCCTAAGGCAACCTAACATGTCGAATGTAATATGTTACAACATTCCTGGCGTGTCGTCGCCTACTTCTCGATGGGGACATTATATACATCTATAACATTGTATATCCTAACCTAAGGGTACCTAACAACTCGGATGTAATATTTTACAACATTCTGGCGTTTCGTCGCATGCTTCTCGATGGGGTGATTATATACTTATATAACGTTGTACATCCTAACCTAACGCAACCTAACATTTGGGATGTAATATTTTACAACATTCCTTGCATGTCAGTGCCAACGTCTCGGTGGGAACATTATATACGTCTATAACGATATATATCCTAACCTAAGGCAACCTAACACCTCGGATGTAATAGTTGACAACATTCCTGGCGTGTAGGCCCGTACTTCTCGGTGGGAACATTGTATACGTCTATAACGTTGTATATCCTAACGTAACGCAACCTAACATTTGGGATGTAATATTTTACAACATTCCTGGCATGTCGGTCCCTACTCCTCGGCGGAAACATTGTATACGTCTATAACGATATATATCCTAGTCTAAGGCAACCTAATATGTCAAATGTAATATTTTACAACATTCCTGGCGTGTCGTCGCCTACTTCTCGATGGGGACATTATATAAATCTATAACCTTGTATATCCTAACCTAAAGCAGCCTAACATCTCGGATGTAATATTTCACAACATTCCTGGCATGTCGGTCCCTACTTCTCGGTGGAAACATTGTATACGTCTATAACGATATATATGCTAACCTAAGGCAAACTAACATCTCGGATGTAATAGTTGACAACATTCCAGGCGTGTCAGCCCGTACTTCTCGGTGGGAACATTATATACGTCTATAACGCTATATATCTTAGCCTAAGGCGACCTAACATGTCGAATGTAATATTTTACAACATTCCTGGCCTGTCGTCTCCTGCTCCTCGATGGGGACATTATATACGTCTATAACGTTGTATATCCTAACCTAAAGCAACCTAACATCTCGGATGTAATAGTTGACAACATTCCTGGCGTGTAGGCCCGTACTTCTCGGTGAGAACATTCTATACGTCTATAGCGTTGTATATCCTAGCCTAAGGCGACCTAATATATCGAACGTAATATTTTACATCATTCCTGGCGTCTCATCGCCTGCTTCTCAATGGGAACATTATATACGTCTATAACGTTGTATATCCTAACCTAACGCAACCTAACATCTGGGATGTAATATTCCTGGCGTGTCGTCGCCTACACCTGGATGGGGACATTATATACGTCTATAACATTATATATCCTAACCTAAGGCAACCTAACATCTCGGATGTAATATTTTACAACATTCCTGGCATGTCGGTCCCTACATCTCGGTGGGAACATACTATACGTCTATAACGTTGTATATCCTAACCTAAGGGAACCTAACACCTCGGGTGTAATATTTTACAACATTCCCAACACGTCGGCCCCTATTTTTCGGTGAGAACATTATATACATTTATAACGGTATATATCCTAGCCTAAGGCAACCTAACATCTCGGATGTAATAGTTGACATCATTCCTGCCGTGTCCGCCCGTACTTCTCGGTGGGAACATTATATACGTCTATAACGTGATATATCCTAGCCTAAGGCTACATAACATGTCGAATGTAATATTTTACAACATTCCTGGCGTGTCGTCGCCTGCTTCTCGATGGGGACATTATATACGTCTATAACGTTGTATATCCTAACCTAAAGCAACCTAACATCTGGGATGTAATATTTTACAAGATTCCTGGCATGTCGGTCCCCAAGTCTCGGTAGGAACATTATATACGTCTATAACGATATATATCCAAACCTAAGGGAACCTAACATCTCGGATGTAATATTTTACAACATTCCTGGCATGTCGGTCCCTACTTCTCGGTGGTAGTATTATATACGTCTATAACGTTATATATCATAACCTAAGGCAACCTAACATCTCGGATGTAATATTTTACAACATTCCTGGCATATGGGTCCCTACTTCTCGGTGGAAACATTGTATACGTCTATAACGATATATATCCTAGCCTAAGGCAACCTAACATCTCGGATGTAATATTTTACAACATTCCTGGCGTGTCGTCGCCTACTTCTCGATGGGGACATTATATACATCTATAACATTGTATATCCTAACCTAAGGCAACCTAACATCTCGGATGTAATATTTTACAACATTCTGGCGTGTCGTCGCCTGCTTCTCGATGGGGAGATTATATACGTCTATAACGTTGTATATCCTAACCTAACGCAACCTAACATTTGGGATGTAATATTTTACATCATTCCTTGCATGTCGGTGCCTACGTCTCGGTGGGAACAGTATATACGTCTATAACGATATATATCCTAACCTAAGGCAACCTAACACCTCGGATGTAATAGTTGACAACATTCCTGTCGTGTCCGCCCGTACTTCTCGGTGGGAACATTATATACGTCTATAACGTTATATATCCTAGCCTAAGGCCACCTAACGTGTCGAATGTAAAATTTTACAGCATTCCTGACGCGTCGGCCCCTATTTTTCGGTGGCAACATTATATACGTCTATAACGTTATATATCCTAGTCTAAGGCAACCTAACATGTCGAATGTAATATTTTATAACATTCCTGGCGTGTCGTCGCCTGCTTCTCGATGGGGACATTATATACGTCTATAACGTTGTATATCCTAACCTAACGCAACCTAACATCTCGGATGTAATATTTTACAACATTCCTGGCGTGTCGTCGCCTACTTCTGGATAGGGTCATTATATACATCTATAACGTTGTATATCCTAACCTAAGGCAACCTAACATCCCGAATGTAATATTTTATAACATTCCTGGCGTGTCGTCGCCTGCTTCTCGATGGGGACATTATATACGTCTATAACGTTGTATATCCTAACCTAACGCAACCTAACATTTGGGATGTAATATTTTACAACATTCCTTGCATGTCAGTGCCAACGTCTCGGTGGGAACATTATATACGTCTATAACGATATATATCCTAACCTAAGGCAACCTAACACCTCGGATGTAATAGTTGACAACATTCCTGGCGTGTAGGCCCGTACTTCTCGGTGGGAACATTGTATACGTCTATAACGTTGTATATCCTAACGTAACGCAACCTAACATTTGGGATGTAATATTTTACAACATTCCTGGCATGTCGGTCCCTACTCCTCGGCGGAAACATTGTATACGTCTATAACGATATATATCCTAGTCTAAGGCAACCTAATATGTCAAATGTAATATTTTACAACATTCCTGGCGTGTCGTCGCCTACTTCTCGATGGGGACATTATATAAATCTATAACCTTGTATATCCTAACCTAAAGCAGCCTAACATCTCGGATGTAATATTTCACAACATTCCTGGCATGTCGGTCCCTACTTCTCGGTGGAAACATTGTATAAGTCTATAACGATATATATGCTAACCTAAGGCAAACTAACATCTCGGATGTAATAGTTGACAACATTCCAGGCGTGTCAGCCCGTACTTCTCGGTGGGAACATTATATACGTCTATAACGCTATATATCTTAGCCTAAGGCGACCTAACATGTCGAATGTAATATTTTACAACATTCCTGGCCTGTCGTCTCCTGCTCCTCGATGGGGACATTATATACGTCTATAACGTTGTATATCCTAACCTAAAGCAACCTAACATCTCGGATGTAATAGTTGACAACATTCCTGGCGTGTAGGCCCGTACTTCTCGGTGAGAACATTCTATACGTCTATAGCGTTGTATATCCTAGCCTAAGGCGACCTAATATATCGAACGTAATATTTTACATCATTCCTGGCGTCTCATCGCCTGCTTCTCAATGGGAACATTATATACGTCTATAACGTTGTATATCCTAACCTAACGCAACCTAACATCTGGGATGTAATATTCCTGGCGTGTCGTCGCCTACACCTGGATGGGGACATTATATACGTCTATAACATTATATATCCTAACCTAAGGCAACCTAACATCTCGGATGTAATATTTTACAACATTCCTGGCATGTCGGTCCCTACATCTCGGTGGGAACATACTATACGTCTATAACGTTGTATATCCTAACCTAAGGGAACCTAACACCTCGGGTGTAATATTTTACAACATTCCCAACACGTCGGCCCCTATTTTTCGGTGAGAACATTATATACATTTATAACGGTATATATCCTAGCCTAAGGCAACCTAACATCTCGGATGTAATAGTTGACAACATTCCTGCCGTGTCCGCCCGTACTTCTCGGTGGGAACATTATATACGTCTATAACGTGATATATCCTAGCCTAAGGCTACATAACATGTCGAATGTAATATTTTACAACATTCCTGGCGTGTCGTCGCCTGCTTCTCGATGGGGACATTATATACGTCTATAACGTTGTATATCCTAACCTAAAGCAACCTAACATCTGGGATGTAATATTTTACAAGATTCCTGGCATGTCGGTCCCCAAGTCTCGGTAGGAACATTATATACGTCTATAACGATATATATCCAAACCTAAGGGAACCTAACATCTCGGATGTAATATTTTACAACATTCCTGGCATGTCGGTCCCTACTTCTCGGTGGTAGTATTATATACGTCTATAACGTTATATATCATAACCTAAGGCAACCTAACATCTCGGATGTAATATTTTACAACATTCCTGGCATATGGGTCCCTACTTCTCGGTGGAAACATTGTATACGTCTATAACGATATATATCCTAGCCTAAGGCAACCTAACATCTCGGATGTAATATTTTACAACATTCCTGGCGTGTCGTCGCCTACTTCTCGATGGGGACATTATATACATCTATAACATTGTATATCCTAACCTAAGGCAACCTAACATCTCGGATGTAATATTTTACAACATTCTGGCGTGTCGTCGCCTGCTTCTCGATGGGGAGATTATATACGTCTATAACGTTGTATATCCTAACCTAACGCAACCTAACATTTGGGATGTAATATTTTACATCATTCCTTGCATGTCGGTGCCTACGTCTCGGTGGGAACAGTATATACGTCTATAACGATATATATCCTAACCTAAGGCAACCTAACACCTCGGATGTAATAGTTGACAACATTCCTGTCGTGTCCGCCCGTACTTCTCGGTGGGAACATTATATACGTCTATAACGTTATATATCCTAGCCTAAGGCCACCTAACGTGTCGAATGTAAAATTTTACAGCATTCCTGACGCGTCGGCCCCTATTTTTCGGTGGCAACATTATATACGTCTATAACGTTATATATCCTAGTCTAAGGCAACCTAACATGTCGAATGTAATATTTTATAACATTCCTGGCGTGTCGTCGCCTGCTTCTCGATGGGGACATTATATACGTCTATAACGTTGTATATCCTAACCTAACGCAACCTAACATCTCGGATGTAATATTTTACAACATTCCTGGCGTGTCGTCGCCTACTTCTGGATAGGGTCATTATATACATCTATAACGTTGTATATCCTAACCTAAGGCAACCTAACATCCCGAATGTAATATTTTATAACATTCCTGGCGTGTCGTCGCCTGCTTCTCGATGGGGACATTATATACGTCTATAACGTTGTATATCCTAACCTAACGCAACCTAACATCTCGGATGTAATATTTTACAACATTCCTGGCATGTCGGTCCCTACATCTCGGTGGGAACATACTATACGTCTATAACGTTGTTTATCCTAACCTAAGGGAACCTAACATCTCGGGTGTAATATTTTACAACATTCCTTACGCGTCGGCCCCTATTTTTCGGTGGGAACATTATATACGTCTATAACGTTATATATCCTAGCCTAAGGCAACCTAACATGTCGAATGTAATATGTTACAACATTCCTGGCGTGTCGTCGCCTACTTCTCGATGGGGACATTATATACATCTATAACATTGTATATCCTAACCTAAGGGTACCTAACAACTCGGATGTAATATTTTACAACATTCTGGCGTTTCGTCGAATGCTTCTCGATGGGGTGATTATATACCTATATAACGTTGTACATCCTAACCTAACGCAACCTAACATTTGGGATGTAATATTTTACAACATTCCTTGCATGTCGGTGCCAACGTCTCGGTGGGAACATTATATACGTCTATAACGATATATATCCTAACCTAAGGCAACCTAACACCTCGGATGTAATAGTTGACAACATTCCTGGCGTGTAGGCCCGTACTTCTCGGTGGGAACATTGTATACGTCTATAACGTTGTATATCCTAACCTAACGCAACCTAACATTTGGGATGTAATATTTTACAACATTCCTGGCATGTCGGTCCCTACTCCTCGGCGGAAACATTGTATACGTCTATAACGATATATATCCTAGTCTAAGGCAACCTAATATGTCAAATGTAATATTTTACAACATTCCTGGCGTGTCGTCGCCTACTTCTCGATGGGGACATTATATAAATCTATAACCTTGTATATCCTAACCTAAAGCAGCCTAACATCTCGGATGTAATATTTCACAACATTCCTGGCATGTCGGTCCCTACTTCTCGGTGGAAACATTGTATACGTCTATAACGATATATATGCTAACCTAAGGCAAACTAACATCTCGGATGTAATAGTTGACAACATTCCAGGCGTGTCAGCCCGTACTTCTCGGTGGGAACATTATATACGTCTATAACGCTATATATCTTAGCCTAAGGCGACCTAACATGTCGAATGTAATATTTTACAACATTCCTGGCCTGTCGTCTCCTGCTCCTCGATGGGGACATTATATACGTCTATAACGTTGTATATCCTAACCTAAAGCAACCTAACATCTCGGATGTAATAGTTGACAACATTCCTGGCGTGTAGGCCCGTACTTCTCGGTGAGAACATTCTATACGTCTATAGCGTTGTATATCCTAGCCTAAGGCGACCTAATATATCGAACGTAATATTTTACATCATTCCTGGCGTCTCATCGCCTGCTTCTCAATGGGAACATTATATACGTCTATAACGTTGTATATCCTAACCTAGCGCAACCTAACATCTGGGATGTAATATTCCTGGCGTGTCGTCGCCTACTTCTGGATAGGGACATTATATACGTCTATAACGTTATATATCCTAACCTAAGGGAACCTAACATCTCGGGTGTAATATTTGAAAACATTCCCGGCGTGTTAGCCCGTACTTCTCGGTGGGAACATCATATACGTCTATAGCGATATATATCATAGCCTAAGGCAACCTAACATCTCGGATGTAATATTTTACAACATTCCTGGCGCGTCGGCTCCTATTTTTCGGTGGGAACATTATATACGTCTATAACGTTATATATCCTAACCTAAGGGAATCTAACATCTCGGGTGTAATATTTTACAACATTCATGACACGTCGTCGCCTGCTTCTCGATGGGGACATTATATAAGTCTATAACGTTGTATATCCTAACCTAACGCAACCTAACATCTGGGATGTAATATTCCTGTCGTGTCGTCGCCTACTTCTGGATGGGGACATTGTATACGTCTATAACGATATATATCCTAGTGTAAGGCAACCTAATATGTCAAATGTAATATTTTACAACATTCCTGGCGTGTCGTCGCCTACTTCTCGATGGGGACATTATATAAATCTATAACGTTGTATATCCTAACCTAACGCAGCCTAACATCTCGGATGTAATATTTTATAACATTCCTGGCGCTTCGGCTCCTACTTTTCGGTGGGAACATTATATACGTCTATAACGTTGTGTATCCTAACCTAACGCAACCTAACATCTGGGATGTAATATTTTACAACATTCCTGGCATGTCGGCCCCTATTTCTCGGTGGGAATATTATATACGTCTATAACGTTATATATCCTAGCCTAAGGCAACCTAACATCTCGAGTTTAATATTTTACAACATTCCTGACGCGTCGGCCCCTATTTCTCGGTGGGAACATTATATACGTCTATAACGTTATATATCATAACCTAAGGCAACCTAAAATCTCTACCGTAACAGTTTACAACATTCCTGGCGTGTCGGCACGTACTTCTCGGTGCGAACATTATATACGTCTATAACGTTATATATCCTAGCCTAAGGCAACCTAAGATGTCGAATGTAATATTTTACAACATTCCTGGCGTGTCGTCGCCTACTTCACGATGGGGACATTATATACATCTATAACATTGTATATCCTAACCTAAGGCAACCTAACATCTCGGATGTAATATTTTACAACATTCTGGCGTGTCGTCGCCTGCTTCTCGATGGGGAGATTATATACGTCTATAACGTTGTATATCCTAACCTAACGCAACCTAACATTTGGGATGCAATATTTTACAACATTCCTAGCATGTCGGTGCCTACGTCTCGGTGGGAACATTATATACGTCTATAACGATATATGTCCCAACCTAAGGCAACCTAACACCTCGGATGTAATAGTTGACAACATTCCTGGCGTCTAGGCCCGTACTGCTCGGTGGGAACATTGTATACGTCTATAACGTTATATATCCTAGCCCAAGGCGACCTAACATGTCGAATGTAATATTTTACATCATTCCTGGCGTGTCGTCGCCTGCTTCTCGATGGGAACATTATATACGTCTATAACGTTGTGTATCCTAACCTAACGCAACCTAACATCTGGGATGTAATATTCCTGGCGTGTCGTCGCCTACTTCTGGATGGGGAGATTATATACGTCTATAACGTTATATATCCTAACCTAAGGCAACCTAACATCTCGGATGTAATAGTTGACAACATTTCTGGCGTGTCCGCCCGTACTTCTCGGTGGGAACATTATATACGTCTATAACGTTATATATCCTAGCCTAAGGCCACATAACATGTCGGATGTAATATTTTACAACATTCCTGGCGTGTCGTCGCCTGCTTCTCGATGGGGACATTATATACGTCTATATCGTTGTATATCCTAACCTAACGCAACCTAACTTCTGGGATGTAATATTTTACAACATTCCTGGCATGTCGGGCCCTACGTATCGGTGGTAACATTACATACGTCTATAACGTTATCTATCCTAGCCTAAGGCGGCCTAACATGTCGAATGTAATATTTTACATCATTCCTGGCGTGTCGGCCCGTAGTTCTCGGTGGTAACAATATATTCGTCTATAACGTTATGTATCCTAGCCTAAGGCAACCTAACATGCCGAATGTAATATTTTACAACATTCTGGCGTGTCGTCGCCTGCCCCTCGATGGGGACATTATATACGTCTATAACGTTGTATATCCTAACCTAACGCAACCTAACATCTGGGATGTAATATTTTACAACATTCCTGGCATATCGGTCCCTACGTCTCGGTGGAAACATTGTATACGTCTATAACGATATATATCCTAGCCTAATGCGACCTAACATGTCGAATGTAATATTTTACAACATTCCTAGAGTGTCGTCGCCTGCTTCTCGAAGGGGACATTATATACATCTATTACGTTGTATATCCTAACCTAACGCAACCTAACATCTGGGATGTAATATTTTACAACATTCCTGGCATGACGGGCCCTACGTCTTGATGGGAACATTCTATAAGTCTATAGCGTTGTATATCCTAACCTAAGGGAATCTAACATCTCGGGTGTAATATTTTACAACATTTCTGACGCGTCGGCCCCTATTTCTCGGTGGGAACATTAGATACGTCTATAACGTTATATATCATAGCCTAAGGCGACCTAACATGTCGAATGTAATATTTTACATCATTCCTGGCCTGCCTGCCCGTAGTTCTCGGTGGTAACATTATATACGTCTATAACGTTATATATCCTAGCCTAAGGCAAGATAACATGCCGAATGTAATATTTTACAACATTCCTGGCGTGTCGTCGCCTGCTTCTCGATGGGAACATTATATACGTCTATAACGTTGTGTATCCTAACCTAAGGCAACCTAACATCTGGGATGTAATATTCCTGGCGTGTCGTCTCCTACACCTGGATGGGGAAATTATATACGTCTATAACATTATATATCCTAACCTAAGGCAACCTAACATCTCGGATGTAATATTTTACAACATTCCTGGCATGTCGGTCCCTACATCTCGGTGGGAACATACTATACGTCTATAACGTTGTATATCCTAACCTAAGGGAACCTAACACCTCGGGTGTAATATTTTACAACATTCCCAACACGTCGGCCCCTATTTTTCGGTGAGAACATTATATACATTTATAACGGTATATATCCTAGCCTAAGGCAACCTAACATCTCGTATGTAATAGTTGACAACATTCCTGCCGTGTCCGCCCGTACTTCTCGGTGGGAACATTATATACGTCTATAACGTGATATATCCTAGCCTAAGGCTACATAACATGTCGAATGTAATATTTTACAACATTCCTGGCGTGTCGTCGCCTGCTTCTCGATGGGGACATTATATACGTCTATAACGTTGTATATCCTAACCTAAAGCAACCTAACATCTGGGATGTAATATTTTACAAGATTCCAGGCATGTCGGTCCCCAAGTCTCGGTAGGAACATTATATACGTCTATAACGATATATATCCAAACCTAAGGGAACCTAACATCTCGGATGTAATATTTTACAACATTCCTGGCATGTCGGTCCCTACATCTCGGCGGGAACACACTATACGTCTATAACGTTATATATCATAACCTAAGGCAACCTAACATCTCGGATGTAATATTTTCCAACATTCCTGGCATATGGGTCCCTACTTCTCGGTGGAAACATTGTATACGTCTATAACGATATATATCCTAGCCTAAGGCAACCTAACATCTCGGATGTAATATTTTACAACATTCCTGGCGTGTCGTCGCCTACTTCTCGATGGGGACATTATATACATCTATAACATTGTATATCCTAACCTAAGGCAACCTAACATCTCGGATGTAATATTTTACAACATTCTGGCGTGTCGTCGCCTGCTTCTCGATGGGGAGATTATATACGTCTATAACGTTGTATATCCTAACCTAACGCAACCTAACATTTGGGATGTAATATTTTACAACATTCCTTGCATGTCGGTGCCTACGTCTCGGTGGGAACAGTATATACGTCTGTAACGATATATATCCTAACCTAAGGCAACCTAACACCTCGGATGTAATAGTTGACAACATTCCTGGCGTCTAGGCCCGTACTTCTCGGTGGGAACATTGTATACGTCTATAACGTTATATATCCTAGCCCAAGGCGACCTAACATGTCGAATGTAATATTTTACATCATTCCTGGCGTGTCGTCGCCTGCTTCTCGATGGGAACATTATATACGTCTATAACGTTGTGTATCCTAACCTAACGCAACCTAACATCTGGGATGTAATATTCCTGGCGTGTCGTCGCCTACTTCTGGATGGGGAGATTATATACGTCTATAACGTTATATATCCTAACCTAAGGCAACCTAACATCTCGGATGTAATAGTTGACAACATTTCTGGCGTGTCCGCCCGTACTTCTCGGTGGGAACATTATATACGTCTATAACGTTATATATCCTAGCCTAAGGCCACATAACATGTCGGATGTAATATTTTACAACATTCCTGGCGTGTCGTCGCCTGCTTCTCGATGGGGACATTATATACGTCTATATCGTTGTATATCCTAACCTAACGCAACCTAACTTCTGGGATGTAATATTTTACAACATTCCTGGCATGTCGGTCCCTACGTATCGGTGGTAACATTACATACGTCTATAACGTTATATATCCTAGCCTAAGGCGGCCTAACATGTCGAATGTAATATTTTACATCATTCCTGGCGTGTCGGCCCGTAGTTCTCGGTGGTAACAATATATTCGTCTATAACGTTATGTATCCTAGCCTAAGGCCACCTAAGATGTCGAATGTAATATTCTACAACATTCCTGGCGTGTCCTCGCCTGCTTCTCGATGGGGACATTATATACATCTATAACGTTGTATATCCTAACCTAACGGAACCTAACATCTGGGATGTAATATTTTACAACATTCTGGCGTGTCGTCGCCTGCTTCTCGATGGGGAGATTATATACGTCTATAACGTTGTACATCCTAACCTAACGCAACCTAACATTTGGGATGTAATATTTTACAACATTCGTTGCATGTCGGTGCCTACGTCTCGGTGGGAACATTATATACGTCTATAACGATATATATCCTAACCTAAGGCAACCTAAACCTCGGATGTAATAGTTGACAACATTCCTGGCGTGTAGGCCCGTACTTCTCGGTGGGAACATTGTATACGTCTATAACGTTATATATCCTAGCCTAAGGCGACCTAACATACCGAATGTAATATTTTACATCATTCCTGGCTTGTCGTCGCCTGCTTCTCGATGGGAACATTATATACGTCTATAACGTTTTGTATCCTAACCTAACGCAACCTAGCATCTGGGATGTAATATTCCTGGCGTGTCGTCGCCTACTTCTGGATGGGGACATTATATACGTCTATAACGTTATATATCCGAACCTAAGGCAACCTAACATTTCGGATGTAATAGTTGACAACATTCCTGGCGTGTCCACCCGTACTTCTCGGTGGGAACATTATATACGTCTATAACGTTATATATCCAAGCCTAAGGCCACCTAACATGTCGAATGTAATATTTTACAACATTCCTGGCGTGTCGTCGCCTGCTTCTCGATGGGGACATTATATACATCTATAACATTGTATATCCTAACCTAAGGCAACCTAACATCTCGGATGTAATATTTTACAACATTCTGGCGTGTCGTCGCCTGCTTCTCGATGGGGAGATTATATACGTCTATAACGTTGTATATCCTAACCTAACGCAACCTAACATTTGGGATGTAATATTTTACAACATTCGTTGCATGTCGGTGCCTACGTCTCGGTGGGAACATTATATACGTCTATAACGATATATATCCTAACCTAAGGCAACCTAAACCTCGGATGTAATAGTTGACAACATTCCTGGCGTGTAGGCCCCTACTTCTCGGTGGGAACATTGTATACGTCTATAACGTTATATATCCTAGCCTAAAGCAACCTAACATCTGGGATGTAATATTTTACAAGATTCCTGGCATGTCGGTCCCCAAGTCTCGGTAGGAACATTATATACGTCTATAACGATATATATCCAAACCTAAGGGAACCTAACATCTCGGATGTAATATTTTACAACATTCCTGGCATGTCGGTTCCTACATCTCGGTGTGAACATACTATACGTCTATAACGTTGTATATCCTATCCTAAGGGAACATAACATCTCGGGTGTAATATTTTACAACATTTCTGACGCGTCGGCCCCTATTTTTCGGTGGGAACATTATATACGTCTATAACGTTATATATCCTAGCCTAAGGCGACCTAACATGTCGAATGTAATATTTTACAACATTCATGGCGTGTCGTCTACTGCTTCTCGATGGGGACATTATATACGTCTATAATGTTGTATATCTTAACCTAACGCAACTTAACATCTGGGATGTAATATTTTACAGCATTCGTGGTGTGTCGTCGCCTACTTCTGGATGGGGTCATTATATACATCTATAACGTTGTATATCCTAACCTAAGGGAACCTAACACCTCGGGTGTAATATTTTACAACATTCCCGACGCGTCGGCCCCTATTTTTCGGTGAGAACATTATATACATTTATAACGGTATATATACTAGCCTAAGGCAACCTAACATCTCGGATGTAATAGTTGACAACATTCCTGGCGTGTCCGCCCGTACTTCTCGGTGGGAACATTATATACGTCTATAACGTGATATATCCTAGCCTAAGGCTACATAACATGCCGAATGTAATATTTTACAACATTCCTGGCGTGTCGTCGCCTGCTTCTCGATGGGGACATTATATACGTCTATAACGTTATATATCCTAGTCTAAGGCAACCTAACATGTCGACTGTAATATTTTACAACATTCCTGGCGTGTCGTCGCCTGCTTCTCGATGGGGACATAATATACATCTATAACATTGTATATCCTAACCTAAGGCAACCTAACATCTCGGATGTAATATTTTACAACATTCTCGCGTGTCGTCGCCGGCTTCTCGATTGGGGACATTATATACGTCTATAACGTTGTATATCCTAACTTAAAGCAACCTAACATCTGGGATGTAATATTTTACAACATTCCTGGCATATCGGTCCCTACTTCTCGGTGGAAACATTGTGTACGTCTATAACGATATATATCCTAGCCTAAGGCAACCTAACATCTCGGATGTAATATTTTACAACATTCCTGGCGCGTCGGTTCCTATTTTTCGGTGGGAACATTATATACGTCTATAACGTTATATATCCTAACCTAAGGCAACCTAACATCTCGGATGTAATATTTTACAACATTCCTGGCATGTCGGTCCCTACATCTCGGTGGGAACATACTATACGTCTATAACGTTGTATATCCTAACCTAAGGGAACCTAACATCTCGAGTGTAAACTTTTACAACATTCCTGACGCGTCGGGCCCTATTTTTCGGTGGGAACATTATATACGGCTATAACGTTATATATCCTAGCCTAAGGCAACCTAACATGTCGAATGTTATATTTTACAACATTCCTGTCGTGTCGTCGCCTGGTTCTCGATGGGGAGATTATATACGTCTATAACGTTGTATATCCTAACCTAACGCAACCTAACATTTGGGATGTAATATTTTACAACATTCCTTGCATGTCGGTGCCTACGTCTAGGTGGGAACATTATATACGTCTATAACGATATATATCCTAACCTAAGGCAACCTAACACCTCGGATGTAATAGTTGACAACATTCCTGGCATGTAGGCCCGTACTTCTCGGTGGGAACATTGTATACGTCTATAACGATATATATCCTAGCCTAAGGCGACCTAACATGTCGAATGTAATATTTTACATCATTCCTGGCGTGTCGTCGCCTTCTTCTCGATGGGAGCATTACATACGTCTATAACGTTATATATCATAACCTAAGGCAACCGAACATCTGGAATGTAATATTTTACAACATTCCTGGCATATCAGTCCCTACTTCTCGGAGGAAACATTGTATACGTCTATAACGATATATATCCTAGCCTAAGGCAACCTAACATATCGAATGTAATATTTTACATCATTCCTGGCGTGTCGTCGCCTGCTTCTCGATGGGAACATTATATACGTCTATAACGTTGTGTATACTACCCTAACGCAAACTAACATCTGGGATGTAATATTCCTGGCGTGTCGTCGCCTACTTCTGGATGGGGACATTATATACGTCTATAACGTTATATATCCTAACCTAAGGCAACCTAACATCTCGGATGTAATAGTTGGCAAAATTCCTGGCGTGTCCGCCCGTACTTCTCGGTGGGAACATTATATACGTCTATAACGTTGTATATCCTAGCCTAAGGCCAGCTAACATGTCGAATGTAATATTTTACAACATTCCTGACGCGTCGGCCCCTATTTTTCGGTGGGAACATTATATACGTCTATAACGTTATATATCCTAGTCTAAGGCAACCTAACATGTCGACTGTAATATTTTACAACATTCCTGGCGTGTCGTCGCCTGCTTCTCGATGGGGACATAATATACATCTATAACATTGTATATCCTAACCTAAGGCAACCTAACATCTCGGATGTAATATTTTACAACATTGTGGCGTGTCGTCGCCGGCTTCTCGATTGGGGAGATTATATACGTCTATAACGTTGTATATCCTAACCTAACGCAACCTAACATTTGGGATGTAATATTTTACAACACTCCTTGCATGTCGGTGCCTACGTCTCGGTGGGAACATTATATACGTCTATAACGATATATATCCTAACCCAAGGCAACCTAACACCTCGGATGTAATAGTTGACCACATTCCTGGCATGTAGGCCCGTACTTCTCGGTGGGAACATTGTATACGCCTATAACGTTATATATCCTAGCCTAAGGCGACCTAACATGTCGAATGTAATATTTTACATCATTCCTGGCGTGTCGTCGCCTGCTTCTCGATGGGAACATTATATACGTCTATAACGTTATATATCATAACCTAAGGCAACCGAACATCTGGGATGTAATATTTTACAACATTCCTGGCATATCGGTCCCTACTTCTCGGTGGAAATATTGTATACGTCTATAACGATATATATCCTAGCCTAAGGCAACCTAACATCTCGCATGTAATATTTTACAACATTCCTGGCGTGTCGTCGCCTACTTCTCGATGGGGACATTATATACGTCTATAACGTTATATATCCTAGCCTAAGGCAACCTAACATGTCGAATGTAATATTTTACAACATTCCTGGCGTGTCGTCGCCTACTTCTCGATGGGGACATTATATACATCTATAACATTGTATATCCTAACCTAAGGCAACCTAACATCTCGGATGTAATATTTTACAACATTCTGGCGTGTCGTCGCCTGCTTCTCGATGGGGAGATTATATACGTCTATAACGTTGTATATCCTAACCTAACGCAACCTAACATTTGGGATGTAATATTTTACAACATTCCTTGCATGTCGGTGCCTACGTCTCGGTGGGAACAGTATATACGTCTATAACGATATATATCCTAACCTAAGGCAACCTAACACCTCGGATGTAATAGTTGACAACATTCCTGGCGTGTAGGCCCGTACTTCTCGGTGGGAACATTGTATACGTCTATAACGATATATATCCTAGCCTAAGGCGACCTAACATGCCGAATGTAATATTTTACATCATTCCTGGCGTGTCGTCGCCTGCTTCTCGATGGGAATATTACATACGTCTATAACGTTATATATCATAACCTAAGGCAACCGTACATCTGGAATGTAATATTTCACAACATTCCTGGCATACCAGTCCCTCCTTCTCGGTGGAAACATTGTACACGTCTATAACGATATATATCCTAGCCTAGGGCAACCTAACATCTCGGATGTAATATTTTACAACATTCAGGCGTGTCGTCGCCGGCTTCTCGATGGGGAGATTATAAACGTCTATAACGTTGTACATCCTAACCTAACGCAACCTAACATTTGGGATGTAATATTTTACAACATTCCTTGCATGTCGGTGCCTACGTCTCGGTAGGAACATTATATACGTCTATAACGATATATATCCTGACCCAAGGCAACCTAACACCTCGGATGTAATTGTTGACAACATTCCTGGCGTGTAGGCCCGTACTTCTCGGTGGGAACATTGTATACGTCTATAACGTTATATATCCTAGCCTAAGGCGACCTAACATATCGAATGTAATATTTTACATCATTCCTGGCGTGTCGTCGCCTGCTTCTCGATGGGAACATTATATACGTCTATAACGTTGTGTATCCTAACCTAACGCAACCTAACATCTGGGATGTAATATTCCTGGCGTGTCGTCGCCTACTTCTGGATGGGGACATTATATGCGTCTATAACGTTATATATCCTAACCTAAGGCAACCTAACATCTCGGATGTAATAGTTGGCAAAATTCCTGGCGTGTCCGCCCGTACTTCTCGGTGGGAACATTATATACGTCTATAACGTTGTATATCCTAGCCTAAGGCCAGCTAACATGTCGAATGTAATATTTTACAACATTCCTGACGCGTCGGCCCCTATTTTTCGGTGGGAACATTATATACGTCTATAACGTTATATATCCTAGTCTAAGGCAACCTAACATGTCGACTGTAATATTTTACAACATTCCTGGCGTGTCGTCGCCTGCTTCTCGATGGGGACATAATATACATCTATAACATTGTATATCCTAACCTAAGGCAACCTAACATCTCGGATGTAATATTTTACAACATTCTGGCGTGTCGTCGCCGGCTTCTCGATTGGGGAGATTATATACGTCTATAACGTTGTATATCCTAACCTAACGCAACCTAACATTTGGGATGTAATATTTTACAACACTCCTTGTATGTCAGTGCCTACGTCTCGGTGGGAACATTATATACGTCTATAACGATATATATCCTAACCCAAGGCAACCTAACACCTCGGATGTAATAGTTGACCACATTCCTGGCATGTAGGCCCGTACTTCTCGGTGGGAACATTGTATACGCCTATAACGTTATATATCCTAGCCTAAGGCGACCTAACATGTCGAATGTAATATCTTACATCATTCCTGGCGTGTCGTCGCCTGCTTCTCGATGGGAACATTATATACGTCTATAACGTTATATATCATAACCTAAGGCAACCGAACATCTGGGATGTAATATTTTACAACATTCCTGGCATATCGGTCCCTACTTCTCGGTGGAAACATTGTATACGTCTATAACGATATATATCCTAGCCTAAGGCAACCTAACATCTCGCATGTAATATTTTACTACATTCCTGGCGTGTCGTCGCCTACTTCTCGATGGGGACATTATATACGTCTATAACGTTATATATTCTAGCCTAAGGCAACCTAACATGTCGAATGTAATATTTTACAACATTCCTGGCGTGTCGTCGCCGGCTTCTCGATTGGGGAGATTATATACGTCTATAACGTTGTATATCCTAACCTAACGCAACCTAACATTTGGGATGTAATATTTTACAACACTCCTTGCATGTCGGTGCCTACGTCTCGGTGGGAACATTATATACGTCTATAACGATATATATCCTAACCCAAGGCAACCTAACACCTCGGATGTAATAGTTGACCACATTCCTGGCATGTAGGCCCGTACTTCTCGGTGGGAACATTGTATACGCCTATAACGTTATATATCCTAGCCTAAGGCGACCTAACATGTCGAATGTAATATTTTACATCATTCCTGGCGTGTCGTCGCCTGCTTCTCGATGGGAACATTATATACGTCTATAACGTTATATATCATAACCTAAGGCAACCGAACATCTGGGATGTAATATTTTACAACATTCCTGGCATATCGGTCCCTACTTCTCGGTGGAAACATTGTATACGTCTATAACGATATATATCCTAGCCTAAGGCAACCTAACATCTCGCATGTAATATTTTACAACATTCCTGGCGTGTCGTCGCCTACTTCTCGATGGGGACATTATATACGTCTATAACGTTATA
The DNA here is from genome assembly GCA_963969225.1 of Xylocopa violacea. NCBI lineage: Eukaryota > Metazoa > Arthropoda > Insecta > Hymenoptera > Apidae > Xylocopa > Xylocopa violacea. The sequence continues at coordinate 3,129,379 of CAXAJV010000678.1, forward strand.
TATCCTAGCCTAAGGCAACCTAACATGTCGAATGTAATATTTTACAACATTCCTGGCGTGTCGTCGCCTACTTCTCGATGGGGACATTATATACATCTATAACATTGTATATCCTAACCTAAGGCAACCTAACATCTCGGATGTAATATTTTACAACATTCCTGGCATATCGGTCCCTACTTCTCGGTGGAAACATTGCATACGCCTATAACGATATATATCCTAGCCTAAGGCAACCTAACATGTCGAATGTAATATTTTACATCATTCCTGGCGTGTCGTTGCCTGCTTCTCGATGGGAACATTATATACGTCTATAACGTTGTGTATCCTAACCTAACGCAACCTAACATCTGGGATGTAATATTCCTGGCGTGTCGTCGCCTACTTCTGGATGGGGAGATTATATACGTCTATAACGTTATATATCCTAACCTAAGGCAACCTAACATCTCGGATGAAATAGTTGACAACATTCCTGGCGTGCCCGCCCGTACTTCTCGGTGGGAACATTATATACGTCTATAACGTTATATATCCTAGCCTAAGGCCACATAACATGTCGAATGTAATATTTTACAACATTCCAGGCGTGTCGTCGCCTGCTTCTCGATGGGGACATTATATACGTCTATAACGTTGTATATCCTAACCTAAAGCAACCTAACATCTGGGATGTAATATTTTACAAGATTCCTGGCATGTCGGTCCGTAAGTCTCGGTACGAACATTATATACGTCTATAACGATATATATCCAAACCTAAGGGAACCTAACATCTCGGATGTAATATTTTACAACATTCCTGGCATGTCGGTCCCTACTTCTCGGTGGGAATATTATATACGTCTATAACGTTATATATCATAACCTAAGGCAACCTAACATCTCGGATGTAATATTTTACAACATTCCTGGCATATGGGTCCCTACTTCTCGGTGGAAACATTGTATACGTCTATAACGATATATATCCTAGCCTAAGGCAACCTAACATCTCGGATGTAATATTTTACAACATTCCTGGCGTGTCGTCGCCTACTTCTCGATGGGGACATTATATACATCTATAATATTGTATATCCTAACCTAAGGCAACCTAACATCTCGGATGTAATATTTTACAACATTCTGGCGTGTCGTCGCCTGCTTCTCGATGGGGAGATTATATACGTCTATAACGTTGTATATCCTAACCTAACGCAACCTAACATTTGGGATGTAATATTTTACAACATTCCTTGCATGTCGGTGCCTACGTCTCGGTGGAAACATTATGTACGTCTATAACTATATATATCCTAACATAAGGCAACCTAACGTCTCGGATGTAATAGTTGACAACATTCCTGGCGTGTAGGCCCGTACTTCTCGGTGGGAACATTGTATACGTCTATAACGATATATATCCTAGCCTAAGGCGACCTAACATGCCGAATATAATATTTTACATCATTCCTGGCGTGTCGTCGCCTGCTTCTCGATGGGAATATTACATACGTCTATAACGTTATATATCATAACCTAAGGCAACCGTACATCTGGAATGTAATATTTTACAACATTCCTGGCATGCCAGTCCCTCCTTCTCGGTGGAAACATTGTATACGTCTATAACGATATATATCCTAGCCTAGGGCAACCTAACATCTCGGATGTAATATTTTACAACATTCAGGCGTGTCGTCGCCGGCTTCTCGATGGGGAGATTATAAACGTCTATAACGTTGTACATCCTAACCTAACGCAACCTAACATTTGGGATGTAATATTTTACAACATTCCTTGCATGTCGGTGCCTACGTCTAGGTGGGAACATTATATACGTCTATAACGATATATATCCTAACCTAAGGCAACCTAACACCTCGGATGTAATAGTTGACAACATTCCTGGCATGTAGGCCCGTACTTCTCGGTGGGAACATTGTATACGTCTATAACGATATATATCCTAGCCTAAGGCGACCTAACATGTCGAATGTAATATTTTACATCATTCCTGGCGTGTCGTCGCCTTCTTCTCGATGGGAGCATTACATACGTCTATAACGTTATATATCATAACCTAAGGCAACCGAACATCTGGAATGTAATATTTTACAACATTCCTGGCATATCAGTCCCTACTTCTCGGAGGAAACATTGTATACGTCTATAACGATATATATCCTAGCCTAAGGCAACCTAACATATCGAATGTAATATTTTACATCATTCCTGGCGTGTCGTCGCCTGCTTCTCGATGGGAACATTATATACGTCTATAACGTTGTGTATACTACCCTAACGCAAACTAACATCTGGGATGTAATATTCCTGGCGTGTCGTCGCCTACTTCTGGATGGGGACATTATATACGTCTATAACATTATATATCCTAACCAAAGCCAACCTAACATCTCGGATGTAATATTTTACAACATTCCTGGCATGTCGGTTCCTACATCTCGGTGGGGACATACTATACGTCTATAACGTTGTATATCCTATCCTAAGGGAACATAACATCTCGGGTGTAATATTTTACAACATTTCTGACGCGTCGGCCCCTATTTTTCGGTGGGAACATTATATACGTCTATAACGTTATATATCCTAGCCTAAGGCGACCTAACATGTCGAATGTAATATTTTACAACATTCCTGGCGTGTCGTCTACTGCTTCTCGATGGGGACATTATATACGTCTATAATGTTGTATATCTTAACCTAACGCAACTTAACATCTGGGATGTAATATTTTACAGCATTCGTGGTGTGTCGTCGCCTACTTCTGGATGGGGTCATTATATACATCTATAACGTTGTATATCCTAACCTAAGGGAACCTAACACCTCGGGTGTAATATTTTACAACATTCCCGACGCGTCGGCCCCTATTTTTCGGTGAGAACATTATATACATTTATAACGGTATATATCCTAGCCTAACGCAACCTAACATTTGGGATGTAATATTTTACAACACTCCTTGCATGTCGGTGCCTACGTCTCGGTGGGAACATTATATACGTCTATAACGATATATATCCTAACCCAAGGCAACCTAACACCTCGGATGTAATAGTTGACAACATTCCTGGCGTGTAGGCCCGTACTTCTCGGTGGGAACATTGTATACGTCTATAACGTTATATATCCTAGCCTAAGGCGACCTAACATATCGAATGTAATATTTTACATCATTCCTGGCGTGTCGTCGCCTGCTTCTCGATGGGAACATTATATACGTCTATAACGTTGTGTATCCTAACCTAACGCAACCTAACATCTGGGATGTAATATTCCTGGCGTGTCGTCGCCTACTTCTGGATGGGGACATTATATACGTCTATAACGTTATATATCCTAACCTAAGGCAACCTAACATCTCGGATGTAATAGTTGGCAAAATTCCTGGCGTGTCCGCCCGTACTTCTCGGTGGGAACATTATATACGTCTATAACGTTGTATATCCTAGCCTAAGGCCAGCTAACATGTCGAATGTAATATTTTACAACATTCCTGACGCGTCGGCCCCTATTTTTCGGTGGGAACATTATATACGTCTATAACGTTATATATCCTAGTCTAAGGCAACCTAACATGTCGACTGTAATATTTTACAACATTCCTGGCGTGTCGTCGCCTGCTTCTCGATGGGGACATAATATACATCTATAACATTGTATATCCTAACCTAAGGCAACCTAACATCTCGGATGTAATATTTTACAACATTGTGGCGTGTCGTCGCCGGCTTCTCGATTGGGGAGATTATATACGTCTATAACGTTGTATATCCTAACCTAACGCAACCTAACATTTGGGATGTAATATTTTACAACACTCCTTGCATGTCGGTGCCTACGTCTCGGTGGGAACATTATATACGTCTATAACGATATATATCCTAACCCAAGGCAACCTAACACCTCGGATGTAATAGTTGACCACATTCCTGGCATGTAGGCCCGTACTTCTCGGTGGGAACATTGTATACGCCTATAACGTTATATATCCTAGCCTAAGGCGACCTAACATGTCGAATGTAATATTTTACATCATTCCTGGCGTGTCGTCGCCTGCTTCTCGATGGGAACATTATATACGTCTATAACGTTATATATCATAACCTAAGGCAACCGAACATCTGGGATGTAATATTTTACAACATTCCTGGCATATCGGTCCCTACTTCTCGGTGGAAATATTGTATACGTCTATAACGATATATATCCTAGCCTAAGGCAACCTAACATCTCGCATGTAATATTTTACAACATTCCTGGCGTGTCGTCGCCTACTTCTCGATGGGGACATTATATACGTCTATAACGTTATATATCCTAGCCTAAGGCAACCTAACATGTCGAATGTAATATTTTACAACATTCCTGGCGTGTCGTCGCCTACTTCTCGATGGGGACATTATATACATCTATAACATTGTATATCCTAACCTAAGGCAACCTAACATCTCGGATGTAATATTTTACAACATTCTGGCGTGTCGTCGCCTGCTTCTCGATGGGGAGATTATATACGTCTATAACGTTGTATATCCTAACCTAACGCAACCTAACATTTGGGATGTAATATTTTACAACATTCCTTGCATGTCGGTGCCTACGTCTCGGTGGGAACAGTATATACGTCTATAACGATATATATCCTAACCTAAGGCAACCTAACACCTCGGATGTAATAGTTGACAACATTCCTGGCGTGTAGGCCCGTACTTCTCGGTGGGAACATTGTATACGTCTATAACGATATATATCCTAGCCTAAGGCGACCTAACATGCCGAATGTAATATTTTACATCATTCCTGGCGTGTCGTCGCCTGCTTCTCGATGGGAATATTACATACGTCTATAACGTTATATATCATAACCTAAGGCAACCGTACATCCGGAATGTAATATTTCACAACATTCCTGGCATACCAGTCCCTCCTTCTCGGTGGAAACATTGTACACGTCTATAACGATATATATCCTAGCCTAGGGCAACCTAACATCTCGGATGTAATATTTTACAACATTCAGGCGTGTCGTCGCCGGCTTCTCGATGGGGAGATTATAAACGTCTATAACGTTGTACATCCTAACCTAACGCAACCTAACATTTGGGATGTAATATTTTACAACATTCCTTGCATGTCGGTGCCTACGTCTCGGTAGGAACATTATATACGTCTATAACGATATATATCCTGACCCAAGGCAACCTAACACCTCGGATGTAATTGTTGACAACATTCCTGGCGTGTAGGCCCGTACTTCTCGGTGGGAACATTGTATACGTCTATAACGTTATATATCCTAGCCTAAGGCGACCTAACATATCGAATGTAATATTTTACATCATTCCTGGCGTGTCGTCGCCTGCTTCTCGATGGGAACATTATATACGTCTATAACGTTGTGTATCCTAACCTAACGCAACCTAACATCTGGGATGTAATATTCCTGGCGTGTCGTCGCCTACTTCTGGATGGGGACATTATATGCGTCTATAACGTTATATATCCTAACCTAAGGCAACCTAACATCTCGGATGTAATAGTTGGCAAAATTCCTGGCGTGTCCGCCCGTACTTCTCGGTGGGAACATTATATACGTCTATAACGTTGTATATCCTAGCCTAAGGCCAGCTAACATGTCGAATGTAATATTTTACAACATTCCTGACGCGTCGGCCCCTATTTTTCGGTGGGAACATTATATACGTCTATAACGTTATATATCCTAGTCTAAGGCAACCTAACATGTCGACTGTAATATTTTACAACATTCCTGGCGTGTCGTCGCCTGCTTCTCGATGGGGACATAATATACATCTATAACATTGTATATCCTAACCTAAGGCAACCTAACATCTCGGATGTAATATTTTACAACATTCTGGCGTGTCGTCGCCGGCTTCTCGATTGGGGAGATTATATACGTCTATAACGTTGTATATCCTAACCTAACGCAACCTAACATTTGGGATGTAATATTTTACAACACTCCTTGTATGTCAGTGCCTACGTCTCGGTGGGAACATTATATACGTCTATAACGATATATATCCTAACCCAAGGCAACCTAACACCTCGGATGTAATAGTTGACCACATTCCTGGCATGTAGGCCCGTACTTCTCGGTGGGAACATTGTATACGCCTATAACGTTATATATCCTAGCCTAAGGCGACCTAACATGTCGAATGTAATATCTTACATCATTCCTGGCGTGTCGTCGCCTGCTTCTCGATGGGAACATTATATACGTCTATAACGTTATATATCATAACCTAAGGCAACCGAACATCTGGGATGTAATATTTTACAACATTCCTGGCATATCGGTCCCTACTTCTCGGTGGAAACATTGTATACGTCTATAACGATATATATCCTAGCCTAAGGCAACCTAACATCTCGCATGTAATATTTTACTACATTCCTGGCGTGTCGTCGCCTACTTCTCGATGGGGACATTATATACGTCTATAACGTTATATATTCTAGCCTAAGGCAACCTAACATGTCGAATGTAATATTTTACAACATTCCTGGCGTGTCGTCGCCTACTTCTCGATGGGGACATTATATACATCTATGACATTGTATATCCTAACCCAAGGCAACCTAACATCTCGGATGGAATATTTTACAACATTCCTGGCATATCGGTCCCTACTTCTCGGTGGAAACATTGCATACGCCTATAACGATATATATCCTAGCCTAAGGCAACCTAACATGTCGAATGTAATATTTTACATCATTCCTGGCGTGTCGTTGCCTGCTTCTCGATGGGAACATTATATACGTCTATAACGTTGTGTATCCTAACCTAACGCAACCTAACATCTGGGATGTAATATTCCTGGCGTGTCGTCGCCTACTTCTGGATGGGGACATTATATACGTCTATAACGTTATATATCCTAACCTAAGGCAACCTAACATCTCGGATGTAATAGTTGGCAAAATTCCTGGCGTGTCCGCCCGTACTTCTCGGTGGGAACATTATATACGTCTATAACGTTGTATATCCTAGCCTAAGGCCAGCTAACATGTCGACTGTAATATTTTACAACATTCCTGGCGTGTCGTCGCCTGCTTCTCGATGGGGACATAATATACATCTATAACATTGTATATCCTAACCTAAGGCAACCTAACATCTCGGATGTAATATTTTACAACATTGTGGCGTGTCGTCGCCGGCTTCTCGATTGGGGAGATTATATACGTCTATAACGTTGTATATCCTAACCTAACGCAACCTAACATTTGGGATGTAATATTTTACAACACTCCTTGCATGTCGGTGCCTACGTCTCGGTGGGAACATTATATACGTCTATAACGATATATATCCTAACCCAAGGCAACCTAACACCTCGGATGTAATAGTTGACCACATTCCTGGCATGTAGGCCCGTACTTCTCGGTGGGAACATTGTATACGCCTATAACGTTATATATCCTAGCCTAAGGCGACCTAACATGTCGAATGTAATATTTTACATCATTCCTGGCGTGTCGTCGCCTGCTTCTCGATGGGAACATTATATACGTCTATAACGTTATATATCATAACCTAAGGCAACCGAACATCTGGGATGTAATATTTTACAACATTCCTGGCATATCGGTCCCTACTTCTCGGTGGAAACATTGTATACGTCTATAACGATATATATCCTAGCCTAAGGCAACCTAACATCTCGCATGTAATATTTTACAACATTCCTGGCGTGTCGTCGCCTACTTCTCGATGGGGACATTATATACGTCTATAACGTTATATATCCTAGCCTAAGGCAACCTAACATGTCGAATGTAATATTTTACAACATTCCTGGCGTGTCGTCGCCTACTTCTCGATGGGGACATTATATACATCTATAACATTGTATATCCTAACCTAAGGCAACCTAACATCTCGGATGTAATATTTTACAACATTCCTGGCATATCGGTCCCTACTTCTCGGTGGAAACATTGCATACGCCTATAACGATATATATCCTAGCCTAAGGCAACCTAACATGTCGAATGTAATATTTTACATCATTCCTGGCGTGTCGTTGCCTGCTTCTCGATGGGAACATTATATACGTCTATAACGTTGTGTATCCTAACCTAACGCAACCTAACATCTGGGATGTAATATTCCTGGCGTGTCGTCGCCTACTTCTGGATGGGGAGATTATATACGTCTATAACGTTATATATCCTAACCTAAGGCAACCTAACATCTCGGATGAAATAGTTGACAACATTCCTGGCGTGCCCGCCCGTACTTCTCGGTGGGAACATTATATACGTCTATAACGTTATATATCCTAGCCTAAGGCCACATAACATGTCGAATGTAATATTTTACAACATTCCAGGCGTGTCGTCGCCTGCTTCTCGATGGGGACATTATATACGTCTATAACGTTGTATATCCTAACCTAAAGCAACCTAACATCTGGGATGTAATATTTTACAAGATTCCTGGCATGTCGGTCCGTAAGTCTCGGTACGAACATTATATACGTCTATAACGATATATATCCAAACCTAAGGGAACCTAACATCTCGGATGTAATATTTTACAACATTCCTGGCATGTCGGTCCCTACTTCTCGGTGGGAATATTATATACGTCTATAACGTTATATATCATAACCTAAGGCAACCTAACATCTCGGATGTAATATTTTACAACATTCCTGGCATATGGGTCCCTACTTCTCGGTGGAAACATTGTATACGTCTATAACGATATATATCCTAGCCTAAGGCAACCTAACATCTCGGATGTAATATTTTACAACATTCCTGGCGTGTCGTCGCCTACTTCTCGATGGGGACATTATATACATCTATAATATTGTATATCCTAACCTAAGGCAACCTAACATCTCGGATGTAATATTTTACAACATTCTGGCGTGTCGTCGCCTGCTTCTCGATGGGGAGATTATATACGTCTATAACGTTGTATATCCTAACCTAACGCAACCTAACATTTGGGATGTAATATTTTACAACATTCCTTGCATGTCGGTGCCTACGTCTCGGTGGAAACATTATGTACGTCTATAACTATATATATCCTAACATAAGGCAACCTAACGTCTCGGATGTAATAGTTGACAACATTCCTGGCGTGTAGGCCCGTACTTCTCGGTGGGAACATTGTATACGTCTATAACGATATATATCCTAGCCTAAGGCGACCTAACATGCCGAATATAATATTTTACATCATTCCTGGCGTGTCGTCGCCTGCTTCTCGATGGGAATATTACATACGTCTATAACGTTATATATCATAACCTAAGGCAACCGTACATCTGGAATGTAATATTTTACAACATTCCTGGCATGCCAGTCCCTCCTTCTCGGTGGAAACATTGTATACGTCTATAACGATATATATCCTAGCCTAGGGCAACCTAACATCTCGGATGTAATATTTTACAACATTCAGGCGTGTCGTCGCCGGCTTCTCGATGGGGAGATTATAAACGTCTATAACGTTGTACATCCTAACCTAACGCAACCTAACATTTGGGATGTAATATTTTACAACATTCCTTGCATGTCGGTGCCTACGTCTCGGTAGGAACATTATATACGTCTATAACGATATATATCCTGACCCAAGGCAACCTAACACCTCGGATGTAATAGTTGACAACATTCCTGGCGTGTAGGCCCGTACTTCTCGGTGGGAACATTGTATACGCCTATAACGTTATATATCCTAGCCTAAGGCGACCTAACATGTCGAATGTAATATTTTACAACATTCCTGGCGTGTCGTCGCCTACTTCTCGATGGGGACATTATATACATCTATAACATTGTATATCCTAACCCAAGGCAACCTAACATCTCGGATGGAAAATTTTACAACATTCCTGGCATATCGGTCCCTACTTCTCGGTGGAAACATTGCATACGCCTATAACGATATATATCCTAGCCTAAGGCAACCTAACATGTCGAATGTAATATTTTACATCATTCCTGGCGTGTCGTTGCCTGCTCCTCGATGGGAACATTATATACGTCTATAACGTTATATATCATAACCTAAGGCAACCGTACATCTGGAATGTAATATTTTACAACATTCCTGGCATACCAGTCCCTCCTTCTCGGTGGAAACATTGTACACGTCTATAACGATATATATCCTAGCCTAGGGCAACCTAACATCTCGGATGTAATATTTTACAACATTCAGGCGTGTCGTCGCCGGCTTCTCGATGGGGAGATTATAAACGTCTATAACGTTGTACATCCTAACCTAACGCAACCTAACATTTGGGATGTAATATTTTACAACATTCCTTGCATGTCGGTGCCTACGTCTCGGTAGGAACACTATATACGTCTATAACGATATATATCCTGACCCAAGGCAACCTAACACCTCGGATGTAATTGTTGACAACATTCCTGGCGTGTAGGCCCGTACTTCTCGGTGGGAACATTGTATACGTCTATAACGTTATATATCCTAGCCTAAGGCGACCTAACACATCGAATGTAATATTTTACATCATTCCTGGCGTGTCGTCGCCTGCTTCTCGATGGGAACATTATATACGTCTATAACGTTGTGTATCCTAACCTAACGCAACCTAACATCTGGGATGTAATATTCCTGGCGTGTCGTCGCCTACTTCTGGATAGGGACATTATATACGTCTATAACGTTATATATCCTAACCTAAGGCAACCTAACATCTCGGATGTAATAGTTGGCAAAATTCCTGGCGTGTCCGCCCGTACTTCTCGGTGGGAACATTATATACGTCTATAACGTTGTATATCCTAGCCTAAGGCCAGCTAACATGTCGACTGTAATATTTTACAACATTCCTGGCGTGTCGTCGCCTGCTTCTCGATGGGGACATAATATACATCTATAACATTGTATATCCTAACCTAAGGCAACCTAACATCTCGGATGTAATATTTTACAACATTCCTGGCGTGTCGTCGCCTACTTCTCGATGGGGACATTATATACATCTATAATATTGTATATCCTAACCTAAGGCAACCTAACATCTCGGATGTAATATTTTACAACATTCTGGCGTGTCGTCGCCTGCTTCTCGATGGGGAGATTATATACGTCTATAACGTTGTATATCCTAACCTAACGCAACCTAACATTTGGGATGTAATATTTTACAACATTCCTTGCATGTCGGTGCCTACGTCTCGGTGGAAACATTATGTACGTCTATAACTATATATATCCTAACATAAGGCAACCTAACATCTCGGATGTAATAGTTGACAACATTCCTGGCGTGTCGTCGCCGGCTTCTCGATTGGGGAGATTATATACGTCTATAACGTTGTATATCCTAACCTAACGCAACCTAACATTTGGGATGTAATATTTTACAACACTCCTTGTATGTCAGTGCCTACGTCTCGGTGGGAACATTATATACGTCTATAACGTTATATATCATAACCTAAGGCAACCGTACATCTGGAATGTAATATTTTACAACATTCCTGGCATACCAGTCCCTCCTTCTCGGTGGAAACATTGTACACGTCTATAACGATATATATCCTAGCCTAGGGCAACCTAACATCTCGGATGTAATATTTTACAACATTCAGGCGTGTCGTCGCCGGCTTCTCGATGGGGAGATTATAAACGTCTATAACGTTGTACATCCTAACCTAACGCAACCTAACATTTGGGATGTAATATTTTACAACATTCCTTGCATGTCGGTGCCTACGTCTCGGTAGGAACACTATATACGTCTATAACGATATATATCCTGACCCAAGGCAACCTAACACCTCGGATGTAATTGTTGACAACATTCCTGGCGTGTAGGCCCGTACTTCTCGGTGGGAACATTGTATACGTCTATAACGTTATATATCCTAGCCTAAGGCGACCTAACATATCGAATGTAATATTTTACATCATTCCTGGCGTGTCGTCGCCTGCTTCTCGATGGGAACATTATATACGTCTATAACGTTGTGTATCCTAACCTAACGCAACCTAACATCTGGGATGTAATATTCCTGGCGTGTCGTCGCCTACTTCTGGATGGGGACATTATATACGTCTATAACGTTATATATCCTAACCTAAGGCAACCTAACATCTCGGATGTAATAGTTGGCAAAATTCCTGGCGTGTCCGCCCGTACTTCTCGGTGGGAACATTATATACGTCTATAACGTTGTATATCCTAGCCTAAGGCCAGCTAACATGTCGACTGTAATATTTTACAACATTCCTGGCGTGTCGTCGCCTGCTTCTCGATGGGGACATAATATACATCTATAACATTGTATATCCTAACCTAAGGCAACCTAACATCTCGGATGTAATATTTTACAACATTGTGGCGTGTCGTCGCCGGCTTCTCGATTGGGGAGATTATATACGTCTATAACGTTGTATATCCTAACCTAACGCAACCTAACATTTGGGATGTAATATTTTACAACACTCCTTGCATGTCGGTGCCTACGTCTCGGTGGGAACATTATATACGTCTATAACGATATATATCCTAACCCAAGGCAACCTAACACCTCGGATGTAATAGTTGACCACATTCCTGGCATGTAGGCCCGTACTTCTCGGTGGGAACATTGTATACGCCTATAACGTTATATATCCTAGCCTAAGGCGACCTAACATGTCGAATGTAATATTTTACATCATTCCTGGCGTGTCGTCGCCTGCTTCTCGATGGGAACATTATATACGTCTATAACGTTATATATCATAACCTAAGGCAACCGAACATCTGGGATGTAATATTTTACAACATTCCTGGCATATCGGTCCCTACTTCTCGGTGGAAACATTGTATACGTCTATAACGATATATATCCTAGCCTAAGGCAACCTAACATCTCGCATGTAATATTTTACAACATTCCTGGCGTGTCGTCGCCTACTTCTCGATGGGGACATTATATACGTCTATAACGTTATATATCCTAGCCTAAGGCAACCTAACATGTCGAATGTAATATTTTACAACATTCCTGGCGTGTCGTCGCCTACTTCTCGATGGGGACATTATATACATCTATAACATTGTATATCCTAACCTAAGGCAACCTAACATCTCGGATGTAATATTTTACAACATTCCTGGCATATCGGTCCCTACTTCTCGGTGGAAACATTGCATACGCCTATAACGATATATATCCTAGCCTAAGGCAACCTAACATGTCGAATGTAATATTTTACATCATTCCTGGCGTGTCGTTGCCTGCTTCTCGATGGGAACATTATATACGTCTATAACGTTGTGTATCCTAACCTAACGCAACCTAACATCTGGGATGTAATATTCCTGGCGTGTCGTCGCCTACTTCTGGATGGGGAGATTATATACGTCTATAACGTTATATATCCTAACCTAAGGCAACCTAACATCTCGGATGAAATAGTTGACAACATTCCTGGCGTGCCCGCCCGTACTTCTCGGTGGGAACATTATATACGTCTATAACGTTATATATCCTAGCCTAAGGCCACATAACATGTCGAATGTAATATTTTACAACATTCCAGGCGTGTCGTCGCCTGCTTCTCGATGGGGACATTATATACGTCTATAACGTTGTATATCCTAACCTAAAGCAACCTAACATCTGGGATGTAATATTTTACAAGATTCCTGGCATGTCGGTCCGTAAGTCTCGGTACGAACATTATATACGTCTATAACGATATATATCCAAACCTAAGGGAACCTAACATCTCGGATGTAATATTTTACAACATTCCTGGCATGTCGGTCCCTACTTCTCGGTGGGAATATTATATACGTCTATAACGTTATATATCATAACCTAAGGCAACCTAACATCTCGGATGTAATATTTTACAACATTCCTGGCATATGGGTCCCTACTTCTCGGTGGAAACATTGTATACGTCTATAACGATATATATCCTAGCCTAAGGCAACCTAACATCTCGGATGTAATATTTTACAACATTCCTGGCGTGTCGTCGCCTACTTCTCGATGGGGACATTATATACATCTATAATATTGTATATCCTAACCTAAGGCAACCTAACATCTCGGATGTAATATTTTACAACATTCTGGCGTGTCGTCGCCTGCTTCTCGATGGGGAGATTATATACGTCTATAACGTTGTATATCCTAACCTAACGCAACCTAACATTTGGGATGTAATATTTTACAACATTCCTTGCATGTCGGTGCCTACGTCTCGGTGGAAACATTATGTACGTCTATAACTATATATATCCTAACATAAGGCAACCTAACGTCTCGGATGTAATAGTTGACAACATTCCTGGCGTGTAGGCCCGTACTTCTCGGTGGCAACATTGTATACGTCTATAACGATATATATCCTAGCCTAAGGCGACCTAACATGCCGAATGTAATATTTTACATCATTCCTGGCGTGTCGTCGCCTGCTTCTCGATGGGAATATTACATACGTCTATAACGTTATATATCATAACCTAAGGCAACCGTACATCTGGAATGTAATATTTTACAACATTCCTGGCATGCCAGTCCCTCCTTCTCGGTGGAAACATTGTATACGTCTATAACGATATATATCCTAGCCTAGGGCAACCTAACATCTCGGATGTAATATTTTACAACATTCAGGCGTGTCGTCGCCGGCTTCTCGATGGGGAGATTATAAACGTCTATAACGTTGTACATCCTAACCTAACGCAACCTAACATTTGGGATGTAATATTTTACAACATTCCTTGCATGTCGGTGCCTACGTCTCGGTAGGAACATTATATACGTCTATAACGATATATATCCTGACCCAAGGCAACCTAACACCTCGGATGTAATAGTTGACAACATTCCTGGCGTGTAGGCCCGTACTTCTCGGTGGGAACATTGTATACGCCTATAACGTTATATATCCTAGCCTAAGGCGACCTAACATGTCGAATGTAATATTTTACAACATTCCTGGCGTGTCGTCGCCTACTTCTCGATGGGGACATTATATACATCTATAACATTGTATATCCTAACCCAAGGCAACCTAACATCTCGGATGGAAAATTTTACAACATTCCTGGCATATCGGTCCCTACTTCTCGGTGGAAACATTGCATACGCCTATAACGATATATATCCTAGCGTAAGGCAACCTAACATGTCGAATGTAATATTTTACATCATTCCTGGCGTGTCGTTGCCTGCTCCTCGATGGGAACATTATATACGTCTATAACGTTGTGTATCCTAACCTAACGCAACCTAACATCTGGGATGTAGTATTCCTGGCGTGTCGTCGCCTACTTCTGGATGGGGAGATTATATACGTCTATAACGTTATATATCCTAACCTAAGGCAACCTAACATCTCGGATGAAATAGTTGACAACATTCCTGGCGTACCCGCCCGTACTGCTCGGTGGGAACATTATATACGTCTATAACGTTATATATCCTAGCCTAAGGCCACATAACATGTCGAATGTAATATTTTACAACATTCCAGGCGTGTCGTCGCCTGCTTCTCGATGGGGACATTATATACGTCTATAACGTTGTATATCCTAACCTAAAGCAACCTAACATCTGGGATGTAATATTTTACAAGATTCCTGGCATGTCGGTCCGCAAGTCTCGGTAGGAACATTATATACGTCTATAACGATATATATCCAAACCTAATGGAACCTAACATCTCGGGTGTAATATTTTACAACATTCCTGGCATGTCGGTCCCTACTTCTCGGTGGGAAAATTATATACGTCTATAACGTTATATATCATAACCTAAGGCAACCTAACATCTCGGATGTAATATTTTACAACATTCCTGGCATATAGGTCCCTACATCTCGGTGGGCACATTATATACATCTATAACATTGTATATCCTAACCCAAGGCAACCTAACATCTCGGATGGAATATTTTACAACATTCCTGGCATATCGGGCCCTACTTATCGGTGGAAACATTGTATACGTCTTTAACGATATATATCTTAGCCTAAGGCAACCTAACATCTCGGATGTAATATTTTACAACATTCTGGCGTGTCGTCGCCTGCTTCTCGATGGGGAGATTATATACGTCTATAACGTTGTATATCCTAACCTAACGCAACCTAACATTTGGGATGTAATATTTTACAACATTCCTTGCATGTCGGTGCCTACGTCTCGGTGGAAACATTATGTACGTCTATAACGATATGTATCCTAACCTAAGGCAACCTAACATCTCGGATGTAATAGTTGACAACATTCCTGGCGTGTCCGCCCGTACTTCTCGGTGGGAACATTATATACGCCTATAACGTTATATATCCTAGCCTAAGGCCACATAACATGTCGAATGTCATATTTTACAACATTCCTGGCGTGTCGTCGCCTGCTTCTCGATGGGGACATTATATACGTCTATAACGTTGTATATCCTAACCTAAAGCAACCTAACATCTGGGATGTAATATTTTACAAGATTCCTGGCATGTCGGTCCCAAAGTCTCGGTAGGAACATTATATACGTCTATAACGATATATATCCACACCTAAGGGAACCTAACATCTCGGATGTAATATTTTACAACATTCCTGGCATGTCGGTCCCTACTTCTCGGTGGGAATATTATATACGTCTATAACGTTATATATCATAACCTAAGGCAACCTAACATATGGGATGTAATATTTTACAACATTCCTGGAGTGTCGTCGCCTACTTCTGGCTAGGGTTATAATATACATCTATAACGTTGTATATCCTAACCTAAGGCAACCTAACATCTCGAATGTAATACTTTATAACATTCCTGGCGTGTCGCCGCCTGCTTCTCGATGGGGATATTATATACGTCTATAACGTTGTATATCCTAACCTAACGCAACCTAACATCTCGGATGTAATATTTTACAACATTCCTGGCATGTCGGTCCCTACGTCTCGGTGGGAACATACTATACGTCTATAACGTTGTATATCCTAACCTAAGGGAACCTAACATCTCGGGAGTAATATTTTACAACATTCCTGACGCGTCGGCCCCTATTTTTCGGTGGGAACATTATATACGTCTATAAAGTTATATATCCTAGCCTAAGGCAACCTAACATGTCGAATGTAATACTTTACAACATTCCTGGCCTGTCGTCGCCAACTTCTCGATGGGGACATTATATACATCTATAACATTGTATATCCTAACCTAAGGCAACCTAACATCTCGGATATAATATTTTACAACATTCCTTGCATGTCGGTGCCTACGTCTCGGTGGAAACATTATGTACGTCTATAACTATATATAACCTAACATAAGGCAACCTAACGTCTCGGATGTAATAGTTGACAACATTCCTGGCGTGTAGGCCCGTACTTCTCGGTGGGAACATTGTATACGTCTATAACGATATATATCCTAGCCTAAGGCGACCTAACATGCCGAATGTAATATTTTACATCATTCCTGGCGTGTCGTCGCCTGCTTCTCGATGGGAATATTACATACGTCTATAACGTTATATATCATAACCTAAGGCAACCGTACATCTGGAATGTAATATTTTACAACATTCCTGGCATACCAGTCCCTCCTTCTCGGTGGAAACATTGTATACGTCTATAACGATATATATCCTAGCCTAGGGCAACCTAACATCTCGGATGTAATATTTTACAACATTCAGGCGTGTCGTCGCCGGCTTCTCGATGGGGAGATTATAAACGTCTATAACGTTGTACATCCTAACCTAACGCAACCTAACATTTGGGATGTAATATTTTACAACATTCCTTGCATGTCGGTGCCTACGTCTCGGTAGGAACATTATATACGTCTATAACGATATATATCCTGACCCAAGGCAACCTAACACCTCGGATGTAATAGTTGACAACATTCCTGGCGTGTAGGCCCGTACTTCTCGGTGGGAACATTGTATACGCCTATAACGTTATATATCCTAGCCTAAGGCGACCTAACATGTCGAATGTAATATTTTACAACATTCCTGGCGTGTCGTCGCCTACTTCTCGATGGGGACATTATATACATCTATAACATTGTATATCCTAACCCAAGGCAACCTAACATCTCGGATGGAAAATTTTACAACATTCCTGGCATATCGGTCCCTACTTCTCGGTGGAAACATTGCATACGCCTATAACGATATATATCCTAGCCTAAGGCAACCTAACATGTCGAATGTAATATTTTACATCATTCCTGGCGTGTCGTTGCCTGCTCCTCGATGGGAACATTATATACGTCTATAACGTTGTGTATCCTAACCTAACGCAACCTAACATCTGGGATGTAGTATTCCTGGCGTGTCGTCGCCTACTTCTGGATGGGGAGATTATATACGTCTATAACGTTATATATCCTAACCTAAGGCAACCTAACATCTCGGATGAAATAGTTGACAACATTCCTGGCGTACCCGCCCGTACTGCTCGGTGGGAACATTATATACGTCTATAACGTTATATATCCTAGCCTAAGGCCACATAACATGTCGAATGTAATATTTTACAACATTCCAGGCGTGTCGTCGCCTGCTTCTCGATGGGGACATCATATACGTCTATAACGTTGTATATCCTAACCTAAAGCAACCTAACATCTGGGATGTAATATTTTACAAGATTCCTGGCATGTCGGTCCGCAAGTCTCGGTAGGAACATTATATACGTCTATAACGATATATATCCAAACCTAATGGAACCTAACATCTCGGATGTAATATTTTACAACATTCCTGGCATGTCGGTCCCTACTTCTCGGTGGGAAAATTATATACGTCTATAACGTTATATATCATAACCTAAGGCAACCTAACATCTCGGATGTAATATTTTACAACATTCCTGGCATATAGGTCCCTACATCTCGGTGGGCACATTATATACATCTATAACATTGTATATCCTAACCCAAGGCAACCTAACATCTCGGATGGAATATTTTACAACATTCCTGGCATATCGGGCCCTACTTATCGGTGGAAACATTGTATACGTCTTTAACGATATATATCTTAGCCTAAGGCAACCTAACATCTCGGATGTAATATTTTACAACATTCTGGCGTGTCGTCGCCTGCTTCTCGATGGGGAGATTATATACGTCTATAACGTTGTATATCCTAACCTAACGCAACCTAACATTTGGGATGTAATATTTTACAACATTCCTTGCATGTCGGTGCCTACGTCTCGGTGGAAACATTATGTACGTCTATAACGATATGTATCCTAACCTAAGGCAACCTAACATCTCGGATGTAATAGTTGACAACATTCCTGGCGTGTCCGCCCGTACTTCTCGGTGGGAACATTATATACGCCTATAACGTTATATATCCTAGCCTAAGGCCACATAACATGTCGAATGTCATATTTTACAACATTCCTGGCGTGTCGTCGCCTGCTTCTCGATGGGGACATTATATACGTCTATAACGTTGTATATCCTATCCTAAAGCAACCTAACATCTGGGATGTAATATTTTACAAGATTCCTGGCATGTCGGTCCCAAAGTCTCGGTAGGAACATTATATACGTCTATAACGATATATATCCACACCTAAGGGAACCTAACATCTCGGATGTAATATTTTACAACATTCCTGGCATGTCGGTCCCTACTTCTCGGTGGGAATATTATATACGTCTATAACGTTATATATCATAACCTAAGGCAACCTAACATATGGGATGTAATATTTTACAACATTCCTGGAGTGTCGTCGCCTACTTCTGGCTAGGGTTATAATATACATCTATAACGTTGTATATCCTAACCTAAGGCAACCTAACATCTCGAATGTAATACTTTATAACATTCCTGGCGTGTCGCCGCCTGCTTCTCGATGGGGATATTATATACGTCTATAACGTTGTATATCCTAACCTAACGCAACCTAACATCTCGGATGTAATATTTTACAACATTCCTGGCATGTCTGTCCCTACGTCTCGGTGGGAACATACTATACGTCTATAACGTTGTATATCCTAACCTAGGGGAACCTAACATCTCGGGAGTAATATTTTACAACATTCCTGACGCGTCGGCCCCTATTTTTCGGTGGGAACATTATATACGTCTATAAAGTTATATATCCTAGCCTAAGGCAACCTAACATGTCGAATGTAATACTTTACAACATTCCTGGCCTGTCGTCGCCAACTTCTCGATGGGGACATTATATACATCTATAACATTGTATATCCTAACCTAAGGCAACCTAACATCTCGGATATAATATTTTACAACATTCCTTGCATGTCGGTGCCTACGTCTCGGTGGAAACATTATGTACGTCTATAACTATATATATCCTAACATAAGGCAACCTAACGTCTCGGATGTAATAGTTGACAACATTCCTGGCGTGTAGGCCCGTACTTCTCGGTGGGAACATTGTATACGTCTATAACGATATATATCCTAGCCTAAGGCGACCTAACATGCCGAATGTAATATTTTACATCATTCCTGGCGTGTCGTCGCCTGCTTCTCGATGGGAATATTACATACGTCTATAACGTTATATATCATAACCTAAGGCAACCGTACATCTGGAATGTAATATTTTACAACATTCCTGGCATACCAGTCCCTCCTTCTCGGTGGAAACATTGTATACGTCTATAACGATATATATCCTAGCCTAGGGCAACCTAACATCTCGGATGTAATATTTTACAACATTCAGGCGTGTCGTCGCCGGCTTCTCGATGGGGAGATTATAAACGTCTATAACGTTGTACATCCTAACCTAACGCAACCTAACATTTGGGATGTAATATTTTACAACATTCCTTGCATGTCGGTGCCTACGTCTCGGTAGGAACATTATATACGTCTATAACGATATATATCCTGACCCAAGGCAACCTAACACCTCGGATGTAATAGTTGACAACATTCCTGGCGTGTAGGCCCGTACTTCTCGGTGGGAACATTGTATACGCCTATAACGTTATATATCCTAGCCTAAGGCGACCTAACATGTCGAATGTAATATTTTACAACATTCCTGGCGTGTCGTCGCCTACTTCTCGATGGGGACATTATATACATCTATAACATTGTATATCCTAACCCAAGGCAACCTAACATCTCGGATGGAAAATTTTACAACATTCCTGGCATATCGGTCCCTACTTCTCGGTGGAAACATTGCATACGCCTATAACGATATATATCCTAGCCTAAGGCAACCTAACATGTCGAATGTAATATTTTACATCATTCCTGGCGTGTCGTTGCCTGCTCCTCGATGGGAACATTATATACGTCTATAACGTTGTGTATCCTAACCTAACGCAACCTAACATCTGGGATGTAGTATTCCTGGCGTGTCGTCGCCTACTTCTGGATGGGGAGATTATATACGTCTATAACGTTATATATCCTAACCTAAGGCAACCTAACATCTCGGATGAAATAGTTGACAACATTCCTGGCGTACCCGCCCGTACTGCTCGGTGGGAACATTATATACGTCTATAACGTTATATATCCTAGCCTAAGGCCACATAACATGTCGAATGTAATATTTTACAACATTCCAGGCGTGTCGTCGCCTGCTTCTCGATGGGGACATCATATACGTCTATAACGTTGTATATCCTAACCTAAAGCAACCTAACATCTGGGATGTAATATTTTACAAGATTCCTGGCATGTCGGTCCGCAAGTCTCGGTAGGAACATTATATACGTCTATAACGATATATATCCAAACCTAATGGAACCTAACATCTCGGATGTAATATTTTACAACATTCCTGGCATGTCGGTCCCTACTTCTCGGTGGGAAAATTATATACGTCTATAACGTTATATATCATAACCTAAGGCAACCTAACATCTCGGATGTAATATTTTACAACATTCCTGGCATATAGGTCCCTACATCTCGGTGGGCACATTATATACATCTATAACATTGTATATCCTAACCCAAGGCAACCTAACATCTCGGATGGAATATTTTACAACATTCCTGGCATATCGGGCCCTACTTATCGGTGGAAACATTGTATACGTCTTTAACGATATATATCTTAGCCTAAGGCAACCTAACATCTCGGATGTAATATTTTACAACATTCTGGCGTGTCGTCGCCTGCTTCTCGATGGGGAGATTATATACGTCTATAACGTTGTATATCCTAACCTAACGCAACCTAACATTTGGGATGTAATATTTTACAACATTCCTTGCATGTCGGTGCCTACGTCTCGGTGGAAACATTATGTACGTCTATAACGATATGTATCCTAACCTAAGGCAACCTAACATCTCGGATGTAATAGTTGACAACATTCCTGGCGTGTCCGCCCGTACTTCTCGGTGGGAACATTATATACGCCTATAACGTTATATATCCTAGCCTAAGGCCACATAACATGTCGAATGTCATATTTTACAACATTCCTGGCGTGTCGTCGCCAGCTTCTCGATGGGGACATTATATACGTCTATAACGTTGTATATCCTATCCTAAAGCAACCTAACATCTGGGATGTAATATTTTACAAGATTCCTGGCATGTCGGTCCCAAAGTCTCGGTAGGAACATTATATACGTCTATAACGATATATATCCACACCTAAGGGAACCTAACATCTCGGATGTAATATTTTACAACATTCCTGGCATGTCGGTCCCTACTTCTCGGTGGGAATATTATATACGTCTATAACGTTATATATCATAACCTAAGGCAACCTAACATATGGGATGTAATATTTTACAACATTCCTGGAGTGTCGTCGCCTACTTCTGGCTAGGGTTATAATATACATCTATAACGTTGTATATCCTAACCTAAGGCAACCTAACATCTCGAATGTAATACTTTATAACATTCCTGGCGTGTCGCCGCCTGCTTCTCGATGGGGATATTATATACGTCTATAACGTTGTATATCCTAACCTAACGCAACCTAACATCTCGGATGTAATATTTTACAACATTCCTGGCATGTCGGTCCCTACGTCTCGGTGGGAACATACTATACGTCTATAACGTTGTATATCCTAACCTAAGGGAACCTAACATCTCGGGAGTAATATTTTACAACATTCCTGACGCGTCGGCCCCTATTTTTCGGTGGGAACATTATATACGTCTATAAAGTTATATATCCTAGCCTAAGGCAACCTAACATGTCGAATGTAATACTTTACAACATTCCTGGCCTGTCGTCGCCAACTTCTCGATGGGGACATTATATACATCTATAACATTGTATATCCTAACCTAAGGCAACCTAACATCTCGGATATAATATTTTACAACATTCTGGCGTTTCGTCGCCTGCTTCTCGATGGGGAGATTATATACTTCTATAACGTTGTATATCCTAAACTGACGCAACCTAACATTTGGGATGTATTATTTTACAACATTCCTTGCATGTCGGTGCCTACGTCTCGGTGGGAACATTATATACGTCTATAACGATATATATCCTAACCTAAGGCAACCTAACACCTCGGATGTTATAGTTGACAACATTCCTGGCGTGTAGGTCCGTACTTCTCGGTGGGAACATTGTATACGTCTATAACGTTATATATCCTAGCCTAAGGCGACCTAACATATCGAATGTAATATTTTACATCATTCCCGGCGTGTCGTCGCCTGCTTCTCGATGGGAACATTATATACGTCTATAACGTTGTGTATCCCAACCTAACGCAACCTAACATCTGGGATGTAATATTCCTGGCGTGTCGTCGCCTACTTCTGGATGGGGACATTATATACGTCTATAACATTATATATCCTAACCTAAGGCAACCTAACATCTCGGATGAAATAGTTGACAACATTCCTGGCGTACCCGCCCGTACTGCTCGGTGGGAACATTATATACGTCTATAACGTTATATATCCTAGCCTAAGGCCACATAACATGTCGAATGTAATATTTTACAACATTCCAGGCGTGTCGTCGCCTGCTTCTCGATGGGGACATTATATACGTCTATAACGTTGTATATCCTAACCTAAAGCAACCTAACATCTGGGATGTAATATTTTACAAGATTCCTGGCATGTCGGTCCGCAAGTCTCGGTAGGAACATTATATACGTCTATAACGATATATATCCAAACCTAATGGAACCTAACATCTCGGGTGTAATATTTTACAACATTCCTGGCATGTCGGTCCCTACTTCTCGGTGGGAAAATTATATACGTCTATAACGTTATATATCATAACCTAAGGCAACCTAACATCTCGGATGTAATATTTTACAACATTCCTGGCATATGGGTCCCTACTTCTCGGTGGAAACATTGTATACGTCTATAACGATATATATCCTAGCCTAAGGCAACCTAACATCTCGGATGTAATATTTTACAACATTCCTGGCGTGTCGTCGCCTACTTCTCGATGGGGACATTATATACATCTATAATATTGTATATCCTAACCTAAGGCAACCTAACATCTCGGATGTAATATTTTACAACATTCTGGCGTGTCGTCGCCTGCTTCTCGATGGGGAGATTATATACGTCTATAACGTTGTATATCCTAACCTAACGCAACCTAACATTTGGGATGTAATATTTTACAACATTCCTTGCATGTCGGTGCCTACGTCTCGGTGGAAACATTATGTACGTCTATAACTATATATATCCTAACATAAGGCAACCTAACGTCTCGGATGTAATAGTTGACAACATTCCTGGCGTGTAGGCCCGTACTTCTCGGTGGCAACATTGTATACGTCTATAACGATATATATCCTAGCCTAAGGCGACCTAACATGCCGAATGTAATATTTTACATCATTCCTGGCGTGTCGTCGCCTGCTTCTCGATGGGAATATTACATACGTCTATAACGTTATATATCATAACCTAAGGCAACCGTACATCTGGAATGTAATATTTTACAACATTCCTGGCATGCCAGTCCCTCCTTCTCGGTGGAAACATTGTATACGTCTATAACGATATATATCCTAGCCTAGGGCAACCTAACATCTCGGATGTAATATTTTACAACATTCAGGCGTGTCGTCGCCGGCTTCTCGATGGGGAGATTATAAACGTCTATAACGTTGTACATCCTAACCTAACGCAACCTAACATTTGGGATGTAATATTTTACAACATTCCTTGCATGTCGGTGCCTACGTCTCGGTAGGAACATTATATACGTCTATAACGATATATATCCTGACCCAAGGCAACCTAACACCTCGGATGTAATAGTTGACAACATTCCTGGCGTGTAGGCCCGTACTTCTCGGTGGGAACATTGTATACGCCTATAACGTTATATATCCTAGCCTAAGGCGACCTAACATGTCGAATGTAATATTTTACAACATTCCTGGCGTGTCGTCGCCTACTTCTCGATGGGGACATTATATACATCTATAACATTGTATATCCTAACCCAAGGCAACCTAACATCTCGGATGGAAAATTTTACAACATTCCTGGCATATCGGTCCCTACTTCTCGGTGGAAACATTGCATACGCCTATAACGATATATATCCTAGCGTAAGGCAACCTAACATGTCGAATGTAATATTTTACATCATTCCTGGCGTGTCGTTGCCTGCTCCTCGATGGGAACATTATATACGTCTATAACGTTGTGTATCCTAACCTAACGCAACCTAACATCTGGGATGTAGTATTCCTGGCGTGTCGTCGCCTACTTCTGGATGGGGAGATTATATACGTCTATAACGTTATATATCCTAACCTAAGGCAACCTAACATCTCGGATGAAATAGTTGACAACATTCCTGGCGTACCCGCCCGTACTGCTCGGTGGGAACATTATATACGTCTATAACGTAATATATCCTAGCCTAAGGCCACATAACATGTCGAATGTAATATTTTACAACATTCCAGGCGTGTCGTCGCCTGCTTCTCGATGGGGACATTATATACGTCTATAACGTTGTATATCCTAACCTAAAGCAACCTAACATCTGGGATGTAATATTTTACAAGATTCCTGGCATGTCGGTCCGCAAGTCTCGGTAGGAACATTATATACGTCTATAACGATATATATCCAAACCTAATGGAACCTAACATCTCGGGTGTAATATTTTACAACATTCCTGGCATGTCGGTCCCTACTTCTCGGTGGGAAAATTATATACGTCTATAACGTTATATATCATAACCTAAGGCAACCTAACATCTCGGATGTAATATTTTACAACATTCCTGGCATATAGGTCCCTACATCTCGGTGGGCACATTATATACATCTATAACATTGTATATCCTAACCCAAGGCAACCTAACATCTCGGATGGAATATTTTACAACATTCCTGGCATATCGGGCCCTACTTATCGGTGGAAACATTGTATACGTCTTTAACGATATATATCTTAGCCTAAGGCAACCTAACATCTCGGATGTAATATTTTACAACATTCTGGCGTGTCGTCGCCTGCTTCTCGATGGGGAGATTATATACGTCTATAACGTTGTATATCCTAACCTAACGCAACCTAACATTTGGGATGTAATATTTTACAACATTCCTTGCATGTCGGTGCCTACGTCTCGGTGGAAACATTATGTACGTCTATAACGATATGTATCCTAACCTAAGGCAACCTAACATCTCGGATGTAATAGTTGACAACATTCCTGGCGTGTCCGCCCGTACTTCTCGGTGGGAACATTATATACGCCTATAACGTTATATATCCTAGCCTAAGGCCACATAACATGTCGAATGTCATATTTTACAACATTCCTGGCGTGTCGTCGCCTGCTTCTCGATGGGGACATTATATACGTCTATAACGTTGTATATCCTAACCTAAAGCAACCTAACATCTGGGATGTAATATTTTACAAGATTCCTGGCATGTCGGTCCCAAAGTCTCGGTAGGAACATTATATACGTCTATAACGATATATATCCACACCTAAGGGAACCTAACATCTCGGATGTAATATTTTACAACATTCCTGGCATGTCGGTCCCTACTTCTCGGTGGGAATATTATATACGTCTATAACGTTATATATCATAACCTAAGGCAACCTAACATATGGGATGTAATATTTTACAACATTCCTGGAGTGTCGTCGCCTACTTCTGGCTAGGGTTATAATATACATCTATAACGTTGTATATCCTAACCTAAGGCAACCTAACATCTCGAATGTAATACTTTATAACATTCCTGGCGTGTCGCCGCCTGCTTCTCGATGGGGATATTATATACGTCTATAACGTTGTATATCCTAACCTAACGCAACCTAACATCTCGGATGTAATATTTTACAACATTCCTGGCATGTCGGTCCCTACGTCTCGGTGGGAACATACTATACGTCTATAACGTTGTATATCCTAACCTAAGGGAACCTAACATCTCGGGAGTAATATTTTACAACATTCCTGACGCGTCGGCCCCTATTTTTCGGTGGGAACATTATATACGTCTATAAAGTTATATATCCTAGCCTAAGGCAACCTAACATGTCGAATGTAATACTTTACAACATTCCTGGCCTGTCGTCGCCAACTTCTCGATGGGGACATTATATACATCTATAACATTGTATATCCTAACCTAAGGCAACCTAACATCTCGGATATAATATTTTACAACATTCCTTGCATGTCGGTGCCTACGTCTCGGTGGAAACATTATGTACGTCTATAACTATATATAACCTAACATAAGGCAACCTAACGTCTCGGATGTAATAGTTGACAACATTCCTGGCGTGTAGGCCCGTACTTCTCGGTGGGAACATTGTATACGTCTATAACGATATATATCCTAGCCTAAGGCGACCTAACATGCCGAATGTAATATTTTACATCATTCCTGGCGTGTCGTCGCCTGCTTCTCGATGGGAATATTACATACGTCTATAACGTTATATATCATAACCTAAGGCAACCGTACATCTGGAATGTAATATTTTACAACATTCCTGGCATACCAGTCCCTCCTTCTCGGTGGAAACATTGTATACGTCTATAACGATATATATCCTAGCCTAGGGCAACCTAACATCTCGGATGTAATATTTTACAACATTCAGGCGTGTCGTCGCCGGCTTCTCGATGGGGAGATTATAAACGTCTATAACGTTGTACATCCTAACCTAACGCAACCTAACATTTGGGATGTAATATTTTACAACATTCCTTGCATGTCGGTGCCTACGTCTCGGTAGGAACATTATATACGTCTATAACGATATATATCCTGACCCAAGGCAACCTAACACCTCGGATGTAATAGTTGACAACATTCCTGGCGTGTAGGCCCGTACTTCTCGGTGGGAACATTGTATACGCCTATAACGTTATATATCCTAGCCTAAGGCGACCTAACATGTCGAATGTAATATTTTACAACATTCCTGGCGTGTCGTCGCCTACTTCTCGATGGGGACATTATATACATCTATAACATTGTATATCCTAACCCAAGGCAACCTAACATCTCGGATGGAAAATTTTACAACATTCCTGGCATATCGGTCCCTACTTCTCGGTGGAAACATTGCATACGCCTATAACGATATATATCCTAGCCTAAGGCAACCTAACATGTCGAATGTAATATTTTACATCATTCCTGGCGTGTCGTTGCCTGCTCCTCGATGGGAACATTATATACGTCTATAACGTTGTGTATCCTAACCTAACGCAACCTAACATCTGGGATGTAGTATTCCTGGCGTGTCGTCGCCTACTTCTGGATGGGGAGATTATATACGTCTATAACGTTATATATCCTAACCTAAGGCAACCTAACATCTCGGATGAAATAGTTGACAACATTCCTGGCGTACCCGCCCGTACTGCTCGGTGGGAACATTATATACGTCTATAACGTTATATATCCTAGCCTAAGGCCACATAACATGTCGAATGTAATATTTTACAACATTCCAGGCGTGTCGTCGCCTGCTTCTCGATGGGGACATCATATACGTCTATAACGTTGTATATCCTAACCTAAAGCAACCTAACATCTGGGATGTAATATTTTACAAGATTCCTGGCATGTCGGTCCGCAAGTCTCGGTAGGAACATTATATACGTCTATAACGATATATATCCAAACCTAATGGAACCTAACATCTCGGATGTAATATTTTACAACATTCCTGGCATGTCGGTCCCTACTTCTCGGTGGGAAAATTATATACGTCTATAACGTTATATATCATAACCTAAGGCAACCTAACATCTCGGATGTAATATTTTACAACATTCCTGGCATATAGGTCCCTACATCTCGGTGGGCACATTATATACATCTATAACATTGTATATCCTAACCCAAGGCAACCTAACATCTCGGATGGAATATTTTACAACATTCCTGGCATATCGGGCCCTACTTATCGGTGGAAACATTGTATACGTCTTTAACGATATATATCTTAGCCTAAGGCAACCTAACATCTCGGATGTAATATTTTACAACATTCTGGCGTGTCGTCGCCTGCTTCTCGATGGGGAGATTATATACGTCTATAACGTTGTATATCCTAACCTAACGCAACCTAACATTTGGGATGTAATATTTTACAACATTCCTTGCATGTCGGTGCCTACGTCTCGGTGGAAACATTATGTACGTCTATAACGATATGTATCCTAACCTAAGGCAACCTAACATCTCGGATGTAATAGTTGACAACATTCCTGGCGTGTCCGCCCGTACTTCTCGGTGGGAACATTATATACGCCTATAACGTTATATATCCTAGCCTAAGGCCACATAACATGTCGAATGTCATATTTTACAACATTCCTGGCGTGTCGTCGCCTGCTTCTCGATGGGGACATTATATACGTCTATAACGTTGTATATCCTATCCTAAAGCAACCTAACATCTGGGATGTAATATTTTACAAGATTCCTGGCATGTCGGTCCCAAAGTCTCGGTAGGAACATTATATACGTCTATAACGATATATATCCACACCTAAGGGAACCTAACATCTCGGATGTAATATTTTACAACATTCCTGGCATGTCGGTCCCTACTTCTCGGTGGGAATATTATATACGTCTATAACGTTATATATCATAACCTAAGGCAACCTAACATATGGGATGTAATATTTTACAACATTCCTGGAGTGTCGTCGCCTACTTCTGGCTAGGGTTATAATATACATCTATAACGTTGTATATCCTAACCTAAGGCAACCTAACATCTCGAATGTAATACTTTATAACATTCCTGGCGTGTCGCCGCCTGCTTCTCGATGGGGATATTATATACGTCTATAACGTTGTATATCCTAACCTAACGCAACCTAACATCTCGGATGTAATATTTTACAACATTCCTGGCATGTCTGTCCCTACGTCTCGGTGGGAACATACTATACGTCTATAACGTTGTATATCCTAACCTAGGGGAACCTAACATCTCGGGAGTAATATTTTACAACATTCCTGACGCGTCGGCCCCTATTTTTCGGTGGGAACATTATATACGTCTATAAAGTTATATATCCTAGCCTAAGGCAACCTAACATGTCGAATGTAATA
This sequence comes from Xylocopa violacea, assembly GCA_963969225.1. NCBI lineage: Eukaryota > Metazoa > Arthropoda > Insecta > Hymenoptera > Apidae > Xylocopa > Xylocopa violacea. The sequence goes on from CAXAJV010000678.1 coordinate 3,159,985, forward strand.
CTTTACAACATTCCTGGCCTGTCGTCGCCAACTTCTCGATGGGGACATTATATACATCTATAACATTGTATATCCTAACCTAAGGCAACCTAACATCTCGGATATAATATTTTACAACATTCCTTGCATGTCGGTGCCTACGTCTCGGTGGAAACATTATGTACGTCTATAACTATATATATCCTAACATAAGGCAACCTAACGTCTCGGATGTAATAGTTGACAACATTCCTGGCGTGTAGGCCCGTACTTCTCGGTGGGAACATTGTATACGTCTATAACGATATATATCCTAGCCTAAGGCGACCTAACATGCCGAATGTAATATTTTACATCATTCCTGGCGTGTCGTCGCCTGCTTCTCGATGGGAATATTACATACGTCTATAACGTTATATATCATAACCTAAGGCAACCGTACATCTGGAATGTAATATTTTACAACATTCCTGGCATACCAGTCCCTCCTTCTCGGTGGAAACATTGTATACGTCTATAACGATATATATCCTAGCCTAGGGCAACCTAACATCTCGGATGTAATATTTTACAACATTCAGGCGTGTCGTCGCCGGCTTCTCGATGGGGAGATTATAAACGTCTATAACGTTGTACATCCTAACCTAACGCAACCTAACATTTGGGATGTAATATTTTACAACATTCCTTGCATGTCGGTGCCTACGTCTCGGTAGGAACATTATATACGTCTATAACGATATATATCCTGACCCAAGGCAACCTAACACCTCGGATGTAATAGTTGACAACATTCCTGGCGTGTAGGCCCGTACTTCTCGGTGGGAACATTGTATACGCCTATAACGTTATATATCCTAGCCTAAGGCGACCTAACATGTCGAATGTAATATTTTACAACATTCCTGGCGTGTCGTCGCCTACTTCTCGATGGGGACATTATATACATCTATAACATTGTATATCCTAACCCAAGGCAACCTAACATCTCGGATGGAAAATTTTACAACATTCCTGGCATATCGGTCCCTACTTCTCGGTGGAAACATTGCATACGCCTATAACGATATATATCCTAGCCTAAGGCAACCTAACATGTCGAATGTAATATTTTACATCATTCCTGGCGTGTCGTTGCCTGCTCCTCGATGGGAACATTATATACGTCTATAACGTTGTGTATCCTAACCTAACGCAACCTAACATCTGGGATGTAGTATTCCTGGCGTGTCGTCGCCTACTTCTGGATGGGGAGATTATATACGTCTATAACGTTATATATCCTAACCTAAGGCAACCTAACATCTCGGATGAAATAGTTGACAACATTCCTGGCGTACCCGCCCGTACTGCTCGGTGGGAACATTATATACGTCTATAACGTTATATATCCTAGCCTAAGGCCACATAACATGTCGAATGTAATATTTTACAACATTCCAGGCGTGTCGTCGCCTGCTTCTCGATGGGGACATCATATACGTCTATAACGTTGTATATCCTAACCTAAAGCAACCTAACATCTGGGATGTAATATTTTACAAGATTCCTGGCATGTCGGTCCGCAAGTCTCGGTAGGAACATTATATACGTCTATAACGATATATATCCAAACCTAATGGAACCTAACATCTCGGATGTAATATTTTACAACATTCCTGGCATGTCGGTCCCTACTTCTCGGTGGGAAAATTATATACGTCTATAACGTTATATATCATAACCTAAGGCAACCTAACATCTCGGATGTAATATTTTACAACATTCCTGGCATATAGGTCCCTACATCTCGGTGGGCACATTATATACATCTATAACATTGTATATCCTAACCCAAGGCAACCTAACATCTCGGATGGAATATTTTACAACATTCCTGGCATATCGGGCCCTACTTATCGGTGGAAACATTGTATACGTCTTTAACGATATATATCTTAGCCTAAGGCAACCTAACATCTCGGATGTAATATTTTACAACATTCTGGCGTGTCGTCGCCTGCTTCTCGATGGGGAGATTATATACGTCTATAACGTTGTATATCCTAACCTAACGCAACCTAACATTTGGGATGTAATATTTTACAACATTCCTTGCATGTCGGTGCCTACGTCTCGGTGGAAACATTATGTACGTCTATAACGATATGTATCCTAACCTAAGGCAACCTAACATCTCGGATGTAATAGTTGACAACATTCCTGGCGTGTCCGCCCGTACTTCTCGGTGGGAACATTATATACGCCTATAACGTTATATATCCTAGCCTAAGGCCACATAACATGTCGAATGTCATATTTTACAACATTCCTGGCGTGTCGTCGCCTGCTTCTCGATGGGGACATTATATACGTCTATAACGTTGTATATCCTATCCTAAAGCAACCTAACATCTGGGATGTAATATTTTACAAGATTCCTGGCATGTCGGTCCCAAAGTCTCGGTAGGAACATTATATACGTCTATAACGATATATATCCACACCTAAGGGAACCTAACATCTCGGATGTAATATTTTACAACATTCCTGGCATGTCGGTCCCTACTTCTCGGTGGGAATATTATATACGTCTATAACGTTATATATCATAACCTAAGGCAACCTAACATATGGGATGTAATATTTTACAACATTCCTGGAGTGTCGTCGCCTACTTCTGGCTAGGGTTATAATATACATCTATAACGTTGTATATCCTAACCTAAGGCAACCTAACATCTCGAATGTAATACTTTATAACATTCCTGGCGTGTCGCCGCCTGCTTCTCGATGGGGATATTATATACGTCTATAACGTTGTATATCCTAACCTAACGCAACCTAACATCTCGGATGTAATATTTTACAACATTCCTGGCATGTCGGTCCCTACGTCTCGGTGGGAACATACTATACGTCTATAACGATGTATATCCTAACCTAAGGGAACCTAACATCTCGGGAGTAATATTTTACAACATTCCTGACGCGTCGGCCCCTATTTTTCGGTGGGAACATTATATACGTCTATAAAGTTATATATCCTAGCCTAAGGCAACCTAACATGTCGAATGTAATACTTTACAACATTCCTGGCCTGTCGTCGCCAACTTCTCGATGGGGACATTATATACATCTATAACATTGTATATCCTAACCTAAGGCAACCTAACATCTCGGATATAATATTTTACAACATTCTGGCGTTTCGTCGCCTGCTTCTCGATGGGGAGATTATATACTTCTATAACGTTGTATATCCTAAACTGACGCAACCTAACATTTGGGATGTATTATTTTACAACATTCCTTGCATGTCGGTGCCTACGTCTCGGTGGGAACATTATATACGTCTATAACGATATATATCCTAACCTAAGGCAACCTAACATCTCGGATGTAATAGTTGACAACATTCCTGGCGTGTCCGCCCGTACTTCTCGGTGGGAACATTATATACGCCTATAACGTTATATATCCTAGCCTAAGGCCACATAACATGTCGAATGTCATATTTTACAACATTCCTGGCGTGTCGTCGCCTGCTTCTCGATGGGGACATTATATACGTCTATAACGTTGTATATCCTATCCTAAAGCAACCTAACATCTGGGATGTAATATTTTACAAGATTCCTGGCATGTCGGTCCCAAAGTCTCGGTAGGAACATTATATACGTCTATAACGATATATATCCACACCTAAGGGAACCTAACATCTCGGATGTAATATTTTACAACATTCCTGGCATGTCGGTCCCTACTTCTCGGTGGGAATATTATATACGTCTATAACGTTATATATCATAACCTAAGGCAACCTAACATATGGGATGTAATATTTTACAACATTCCTGGAGTGTCGTCGCCTACTTCTGGCTAGGGTTATAATATACATCTATAACGTTGTATATCCTAACCTAAGGCAACCTAACATCTCGAATGTAATACTTTATAACATTCCTGGCGTGTCGCCGCCTGCTTCTCGATGGGGATATTATATACGTCTATAACGTTGTATATCCTAACCTAACGCAACCTAACATCTCGGATGTAATATTTTACAACATTCCTGGCATGTCTGTCCCTACGTCTCGGTGGGAACATACTATACGTCTATAACGTTGTATATCCTAACCTAGGGGAACCTAACATCTCGGGAGTAATATTTTACAACATTCCTGACGCGTCGGCCCCTATTTTTCGGTGGGAACATTATATACGTCTATAAAGTTATATATCCTAGCCTAAGGCAACCTAACATGTCGAATGTAATACTTTACAACATTCCTGGCCTGTCGTCGCCAACTTCTCGATGGGGACATTATATACATCTATAACATTGTATATCCTAACCTAAGGCAACCTAACATCTCGGATATAATATTTTACAACATTCCTTGCATGTCGGTGCCTACGTCTCGGTGGAAACATTATGTACGTCTATAACTATATATATCCTAACATAAGGCAACCTAACGTCTCGGATGTAATAGTTGACAACATTCCTGGCGTGTAGGCCCGTACTTCTCGGTGGGAACATTGTATACGTCTATAACGATATATATCCTAGCCTAAGGCGACCTAACATGCCGAATGTAATATTTTACATCATTCCTGGCGTGTCGTCGCCTGCTTCTCGATGGGAATATTACATACGTCTATAACGTTATATATCATAACCTAAGGCAACCGTACATCTGGAATGTAATATTTTACAACATTCCTGGCATACCAGTCCCTCCTTCTCGGTGGAAACATTGTATACGTCTATAACGATATATATCCTAGCCTAGGGCAACCTAACATCTCGGATGTAATATTTTACAACATTCAGGCGTGTCGTCGCCGGCTTCTCGATGGGGAGATTATAAACGTCTATAACGTTGTACATCCTAACCTAACGCAACCTAACATTTGGGATGTAATATTTTACAACATTCCTTGCATGTCGGTGCCTACGTCTCGGTAGGAACATTATATACGTCTATAACGATATATATCCTGACCCAAGGCAACCTAACACCTCGGATGTAATAGTTGACAACATTCCTGGCGTGTAGGCCCGTACTTCTCGGTGGGAACATTGTATACGCCTATAACGTTATATATCCTAGCCTAAGGCGACCTAACATGTCGAATGTAATATTTTACAACATTCCTGGCGTGTCGTCGCCTACTTCTCGATGGGGACATTATATACATCTATAACATTGTATATCCTAACCCAAGGCAACCTAACATCTCGGATGGAAAATTTTACAACATTCCTGGCATATCGGTCCCTACTTCTCGGTGGAAACATTGCATACGCCTATAACGATATATATCCTAGCCTAAGGCAACCTAACATGTCGAATGTAATATTTTACATCATTCCTGGCGTGTCGTTGCCTGCTCCTCGATGGGAACATTATATACGTCTATAACGTTGTGTATCCTAACCTAACGCAACCTAACATCTGGGATGTAGTATTCCTGGCGTGTCGTCGCCTACTTCTGGATGGGGAGATTATATACGTCTATAACGTTATATATCCTAACCTAAGGCAACCTAACATCTCGGATGAAATAGTTGACAACATTCCTGGCGTACCCGCCCGTACTGCTCGGTGGGAACATTATATACGTCTATAACGTTATATATCCTAGCCTAAGGCCACATAACATGTCGAATGTAATATTTTACAACATTCCAGGCGTGTCGTCGCCTGCTTCTCGATGGGGACATCATATACGTCTATAACGTTGTATATCCTAACCTAAAGCAACCTAACATCTGGGATGTAATATTTTACAAGATTCCTGGCATGTCGGTCCGCAAGTCTCGGTAGGAACATTATATACGTCTATAACGATATATATCCAAACCTAATGGAACCTAACATCTCGGATGTAATATTTTACAACATTCCTGGCATGTCGGTCCCTACTTCTCGGTGGGAAAATTATATACGTCTATAACGTTATATATCATAACCTAAGGCAACCTAACATCTCGGATGTAATATTTTACAACATTCCTGGCATATAGGTCCCTACATCTCGGTGGGCACATTATATACATCTATAACATTGTATATCCTAACCCAAGGCAACCTAACATCTCGGATGGAATATTTTACAACATTCCTGGCATATCGGGCCCTACTTATCGGTGGAAACATTGTATACGTCTTTAACGATATATATCTTAGCCTAAGGCAACCTAACATCTCGGATGTAATATTTTACAACATTCTGGCGTGTCGTCGCCTGCTTCTCGATGGGGAGATTATATACGTCTATAACGTTGTATATCCTAACCTAACGCAACCTAACATTTGGGATGTAATATTTTACAACATTCCTTGCATGTCGGTGCCTACGTCTCGGTGGAAACATTATGTACGTCTATAACGATATGTATCCTAACCTAAGGCAACCTAACATCTCGGATGTAATAGTTGACAACATTCCTGGCGTGTCCGCCCGTACTTCTCGGTGGGAACATTATATACGCCTATAACGTTATATATCCTAGCCTAAGGCCACATAACATGTCGAATGTCATATTTTACAACATTCCTGGCGTGTCGTCGCCTGCTTCTCGATGGGGACATTATATACGTCTATAACGTTGTATATCCTATCCTAAAGCAACCTAACATCTGGGATGTAATATTTTACAAGATTCCTGGCATGTCGGTCCCAAAGTCTCGGTAGGAACATTATATACGTCTATAACGATATATATCCACACCTAAGGGAACCTAACATCTCGGATGTAATATTTTACAACATTCCTGGCATGTCGGTCCCTACTTCTCGGTGGGAATATTATATACGTCTATAACGTTATATATCATAACCTAAGGCAACCTAACATATGGGATGTAATATTTTACAACATTCCTGGAGTGTCGTCGCCTACTTCTGGCTAGGGTTATAATATACATCTATAACGTTGTATATCCTAACCTAAGGCAACCTAACATCTCGAATGTAATACTTTATAACATTCCTGGCGTGTCGCCGCCTGCTTCTCGATGGGGATATTATATACGTCTATAACGTTGTATATCCTAACCTAACGCAACCTAACATCTCGGATGTAATATTTTACAACATTCCTGGCATGTCGGTCCCTACGTCTCGGTGGGAACATACTATACGTCTATAACGATGTATATCCTAACCTAAGGGAACCTAACATCTCGGGAGTAATATTTTACAACATTCCTGACGCGTCGGCCCCTATTTTTCGGTGGGAACATTATATACGTCTATAAAGTTATATATCCTAGCCTAAGGCAACCTAACATGTCGAATGTAATACTTTACAACATTCCTGGCCTGTCGTCGCCAACTTCTCGATGGGGACATTATATACATCTATAACATTGTATATCCTAACCTAAGGCAACCTAACATCTCGGATATAATATTTTACAACATTCTGGCGTTTCGTCGCCTGCTTCTCGATGGGGAGATTATATACTTCTATAACGTTGTATATCCTAAACTGACGCAACCTAACATTTGGGATGTATTATTTTACAACATTCCTTGCATGTCGGTGCCTACGTCTCGGTGGGAACATTATATACGTCTATAACGATATATATCCTAACCTAAGGCAACCTAACACCTCGGATGTTATAGTTGACAACATTCCTGGCGTGTAGGTCCGTACTTCTCGGTGGGAACATTGTATACGTCTATAACGTTATATATCCTAGCCTAAGGCGACCTAACATATCGAATGTAATATTTTACATCATTCCCGGCGTGTCGTCGCCTGCTTCTCGATGGGAACATTATATACGTCTATAACGTTGTGTATCCCAACCTAACGCAACCTAACATCTGGGATGTAATATTCCTGGCGTGTCGTCGCCTACTTCTGGATGGGGACATTATATACGTCTATAACATTATATATCCTAACCTAAGGCAACCTAACATCTCGGATGTAATATTTTACAACATTCCTGGCATGTCGGTTCCTACATCTCGGTGGGAACATACTATACGTCTATAACGTTGTATATCCTATCCTAAGGGAACATAACATCTCGGGTGTAATATTTTACAACATTCCTGACGCGTCGGCCCCTATTTTTCGGTGGGAACATTATATACGTCTATAACGTTATATATCCTAGCCTAAGGCGACCTAACATGTCGAATGTAATATTTTACAACATTCCTGGCGTGTCGTCTACTGCTTCTCGATGGGGACATTATATACGTCTATAATGTTGTATATCTTAACCTAACGCAACTTAACATCTGGGATGTAATATTTTACAGCATTCGTGGTGTGTCGGTGCCTACGTCTCGGTGGAAACATTATGTACGTCTATAACGATATGTATCCTAACCTAAGGCAACCTAACATCTCGGATGTAATAGTTGACAACATTCCTGGCGTGTCCGCCCGTACTTCTCGGTGGGAACATTATATACGCCTATAACGTTATATATCCTAGCCTAAGGCCACATAACATGTCGAATGTCATATTTTACAACATTCCTGGCGTGTCGTCGCCTGCTTCTCGATGGGGACATTATATACGTCTATAACGTTGTATATCCTAACCTAAAGCAACCTAACATCTGGGATGTAATATTTTACAAGATTCCTGGCATGTCGGTCCCAAAGTCTCGGTAGGAACATTATATACGTCTATAACGATATATATCCACACCTAAGGGAACCTAACATCTCGGATGTAATATTTTACAACATTCCTGGCATGTCGGTCCCTACTTCTCGGTGGGAATATTATATACGTCTATAACGTTATATATCATAACCTAAGGCAACCTAACATATGGGATGTAATATTTTACAACATTCCTGGAGTGTCGTCGCCTACTTCTGGCTAGGGTTATAATATACATCTATAACGTTGTATATCCTAACCTAAGGCAACCTAACATCTCGAATGTAATACTTTATAACATTCCTGGCGTGTCGCCGCCTGCTTCTCGATGGGGATATTATATACGTCTATAACGTTGTATATCCTAACCTAACGCAACCTAACATCTCGGATGTAATATTTAATAAGGCGACCTAACATGTCGAATGTAATATTTTACAACATTCCTGGCGTGTCGTCGCCTACTTCTCGATGGGGACATTATATACATCTATAACATTGTATATCCTAACCCAAGGCAACCTAACATCTCGGATGGAATATTTTACAACATTCCTGGCATATCGGTCCCTACTTCTCGGTGGAAACATTGCATACGCCTATAACGATATATATCCTAGCCTAAGGCAACCTAACATGTCGAATGTAATATTTTACATCATTCCTGGCGTGTCGTTGCCTGCTCCTCGATGGGAACATTATATACGTCTATAACGTTGTGTATCCTAACCTAACGCAACCTAACATCTGGGATGTAGTATTCCTGGCGTGTCGTCGCCTACTTCTGGATGGGGAGATTATATACGTCTATAACGTTATATATCCTAACCTAAGGCAACCTAACATCTCGGATGAAATAGTTGACAACATTCCTGGCGTACCCGCCCGTACTGCTCGGTGGGAACATTATATACGTCTATAACGTTATATATCCTAGCCTAAGGCCACATAACATGTCGAATGTAATATTTTACAACATTCCAGGCGTGTCGTCGCCTGCTTCTCGATGGGGACATTATATACGTCTATAACGTTGTATATCCTAACCTAAAGCAACCTAACATCTGGGATGTAATATTTTACAAGATTCCTGGCATGTCGGTCCGCAAGTCTCGGTAGGAACATTATATACGTCTATAACGATATATATCCAAACCTAATGGAACCTAACATCTCGGATGTAATATTTTACAACATTCCTGGCATGTCGGTCCCTACTTCTCGGTGGGAAAATTATATACGTCTATAACGTTATATATCATAACCTAAGGCAACCTAACATCTCGGATGTAATATTTTACAACATTCCTGGCATATAGGTCCCTACATCTCGGTGGGGACATTATATACATCTATAACATTGTATATCCTAACCCAAGGCAACCTAACATCTCGGATGGAATATTTTACAACATTCCTGGCATATCGGGCCCTACTTATCGGTGGAAACATTGTATACGTCTTTAACGATATATATCTTAGCCTAAGGCAACCTAACATCTCGGATGTAATATTTTACAACATTCTGGCGTGTCGTCGCCTGCTTCTCGATGGGGAGATTATATACGACTATAACGTTGTATATCCTAACCTAACGCAACCTAACATTTGGGATGTAATATTTTACAACATTCCTTGCATGTCGGTGCCTACGTCTCGGTGGAAACATTATGTACGTCTATAACGATATGTATCCTAACCTAAGGCAACCTAACATCTCGGATGTAATAGTTGACAACATTCCTGGCGTGTCCGCCCGTACTTCTCGGTGGGAACATTATATACGCCTATAACGTTATATATCCTAGCCTAAGGCCACATAACATGTCGAATGTCATATTTTACAACATTCCTGGCGTGTCGTCGCCTGCTTCTCGATGGGGACATTATATACGTCTATAACGTTGTATATCCTAACCTAATGCAACCTAACATCTGGGATGTAATATTTTACAAGATTCCTGGCATGTCGGTCCCAAAGTCTCGGTAGGAACATTATATACGTCTATAACGATATATATCCACACCTAAGGGAACCTAACATCTCGGATGTAATATTTTACAACATTCCTGGCATGTCGGTCCCTACTTCTCGGTGGGAATATTATATACGTCTATAACGTTATATATCATAACCTAAGGCAACCTAACATATGGGATGTAATATTTTACAACATTCCTGGAGTGTCGTCGCCTACTTCTGGCTAGGGTTATAATATACATCTATAACGTTGTATATCCTAACCTAAGGCAACCTAACATCTCGAATGTAATACTTTATAACATTCCTGGCGTGTCGCCGCCTGCTTCTCGATGGGGATATTATATACGTCTATAACGTTGTATATCCTAACCTAAGGGAACCTAACATCTCGGGAGTAATATTTTACAACATTCCTGACGCGTCGGCCCCTATTTTTCGGTGGGAACATTATATACGTCTATAAAGTTATATATCCTAGCCTAAGGCAACCTAACATGTCGAATGTAATACTTTACAACATGCCTGGCCTGTCGTCGCCAACTTCTCGATGGGGACATTATATACATCTATAACATTGTATATCCTAGCCTAAGGCGACCTAACATATCGAATGTAATATTTTACATCATTCCCGGCGTGTCGTCGCCTGCTTCTCGATGGGAACATTATATACGTCTATAACGTTGTGTATCCCAACCTAACGCAACCTCACATCTGGGATGTAATATTCCTGGCGTGTCGTCGCCTACTTCTGGATGGGGACATTATATACGTCTATAACATTATATATCATAACCTAAGGCAACCTAACATATGGGATGTAATATTTTACAACATTCCTGGAGTGTCGTCGCCTACTTCTGGCTAGGGTTATAATATACATCTATAACGTTGTATATCCTAACCTAAGGCAACCTAACATCTCGAATGTAATACTTTATAACATTCCTGGCGTGTCGCCGCCTGCTTCTCGATGGGGATATTATATACGTCTATAACGTTGTATATCCTAACCTAAGGCAACCTAACATCTCGGATGTAATATTTTACAACATTCCTGGCATGTCGGTTCCTACATCTCGGTGGGAACATTATATACGTCTATAACGTTATATATCCTAGCCTAAGGCGACCTAACATGTCGAATGTAATATTTTACAACATTCCTGGCGTGTCGTCTACTGCTTCTCGATGGGGACATTATATACGTCTATAATGTTGTATATCTTAACCTAACGCAACTTAACATCTGGGATGTAATATTTTACAGCATTCGTGGTGTGTCGTCGCCTACTTCTGGATGGGGTCATTATATACATCTATAACGTTGTATATCCTAACCTAAGGGAACCTAACATCTGGGATGTAATATTTTACAAGATTCCTGGCATGTCGGTCCCCAAGTCTCGGTAGGAACATTATATCCGTCTATAACGATATATATCCAAACCTAAGGGAACCTAACATCTCGGATGTAATATTTTACAACATTCCTGGCATGTCGGTCCCTACTTCTCGGTGGAAACATTGTATACGTCTATAACGTTATATATCCTAGCATAAGGCGACCTAACATATCGAATGTAATATTTTACATCATTCCTGGCGTGTCGTCGCCTGCTTCTCGATGGGAACATTATATACGTCTATAACGTTATGTATCCTAAACTAACGCAACCTAACATTTGGGATGTATTATTTTACAACATTCCTTGCATGTCGGTGCCTACGTCTCGGTGGGAACATTATATACGTCTATAACGATATATATCCTAACCTAAGGCAACCTAACACCTCGGATGTTATAGTTGACAACATTCCTGGCGTGTAGGTCCGTACTTCTTGGTGGGAACATTGTATACGTCTATAACGTTATATATCCTAGCCTAAGGCGACCTAACATATCGAATGTAATATTTTATATCATTCCTGGCGTGTCGTCGCCTGCTTCTCGATGGGAACATTATATACGTCTATAACGTTGTGTATCCTAACCTAACGCAACCTAACATCTGGGATGTAATATTCCTGGCGTGTCGTCGCCTACTTCTGGATGGGGACATTATATACGTCTATAACATTATATATCCTAACCTAAGGCAACCTAACATCTCGGATGTAATATTTTACAACATTCCTGGCATGTCGGTTCCTACATCTCGGTGGGAACATATTATACGTCTATAACGTTGTATATCCTATCCTAAGGGAACATAACATCTCGGGTGTAATATTTTACAACATTCCTGACGCGTCGGCCCCTATTTCTCGGTGGGAACATTATATACGTCTATAATGTTATATGTCCTAGCCTAAGGCAAACCAACTTGTAGAATGTAATATTTTACAACATTCCTGGCGTGTCGTCGCCTGCTTCTCCATGGGGACATTATATACATCTATAACGTTGTATATCCTAACCTAAGGCAACCTAACATATCGGATGTAATATTTTACAACATTCCTGGCGTGTCGTCGCCTACTTCTCGATGGGGACAATATATACATCTATAACCTTGTATATCCTAACCTAAGGCAACCTCACATCTCGGATGTAGTATTTTACAACATTCCTGGCATGTCGGTCCCTACTTCTCGGTGGGAACATTGTGTACATCTATAACGATATATATCCTAGCCTAAGGCAACCTGACATGTCGAATGTAATATTTTACTACATTCCTGTCGTGTCGTCGCCTGCTTCTCGATGGGGACATTATATACGTCTATAACGTTGTATATTTTAACCTATCGCAACCTAACATCAGGGATGTAATATTTTACAACAGTCCTGGCGTGTCGTCGCCTACTTCTGGATGGGGACATTATATACATCTATAACGTCATATATCCTAACCTAAGGGAACATAACATCTCGGGTGTAATATTTTACAACATTCCTGTCGTGTCGTCGCCTGCTTCTCGATGGGGACATTCTATACGTCTATAACGTTGTATATCCTAACCTAAGGGAACCTAACATCTCGGGTGTAATATTTTAGAACATCCCTGACGCGTCAGTCCCTATTTCTCGGTGGGAACATTATATACGTCTATAACGTTATATATCCTAGCCTAAGGCAACCTAACTTGTAGAATGTAATATTTTAGAACAGTCCCGGCGTGTCGTCGCCTACTTCTGGATGGGGACATTATATACATCTATAACGGCATATATCCTAACCTAAGGGAACCTAACATCTCGGGTGTAATATTTTACAACATTCCTGGCGTGTCGTTGCCTACTTCTCGATGGGGACATTATGTACATCTATAACGTTGTATATCCTAACCAAAGCAACCTGACATCTCGGATGTAATATTTTACAACATTCTGGCGTGTCGTCGCCTGCTTCTCGATGGGGACATTATATACGTCTATAACCTTGTATATACTAACCTAACGCAACCTAACATCTGGGATGTAATATTTTAAAACATTCCTGGCATGTCGGTCCCTACGTCTCGGTGGGAACGTTATATACGTCTATAACGATATATATCCTAACCTAAGGGTACCTTACATATCGGATGTAATTTTTTACAACATTCCTGGTATGTCGGGCCCTACTTCTCGGTGGGAACATTGTATACGTCTATAACGATATATATCCTAGCCTAAGGCAACCTAACATGAAGGAATGTAATATTTTAAAACATTCCTGTCGTGTCGTCGCCTGCTTCTCGATGGGGACATTCTATACGTCTATAACGTTGTATATCCTAACCTAAGGGAACCTAACATCTCGGGTGTAATATTTTACTACATTCCTGTCGTGTCGTCGCCTGCTTCTCGATGGGGACCTTATATACGTCTATAACGTTGTATATTCTAACCTATCGCAACCTAACATCAGGGATGTAATATTTTACAACAGTCCTGGCGTGTCGTCGCCTACTTCTGGATGGGGACATTATATACATCTATAACGTCATATATCCTAACCTAAGGGAACCTAACATCTCGGGTGTAATATTTTACAACTTTCCTGGCGTGTCGTTGCCTACTTCTCGATGGGGACATTATATACATCTATAACGTTGTATATCATAACCTAAGGCAACCTAACATCTCGGATGTAATATTTTACAACATTCCTGGTATGTCGGGCCCTACTTCTCGGTGGGAACATTGTATACTTCTATAACGATATATATCCTAGCCTAAGGCAACCTAACATGTCGAATGTAATATTTTACAACATTCCTTTCGTGTCGTCGCCTGCTTCTCGATGGGTACATTATATACGTCTATAATGTTGTATATTCTAACCTAACGCAACCTAACATCTGGGATGTAATATTTTACAACATTCCTGGCGTGTCGTCGCCTACTTCTGGATGGGGGCATTATATACATCTATAACGTCATATATCCTAGCCTAAGGGAACCTAACGTCTCGGGTGCAATATGTTACAACATTCCTGGCGTGTCGTCGCCTACTTCTCGATGGGGACATTATATACATCTATAACGTTGTATATCCTAACCTAAGGCAACCTAACATATCGGATGTAATATTTTACAACATTCTGGCGTGTCGTCGCCTGCTTCTCCATGGGGACATTATATACGTCTATAACCTTGTATATACTAACCTAACGCAACCTAACATCTGGGATGTAATATTTTACAACATTCCTGGCGTGCCGTCGCCTACTTCTGGATGGGGACAGTATATACATCTATAACGTCATATATCCTAACCTAAGGGAACCTAACATCTCGGGTGTAATATTTTACAACATTCCTGTCGTGTCGTCGCCTGCTTCTCGATGGGGACATTCTATACGTCTATAACGTTGTATATCCTAACCTAAGGGAACCTAACATCTCGGGTGTAATATTTTAGAACATTCCTGACGCGTCAGTCCCTATTTCTCGGTGGGAACATTATATACGTCTATAACGTTATATATCCTAGCCTAAGGCAACCTAACTTGTAGAATGTAATATTTTAGAACAGTCCCGGCGTGTCGTCGCCTACTTCTGGATGGGGACATTATATACATCTATAACGGCATATATCCTAACCTAAGGGAACCTAACATCTCGGGTGTAATATTTTACAACATTCCTGGCGTGTCGTTGCCTACTTCTCGATGGGGACATTATATACATCTATAACGTTGTATATCCTAACCAAAGCAACCTGACATCTCGGATGTAATATTTTACAACATTCTGGCGTGTCGTCGCCTGCTTCTCGATGGGGACATTATATACGTCTATAACCTTGTATATACTAACCTAACGCAACCTAACATCTGGGATGTAATATTTTAAAACATTCCTGGCATGTCGGTCCCTACGTCTCGGTGGGAACGTTATATACGTCTATAACGATATATATCCTAACCTAAGGGTACCTTACATCTCGGATGTAATTTTTTACAACATTCCTGGTATGTCGGGCCCTACTTCTCGGTGGGAACATTGTATACGTCTATAACGATATATATCCTAGCCTAAGGCAACCTAACATGAAGGAATGTAATATTTTAAAACATTCCTGTCGTGTCGTCGCCTGCTTCTCGATGGGGACATTCTATACGTCTATAACGTTGTATATCCTAACCTAAGGGAACCTAACATCTCGTGTGTAATATTTTAGAACATTCCTGACGCGTCAGTCCCTATTTCTCGGTGGGAACATTATATACGTCTATAACGTTATATATCCTAGCCTAAGGCGAACCAACTTGTAGAATGTAATATTTTACAACATTCCTGGCGTGTCGTCGCCTACTTCTCGATGGGGACATTATATACATCTATAACGTTGTATATCATAACCTAATGCAACCTAACACCTCGGATGTAATATTTTACAACATTCCTGTCGTGTCGTCGCCTACTTCTCGATGGGGACATTATATACATCTATAACGTTGTATATCATAACCTAAGGCAACCTAACATCTCGGATGTAATATTTTACAACATTCCTGGTATGTCGGGCCCTACTTCTCGGTGGGAACATTGTATACGTCTATAACGTTATATATCCTAGCCTAAGGCAACCCAACTTGTAGAATGTAATATTTTACAACATTCCTGTCGTGTCGTCGCCTGCTTCTCGATGGGGACATTCTATACGTCTATAACGTTGTATATCCTAACCTAAGGGAACCTAACATCTCGGGTGTAATATTTTAGAACATTCCTGACGCGTCAGTCCCTATTTATCGGTGGGAACATTATATACGTCTATAACGTTATATATCCTAGCCTAAGGCAACCTAACTTGTAGAATGTAATATTTTACAACATTCCTGGCGTGTCGTCTCCTACTTCTCGATGGGGACATTATATACATCTATAACGTTGTATATCCTAACCTAAGGCAACCTAACATCTGGGATGTAATATTTTACAACATTCCTGTCGTGTCGTCGCCTGCTTCTCGATGGGGACATTCTATACGTCTATAACGTTGTATATCCTAACCTAAGGGAACCTAACATCTCGGGTGTAATATTTTAGAACATTCCTGACGCGTCAGTCCCTATTTCTCGGTGGGAACATTATATACGTCTATAACGTTATATATCCTAACCTAAGGGAACCTTACATCTCGGATGTAATATTTTACAACATTCCTGGCATGTCGTGGCCCTACTTCTCGGTGGGAAAATTGTATACGTCTATAGCGATATATATCCTAGCCTAAGCCAACCTAACATGTCGAATGTAATATTTTACAACATTCCTGTCGTGTCGTCGCCTGCTTCTCGATGGGTACATTATATACGTCTATAACGTTGTATATTCTAACCTAACGCAAACTAACATCTGGGATGTAATATTTTACAACATTCCTGGCGTGTCGTCGCCTACTTCTCGATGGGGACATTATATACATCTATAACGTTGTATATCCTAACCTAAGGCAACCTAACATATCGGATGTAATATTTTACAACATTCCTGGCGTGTCGTCGCCTACTTCTCGATGGGGACATTATATACATCTATAACGTTGTATATCATAACCTAAGGCAACCTAACATCTCGGATGTAATATTTTACAACATTCCTGGTATGTCGGGCCCTACTTCTCGGTGGGAACATTGTATACGTCTATAACGTTATATATCCTAGCCTAAGGCAACCCAACTTGTAGAATGTAATATTTTACAACATTCCTGTCGTGTCGTCGCCTGCTTCTCGATGGGGACATTCTATACGTCTATAACGTTGTATATCCTAACCTAAGGGAACCTAACATCTCGGGTGTAATATTTTAGAACATTCCTGACGCGTCAGTCCCTATTTATCGGTGGGAACATTATATACGTCTATAACGTTATATATCCTAGCCTAAGGCAACCTAACTTGTAGAATGTAATATTTTACAACATTCCTGGCGTGTCGTCTCCTACTTCTCGATGGGGACATTATATACATCTATAACGTTGTATATCCTAACCTAAGGCAACCTAACATCTGGGATGTAATATTTTACAACATTCCTGTCGTGTCGTCGCCTGCTTCTCGATGGGGACATTCTATACGTCTATAACGTTGTATATCCTAACCTAAGGGAACCTAACATCTCGGGTGTAATATTTTAGAACATTCCTGACGCGTCAGTCCCTATTTCTCGGTGGGAACATTATATACGTCTATAACGATATATATCCTAACCTAAGGGAACCTTACATCTCGGATGTAATATTTTACAACATTCCTGGCATGTCGTGGCCCTACTTCTCGGTGGGAAAATTGTATACGTCTATAGCGATATATATCCTAGCCTAAGCCAACCTAACATGTCGAATGTAATATTTTACAACATTCCTGTCGTGTCGTCGCCTGCTTCTCGATGGGTACATTATATACGTCTATAACGTTGTATATTCTAATCTAACGCAAACTAACATCTGGGATGTAATATTTTACAACATTCCTGGCGTGTCGTCGCCTACTTCTGGATGGGGACATTATATACATCTATAACGTCATATATCCTAGCCTAAGGGAACCTAACATCTCGGGTGTAATATTTTACAACATTCCTGGCGTGTCGTCGCCTACTTCTCGATGGGGACATTCTATACGTCTATAACATTGTATATCCTAACCTAAGGGAACCTAACATCTCGGGTGTAATATTTTACAACATTCCTGGCGTGTCGTCGCCTACTTCTCGACGGGGACATTATATACATCTATAACGTTGTATATCCTAACCTAAGGCAACCTAACATATCGGATGTAATATTTTACAACATTCCTGGCGTGTCGTCGCCTACTTCCCGATGGGGACAATATATACATCTATAAGGTTGTATATCCTAACCTAAGGCAACCTAACATCTCGGATGTAGTATTTTACAACATTCCTGGCATGTCAGTCCCTACTTCTCGGTGGGAACATTGTGTACATCTATAACGATATATATCCTAGCCTAAGGCAACCTGACATGTCGAATGTAATATTTTATTACATTCCTGTCGTGTCGTCACCTGCTTCTCGATGGGGACATTATATACGTCTATAACGTTGTATATTCTAACCTATCGCAACCTAACATCAGGGATGTAATATTTTACTACAGTCCTGGCGTGTCGTCGCCTACTTCTGGATGGGGACATTATATACATCTATAACGTCATATATCCTAACCTAAGGGAACCTAACATCTCGGGTGTAATATTTTACAACTTTCCTGGCGTGTCGTTGCCTACTTCTCGATGGGGACATTATATACATCTATAACGTTGTATATCATAACCTAAGGCAACCTAACATCTCGGATGTAATATTTTACAACATTCCTGGTATGTCGGGCCCTACTTCTCGGTGGGAACATTGTATACGTCTATAACGATATATATCCTAGCCTAAGGCAACCTAACATGTCGAATGTAATATTTTACAACATACCTTTCGTGTCGTCGCCTGCTTCTCGATGGGTACATTATATACGTCTATAATGTTGTATATTCTAACCTAACGCAACCTAACATCTGGGATGTAATATTTTACAACATTCCTGGCGTGTCGTCGCCTACTTCTGGATGGGGGCATTATATACATCTATAACGTCATATATCCTAGCCTAAGGGAACCTAACGTCTCGGGTGCAATATTTTACAACATTCCTGGCGTGTCGTCGCCTACTTCTCGATGGGGACATTATATACATCTATAACGTTGTATATCCTAACCTAAGGCAACCTGACATCTCCGATGTAATATTTTACAACATTCTGGCGTGTCGTCGCCTGCTTCTCGATGGGGACATTCTATACGTCTATAACGTTGTATATCCTAACCTAAGGGAACCTAACATCTCGGGTGTAATATTTTAGAACATTCCTGACGCGTCAGTCCCTATTTCTCGGTGGGAACATTATATACGTCTATAACGTTATATATCCTAGCCTAAGGCAACCTAACTTGTAGAATGTAATATTTTACAACATTCCTGGCGTGTCGTCGCCTCCTTCTCGATGGGGACATTATATACATCTATAACGTTGTATATCCTAACCTAAGGCAACCTAACATCTGGGATGTAATATTTTAAAACATTCCTGGCATGTCGGTCCCTACGTCTCGGTGGGAACGTTATATACGTCTATAACGATATATATCCTAACCTAAGGCAAACCAACTTGTAGAAAGTAATATTTTACAACATTCCTGGCGTGTCGTCGCCTACTTCTCGATGGGGACATTATATACATCTATAACGTTGTATATCATAACCTAATGCAACCTAACACCTCGGATGTAATATTTTACAACATTCCTGGCATGTCGGTCCCTACTTCTCGGTGGGAGCATACTATATGTCTATAACGTTGTATATCCTAACCTAATGGAACCTAACATCTCGGATGTAATATTTTAAAACTTTCCTGGCATGTCGGTCCCTACGTCTCGGTGGGATCCTTATATACGTCTATAACGATATATATCCTAACCTAAGGCAACCTAACATCTCGGATGTAATATTTTACAACATTCCTGGCATGTCGGTCACTAGGTCTCGGTGGGAACATTATATACGTCTGTAACGATATATACCCTAACCTAAGGCAACCAAACATCTCGGATTTAATATTTTACAACATTCCTGGCATGTAGGTCCCTACTTCTCGGTGGGAACATTATATACGTCTATAACGTTATATATCCTAGCCTACGGCAACCTAACTTGTCGAATGTAATATTTTACAACATTCCTGGCGTGTCGTCGCCTACTTCTCGATGGGGACATTATATACATCTATAAAGTCATATATCCTAACCTAAGGGAACCTAACATCTCGGGTGTAATATTTTACAACATTCCTGTCGTGTCGTCGCCTGCTTCTCGATGGGGACATTCTATACGTCTATAACGTTGTATATCCTAACCTAAGGGAACCTAACATCTGCGGTGTAATATTTTAGAACATTCCCGACGCGTCAGTCCCTATTTCTCGGTGGGAACATTATACACGTCTATAACGTTATATATCCTAGCCTAAGGCAACCTAACTTGTAGAATGTAATATTTTACAACAGTCCTGGCGTGTCGTCGCCTACTTCTGGATGGGGACATTATATACATCTATAACGTCATATATCCTAACCTAAGGGAAACAACATCTCGGGTGTAATATTTTACAACATTCCTGGCGTGTCGTTGCCTACTTCTCGATGGGGACATTATATACATCTATAACGTTGTATATCCTAACCTAAGGCAACCTGACATCTCCGATGTAATATTTTACAACATTCTGGCGTGTCGTCGCCTGCTTCTCGATGGGGACATTATATACGTCTATAACCTTGGATATACTAACCTAACGCAACCTAACATCTGGGATGTAATATTTTACAACATTCCTGGCATGTCGGTCCCTACGTCTCCGTGGGTACATTATATACGTCTGTAACGTTGTATATCCTAACCTAACGCAACCTAACGTCTGGGATGTAATATTTTAAAACATTCCTGGTATGTCGGTCCCTACGTCTCGGTGGAAACATTATATACGTCTATAACGATATATATCCTAACCTAAGGCAACCTAACATCTCGGATGTAATATTTTACAACATTCCTGGCATGTCGGTCCCTACGTCTCGGTGGGAACATTATATACGTCTGTAACGATATATATCCTAACCTAAGGCAACCTAACATCTCGGATGTAATATTTTACAACATTCCTGGCGCTTCGGCTGCTACTTTTCGGTGGGAACATTATATACGTCTATAACGTTACATATCCTAACGTATGGCAACATAACAGCTCGGATGTTATATTTTACAACATTCCTGCCGTGTCGTCGCCTGCTTCTCGATGGGGACATTATATACGTCTGTAACGTTGTATATCCTAACCTAACGCAACCTAACATCTGGGATGTAATATTTTACAACATTCCTGTCGTGTCGTCGCCTGCTTCTCGATGGGGACATTCTATACGTCTATAACGTTGTATATCCTAACCTAAGGGAACCTAACATCTCGGGTGTAATATTTTAGAACATTCCTGACGCGTCAGTCCCTATTTCTCGGTGGGAACATTATATACGTCTATAACGTTATATATCCTAGCCTAAGGCAACCTAACTTGTAGAATGTAATATTTTGCAACATTCCTGGCGTGTCGTCGCCTACTTCTCGATGGGGACATTATATACATCTATAACGTTGTATATCCTAACCTAAGGCAACCTAACATCTCGGATTTAGTATTTTACAACATTCCTGTCATGTCGGTCCCTACATCTCGGTGGGGACATTGTGTACGTCTATAACGATATATATCCTAGCCTAAGGCAACCTAACATGTCGAATGTAATATTTTACTACATTCCTGTCGCGTCGTCGCCTGCTTCTCGATGGGGACATTATATACGTCTATAACGTTGTATATTCTAACGTAACGCAACCTAACATCTGGGATGTAATATTTTACAACAGTCCTGCCGTGTCCTCGCCTGCTTCTCGATGGGGACATTATATACATTTATAACGTTGTATATCCTAACCTAAGGCAACCTGACATCTCGGATGTAATATTTTACAACATTCTGGCGTGTCGTCGCCTGCTTCTCGATGGGGACATTATATACGTCTATAACCTTGTATATACTAACCTAACGCAACCTAACATCTGGGATGTAATATTTTACAACATTCCTGGCATGTCGGTCCCTACGTCTCCGTGGGTACATTATATACGTCTGTAACGTTGTATATCCTAACCTAACGCAACCTAACGTCTGGGATGTAATATTTTAAAACATTCCTGGTATGTCGGTCCCTACGTCTCGGTGGAAACATTATATACGTCTATAACGATATATATCCTAACCTAAGGCAACCTAACATCTCGGATGTAATATTTTACAACATTCCTGGCATGTCGGTCCCTACGTCTCCGTGGGTACATTATATACGTCTGTAACGTTGTATATCCTAACCTAACGCAACCTAACGTCTGGGATGTAATATTTTAAAACATTCCTGGCATGTCGGCCCCTACGTCTCGGTGGGAACATTATATACGTCTATAACGATATATATCCTAACCTAAGGCAACCTAACATCTCGGATGTAATATTTGACAACATTCCTGGCGTGTTAACCAGCACTTCTCGGTGGGAACATCATATACGTCTATAGCGATATATATCCTAGCCTAAGGCGACCTAACATGTCGAATGTAATATTTTACATCATTCCTGACGTGTCGGCCCCTATTTCTCGGTGGGAACATTATAACGTCTATAACGTTATATATGCTAGCCTAAGGCAACCTAACATGTCGAATGTAATATTTTACAACATTCCTGGCATGTCGGTCACTAGGTCTCGGTGGGAACATTATATACGTCTGTAACGATATATACCCTAACCTAAGGCAACCTAACATCTCGGATTTAATATTTTACAACATTCCTGGCATGTAGGTCCCTACTTCTCGGTGGGAACATTATATACGTCTATAACGTTATATATCCTAGCCTACGGCAACCTAACTTGTCGAATGTAATATTTTACAATATTCCTGGCGGGTCGTCGCCTACTTCTCGATGGGGACATTATATACATCTATAAAGTCATATATCCTAACCTAAGGGAACCTAACATCTCGGGTGTAATATTTTACAACAGTCCTGGCGTGTCGTCGCCTACTTCTGGATGGGGACATTATATACATCTATAACGTCATATATCCTAACCTAAGGGAAACAACATCTCGGGTGTAATATTTTACAACATTCCTGGCGTGTCGTTGCCTACTTCTCGATGGGGACATTATATACATCTATAACGTTGTATATCCTAACTTAAGGCAACCTGACATCTCCGATGTAATATTTTACAACATTCTGGCGTGTCGTCGCCTGCTTCTCGATGGGGACATTATATACGTCTATAACCTTGTATATACTAACCTAACGCAACCTAACATCTGGGATGTAATATTTTACAACATTCCTGGCATGTCGGTCCCTACGTCTCCGTGGGTACATTATATACGTCTGTAACGTTGTATATCCTAACCTAACGCAACCTAACGTCTGGGATGTAATATTTTAAAACATTCCTGGTATGTCGGTCCCTCCGTCTCGGTGGAAACATTATATACGTCTATAACGATATATATCCTAACCTAAGGCAACCTAACATCTCGGATGTAATATTTTACAACATTCCTGGCATGTCGGTCCCTACGTCTCGGTGGGAACATTATGTACGTCTATAACGATATATATCCTAACCTAAGGCAACCTAACATCTCGGATGTAATATTTTACAACATTCCTGGCGCTTCGGCTGCTACATTTCGGTGGGAACATTATATACGTCTATAACGTTACATATCCTAACGTATGGCAACATAACAGCTCGGATGTTATATTTTACAACATTCCTGCCGTGTCGTCGCCTGCTTCTCGATGGGGACATTATATACGTCTATAACGTTGTATATCCTAACCTAACGCAACCTAACATCTGGGATGTAATATTTTACAACATTTCTGTCGTGTCGTCGCCTGCTTCTCGATGGGGACATTCTATACGTCTATAACGTTGTATATCCTAACCTAAGGGAACCTAACATCTCGGGTGTAATATTTTAGAACATTCCTGACGCGTCAGTCCCTATTTCTCGGTGGGAACATTATATACGTCTATAACGTTATATATCCTAGCCTAAGGCAACCTAACTTGTAGAATGTAATATTTTACAACAGTCCTGGCGTGTCGTCGCCTACTTCTGGATGGGGACATTATATACATCTATAACGTCATATATCCTAACCTAAGGGAAACAACATCTCGGGTGTAATATTTTACAACATTCCTGGCGTGTCGTTGCCTACTTCTCGATGGGGACATTATATACATCTATAACGTTGTATATCCTAACCTAAGGCAACCTGACATCTCGGATGTAATATTTTACAACATTCTGGCGTGTCGTCGCTTGCTTCTCGATGGGGACATTATATACGTCTATAACCTTGTATATACTAACCTAACGCAACCTAACATCTGGGATGTAATATTTTACAACATTCCTGGCATGTCGGTCCCTACGTCTCCGTGGGTACATTACATACGTCTGTAACGTTGTATGTCCTAACCTAACGCAACCTAACATCTCGGATGTAATATTTTACAACATTCCTGGCGGGTCGTCGCCTACTTCTCGATGGGGACATTATATACATCTATAAAGTCATATATCCTAACCTAAGGGAATCTAACATCTCGGGTGTAATATTTTACAACATTCCTGTCGTGTCGTCGCCTGCTTCTCGATGGGGACATTCTATACGTCTATAATTTTGTATATCCTAACCTAAGGGAACCTAACATCTCGGGTGTAATATTTTAGAACATTCCTGACGCGTCAGTCCCTATTTCTCGGTGGGAACATTATATACGTCTATAACGTAATATATCGTAGCCTAAGGCAACCTAACTTGTAGAATGTAATATTTTACAACATTCCTGGCGTGTCGTCGCCTACTTCTCGATGGGGACATTATATACATCTATAACGTTGTATATCCTAACCTAAGGCAACCTAACATCTGGGATGTAATATTTTACAACATTCCTGTCGTGTCGTCGCCTGCTTCTCGATGGGGACATTCTATACGTCTATAACGTTGTATATCCTAACCTAAGGGAACCTAACATCTCGGGTGTAATATTTTAGAACATTCCTGACGCGTCAGTCCCTATTTCTCAGTGGGAACATTATATACGTCTATAACGTTATATATCCTAACCTAAGGGAACCTTACATCTCGGGTGTAATATTTTACAACATTCCTGGCGTGTCGTCGCCTACTTCTCGATGGGGACATTATATGCATCTATAACGTTGTATATCCTAACCTAAGGCAACCTAACATATCGGATGTAATATTTTACAACATTCCTGGCGTGTCGTGGCCTACTTCTCGATGGGGACAATATATACATCTATAACGTTGTATATCCTAACCTAAGGCAACCTAACATCTCGGATGTAGTATTTTACAACATTCCTGGCATGTCGGTCCCTACTTCTCGGTGGGAACATTGTGTACATCTATAACGATATATATCCTAGCCTAAGGCAACCTGACATGTCGAATGTAATATTTTACTACATTCCTGTCGTGTCGTCGCCTGCTTCTCGATGGGGACATTATATACGTCTATAACGTTGTATATTCTAACGTAACGCAACCTAACATCTGGGATGTAATATTTTACAACAGTCCTGCCGTGTCCTCGCCTGCTTCTCGATGGGGACATTATATACATCTATAACGTTGTATATCCTAACCTAAGGCAACCTGACATCTCCGATGTAATATTTTACAACATTCTGGCGTGTCGTCGCCTGCTTCTCGATGGGGACATTATATACGTCTATAACCTTGTATATACTAACCTAACGCAACCTAACATCTGGGATGTAATATTTTACAACATTCCTGGCATGTCGGTCCCTACGTCTCCGTGGGTACATTATATACGTCTGTAACGTTGTATATCCTAACCTAACGCAACCTAACGTCTGGGATGTAATATTTTAAAACATTCCTGGTATGTCGGTCCCTACGTCTCGGTGGAAACATTATATACGTCTATAACGATATATATCCTAACCTAAGGCAACCTAACATCTCGGATGTAATATTTGACAACATTCCTGGCGTGTTAACCCGCACTTCTCGGTGGGAACATCATATACGTCTATAGCGATATATATCCTAGCCTAAGGCGACCTAACATGTCGAATGTAATATTTTACATCATTCCTGACGTGTCGGCCCCTATTTCTCGGTGGGAACATTATATACGTCTATAACGTTATATATGCTAGCCTAAGGCAACCTAACATGTCGAATGTAATATTTTACAACATTCCTGGCATGTCGGTCACTAGGTCTCGGTGGGAACATTATATACGTCTGTAACGATATATACCCTAACCTAAGGCAACCTAACATCTCGGATTTAATATTTTACAACATTCCTGGCATGTAGGTCCCTACTTCTCGGTGGGAACATTATATACGTCTATAACGTTATATATCCTAGCCTACGGCAACCTAACATCTCGGATGTAATATTTTACAACATTCCTGGCGCTTCGGCTGCTACATTTCGGTGGGAACATTATATACGTCTATAACGTTACATATCCTAACGTATGGCAACATAACAGCTCGGATGTTATATTTTACAACATTCCTGCCGTGTCGTCGCCTGCTTCTCGATGGGGACATTATATACGTCTATAACGTTGTATATCCTAACCTAACGAAACCTAACATCTGGGATGTAATATTTTACAACATTCCTGTCGTGTCGTCGCCTGCTTCTCGATGGGGACATTCTATACGTCTATAACGTTGTATATCCTAACCTAAGGGAACCTAACATCTCGGGTGTAATATTTTAGAACATTCCTGACGCGTCAGTCCCTATTTCTCGGTGGGAACATTATATACGTCTATAACGTTATATATCCTAGCCTAAGGCAACCTAACTTGTAGAATGTAATATTTTACAACAGTCCTGGCGTGTCGTCGCCTACTTCTGGATGGGGACATTATATACATCTATAACGTCATATATCCTAACCTAAGGGAAACAACATCTCGGGTGTAATATTTTACAACATTCCTGGCGTGTCGTTGCCTACTTCTTGATGGGGACATTATATACATCTATAACGTTGTATATCCTAACCTAAGGCAACCTGACATCTCGGATGTAATATTTTACAACATTCTGGCGTGTCGTCGCTTGCTTCTCGATGGGGACATTATATACGTCTATAACCTTGTATATACTAACCTAACGCAACCTAACATCTGGGATGTAATATTTTACAACATTCCTGGCATGTCGGTCCCTACGTCTCCGTGGGTACATTACATACGTCTGTAACGTTGTATGTCCTAACCTAACGCAACCTAACATCTCGGATGTAATATTTTACAACATTCCTGGCGGGTCGTCGCCTACTTCTCGATGGGGACATTATATACATCTATAAAGTCATATATCCTAACCTAAGGGAACCTAACATCTCGGGTGTAATATTTTACAACATTCCTGTCGTGTCGTCGCCTGCTTCTCGATGGGGACATTCTATACGTCTATAATTTTGTATATCCTAACCTAAGGGAACCTAACATCTCGGGTGTAATATTTTAGAACATTCCTGACGCGTCAGTCCCTATTTCTCGGTGGGAACATTATATACGTCTATAACGTTATATATCCTAGCCTAAGGCAACCTAACTTGTAGAATGTAATATTTTACAACAGTCCTGGCGTGTCGTCGCCTACTTCTGGATGGGGACATTATATACATCTATAACGTCATATATCCTAACCTAAGGGAAACAACATCTCGGGTGTAATATTTTACAACATTCCTGGCGTGTCGTTGCCTACTTCTCGATGGGGACATTATATACATCTATAACGATATATATCCTAACCTAAGGCAACCTAACATCTCGGATGTAATATTTGACAACATTCCTGGCGTGTTAACCCGCACTTCTCGGTGGGAACATCATATACGTCTATAGCGATATATATCCTAGCCTAAGGCGACCTAACATGTCGAATGTAATATTTTACATCATTCCTGACGTGTCGGCCCCTATTTCTCGGTGGGAACATTATATACGTCTATAACGTTATATATGCTAGCCTAAGGCAACCTAACATGTCGAATGTAATATTTTACAACATTCCTGGCATGTCGGTCACTAGGTCTCGGTGGGAACATTATATACGTCTGTAACGATATATACCCTAACCTAAGGCAACCTAACATCTCGGATTTAATATTTTACAACATTCCTGGCATGTAGGTCCCTACTTCTCGGTGGGAACATTATATACGTCTATAACGTTATATATCCTAGCCTACGGCAACCTAACTTGTCGAATGTAATATTTTACAACATTCCTGGCGGGTCGTCGCCTACTTCTCGATGGGGACATTATATACATCTATAAAGTCATATATCCTAACCTAAGGGAACCTAACATCTCGGGTGTAATATTTTACAACATTCCTGTCGTGTCGTCGCCTGCTTCTCGATGGGGACATTCTATACGTCTATAATTTTGTATATCCTAACCTAAGGGAACCTAACATCTCGGGTGTAATATTTTAGAACATTCCTGACGCGTCAGTCCCTATTTCTCGGTGGGAACATTATATACGTCTATAACGTTATATATCCTAGCCTAAGGCAACCTAACTTGTAGAATGTAATATTTTACAACAGTCCTGGCGTGTCGTCGCCTACTTCTGGATGGGGACATTATATACATCTATAACGTCATATATCCTAACCTAAGGGAAACAACATCTCGGGTGTAATATTTTACAACATTCCTGGCGTGTCGTTGCCTACTTCTCGATGGGGACATTATATACATCTATAACGTTGTATATCCTAACTTAAGGCAACCTGACATCTCCGATGTAATATTTTACAACATTCTGGCGTGTCGTCGCCTGCTTCTCGATGGGGACATTATATACGTCTATAACCTTGTATATACTAACCTAACGCAACCTAACATCTGGGATGTAATATTTTACAACATTCCTGGCATGTCGGTCCCTACGTCTCCGTGGGTACATTATATACGTCTGTAACGTTGTATATCCTAACCTAACGCAACCTAACGTCTGGGATGTAATATTTTAAAACATTCCTGGTATGTCGGTCCCTCCGTCTCGGTGGAAACATTATATACGTCTATAACGATATATATCCTAACCTAAGGCAACCTAACATCTCGGATGTAATATTTTACAACATTCCTGGCATGTCGGTCCCTACGTCTCGGTGGGAACATTATGTACGTCTATAACGATATATATCCTAACCTAAGGCAACCTAACATCTCGGATGTAATATTTTACAACATTCCTGGCGCTTCGGCTGCTACATTTCGGTGGGAACATTATATACGTCTATAACGTTACATATCCTAACGTATGGCAACATAACAGCTCGGATGTTATATTTTACAACATTCCTGCCGTGTCGTCGCCTGCTTCTCGATGGGGACATTATATACGTCTATAACGTTGTATATCATAACCTAAGGCAACCTAACATCTCGGATGTAATATTTTACAACATTCCTGTCGTGTCGTCGCCTGCTTCTCGATGGGGACATTCTATACGTCTATAACGTTGTATATCCTAACCTAAGGGAACCTGACATCTCGGGTGTAATATTTTAGAACATTCCTGACGCGTCAGTCCCTATTTCTCGGTGGGAACATTATATACGTCTATAACGTTATATATCCTAACCTAAGGGAACCTTACATCTCGGGTGTAATATTTTACAACATTCCTGGCGTGTCGTCGCCTACTTCTCGATGGGGACATTATATACATCTATAACGTTGTATATCCTAACCTAAGGCAACCTAACATATCGGATGTAATATTTTACAACATTCCTGGCGTGTCGTCGCCTACTTCTCGATGGGGACAATATATACATCTATAACGTTGTATATCCTAACCTAAGGCAACCTAACATCTCGGATGTAGTATTTTACAACATTCCTGGCATGTCGGTCCCTACTTCTCGGTGGGAACATTGTGTACATCTATAACGATATATATGCTAACCTAAGGGAACCTAACATCTCGGGTGTAATATTTTACAACATTCCTGGCGTGTCGTTGCCTACTTCTCGATGGGGACATTATATACATCTATAACTTTGTATATCCTAACCAAAGCAACATGACATCTCGGATGTAATATTTTACAACATTCTGGCGTGTCGTCGCCTGCTTCTCGATGGGGACATTATATACGTCTATAACCTTGTATATACTAACCTAACGCAACCTAACATCTGGGATGTAATATTTTAAAACATTCCTGGCATGTCGGTCCCTACGTCTCGGTGGGAACGTTATATACGTCTATAACGATATATATCCTAACCTAAGGGTACCTTACATCTCGGATGTAATTTTTTACAACATTCCTGGTATGTCGGGCCCTACTTCTCGGTGGGAACATTGTATACGTCTATAACGATATATATCCTAGCCTAAGGCAACCTAACATGAAGGAATGTAATATTTTAAAACATTCCTGTCGTGTCGTCGCCTGCTTCTCGATGGGGACATTCTATACGTCTATAACGTTGTATATCCTTACCTAAGGGAACCTAACATCTCGGGTGTAATATTTTAGAACATTCCTGACGCGTCAGTCCCTATTTCTCGGTGGGAACATTATATACGTCTATAACGTTATATATCCTAGCCTAAGGCAAACCAACTTGTAGAAAGTAATATTTTACAACATTCCTGGCGTGTCGTCGCCTACTTCTCGATGGGGACATTATATACATCTATAACGTTGTATATCATAACCTAATGCAACCTAACACCTCGGATGTAATATTTTACAACATTCCTGGCATGTCGGTCCCTACTTCTCGGTGGGAGCATACTATATGTCTATAACGTTGTATATCCTAACCTAAGGCAACCTGACATCTCGGATGTAATATTTTACAACATTCTGGCGTGTCGTCGCTTGCTTCTCGATGGGGACATTATATACGTCTATAACCTTGTATATACTAACCTAACGCAACCTAACATCTGGGATGTAATATTTTACAACATTCCTGGCATGTCGGTCCCTACGTCTCCGTGGGTACATTACATACGTCTGTAACGTTGTATGTCCTAACCTAACGCAACCTAACATCTCGGATGTAATATTTTACAACATTCCTGGCGGGTCGTCGCCTACTTCTCGATGGGGACATTATATACATCTATAAAGTCATATATCCTAACCTAAGGGAATCTAACATCTCGGGTGTAATATTTTACAACATTCCTGTCGTGTCGTCGCCTGCTTCTCGATGGGGACATTCTATACGTCTATAATTTTGTATATCCTAACCTAAGGGAACCTAACATCTCGGGTGTAATATTTTAGAACATTCCTGACGCGTCAGTCCCTATTTCTCGGTGGGAACATTATATACGTCTATAACGTTATATATCGTAGCCTAAGGCAACCTAACTTGTAGAATGTAATATTTTACAACATTCCTGGCGTGTCGTCGCCTACTTCTCGATGGGGACATTATATACATCTATAACGTTGTATAGCCTAACCTAAGGCAACCTAACATCTGGGATGTAATATTTTACAACATTCCTGTCGTGTCGTCGCCTGCTTCTCGATGGGGACATTCTATACGTCTATAACGTTGTATATCCTAACCTAAGGGAACCTAACATCTCGGGTGTAATATTTTAGAACATTCCTGACGCGTCAGTCCCTATTTCTCGGTGGGAACATTATATACGTCTATAACGTTATATATCCTAACCTAAGGGAACCTTACATCTCGGGTGTAATATTTTACAACATTCCTGGCGTGTCGTCGCCTACTTCTCGATGGGGACATTATATACATCTATAACGTTGTATATCCTAACCTAAGGCAACCTAACATATCGGATGTAATATTTTACAACATTCCTGGCGTGTCGTGGCCTACTTCTCGATGGGGACAATATATACATCTATAACGTTGTATATCCTAACCTAAGGCAACCTAACATCTCGGATGTAGTATTTTACAACATTCCTGGCATGTCGGTCCCTACTTCTCGGTGGGAACATTGTGTACATCTATAACGATATATATCCTAGCCTAAGGCAACCTGACATGTCGAATGTAATATTTTACTACATTCCTGTCGTGTCGTCGCCTGCTTCTCGATGGGGACATTATATACGTCTATAACGTTGTATATTCTAACGTAACGCAACCTAACATCTGGGATGTAATATTTTACAACAGTCCTGCCGTGTCCTCGCCTGCTTCTCGATGGGGACATTATATACATCTATAACGTTGTATATCCTAACCTAAGGCAACCTGACATCTCCGATGTAATATTTTACAACATTCTGGCGTGTCGTCGCCTGCTTCTCGATGGGGACATTATATACGTCTATAACCTTGTATATACTAACCTAACGCAACCTAACATCTGGGATGTAATATTTTACAACATTCCTGGCATGTCGGTCCCTACGTCTCCGTGGGTACATTATATACGTCTGTAACGTTGTATATCCTAACCTAACGCAACCTAACGTCTGGGATGTAATATTTTAAAACATTCCTGGTATGTCGGTCCCTACGTCTCGGTGGAAACATTATATACGTCTATAACGATACATATCCTAACCTAAGGCAACCTAACATCTCGGATGTAATATTTGACAACATTCCTGGCGTGTTAACCCGCACTTCTCGGTGGGAACATCATATACGTCTATAGCGATATATATCCTAGCCTAAGGCGACCTAACATGTCGAATGTAATATTTTACATCATTCCTGACGTGTCGGCCCCTATTTCTCGGTGGGAACATTATATACGTCTATAACGTTATATATGCTAGCCTAAGGCAACCTAACATGTCGAATGTAATATTTTACAACATTCCTGGCATGTCGGTCACTAGGTCTCGGTGGGAACATTATATACGTCTGTAACGATATATACCCTAACGTAAGGCAACCTAACATCTCGGATTTAATATTTTACAACATTCCTGGCATGTAGGTCCCTACTTCTCGGTGGGAACATTATATACGTCTATAACGTTATATATCCTAGCCTACGGCAACCTAACTTGTCGAATGTAATATTTTACAATATTCCTGGCGGGTCGTCGCCTACTTCTCGATGGGGACATTATATACATCTATAAAGTCATATATCCTAACCTAAGGGAACCTAACATCTCGGGTGTAATATTTTACAACATTCATGTCGTGTCGTCGCCTGCTTCTCGATGGGGACATTCTATACGTCTATAATTTTGTATATCCTAACCTAAGGGAACCTAACATCTCGGGTGTAATATTTTAGAACATTCCTGACGCGTCTGTCCCTATTTCTCGGTGGGAACATTATATACGTCTATAACGTTATATATCCTAGCCTAAGGCAACCTAACTTGTAGAATGTAATATTTTACAACAGTCCTGGCGTGTCGTCGCCTACTTCTGGATGGGGACATTATATACATCTATAACGTCATATATCCTAACCTAAGGGAAACAACATCTCGGGTGTAATATTTTACAACATTCCTGGCGTGTCGTTGCCTACTTCTCGATGGGGACATTATATACATCTATAACGTTGTATATCCTAACTTAAGGCAACCTGACATCTCCGATGTAATATTTTACAACATTCTGGCGTGTCGTCGCCTGCTTCTCGATGGGGACATTATATACGTCTATAACCTTGTATATACTAACCTAACGCAACCTAACATCTGGGATGTAATATTTTACAACATTCCTGGCATGTCGGTCCCTACGTCTCCGTGGGTACATTATATACGTCTGTAACGTTGTATATCCTAACCTAACGCAACCTAACGTCTGGGATGTAATATTTTAAAACATTCCTGGT
This sequence comes from Xylocopa violacea, assembly GCA_963969225.1. Lineage (NCBI taxonomy): Eukaryota > Metazoa > Arthropoda > Insecta > Hymenoptera > Apidae > Xylocopa > Xylocopa violacea. The sequence continues at coordinate 3,194,611 of CAXAJV010000678.1, forward strand.
ATGTCGGTCCCTCCGTCTCGGTGGAAACATTATATACGTCTATAACGATATATATCCTAACCTAAGGCAACCTAACATCTCGGATGTAATATTTTACAACATTCCTGGCATGTCGGTCCCTACGTCTCGGTGGGAACATTATGTACGTCTATAACGATATATATCCTAACCTAAGGCAACCTAACATCTCGGATGTAATATTTTACAACATTCCTGTCGCTTCGGCTGCTACATTTCGGTGGGAACATTATATACGTCTATAACGTTACATATCCTAACGTATGGCAACATAACAGCTCGGATGTTATATTTTACAACATTCCTGCCGTGTCGTCGCCTGCTTCTCGATGGGGACATTATATACGTCTATAACGTTGTATATCATAACCTAAGGCAACCTAACATCTCGGATGTAATATTTTACAACATTCCTGTCGTGTCGTCGCCTGCTTCTCGATGGGGACATTCTATACGTCTATAACGTTGTATATCCTAACCTAAGGGAACCTGACATCTCGGGTGTAATATTTTAGAACATTCCTGACGCGTCAGTCCCTATTTCTCGGTGGGAACATTATATACGTCTATAACGTTATATATCCTAACCTAAGGGAACCTTACATCTCGGGTGTAATATTTTACAACATTCCTGGCGTGTCGTCGCCTACTTCTCGATGGGGACATTATATACATCTATAACGTTGTATATCCTAACCTAAGGCAACCTAACATATCGGATGTAATATTTTACAACATTCCTGGCGTGTCGTCGCCTACTTCTCGATGGGGACAATATATACATCTATAACGTTGTATATCCTAACCTAAGGCAACCTAACATCTCGGATGTAGTATTTTACAACATTCCTGGCATGTCGGTCCCTACTTCTCGGTGGGAACATTGTGTACATCTATAACGATATATATCCTAGCCTAAGGCAACCTGACATGTCGAATGTAATATTTTACTACATTCCTGTCGTGTCGTCGCCTGCTTCTCGATGGGGACATTATATACGTCTATAACGTTGTATATTCTAACGTAACGCAACCTAACATCTGGGATGTAATATTTTACAACAGTCCTGCCGTGTCCTCGCCTGCTTCTCGATGGGGACATTATATACATCTATAACGTTGTATATCCTAACCTAAGGCAACCTGACATCTCCGATGTAATATTTTACAACATTCTGGCGTGTCGTCGCCTGCTTCTCGATGGGGACATTATATACGTCTATAACCTTGTATATACTAACCTAACGCAACCTAACATCTGGGATGTAATATTTTACAACATTCCTGGCATGTCGGTCCCTACGTCTCCGTGGGTACATTATATACGTCTGTAACGTTGTATATCCTAACCTAACGCAACCTAACGTCTGGGATGTAATATTTTAAAACATTCCTGGTATGTCGGTCCCTACGTCTCGGTGGAAACATTATATACGTCTATAACGATACATATCCTAACCTAAGGCAACCTAACATCTCGGATGTAATATTTGACAACATTCCTGGCGTGTTAACCCGCACTTCTCGGTGGGAACATCATATACGTCTATAGCGATATATATCCTAGCCTAAGGCGACCTAACATGTCGAATGTAATATTTTACATCATTCCTGACGTGTCGGCCCCTATTTCTCGGTGGGAACATTATATACGTCTATAACGTTATATATGCTAGCCTAAGGCAACCTAACATGTCGAATGTAATATTTTACAACATTCCTGGCATGTCGGTCACTAGGTCTCGGTGGGAACATTATATACGTCTGTAACGATATATACCCTAACCTAAGGCAACCTAACATCTCGGATTTAATATTTTACAACATTCCTGGCATGTAGGTCCCTACTTCTCGGTGGGAACATTATATACGTCTATAACGTTATATATCCTAGCCTACGGCAACCTAACTTGTCGAATGTAATATTTTACAATATTCCTGGCGGGTCGTCGCCTACTTCTCGATGGGGACATTATATACATCTATAAAGTCATATATCCTAACCTAAGGGAACCTAACATCTCGGGTGTAATATTTTACAACATTCATGTCGTGTCGTCGCCTGCTTCTCGATGGGGACATTCTATACGTCTATAATTTTGTATATCCTAACCTAAGGGAACCTAACATCTCGGGTGTAATATTTTAGAACATTCCTGACGCGTCAGTCCCTATTTCTCGGTGGGAACATTATATACGTCTATAACGTTATATATCCTAGCCTAAGGCAACCTAACTTGTAGAATGTAATATTTTACAACAGTCCTGGCGTGTCGTCGCCTACTTCTGGATGGGGACATTATATACATCTATAACGTCATATATCCTAACCTAAGGGAAACAACATCTCGGGTGTAATATTTTACAACATTCCTGGCGTGTCGTTGCCTACTTCTCGATGGGGACATTATATACATCTATAACGTTGTATATCCTAACTTAAGGCAACCTGACATCTCCGATGTAATATTTTACAACATTCTGGCGTGTCGTCGCCTGCTTCTCGATGGGGACATTATATACGTCTATAACCTTGTATATACTAACCTAACGCAACCTAACATCTGGGATGTAATATTTTACAACATTCCTGGCATGTCGGTCCCTACGTCTCCGTGGGTACATTATATACGTCTGTAACGTTGTATATCCTAACCTAACGCAACCTAACGTCTGGGATGTAATATTTTAAAACATTCCTGGTATGTCGGTCCCTCCGTCTCGGTGGAAACATTATATACGTCTATAACGATATATATCCTAACCTAAGGCAACCTAACATCTCGGATGTAATATTTTACAACATTCCTGGCATGTCGGTCCCTACGTCTCGGTGGGAACATTATGTACGTCTATAACGATATATATCCTAACCTAAGGCAACCTAACATCTCGGATGTAATATTTTACAACATTCCTGGCGCTTCGGCTGCTACATTTCGGTGGGAACATTATATACGTCTATAACGTTACATATCCTAACGTATGGCAACATAACAGCTCGGATGTTATATTTTACAACATTCCTGCCGTGTCGTCGCCTGCTTCTCGATGGGGACATTATATACGTCTATAACGTTGTATATCCTAACCTAACGCAACCTAACATCTGGGATGTAATATTTTACAACATTCCTGTCGTGTCGTCGCCTGCTTCTCGATGGGGACATTCTATACGTCTATAACGTTGTATATCCTAACCTAAGGGAACCTAACATCTCGGGTGTAATATTTTAGAACATTCCTGACGCGTCAGTCCCTATTTCTCGGTGGGAACATTATATACGTCTATAACGTTATATATCCTAGCCTAAGGCAACCTAACTTGTAGAATGTAATATTTTACAACAGTCCTGGCGTGTCGTCGCCTACTTCTGGATGGGGACATTATATACATCTATAACGTCATATATCCTAACCTAAGGGAAACAACATCTCGGGTGTAATATTTTACAACATTCCTGGCGTGTCGTTGCCTACTTCTCGATGGGGACATTATATACATCTATAACGTTGTATATCCTAACATAAGGCAACCTGACATTTCGGATGTAATATTTTACAACATTCTGGCGTGTCGTCGCTTGCTTCTCGATGGGGACATTATATACGTCTATAACCTTGTATATACTAACCTAACGCAACCTAACATCTGGGATGTAATATTTTACAACATTCCTGGCGTGTCGTTGCCTACTTCTCGATGGGGACATTATATACATCTATAACGTTGTATATCCTAACATAAGGCAACCTGACATCTCGGATGTAATATTTTACAACATTCTGGCGTGTCGTCGCTTGCTTCTCGATGGGGACATTATATACGTCTATAACCTTGTATATACTAACCTAACGCAACCTAACATCTGGGATGTAATATTTTACAACATTCCTGGCATGTCGGTCCCTACGTCTCCGTGGGTACATTACATACGTCTGTAACGTTGTATGTCCTAACCTAACGCAACCTAACATCTCGGATGTAATATTTTACAACATTCCTGGCGGGTCGTCGCCTACTTCTCGATGGGGACATTATATACATCTATAAAGTCATATATCCTAACCTAAGGGAACCTAACATCTCGGGTGTAATATTTTACAACATTCCTGTCGTGTCGTCGCCTGCTTCTCGATGGGGACATTCTATACGTCTATAATTTTGTATATCCTAACCTAAGGGAACCTAACATCTCGGGTGTAATATTTTAGAACATTCCTGACGCGTCAATCCCTATTTCTCGGTGGGAACATTATATACGTCTATAACGTTATATATCGTAGCCTAAGGCAACCTAACTTGTAGAATGTAATATTTTACAACATTCCTGGCGTGTCGTCGCCTACTTCTCGATGGGGACATTATATACATCTATAACGTTGTATATCCTAACCTAAGGCAACCTAACATCTGGGATGTAATATTTTACAACATTCCTGTCGTGTCGTCGCCTGCTTCTCGATGGGGACATTCTATACGTCTATAACGTTGTATATCCTAACCTAAGGGAACCTAACATCTCGGGTGTAATATTTTAGAACATTCCTGACGCGTCAGTCCCTATTTCTCGGTGGGAACATTATATACGTCTATAACGTTATATATCCTAACCTAAGGGAACCTTACATCTCGGGTGTAATATTTTACAACATTCCTGGCGTGTCGTCGCCTACTTCTCGATGGGGACATTATATACATCTATAACGTTGTATATCCTAACCTAAGGCAACCTAACATATCGGATGTAATATTTTACAACATTCCTGGCGTGTCGTGGCCTACTTCTCGATGGGGACAATATATACATCTATAACGTTGTATATCCTAACCTAAGGCAACCTAACATCTCGGATGTAGTATTTTACAACATTCCTGGCATGTCGGTCCCTACTTCTCGGTGGGAACATTGTGTACATCTATAACGATATATATCCTAGCCTAAGGCAACCTGACATGTCGAATGTAATATTTTACTACATTCCTGTCGTGTCGTCGCCTGCTTCTCGATGGGGACATTATATACGTCTATAACGTTGTATATTCTAACGTAACGCAACCTAACATCTGGGATGTAATATTTTACAACAGTCCTGCCGTGTCCTCGCCTGCTTCTCGATGGGGACATTATATACATCTATAACGTTGTATATCCTAACCTAAGGCAACCTGACATCTCCGATGTAATATTTTACAACATTCTGGCGTGTCGTCGCCTGCTTCTCGATGGGGACATTATATACGTCTATAACCTTGTATATACTAACCTAACGCAACCTAACATCTGGGATGTAATATTTTACAACATTCCTGGCATGTCGGTCCCTACGTCTCCGTGGGTACATTATATACGTCTGTAACGTTGTATATCCTAACCTAACGCAACCTAACGTCTGGGATGTAATATTTTAAAACATTCCTGGTATGTCGGTCCCTACGTCTCGGTGGAAACATTATATACGTCTATAACGATATATATCCTAACCTAAGGCAACCTAACATCTCGGATGTAATATTTGACAACATTCCTGGCGTGTTAACCCGCACTTCTCGGTGGGAACATCATATACGTCTATAGCGATATATATCCTAGCCTAAGGCGACCTAACATGTCGAATGTAATATTTTACATCATTCCTGACGTGTCGGCCCCTATTTCTCGGTGGGAACATTATATACGTCTATAACGTTATATATGCTAGCCTAAGGCAACCTAACATGTCGAATGTAATATTTTACAACATTCCTGGCATGTCGGTCACTAGGTCTCGGTGGGAACATTATATACGTCTGTAACGATATATACCCTAACCTAAGGCAACCTAACATCTCGGATTTAATATTTTACAACATTCCTGGCATGTAGGTCCCTACTTCTCGGTGGGAACATTATATACGTCTATAACGTTATATATCCTAGCCTACGGCAACCTAACTTGTCGAATGTAATATTTTACAACATTCCTGGCGGGTCGTCGCCTACTTCTCGATGGGGACATTATATACATCTATAAAGTCATATATCCTAACCTAAGGGAACCTAACATCTCGGGTGTAATATTTTACAACATTCCTGTCGTGTCGTCGCCTGCTTCTCGATGGGGACATTCTATACGTCTATAATTTTGTATATCCTAACCTAAGGGAACCTAACATCTCGGGTGTAATCTTTTAGAACATTCCTGACGCGTCAGTCCCTATTTCTCGGTGGGAACATTATATACGTCTATAACGTTATATATCCTAGCCTAAGGCAACCTAACTTGTAGAATGTAATATTTTACAACAGTCCTGGCGTGTCGTCGCCTACTTCTGGATGGGGACATTATATACATCTATAACGTCATATATCCTAACCTAAGGGAAACAACATCTCGGGTGTAATATTTTACAACATTCCTGGCGTGTCGTTGCCTACTTCTCGATGGGGACATTATATACATCTATAACGTTGTATATCCTAACTTAAGGCAACCTGACATCTCCGATGTAATATTTTACAACATTCTGGCGTGTCGTCGCCTGCTTCTCGATGGGGACATTATATACGTCTATAACCTTGTATATACTAACCTAACGCAACCTAACATCTGGGATGTAATATTTTACAACATTCCTGGCATGTCGGTCCCTACGTCTCCGTGGGTACATTATATACGTCTGTAACGTTGTATATCCTAACCTAACGCAACCTAACGTCTGGGATGTAATATTTTAAAACATTCCTGGTATGTCGGTCCCTCCGTCTCGGTGGAAACATTATATACGTCTATAACGATATATATCCTAACCTAAGGCAACCTAACATCTCGGATGTAATATTTTACAACATTCCTGGCATGTCGGTCCCTACGTCTCGGTGGGAACATTATGTACGTCTATAACGATATATATCCTAACCTAAGGCAACCTAACATCTCGGATGTAATATTTTACAACATTCCTGGCGCTTCGGCTGCTACATTTCGGTGGGAACATTATATACGTCTATAACGTTACATATCCTAACGTATGGCAACATAACAGCTCGGATGTTATATTTTACAACATTCCTGCCGTGTCGTCGCCTGCTTCTCGATGGGGACATTATATACGTCTATAACGTTGTATATCATAACCTAAGGCAACCTAACATCTCGGATGTAATATTTTACAACATTCCTGTCGTGTCGTCGCCTGCTTCTCGATGGGGACATTCTATACGTCTATAACGTTGTATATCCTTACCTAAGGGAACCTAACATCTCGGGTGTAATATTTTAGAACATTCCTGACGCGTCAGTCCCTATTTCTCGGTGGGAACATTATATACGTCTATAACGTTATATATCCTAGCCTAAGGCAAACCAACTTGTAGAAAGTAATATTTTACAACATTCCTGGCGTGTCGTCGCCTACTTCTCGATGGGGACATTATATACATCTATAACGTTGTATATCATAACCTAATGCAACCTAACACCTCGGATGTAATATTTTACAACATTCCTGGCATGTCGGTCCCTACTTCTCGGTGGGAGCATACTATATGTCTATAACGTTGTATATCCTAACCTAAGGGAACCTAACATCTCGGATGTAATATTTTAAAACTTTCCTGGCATGTCGGTCCCTACGTCTCGGTGGGATCATTATATACGTCTATAACGATATATATCCTAACCTAAGGCAACCTAACATCTCGGATGTAATATTTTACAACATTCCTGGCATGTCGGTCACTAGGTCTCGGTGGGAACATTATATACGTCTGTAACGATATATACCCTAACCTAAGGCAACCTAACATCTCGGATTTAATATTTTACAACATTCCTGGCATGTAGGTCCCTACTTCTCGGTGGGAACATTATATACGTCTATAACGTTATATATCCTAGCCTACGGCAACCAAACTTGTCGAATGTAATATTTTACAACATTCCTGGCGTGTCGTCGCCTACTTCTCGATGGGGACATTATATACATCTATAAAGTCATATATCCTAACCTAAGGGAACCTAACATCTCGGGTGTAATATTTTACAACATTCCTGGCATGTCGGTCACTAGGTCTCGGTGGGAACATTCTATACGTCTATAACGTTGTATATCCTAACCTAAGGGAACCTAACATCTCGGGTGTAATATTTTAGAACATTCCTGACGCGTCAGTCCCTATTTCTCGGTGGGAACATTATATACGTCTATAACGTTATATATCCTAGCCTAAGGCAACCTAACTTGTAGAATGTAATATTTTACAACATTCCTGACGCGTCAGTCCCTATTTCTCGGTGGGAACATTATATACGTCTATAACGTTATATATCCTAACCTAAGGGAACCTTACATCTCGGATGTAGTATTTTACAACATTCCTGGCATGTCGGTCCCTACATCTCGGTGGGGACATTGTGTACGTCTATAACGATATATATCCTAGCCTAAGGCAACCTAACATGTCGAATGTAATATTTTACTACATTCCTGTCGTGTCGTCGCCTGCTTCTCGATGGGGACATTATATACGTCTATAACGTTGTATATTCTAACGTAACGCAACCTAACATCTGGGATGTAATATTTTACAACAGTCCTGCCGTGTCCTCGCCTGCTTCTCGATGGGGACATTATATACATCTATAACGTTGTATATCCTAACCTAAGGCAACCTGACATCTCGGATGTAATATTTTACAACATTCTGGCGTGTCGTCGCCTGCTTCTCGATGGGGACATTATATACGTCTATAACCTTGTATATACTAACCTAACGCAACCTAACATCTGGGATGTAATATTTTACAACATTCCTGGCATGTCGGTCCCTACGTCTCCGTGGGTACATTATATACGTCTGTAACGTTGTGTATCCTAACCTAACGCAACCTAACGTCTGGGATGTAATATTTTAAAACATTCCTGGTATGTCGGTCCCTACGTCTCGGTGGAAACATTATATACGTCTATAACGATATATATCCTAACCTAAGGCAACCTAACATCTCGGATGTAATATTTTAAAACATTCCTGGCATGTCGGTCCCTACGTCTCCGTGGGTACATTATATACGTCTGTAACGTTGTATATCCTAACCTAACGCAACCTAACGTCTGGGATGTAATATTTTAAAACATTCCTGGCATGTCGGCCCCTACGTCTCGGTGGGAACATTATGTACGTCTATAACGATATATATCCTAACCTAAGGCAACCTAACATCTCGGATGTAATATTTGACAACATTCCTGGCGTGTTAACCCGCTCTTCTCGGTGGGAACATCATATACGTCTATAGCGATATATATCCTAGCCTAAGGCGACCTAACATGTCGAATGTAATATTTTACATCATTCCTGACGTGTCGGCCCCTATTTCTCGGTGGGAACATTATATACGTCTATAACGTTATATATGCTAGCCTAAGGCAACCTAACATGTCGAATGTAATATTTTACAACATTCCTGTCGTGTCGTCGCCTACTTCTCGATGGGGACATTATATACATCTATAACGTTGTATATCATAACCTAAGGCAACCTAACATCTCGGATGTAATATTTTACAACATTCCTGGTATGTCGGGCCCTACTTCTCGGTGGGAACATTGTATACGTCTATAACGTTATATATCCTAGCCTAAGGCAACCCAACTTGTAGAATGTAATGTTTTACAACATTCCTGGCGTGTCGTCGCCTACTTCTCGATGGGGACATTATATACATCTATAACGTTGTATATCATAACCTAAGGCAACCTAACATCTCGGATGTAATATTTTACAACATTCCTGGCATGTCGGGCCCTACGTCTCGGTGGGAACATTATATACGTCTATAACGATATATATCCTAACCTAAGGCAACCTAACATCTCGGATGTAATATTTTACAACATTCCTGGCGCTTCGGCTGCTACTTTTCGGTGGGAACATTATATACGTCTATAACGTTACATATCCTAATGTATGGCAACATAACAGCTCGGATGTTATATTTTACAACATTCCTGCCGTGTCGTCGCCTGCTTCTCGATGGGGACATTCTATACGTCTATAACGTTGTATATCCTAACCTAAGGGAACCTAACATCTCGGGTGTAATATTTTAGAACATTCCTGACGCGTCAGTCCCTATTTCTCGGTGGGAACATTATATACGTCTATAACGTTATATATCCTAGCCTAAGGCAACCTAACATGTCGAATGTAATATTTTACAACATTCCTGTCGTGTCGTCGCCTACTTCTCGATGGGGACATTATATACATCTATAACGTTGTATATCATAACCTAAGGCAACCTAACATCTCGGATGTAATATTTTACAACATTCCTGGTATGTCGGGCCCTACTTCTCGGTGGGAACATTGTATACGTCTATAACGTTATATATCCTAGCCTAAGGCAACCCAACTTGTAGAATGTAATGTTTTACAACATTCCTGGCGTGTCGTCGCCTACTTCTCGATGGGGACATTATATACATCTATAACGTTGTATATCATAACCTAAGGCAACCTAACATCTCGGATGTAATATTTTACAACATTCCTGGCATGTCGGGCCCTACGTCTCGGTGGGAACATTATATACGTCTATAACGATATATATCCTAACCTAAGGCAACCTAACATCTCGGATGTAATATTTTACAACATTCCTGGCGCTTCGGCTGCTACTTTTCGGTGGGAACATTATATACGTCTATAACGTTACATATCCTAATGTATGGCAACATAACAGCTCGGATGTTATATTTTACAACATTCCTGCCGTGTCGTCGCCTGCTTCTCGATGGGGACATTCTATACGTCTATAACGTTGTATATCCTAACCTAAGGGAACCTAACATCTCGGGTGTAATATTTTAGAACATTCCTGACGCGTCAGTCCCTATTTCTCGGTGGGAACATTATATACGTCTATAACGTTATATATCCTAGCCTAAGGCAACCTAACTTGTAGAATGTAATATTTTACAACATTCCTGGCGTGTCGTCGCCTGCTGCTCGATGGGGACATTATATACGTCTATAACCTTGTATATACTAACCTAACGCAACCTAACATCTGGGATGTATTATTTTAAAACATTCCTGGCATGTCGGTCCCTACGTCTCGGTGGGAACGTTATATACGTCTATAACGATATATATCCTAACCTAAGGGTACCTTACATCTCGGATGTAATTTTTTACAACATTCCTGGTATGTCGGGCCCTACTTCTCGGTGGGAACATTGTATACGTCTATAACGATATATATCCTAGCCTAAGGCAACCTAACATGAAGGAATGTAATATTTTAAAACATTCCTGTCGTGTCGTCGCCTGCTTCTCGATGGGGACATTCTATACGTCTATAACGTTGTATATCCTAACCTAAGGGAACCTAACATCTCGGGTGTAATATTTTAGAACATTCCTGACGCGTCAGTCCCTATTTCTCGGTGGGAACATTATATACGTCTATAACGTTATATATCCTAGCCTAAGGCAAACCAACTTGTAGAAAGTAATATTTTACAACATTCCTGGCGTGTCGTCGCCTACTTCTCGATGGCGACATTCTATACATCTATAACGTTGTATATCATAACCTAATGCAACCTAACACCTCGGATGTAATATTTTACAACATTCCTGGCATGTCGGTCACTAGGTCTCGGTGGGAACATTATATACGTCTGTAACGATATATACCCTAACCTAAGGCAACCTAACATCTCGGATTTAATATTTTACAACATTCCTGGCATGTAGGTCCCTACTTCTCGGTGGGAACATTATATACGTCTATAACGTTATATATCCTAGCCTACGGCAACCTAACTTGTCGAATGTAATATTTTACAACATTCCTGGCGTGTCGTCGCCTACTTCTCGATGGGGACATTATATACATCTATAAAGTCATATATCCTAACCTAAGGGAACCTAACATCTCGGGTGTAATATTTTACAACATTCCTGTCGTGTCGTCGCCTGCTTCTCGATGGGGACATTCTATACGTCTATAACGTTGTATATCCTAACCTAAGGGAACCTAACATCTCGGGTGTAATATTTTAGAACATTCCTGACGCGTCAGTCCCTATTTCTCGGTGGGAACATTATATACGTCTATAACGTTATATATCCTAGCCTAAGGCAACCTAACTTGTAGAATGTAATATTTTACAACAGTCCTGGCGTGTCGTCGCCTACTTCTGGATGGGGACATTATATACATCTATAACGTCATATATCCTAACCTAAGGGAAACAACATCTCGGGTGTAATATTTTACAACATTCCTGGCGTGTCGTTGCCTACTTCTCGATGGGGACATTATATACATCTATAACGTTGTATATCCTAACCTAAGGCAACCTGACATCTCGGATGTAATATTTTACAACATTCTGGTCGTGCCGTCGCCTGCTTCTCGATGGGGACATTATATACGTCTATAACCTTGTATATACTAACCTAACGCAACCTAACATCTGGGATGTAATATTTTACAACATTCCTGGCATGTCGGTCCCTACGTCTCCGTGGGTACATTATATACGTCTGTAACGTTGTATGTCCTAACCTAACGCAACCTAACATCTCGGATGTAATATTTTACAACATTCCTGGCGCTTCGGCTGCTACTTTTCGGTGGGAACATTATATACGTCTATAACGTTACATATCCTAACGTATGGCAACATAACAGCTCGGATGTTATATTTTACAACATTCCTGCCGTGTCGTCGCCTGCTTCTCGATGGGGACATTATATACGTCTATAACGTTGTATATCCTAACCTAAGGGAACCTAACATCTCGGGTGTAATATTTTAGAACATTCCTGACGCGTCAGTCCCTATTTCTCGCTGGGAACATTATATACGTCTATAACGTTATATATCCTAGCCTAAGGCAACCTAACTTGTAGAATGTAATATTTTACAACATTCCTGGCGTGTCGTCGCCTACTTCTCGATGGGGACATTACATACATCTATAACGTTGTATATCCTAACCTAAGGCAACCTAACATCTGGGATGTAATATTTTACAACATTCCTGTCGTGTCGTCGCCTGCTTCTCGATGGGGACATTCTATACGTCTATAACGTTGTATATCCTAACCTAAGGGAACCTAACATCTCGGGTGTAATATTTTAGAACATTCCTGACGCGTCAGTCCCTATTTCTCGGTGGGAACATTATATACGTCTATAACGTTATATATCCTAACCTAAGGGAACCTTACATCTCGGGTGTAATATTTTACAACATTCCTGGCGTGTCGTCGCCTACTTCTCGATGGGGACATTATATACATCTATAACGTTGTATATCCTAACCTAAGGCAACCTAACATATCGGATGTAATATTTTACAACATTCCTGGCGTGTCGTCGCCTACTTCTCGATGGGGACAATATATACATCTATAACGTTGTATATCCTAACCTAAGGCAACCTAACATCTCGGATGTAGTATTTTACAACATTCCTGGCATGTCGGTCCCTACTTCTCGGTGGGAACATTGTGTACATCTATAACGATATATATCCTAGCCTAAGGCAACCTGACATGTCGAATGTAATATTTTACTACATTCCTGTCGTGTCGTCCCCTGCTTCTCGATGGGGACATTATATACGTCTATAACGTTGTATATTCTAACCTATCGCAACCTAACATCAGGGATGTAATATTTTACAACAGTCCTGGCGTGTCGTCGCCTACTTCTGGATGGGGACATTATATACATCTATAACGTCATATATCCTAACCTAAGGGAACCTAACATCTCGGGTGTAATATTTTACAACTTTCCTGGCGTGTCGTTGCCTACTTCTCGATGGGGACATTATATACATCTATAACGTTGTATATCATAACCTAAGGCAACCTAACATCTCGGATGTAATATTTTACAACATTCCTGGTATGTCGGGCCCTACTTCTCGGTGGGAACATTGTATACGTCTATAACGATATATATCCTAGCCTAAGGCAACCTAACATGTCGAATGTAATATTTTACAACATTCCTTTCGTGTCGTCGCCTGCTTCTCGATGGGTACATTATATACATCTATAATGTTGTATATTCTAACCTAACGCAACCTAACATCTGGGATGTAATATTTTACAACATTCCTGGCGTGTCGTCGCCTACTTCTGGATGGGGACATTATATACATCTATAACGTGATATATCCTAGCCTAAGGGAACCTAACGTCTCGGGTGCAATATTTTACAACATTCCTGGCGTGTCGTCGCCTACTTCTCGATGGGGACATTATATACATCTATAACGTTGTATATCCTAACCTAAGGCAACCTAACATATCGGATGTAATATTTTACAACATTCTGGCGTGTCGTCGCCTGCTTCTCCATGGGGACATTATATACGTCTATAACCTTGTATATACTAACCTAACGCAACCTAACATCTGGGATGTAATATTTTACAACATTCCTGGCGTGTCGTCGCCTACTTCTGGATGGGGACATTATATACATCTATAACGTCATATATCCTAACCTAAGGGAACCTAACATCTCGGGTGTAATATTTTACAACATTCCTGTCGTGTCGTCGCCTGCTTCTCGATGGGGACATTCTATACGTCTATAACGTTGTATATCCTAACCTAAGGGAACCTAACATCTCGGGTGTAATATTTTAGAACATTCCTGACGCGTCAGTCCCTATTTCTCGGTGGGAGCATTATATACGTCTATAACGTTATATATCCTAGCCTAAGGCAACCTAACTTGTAGAATGTAATATTTTACAACATTCCTGGCGTGTCGTCGCCTACTTCTCGATGGGGACATTATATACATCTATAACGTTGTATATCATAACCTAAGGCAACCTAACATATCGGATGTAATATTTTACAACATTCCTGGTATGTCGGGCCCTACTTCTCGGTGGGAACATTGTATACGTCTATTACGTTATATATCCTAGCCTAAGGCAACCCAACTTGTAGAATGTAATATTTTACAACATTCCTGGCGTGTCGTCGCCTACTTCTCGATGGGGACATTATATACATCTATAACGTTGTATATCATAACCTAAGGCAACCTAACATCTCGGATGTAATATTTTACAACATTCCTGGCATGTCGGGCCCTACGTCTCGGTGGGAACATTATATACGTCTATAACGATATATATCCTAACCTAAGGCAACCTAACATCTCGGATGTAATATTTTACAACATTCCTGGCGCTTCGGCTGCTACTTTTCGGTGGGAACATTATATACGTCTATAACGTTACATATCCTAACGTATGGCAACATAACAGCTTGGATGTTATATTTTACAACATTCCTGCCGTGTCGTCGCCTGCTTCTCGATGGGGACATTCTATACGTCTATAACGTTGTATATCCTAACCTAAGGGAACCTAACATCTCGGGTGTAATATTTTAGAACATTCCTGACGCGTCAGTCCCTATTTCTCGGTGGGAACATTATATACGTCTATAACGTTATATATCCTAGCCTAAGGCAACCTAACTTGTAGAATGTAATATTTTACAACATTCCTGGCGTGTCGTCGCCTGCTGCTCGATGGGGACATTATATACGTCTATAACCTTGTATATACTAACCTAACGCAACCTAACATCTGGGATGTATTATTTTAAAACATTCCTGGCATGTCGGTCCCTACGTCTCGGTGGGAACGTTATATACGTCTATAACGATATATATCCTAACCTAAGGGTACCTTACATCTCGGATGTAATTTTTTACAACATTCCTGGTATGTCGGGCCCTACTTCTCGGTGGGAACATTGTATACGTCTATAACGATATATATCCTAGCCTAAGGCAACCTAACATGAAGGAATGTAATATTTTAAAACATTCCTGTCGTGTCGTCGCCTGCTTCTCGATGGGGACATTCTATACGTCTATAACGTTGTATATCCTAACCTAAGGGAACCTAACATCTCGGGTGTAATATTTTAGAACATTCCTGACGCGTCAGTCCCTATTTCTCGGTGGGAACATTATATACGTCTATAACGTTATATATCCTAGCCTAAGGCAAACCAACTTGTAGAAAGTAATATTTTACAACATTCCTGGCGTGTCGTCGCCTACTTCTCGATGGCGACATTCTATACATCTATAACGTTGTATATCATAACCTAATGCAACCTAACACCTCGGATGTAATATTTTACAACATTCCTGGCATGTCGGTCACTAGGTCTCGGTGGGAACATTATATACGTCTGTAACGATATATACCCTAACCTAAGGCAACCTAACATCTCGGATTTAATATTTTACAACATTCCTGGCATGTAGGTCCCTACTTCTCGGTGGGAACATTATATACGTCTATAACGTTATATATCCTAGCCTACGGCAACCTAACTTGTCGAATGTAATATTTTACAACATTCCTGGCGTGTCGTCGCCTACTTCTCGATGGGGACATTATATACATCTATAAAGTCATATATCCTAACCTAAGGGAACCTAACATCTCGGGTGTAATATTTTACAACATTCCTGTCGTGTCGTCGCCTGCTTCTCGATGGGGACATTCTATACGTCTATAACGTTGTATATCCTAACCTAAGGGAACCTAACATCTCGGGTGTAATATTTTAGAACATTCCTGACGCGTCAGTCCCTATTTCTCGGTGGGAACATTATATACGTCTATAACGTTATATATCCTAGCCTAAGGCAACCTAACTTGTAGAATGTAATATTTTACAACAGTCCTGGCGTGTCGTCGCCTACTTCTGGATGGGGACATTATATACATCTATAACGTCATATATCCTAACCTAAGGGAAACAACATCTCGGGTGTAATATTTTACAACATTCCTGGCGTGTCGTTGCCTACTTCTCGATGGGGACATTATATACATCTATAACGTTGTATATCCTAACCTAAGGCAACCTGACATCTCGGATGTAATATTTTACAACATTCTGGCGTGTCGTCGCCTGCTTCTCGATGGGGACATTATATACGTCTATAACCTTGTATATACTAACCTAACGCAACCTAACATCTGGGATGTAATATTTTACAACATTCCTGGCATGTCGGTCCCTACGTCTCCGTGGGTACATTATATACGTCTGTAACTTGTATGTCCTAACCTAACGCAACCTAACATCTCGGATGTAATATTTTACAACATTCCTGGCGCTTCGGCTGCTACTTTTCGGTGGGAACATTATATACGTCTATAACGTTACATATCCTAACGTATGGCAACATAACAGCTCGGATGTTATATTTTACAACATTCCTGCCGTGTCGTCGCCTGCTTCTCGATGGGGACATTATATACGTCTATAACGTTGTATATCCTAACCTAAGGGAACCTAACATCTCGGGTGTAATATTTTAGAACATTCCTGACGCGTCAGTCCCTATTTCTCGCTGGGAACATTATATACGTCTATAACGTTATATATCCTAGCCTAAGGCAACCTAACTTGTAGAATGTAATATTTTACAACATTCCTGGCGTGTCGTCGCCTACTTCTCGATGGGGACATTACATACATCTATAACGTTGTATATCCTAACCTAAGGGAACCTAACATCTCGGGTGTAATATTTTAGAACATTCCTGACGCGTCAGTCCCTATTTCTCGGTGGGAACATTATATACGTCTATAACATTATATATCCTAACCTAAGGGAACCTTACATCTCGGGTGTAATATTTTACAACATTCCTGGCGTGTCGTCGCCTACTTCTCGATGGGGACATTATATACATCTATAACGTTGTATATCCTAACCTAAGGCAACCTAACATATCGGATGTAATATTTTACAACATTCCTGGCGTGTCGTCGCCTACTTCTCGATGGGGACAATATATACATCTATAACGTTGTATATCCTAACCTAAGGCAACCTAACATCTCGGATGTAGTATTTTACAACATTCCTGGCATGTCGGTCCCTACTTCTCGGTGGGAACATTGTGTACATCTATAACGATATATATCCTAGCCTAAGGCAACCTGACATGTCGAATGTAATATTTTACTACATTCCTGTCGTGTCGTCGCCTGCTTCTCGATGGGGACATTATATACGTCTATAACGTTGTATATTCTAACCTATCGCAACCTAACATCAGGGATGTAATATTTTACAACAGTCCTGGCGTGTCGTCGCCTACTTCTGGATGGGGACATTATATACATCTATAACGTCATATATCCTAACCTAAGGGAACCTAACATCTCGGGTGTAATATTTTACAACTTTCCTGGCGTGTCGTTGCCTACTTCTCGATGGGGACATTATATACATCTATAACGTTGTATATCATAACCTAAGGCAACCTAACATCTCGGATGTAATATTTTACAACATTCCTGGTATGTCGGGCCCTACTTCTCGGTGGGAACATTGTATACGTCTATAACGATATATATCCTAGCCTAAGGCAACCTAACATGTCGAATGTAATATTTTACAACATTCCTTTCGTGTCGTCGCCTGCTTCTCGATGGGTACATTATATACATCTATAATGTTGTATATTCTAACCTAACGCAACCTAACATCTGGGATGTAATATTTTACAACATTCCTGGCGTGTCGTCGCCTACTTCTGGATGGGGACATTATATACATCTATAACGTGATATATCCTAGCCTAAGGGAACCTAACGTCTCGGGTGCAATATTTTACAACATTCCTGGCGTGTCGTCGCCTACTTCTCGATGGGGACATTATATACATCTATAACGTTGTATATCCTAACCTAAGGCAACCTAACATATCGGATGTAATATTTTACAACATTCTGGCGTGTCGTCGCCTGCTTCTCCATGGGGACATTATATACGTCTATAACCTTGTATATACTAACCTAACGCAACCTAACATCTGGGATGTAATATTTTACAACATTCCTGGCGTGTCGTCGCCTACTTCTGGATGGGGACATTATATACATCTATAACGTCATATATCCTAACCTAAGGGAACCTAACATCTCGGGTGTAATATTTTACAACATTCCTGTCGTGTCGTCGCCTGCTTCTCGATGGGGACATTCTATACGTCTATAACGTTGTATATCCTAACCTAAGGGAACCTAACATCTCGGGTGTAATATTTTAGAACATTCCTGACGCGTCAGTCCCTATTTCTCGGTGGGAGCATTATATACGTCTATAACGTTATATATCCTAGCCTAAGGCAACCTAACTTGTAGAATGTAATATTTTACAACATTCCTGGCGTGTCGTCGCCTACTTCTCGATGGGGACATTATATACATCTATAACGTTGTATATCATAACCTAAGGCAACCTAACATATCGGATGTAATATTTTACAACATTCCTGGTATGTCGGGCCCTACTTCTCGGTGGGAACATTGTATACGTCTATTACGTTATATATCCTAGCCTAAGGCAACCCAACTTGTAGAATGTAATATTTTACAACATTCCTGGCGTGTCGTCGCCTACTTCTCGATGGGGACATTATATACATCTATAACGTTGTATATCATAACCTAAGGCAACCTAACATCTCGGATGTAATATTTTACAACATTCCTGGCATGTCGGGCCCTACGTCTCGGTGGGAACATTATATACGTCTATAACGATATATATCCTAACCTAAGGCAACCTAACATCTCGGATGTAATATTTTACAACATTCCTGGCGCTTCGGCTGCTACTTTTCGGTGGGAACATTATATACGTCTATAACGTTACATATCCTAACGTATGGCAACATAACAGCTCGGATGTTATATTTTACAACATTCCTGCCGTGTCGTCGCCTGCTTCTCGATGGGGACATTCTATACGTCTATAACGTTGTATATCCTAACCTAAGGGAACCTAACATCTCGGGTGTAATATTTTAGAACATTCCTGACGCGTCAGTCCCTATTTCTCGGTGGGAACATTATATACGTCTATAACGTTATATATCCTAGCCTAAGGCAACCTAACTTGTAGAATGTAATATTTTACAACATTCCTGGCGTGTCGTCGCCTACTTCTCGATGGGGACATTATATACATCTATAACGTTGTATATCCTAACCTAAGGCAACCTAACATCTGGGATGTAATATTTTACAACATTCCTGTCGTGTCGTCGCCTGCTTCTCGATGGGGACATTCTATACGTCTATAACGTTGTATATCCTAACCTAAGGGAACCTAACATCTCGGGTGTAATATTTTAGAACATTCCTGACGCGTCAGTCCCTATTTCTCGGTGGGAACATTATATACGTCTATAACGTTATATATCCTAGCCTAAGGCAAACCAACTTGTAGAAAGTAATATTTTACAACATTCCTGGCGTGTCGTCGCCTACTTCTCGATGGGGACATTATATACATCTATAACGTTGTATATCATAACCTAATGCAACCTAACACCTCGGATGTAATATTTTACAACATTCCTGGCATGTCGGTCCCTACTTCTCGGTGGGAGCATACTATATGTCTATAACGTTGTATATCCTAACCTAAGGGAACCTAACATCTCGGATGTAATATTTTAAAACTTTCCTGGCATGTCGGTCCCTACGTCTGGGTGGGATCATTATATACGTCTATAACGATATATATCCTAACCTAAGGCAACCTAACATCTCGGATGTAATATTTTACAACATTCCTGGCATGTCGGTCACTAGGTCTCGGTGGGAACATTATATACGTCTGTAACGATATATACCCTAACCTAAGGCAACCTAACATCTCGGATTTAATATTTTACAACATTCCTGGCATGTAGGTCCCTACTTCACGGTGGGAACATTATATACGTCTATAACGTTATATATCCTAGCCTACGGCAACCTAACTTGTCGAATGTAATATTTTACAACATTCCTGGCGTGTCGTCGCCTACTTCTCGATGGGGACATTATATACATCTATAAAGTCATATATCCTAACCTAAGGGAACCTAACATCTCGGGTGTAATATTTTACAACATTCCTGTCGTGTCGTCGCCTGCTTCTCGATGGGGACATTCTATACGTCTATAACGTTGTATATCCTAACCTAAGGGAACCTAACATCTCGGGTGTAATATTTTAGAACATTCCTGACGCATCAGTCCCTATTTCTCGGTGGGAACATTATATACGTCTATAACGTTATATATCCTAGCCTAAGGCAACCTAACTTGTAGAATGTAATATTTTATAACAGTCCTGGCGTGTCGTCGCCTACTTCTGGATGGGGACATTATATACATCTATAACGTCATATATCCTAACCTAAGGGAAACAACATCTCGGGTGTAATATTTTACAACATTCCTGGCGTGTCGTTGCCTACTTCTCGATGGGGACATTATATACATCTATAACGTTGTATATCCTAACCTAAGGCAACCTGACATCTCGGATGTAATATTTTACAACATTCTGGCGTGTCGTCGCCTGCTTCTCGATGGGGACATTATATACGTCTATAACCTTGTATATACTAACCTAACGCAACCTAACATCTGGGATGTAATATTTTACAACATTCCTGGCATGTCGGTCCCTACGTCTCCGTGGGTACATTATATACGTCTGTAACGTTGTATGTCCTAACCTAACGCAACCTAACATCTCGGATGTAATATTTTACAACATTCCTGGCGCTTCGGCTGCTACTTTTCGGTGGGAACATTATATACGTCTATAACGTTACATATCCTAACGTATGGCAACATAACAGCTCGGATGTTATATTTTACAACATTCCTGCCGTGTCGTCGCCTGCTTCTCGATGGGGACATTATATACGTCTATAACGTTGTATATCCTAACCTAAGGGAACCTAACATCTCGGGTGTAATATTTTAGAACATTCCTGACGCGTCAGTCCCTATTTCTCGGTGGGAACATTATATACGTCTATAACGTTATATATCCTAGCCTAAGGCAACCTAACTTGTAGAATGTAATATTTTACATCATTCCTGGCGTGTCGTCGCCTACTTCTCGATGGGGACATTATATACATCTATAACGTTGTATATCCTAACCTAAGGCAACCTAACATCTGGGATGTAATATTTTACAACATTCCTGTCGTGTCGTCGCCTGCTTCTCGATGGGGACATTCTATACGTCTATAACGTTGTATATCCTAACCTAAGGGAACCTAACATCTCGGGTGTAATATTTTAGAACATTCCTGACGCGTCAGTCCCTATTTCTCGGTGGGAACATTATGTACGTCTATAACGTTATATATCCTAACCTAAGGGAACCTTACATCTCGGGTGTAATATTTTACAACATTCCTGGCGTGTCGTCGCCTACTTCTCGATGGGGACATTATATACATCTATAACGTTGTATATCCTAACCTAAGGCAACCTAACATATCGGATGTAATATTTTACAACATTCCTGGCGTGTCGTCGCCTACTTCTCGATGGGGACAATATATACATCTATAACGTTGTATATCCTAACCTAAGGCAACCTAACATCTCGGATGTAGTATTTTACAACATTCCTGGCATGTCGGTCCCTACTTCTCGGTGGGAACATTGTGTACATCTATAACGATATATATCCTAGCCTAAGGCAACCTGACATGTCGAATGTAATATTTTACTACATTCCTGTCGTGTCGTCGCCTGCTTCTCAATGGGGACATTATATACGTCTATAACGTTGTATATTCTAACCTATCGCAACCTAACATCAGGGATGTAATATTTTACAACAGTCCTGGCGTGTCGTCGCCTACTTCTGGATGGGGACATTATATACATCTATAACGTCATATATCCTAACCTAAGGGAACCTAACATCTCGGGTGTAATATTTTACAACTTTCCTGGCGTGTCGTTGCCTACTTCTCGATGGGGACATTATATACATCTATAACGTTGTATATCATAACCTAAGGCAACCTAACATCTCGGATGTAATATTTTACAACATTCCTGGCATGTCGGTCCCTACTTCTCGGTGGGAGCATACTATATGTCTATAACGTTGTATATCCTAACCTAAGGGAACCTAACATCTCGGATGTAATATTTTAAAACTTTCCTGGCATGTCGGTCCCTACGTCTCGGTGGGATCATTATATACGTCTATAACGATATATATCCTAACCTAAGGCAACCTAACATCTCGGATGTAATATTTTACAACATTCCTGGCATGTCGGTCACTAGGTCTCGGTGGGAACATTATATACGTCTGTAACGATATATACCCTAACCTAAGGCAACCTAACATCTCGGATTTAATATTTTACAACATTCCTGGCATGTACGTCCCTACTTCTCGGTAGGAACATTATATACGTCTATAACGTTATATATCCTAGCCTACGGCAACCTAACTTGTCGAATGTAATATTTTACAACATTCCTGGCGTGTCGTCGCCTACTTCTCGATGGGGACATTATATACATCTATAAAGTCATATATCCTAACCTAAGGGAACCTAACATCTCGGGTGTAATATTTTACAACATTCCTGTCGTGTCGTCGCCTGCTTCTCGATGGGGACATTCTATACGTCTATAACGTTGTATATCCTAACCTAAGGGAACCTAACATCTCGGGTGTAATATTTTAGAACATTCCTGACGCGTCAGTCCCTATTTCTCGGTGGGAACATTATATACGTCTATAACGTTATATATCCTAGCCTAAGGCAACCTAACTTGTAGAATGTAATATTTTACAACAGTCCTGGCGTGTCGTCGCCTACTTCTGAATGGTGACATTATATACATCTATAACGTCATATATCCTAACCTAAGGGAAACAACATCTCGGGTGTAATATTTTACAACATTCCTGGCATGTCGTTGCCTACTTCTCGATGGGGACATTATATACATCTATAACGTTGTATATCCTAACCTAAGGCAACCTGACATCTCGGATGTAATATTTTACAACATTCTGGCGTGTCGTCGCCTGCTTCTCGATGGGGACATTATATACGTCTATAACCTTGTATATACTAACCTAACGCAACCTAACATCTGGGATGTAATATTTTACAACATTCCTGGCATGTCGGTCCCTACGTCTCCGTGGGTACATTATATACGTCTGTAACGTTGTATGTCCTAACCTCACGCAACCTAACATCTCGGATGTAATATTTTACAACATTCCTGGCGCTTCGGCTGCTACTTTTCGGTGGGAACATTATATACGTCTATAACGTTACATATCCTAACGTATGGCAACATAACAGCTCGGATGTTATATTTTACAACATTCCTGCCGTGTCGTCGCCTGCTTCTCGATGGGGACATTATATACGTCTATAACGTTGTATATCCTAACCTAAGGGAACCTAACATCTCGGGTGTAATATTTTAGAACATTCCTGACGCGTCAGTCCCTATTTCTCGGTGGGAACATTATATACGTCTATAACGTTATATATCCTAGCCTAAGGCAACCTAACTTGTAGAATGTAATATTTTACATCATTCCTGGCGTGTCGTCGCCTACTTCTCGATGGGGACATTATATACATCTATAACGTTGTATATCCTAACCTAAGGCAACCTAACATCTGGGATGTAATATTTTACAACATTCCTGTCGTGTCGTCGCCTGCTTCTCGATGGGGACATTCTATACGTCTATAACGTTGTATATCCTAACCTAAGGGAACCTAACATCTCGGGTGTAATATTTTAGAACATTCCTGACGCGTTAGTCCCTATTTCTCGGTGGGAACATTATATACGTCTATAACGTTATATATCCTAACCTAAGGGAACCTTACATCTCGGGTGTAATATTTTACAACATTCCTGGCGTGTCGTCGCCTACTTCTCGATGGGGACATTATATACATCTATAACGTTGTATATCCTAACCTAAGGCAACCTAACATATCGGATGTAATATTTTACAACATTCCTGGCGTGTCGTCGCCTACTTCTCGATGGGGACAATATATACATCTATAACGTTGTATATCCTAACCTAAGGCAACCTAACATCTCGGATGTAGTATTTTACAACATTCCTGGCATGTCGGTCCCTACTTCTCGGTGGGAACATTGTGTACATCTATAACGATATATATCCTAGCCTAAGGCAACCTGACATGTCGAATGTAATATTTTACTACATTCCTGTCGTGTCGTCGCCTGCTTCTCGATGGGGACATTATATACGTCTATAACGTTGTATATTCTAACCTATCGCAACCTAACATCAGGGATGTAATATTTTACAACAGTCCTGGCGTGTCGTCGCCTACTTCTGGATGGGGACATTATATACATCTATAACGTCATATATCCTAACCTAAGGGAACCTAACATCTCGGGTGTAATATTTTACAACTTTCCTGGCGTGTCGTTGCCTACTTCTCGATGGGGACATTATATACATCTATAACGTTGTATATCATAACCTAAGGCAACCTAACATCTCGGATGTAATATTTTACAACATTCCTGGTATGTCGGGCCCTACTTCTCGGTGGGAACATTGTATACGTCTATAACGATATATATCCTAGCCTAAGGCAACCTAACATGTCGAATGTAATATTTTACAACATTCCTTTCGTGTCGTCGCCTGCTTCTCGATGGGTACATTATATACATCTATAATGTTGTATATTCTAACCTAACGCAACCTAACATCTGGGATGTAATATTTTACAACATTCCTGGCGTGTCGTCGCCTACTTCTGGATGGGGACATTATATACATCTATAACGTCATATATCCTAGCCTAAGGGAACCTAACGTCTCGGGTGCAATATTTTACAACATTCCTGGCGTGTCGTCGCCTACTTCTCGATGGGGACATTATATACATCTATAACGTTGTATATCCTAACCTAAGGCAACCTAACATACCGGATGTAATATTTTACAACATTCTGGCGTGTCGTCGCCTGCTTCTCCATGGGGACATTATATACGTCTATAACCTTGTATATACTAACCTAACGCAACCTAACATCTGGGATGTAATATTTTACAACATTCCTGGCGTGTCGTCGCCTACTTCTCGATGGGGACATTATATACATCTATAACGTTGTATATCCTAACCTAAGGCAACCTAACATCTGGGATGTAATATTTTACAACATTCCTGTCGTGTCGTCGCCTGCTTCTCGATGGGGACATTCTATACGTCTATAACGTTGTATATCCTAACCTAAGGGAACCTAACATCTCGGGTGTAATATTTTAGAACATTCCTGACGCGTCAGTCCCTATTTCTCGGTGGGAACATTATATACGTCTATAACGTTATATATCCTAACCTAAGGGAACCTTACATCTCGGGTGTAATATTTTACAACATTCCTGGCGTGTCGTCGCCTACTTCTCGATGGGGACATTATATACATCTATAACGTTGTATATCCTAACCTAAGGCAACCTAACATATCGGATGTAATATTTTACAACATTCCTGGCGTGTCGTCGCCTACTTCTGGATGGGGACATTATATACATCTATAACGTCATATATCCTAACCTAAGGGAACCTAACATATCGGATGTAATATTTTACAACATTCCTGGCGTGTCGTCGCCTGCTTCTCGATGGGGACATTCTATACGTCTATAACGTTGTATATCCTAACCTAAGGGAACCTAACATCTCGGGTGTAATATTTTAGAACATTCCTGACGCGTCAGTCCCTATTTCTCGGTGGGAACATTATATACGTCTATAACGTTATATATCCTAACCTAAGGGAACCTTACATCTCGGGTGTAATATTTTACAACATTCCTGGCGTGTCGTCGCCTACTTCTCGATGGGGACATTATATACATCTATAACGTTGTATATCCTAACCTAAGGCAACCTAACATATCGGATGTAATATTTTACAACATTCCTGGCGTGTCGTCGCCTACTTCTGGATGGGGACATTATATACATCTATAACGTCATATATCCTAACCTAAGGGAACCTAACATCTCGGGTGTAATATTTTACAACTTTCCTGGCGTGTCGTTGCCTACTTCTCGATGGGGACATTATATACATCTATAACGTTGTATATCATAACCTAAGGCAACCTAACATCTCGGATGTAATATTTTACAACATTCCTGGTATGTCGGGCCCTACTTCTCGGTGGGAACATTGTATACGTCTATAACGATATATATCCTAGCCTAAGGCAACCTAACATGTCGAATGTAATATTTTACAACATTCCTTTCGTGTCGTCGCCTGCTTCTCGATGGGTACATTATATACATCTATAATGTTGTATATTCTAACCTAACGCAACCTAACATCTGGGATGTAATATTTTACAACATTCCTGGCGTGTCGTCGCCTACTTCTGGATGGGGACATTATATACATCTATAACGTCATATATCCTAGCCTAAGGGAACCTAACGTCTCGGGTGCAATATTTTACAACATTCCTGGCGTGTCGTCGCCTACTTCTCGATGGGGACATTATATACATCTATAACGTTGTATATCCTAACCTAAGGCAACCTAACATACCGGATGTAATATTTTACAACATTCTGGCGTGTCGTCGCCTGCTTCTCCATGGGGACATTATATACGTCTATAACCTTGTATATACTAACCTAACGCAACCTAACATCTGGGATGTAATATTTCACAACATTCCTGGCGTGTCGTCGCCTACTTCTGGATGGGGACATTATATACATCTATAACGTCATATATCCTAACCTAAGGGAACCTAACATCTCGGGTGTAATATTTTACAACATTCCTGTCGTGTCGTCGCCTGCTTCTCGATGGGGACATTCTATACGTCTATAACGTTGTATATCCAAACCTAAGGGAACCTAACCTCTCGGGTGTAATATTTTAGAACATTCCTGACGCGTCAGTCCCTATTTCTCGGTGGGAACATTATATACGTCTATAACGTTATATATCCTAGCCTGAGGCAACCTAACTTGTACAATGTAATATTTTAGAACAGTCCCGGCGTGTCGTCGCCTACTTCTGGATGGGGACATTATATACATCTATAACGGCATATATCCTAACCTAAGGGAACCTAACATCTCGGGTGTAATATTTTACAACATTCCTGGCGTGTCGTTGCCTACTTGTCGATGGGGACATTATATACATCTATAACGTTGTATATCCTAACCAAAGCAACCTGACATCTCGGATGTAATATTTTACAACATTCTGGCGTGTCGTCGCCTGCTTCTCGATGGGGACATTATATACGTCTATAACCTTGTATATACTAACCTAACGCAACCTAACATCTGGGATGTAATATTTTAAATCATTCCTGGCATGTCGGTCCCTACGTCTCGGTGGGAACGTTATATACGTCTATAACGATATATATCCTAACCTAAGGGTACCTTACATCTCGGATGTAATTTTTTACAACATTCCTGGTATGTCGGGCCCTACTTCTCGGTGGGAACATTGTATACGTCTATAACGATATATATCCTAGCCTAAGGCAACCTAACATGAAGGAATGTAATATTTTAAAACATTCCTGTCGTGTCGTTGCCTGCTTCTCGATGGGGACATTCTATACGTCTATAACGTTGTATATCCTAACCTAAGGGAACCTAACATCTCGGGTGTAATATTTTAGAACATTCCTGACGCGTCAGTCCCTATTTCTCGGTGGGAACATTATATACGTCTATAACGTTATATATCCTAGCCTAAGGCAACCTAACTTGTAGAATGTAATATTTTACAACATTCTGGCGTGTCGTCGCCTGCTTCTCCATGGGGACATTATATACGTCTATAACCTTGTATATCCTAACCTAAGGCAACCTAACATCTGGGATGTAATATTTTACAACATTCCTGTCGTGTCGTCGCCTGCTTCTCGATGGGGACATTCTATACGTCTATAACGTTGTATATCCTAACCTAAGGGAACCTAACATATCGGATGTAATATTTTACAACATTCCTGGCGTGTCGTCGCCTGCTTCTCGATGGGGACATTCTATACGTCTATAACGTTGTATATCCTAACCTAAGGGAACCTAACATCTCGGGTGTAATATTTTAGAACATTCCTGACGCGTCAGTCCCTATTTCTCGGTGGGAACATTATATACGTCTATAACGTTATATATCCTAACCTAAGGGAACCTTACATCTCGGGTGTAATATTTTACAACATTCCTGGCGTGTCGTCGCCTACTTCTCGATGGGGACATTATATACATCTATAACGTTGTATATCCTAACCTAAGGCAACCTAACATATCGGATGTAATATTTTACAACATTCCTGGCGTGTCGTCGCCTACTTCTGGATGGGGACATTATATACATCTATAACGTCATATATCCTAACCTAAGGGAACCTAACATCTCGGGTGTAATATTTTACAACTTTCCTGGCGTGTCGTTGCCTACTTCTCGATGGGGACATTATATACATCTATAACGTTGTATATCATAACCTAAGGCAACCTAACATCTCGGATGTAATATTTTACAACATTCCTGGTATGTCGGGCCCTACTTCTCGGTGGGAACATTGTATACGTCTATAACGATATATATCCTAGCCTAAGGCAACCTAACATGTCGAATGTAATATTTTACAACATTCCTTTCGTGTCGTCGCCTGCTTCTCGATGGGTACATTATATACATCTATAATGTTGTATATTCTAACCTAACGCAACCTAACATCTGGGATGTAATATTTTACAACATTCCTGGCGTGTCGTCGCCTACTTCTGGATGGGGACATTATATACATCTATAACGTCATATATCCTAGCCTAAGGGAACCTAACGTCTCGGGTGCAATATTTTACAACATTCCTGGCGTGTCGTCGCCTACTTCTCGATGGGGACATTATATACATCTATAACGTTGTATATCCTAACCTAAGGCAACCTAACATACCGGATGTAATATTTTACAACATTCTGGCGTGTCGTCGCCTGCTTCTCCATGGGGACATTATATACGTCTATAACCTTGTATATACTAACCTAACGCAACCTAACATCTGGGATGTAATATTTCACAACATTCCTGGCGTGTCGTCGCCTACTTCTGGATGGGGACATTATATACATCTATAACGTCATATATCCTAACCTAAGGGAACCTAACATCTCGGGTGTAATATTTTACAACATTCCTGTCGTGTCGTCGCCTGCTTCTCGATGGGGACATTCTATACGTCTATAACGTTGTATATCCAAACCTAAGGGAACCTAACCTCTCGGGTGTAATATTTTAGAACATTCCTGACGCGTCAGTCCCTATTTCTCGGTGGGAACATTATATACGTCTATAACGTTATATATCCTAGCCTGAGGCAACCTAACTTGTACAATGTAATATTTTAGAACAGTCCCGGCGTGTCGTCGCCTACTTCTGGATGGGGACATTATATACATCTATAACGGCATATATCCTAACCTAAGGGAACCTAACATCTCGGGTGTAATATTTTACAACATTCCTGGCGTGTCGTTGCCTACTTGTCGATGGGGACATTATATACATCTATAACGTTGTATATCCTAACCAAAGCAACCTGACATCTCGGATGTAATATTTTACAACATTCTGGCGTGTCGTCGCCTGCTTCTCGATGGGGACATTATATACGTCTATAACCTTGTATATACTAACCTAACGCAACCTAACATCTGGGATGTAATATTTTAAAACATTCCTGGCATGTCGGTCCCTACGTCTCGGTGGGAACGTTATATACGTCTATAACGATATATATCCTAACCTAAGGGTACCTTACATCTCGGATGTAATTTTTTACAACATTCCTGGTATGTCGGGCCCTACTTCTCGGTGGGAACATTGTATACGTCTATAACGATATATATCCTAGCCTAAGGCAACCTAACATGAAGGAATGTAATATTTTAAAACATTCCTGTCGTGTCGTTGCCTGCTTCTCGATGGGGACATTCTATACGTCTATAACGTTGTATATCCTAACCTAAGGGAACCTAACATCTCGGGTGTAATATTTTAGAACATTCCTGACGCGTCAGTCCCTATTTCTCGGTGGGAACATTATATACGTCTATAACGTTATATATCCTAGCCTAAGGCAACCTAACTTGTAGAATGTAATATTTTACAACATTCTGGCGTGTCGTCGCCTGCTTCTCCATGGGGACATTATATACGTCTATAACCTTGTATATCCTAACCTAAGGCAACCTAACATCTGGGATGTAATATTTTACAACATTCCTGTCGTGTCGTCGCCTGCTTCTCGATGGGGACATTCTATACGTCTATAACGTTGTATATCCTAACCTAAGGGAACCTAACATCTCGGGTGTAATATTTTAGAACATTCCTGACGCGTCAGTCCCTATTTCTCGGTGGGAACATTATATACGTCTATAACGTTATATATCCTAGCCTAAGGCAAACCAACTTGTAGAAAGTAATATTTTACAACATTCCTGGCGTGTCGTCGCCTACTTCTCGATGGGGACATTATATACATCTATAACGTTGTATATCATAACCTAATGCAACCTAACACCTCGGATGTAATATTTTACAACATTCCTGGCATGTCGGTCCCTACTTCTCGGTGGGAGCATACTATATGTCTATAACGTTGTATATCCTAACCTAAGGGAACCTAACATCTCGGATGTAATATTTTAAAACTTTCCTGGCATGTCGGTCCCTACGTCTGGGTGGGATCATTATATACGTCTATAACGATATATATCCTAACCTAAGGCAACCTAACATCTCGGATGTAATATTTTACAACATTCCTGGCATGTCGGTCACTAGGTCTCGGTGGGAACATTATATACGTCTGTAACGATATATACCCTAACCTAAGGCAACCTAACATCTCGGATTTAATATTTTACAACATTCCTGGCATGTAGGTCCCTACTTCACGGTGGGAACATTATATACGTCTATAACGTTATATATCCTAGCCTACGGCAACCTAACTTGTCGAATGTAATATTTTACAACATTCCTGGCGTGTCGTCGCCTACTTCTCGATGGGGACATTATATACATCTATAAAGTCATATATCCTAACCTAAGGGAACCTAACATCTCGGGTGTAATATTTTACAACATTCCTGTCGTGTCGTCGCCTGCTTCTCGATGGGGACATTCTATACGTCTATAACGTTGTATATCCTAACCTAAGGGAACCTAACATCTCGGGTGTAATATTTTAGAACATTCCTGACGCATCAGTCCCTATTTCTCGGTGGGAACATTATATACGTCTATAACGTTATATATCCTAGCCTAAGGCAACCTAACTTGTAGAATGTAATATTTTATAACAGTCCTGGCGTGTCGTCGCCTACTTCTGGATGGGGACATTATATACATCTATAACGTCATATATCCTAACCTAAGGGAAACAACATCTCGGGTGTAATATTTTACAACATTCCTGGCGTGTCGTTGCCTACTTCTCGATGGGGACATTATATACATCTATAACGTTGTATATCCTAACCTAAGGCAACCTGACATCTCGGATGTAATATTTTACAACATTCTGGCGTGTCGTCGCCTGCTTCTCGATGGGGACATTATATACGTCTATAACCTTGTATATACTAACCTAACGCAACCTAACATCTGGGATGTAATATTTTACAACATTCCTGGCATGTCGGTCCCTACGTCTCCGTGGGTACATTATATACGTCTGTAACGTTGTATGTCCTAACCTAACGCAACCTAACATCTCGGATGTAATATTTTACAACATTCCTGGCGCTTCGGCTGCTACTTTTCGGTGGGAACATTATATACGTCTATAACGTTACATATCCTAACGTATGGCAACATAACAGCTCGGATGTTATATTTTACAACATTCCTGCCGTGTCGTCGCCTGCTTCTCGATGGGGACATTATATACGTCTATAACGTTGTATATCCTAACCTAAGGGAACCTAACATCTCGGGTGTAATATTTTAGAACATTCCTGACGCGTCAGTCCCTATTTCTCGGTGGGAACATTATATACGTCTATAACGTTATATATCCTAGCCTAAGGCAACCTAACTTGTAGAATGTAATATTTTACATCATTCCTGGCGTGTCGTCGCCTACTTCTCGATGGGGACATTATATACATCTATAACGTTGTATATCCTAACCTAAGGCAACCTAACATCTGGGATGTAATATTTTACAACATTCCTGTCGTGTCGTCGCCTGCTTCTCGATGGGGACATTCTATACGTCTATAACGTTGTATATCCTAACCTAAGGGAACCTAACATCTCGGGTGTAATATTTTAGAACATTCCTGACGCGTTAGTCCCTATTTCTCGGTGGGAACATTATATACGTCTATAACGTTATATATCCTAACCTAAGGGAACCTTACATCTCGGGTGTAATATTTTACAACATTCCTGGCGTGTCGTCGCCTACTTCTCGATGGGGACATTATATACATCTATAACGTTGTATATCCTAACCTAAGGCAACCTAACATATCGGATGTAATATTTTACAACATTCCTGGCGTGTCGTCGCCTACTTCTCGATGGGGACAATATATACATCTATAACGTTGTATATCCTAACCTAAGGCAACCTAACATCTCGGATGTAGTATTTTACAACATTCCTGGCATGTCGGTCCCTACTTCTCGGTGGGAACATTGTGTACATCTATAACGATATATATCCTAGCCTAAGGCAACCTGACATGTCGAATGTAATATTTTACTACATTCCTGTCGTGTCGTCGCCTGCTTCTCGATGGGGACATTATATACGTCTATAACGTTGTATATTCTAACCTATCGCAACCTAACATCAGGGATGTAATATTTTACAACAGTCCTGGCGTGTCGTCGCCTACTTCTGGATGGGGACATTATATACATCTATAACGTCATATATCCTAACCTAAGGGAACCTAACATCTCGGGTGTAATATTTTACAACTTTCCTGGCGTGTCGTTGCCTACTTCTCGATGGGGACATTATATACATCTATAACGTTGTATATCATAACCTAAGGCAACCTAACATCTCGGATGTAATATTTTACAACATTCCTGGTATGTCGGGCCCTACTTCTCGGTGGGAACATTGTATACGTCTATAACGATATATATCCTAGCCTAAGGCAACCTAACATGTCGAATGTAATATTTTACAACATTCCTTTCGTGTCGTCGCCTGCTTCTCGATGGGTACATTATATACATCTATAATGTTGTATATTCTAACCTAACGCAACCTAACATCTGGGATGTAATATTTTACAACATTCCTGGCGTGTCGTCGCCTACTTCTGGATGGGGACATTATATACATCTATAACGTCATATATCCTAGCCTAAGGGAACCTAACGTCTCGGGTGCAATATTTTACAACATTCCTGGCGTGTCGTCGCCTACTTCTCGATGGGGACATTATATACATCTATAACGTTGTATATCCTAACCTAAGGCAACCTAACATACCGGATGTAATATTTTACAACATTCTGGCGTGTCGTCGCCTGCTTCTCCATGGGGACATTATATACGTCTATAACCTTGTATATACTAACCTAACGCAACCTAACATCTGGGATGTAATATTTTACAACATTCCTGGCGTGTCGTCGCCTACTTCTCGATGGGGACATTATATACATCTATAACGTTGTATATCCTAACCTAAGGCAACCTAACATCTGGGATGTAATATTTTACAACATTCCTGTCGTGTCGTCGCCTGCTTCTCGATGGGGACATTCTATACGTCTATAACGTTGTATATCCTAACCTAAGGGAACCTAACATCTCGGGTGTAATATTTTAGAACATTCCTGACGCGTCAGTCCCTATTTCTCGGTGGGAACATTATATACGTCTATAACGTTATATATCCTAACCTAAGGGAACCTTACATCTCGGGTGTAATATTTTACAACATTCCTGGCGTGTCGTCGCCTACTTCTCGATGGGGACATTATATACATCTATAACGTTGTATATCCTAACCTAAGGCAACCTAACATATCGGATGTAATATTTTACAACATTCCTGGCGTGTCGTCGCCTACTTCTGGATGGGGACATTATATACATCTATAACGTCATATATCCTAACCTAAGGGAACCTAACATATCGGATGTAATATTTTACAACATTCCTGGCGTGTCGTCGCCTGCTTCTCGATGGGGACATTCTATACGTCTATAACGTTGTATATCCTAACCTAAGGGAACCTAACATCTCGGGTGTAATATTTTAGAACATTCCTGACGCGTCAGTCCCTATTTCTCGGTGGGAACATTATATACGTCTATAACGTTATATATCCTAACCTAAGGGAACCTTACATCTCGGGTGTAATATTTTACAACATTCCTGGCGTGTCGTCGCCTACTTCTCGATGGGGACATTATATACATCTATAACGTTGTATATCCTAACCTAAGGCAACCTAACATATCGGATGTAATATTTTACAACATTCCTGGCGTGTCGTCGCCTACTTCTGGATGGGGACATTATATACATCTATAACGTCATATATCCTAACCTAAGGGAACCTAACATCTCGGGTGTAATATTTTACAACTTTCCTGGCGTGTCGTTGCCTACTTCTCGATGGGGACATTATATACATCTATAACGTTGTATATCATAACCTAAGGCAACCTAACATCTCGGATGTAATATTTTACAACATTCCTGGTATGTCGGGCCCTACTTCTCGGTGGGAACATTGTATACGTCTATAACGATATATATCCTAGCCTAAGGCAACCTAACATGTCGAATGTAATATTTTACAACATTCCTTTCGTGTCGTCGCCTGCTTCTCGATGGGTACATTATATACATCTATAATGTTGTATATTCTAACCTAACGCAACCTAACATCTGGGATGTAATATTTTACAACATTCCTGGCGTGTCGTCGCCTACTTCTGGATGGGGACATTATATACATCTATAACGTCATATATCCTAGCCTAAGGGAACCTAACGTCTCGGGTGCAATATTTTACAACATTCCTGGCGTGTCGTCGCCTACTTCTCGATGGGGACATTATATACATCTATAACGTTGTATATCCTAACCTAAGGCAACCTAACATACCGGATGTAATATTTTACAACATTCTGGCGTGTCGTCGCCTGCTTCTCCATGGGGACATTATATACGTCTATAACCTTGTATATACTAACCTAACGCAACCTAACATCTGGGATGTAATATTTCACAACATTCCTGGCGTGTCGTCGCCTACTTCTGGATGGGGACATTATATACATCTATAACGTCATATATCCTAACCTAAGGGAACCTAACATCTCGGGTGTAATATTTTACAACATTCCTGTCGTGTCGTCGCCTGCTTCTCGATGGGGACATTCTATACGTCTATAACGTTGTATATCCAAACCTA
The DNA here is from genome assembly GCA_963969225.1 of Xylocopa violacea. Taxonomy (NCBI): domain Eukaryota; kingdom Metazoa; phylum Arthropoda; class Insecta; order Hymenoptera; family Apidae; genus Xylocopa; species Xylocopa violacea. The sequence goes on from CAXAJV010000678.1 coordinate 3,231,052, forward strand.
AGGGAACCTAACCTCTCGGGTGTAATATTTTAGAACATTCCTGACGCGTCAGTCCCTATTTCTCGGTGGGAACATTATATACGTCTATAACGTTATATATCCTAGCCTGAGGCAACCTAACTTGTACAATGTAATATTTTAGAACAGTCCCGGCGTGTCGTCGCCTACTTCTGGATGGGGACATTATATACATCTATAACGGCATATATCCTAACCTAAGGGAACCTAACATCTCGGGTGTAATATTTTACAACATTCCTGGCGTGTCGTTGCCTACTTGTCGATGGGGACATTATATACATCTATAACGTTGTATATCCTAACCAAAGCAACCTGACATCTCGGATGTAATATTTTACAACATTCTGGCGTGTCGTCGCCTGCTTCTCGATGGGGACATTATATACGTCTATAACCTTGTATATACTAACCTAACGCAACCTAACATCTGGGATGTAATATTTTAAAACATTCCTGGCATGTCGGTCCCTACGTCTCGGTGGGAACGTTATATACGTCTATAACGATATATATCCTAACCTAAGGGTACCTTACATCTCGGATGTAATTTTTTACAACATTCCTGGTATGTCGGGCCCTACTTCTCGGTGGGAACATTGTATACGTCTATAACGATATATATCCTAGCCTAAGGCAACCTAACATGAAGGAATGTAATATTTTAAAACATTCCTGTCGTGTCGTCGCCTGCTTCTCGATGGGGACATTCTATACGTCTATAACGTTGTATATCCTAACCTAAGGGAACCTAACATCTCGGGTGTAATATTTTAGAACATTCCTGACGCGTCAGTCCCTATTTCTCGGTGGGAACATTATATACGTCTATAACGTTATATATCCTAGCCTAAGGCAACCTAACTTGTAGAATGTAATATTTTACAACAGTCCTGGCGTGTCGTCGCCTACTTCTGGATGGGGACATTATATACATCTATAACGTCATATATCCTAACCTAAGGGAAACAACATCTCGGGTGTAATATTTTACAACATTCCTGGCGTGTCGTTGCCTACTTCTCGATGGGGACATTATATACATCTATAACGTTGTATATCCTAACCTAAGGCAACCTGACATCTCGGATGTAATATTTTACAACATTCTGGCGTGTCGTCGCCTGCTTCTCGATGGGGACATTATATACGTCTATAACCTTGTATATACTAACCTAACGCAACCTAACATCTGGGATGTAATATTTTACAACATTCCTGGCATGTCGGTCCCTACGTCTCCGTGGGTACATTATATACGTCTGTAACGTTGTATATCCTAACCTAACGCAACCTAACGTCTGGGATGTAATATTTTAAAACATTCCTGGTATGTCGGTCCCTACGTCTCGGTGGAAACATTATATACGTCTATAACGATATATATCCTAACCTAAGGCAACCTAACATCTCGGATGTAATATTTTACAACATTCCTGGCATGTCGGTCCCTACGTCTCGGTGGGAACATTATATACGTCTATAACGATATATATCCTAACCTAAGGCAACCTAACATCTCGGATGTAATATTTTACAACATTCCTGGCGCTTCGGCTGCTACTTTTCGGTGGGAACATTATATACGTCTATAACGTTACATATCCTAACGTATGGCAACATAACAGCTCGGATGTTATATTTTACAACATTCCTGCCGTGTCGTCGCCTGCTTCTCGATGGGGACATTATATACGTCTATAACGTTGTATATCCTAAACTAACGCAACCTAACATCTGGGATGTAATATTTTACAACATTCCTGTCGTGTCGTCGCCTGCTTCTCGATGGGGACATTCTATACGTCTATAACGTTGTATATCCTAACCTAAGGGAACCTAACATCTCGGGTGTAATATTTTCGAACATTCCTGACGCGTCAGTCCCTATTTCTCGGTGGGAACATTATATACGTCTATAACGTTATATATCCTAGCCTAAGGCAACCTAACTTGTAGAATGTAATATTTTACAACATTCCTGGCGTGTCGTCGCCTACTTCTCGATGGGGACATTATATACATCTATAACGTTGTATATCCTAACCTAAGGCAACCTAACATCTCGGATTTAGTATTTTACAACATTCCTGTCATGTCGGTCCCTACATCTCGGTGGGGATATTGTGTACGTCTATAACGATATATATCCTAGCCTAAGGCAACCTAACATGTCGAATATAATATTTTACTACATTCCTGTCGTGTCGTTGCCTGCTTCTCGATGGGGACATTATATACGTCTATAACGTTGTATATTCTAACGTAACGCAACCTAACATCTGGGATGTAATATTTTACAACAGTCCTGCCGTGTCCTCGCCTGCTTCTCGATGGGGACATTATATACATCTATAACGTTGTATATCCTAACCTAAGGCAACCTGACATCTCGGATGTAATATTTTACAACATTCTGGCGTGTCGTCGCCTGCTTCTCGATGGGGACATTATATACGTCTATAACCTTGTATATACTAACCTAACGCAACCTAACATCTGGGATGTAATATTTTACAACATTCCTGGCGTGTCGTCGCCTACTTCTGGATGGGGACATTATATACATCTATAACGTCATATATCCTAACCTAAGGGAACCTAACATCTCGGGTGTAATATTTTACAACATTCCTGTCGTGTCGTCGCCTGCTTCTCGATGGGGACATTCTATACGTCTATAACGTTGTATATCCAAACCTATGGGAACCTAACATCTCGGGTGTAATATTTTAGAACATTCCTGACGCGTCAGTCCCTATTTCTCGGTGGGAACATTATATACGTCTATAACGTTATATATCCTAGCCTGAGGCAACCTAACTTGTACAATGTAATATTTTAGAACAGTCCCGGCGTGTCGTCGCCTACTTCTGGATGGGGACATTATATACATCTATAACTGCATATATCCTAACCTAAGGGAACCTAACATCTCGGGTGTAATATTTTACAACATTCCTGGCGTGTCGTTGCCTACTTCTCGATGGGGACATTATATACATCTATAACGTTGTATATCCTAACCAAAGCAACCTGACATCTCGGATGTAATATTTTACAACATTCTGGCGTGTCGTCGCCTGCTTCTCGATGGGGACATTATATACGTCTATAACCTTGTATATACTAACCTAACGCAACCTAACATCTGGGATGTAATATTTTAAAACATTCCTGGCATGTCGGTCCCTACGTCTCGGTGGGAACGTTATATACGTCTATAACGATATATATCCTAACCTAAGGGTACCTTACATCTCGGATGTAATTTTTTACAACATTCCTGGTATGTCGGGCCCTACTTCTCGGTGGGAACATTGTATACGTCTATAACGATATATATCCTAGCCTAAGGCAACCTAACATGAAGGAATGTAATATTTTAAAACATTCCTGTCGTGTCGTCGCCTGCTTCTCGATGGGGACATTCTATACGTCTATAACGTTGTATATCCTAACCTAAGGGAACCTAACATCTCGGGTGTAATATTTTAGAACATTCCTGACGCGTCAGTCCCTATTTCTCGGTGGGAACATTATATACGTCTATAACGTTATATATCCTAGCCTAAGGCAACCTAACTTGTAGAATGTAATATTTTACAACATTCTGGCGTGTCGTCGCCTGCTTCTCCATGGGGACATTATATACGTCTATAACCTTGTATATCCTAACCTAAGGAAACCTAACATATCGGATGTAATATTTTACAACATTCCTGGCGTGTCGTTGCCTACTTCTCGATGGGGACATTATATACATCTATAACGTTGTATATCCTAACCTAAGGCAACCTGACATCTCGGATGTAATATTTTACAACATTCTGGCGTGTCGTCGCCTGCTTCTCGATGGGGACATTATATACGTCTATAACCTTGTATATACTAACCTAACGCAACCTAACATCTGGGATGTAATATTTTACAACATTCCTGGCATGTCGGTCCCTACGTCTCCGTGGGTACATTATATACGTCTGTAACGTTGTATATCCTAACCTAACGCAACCTAACGTCTGGGATGTAATATTTTAAAACATTCCTGGTATGTCGGTCCCTACGTCTCGGTGGAAACATTATATACGTCTATAACGATATATATCCTAACCTAAGGCAACCTAACATCTCGGATGTAATATTTTACAACATTCCTGGCATGTCGGTCCCTACGTCTCCGTGGGTACATTATATACGTCTGTAACGTTGTATATCCTAACCTAACGCAACCTAACGTCTGGGATGTAATATTTTAAAACATTCCTGGCATGTCGGTCCCTACGTCTCGGTGGGAACATTATATACGTCTATAACGATATATATCCTAACCTAAGGCAACCTAACATCTCGGATGTAATATTTGACAACATTCCTGGCGTGTTAACCCGCACTTCTCGGTGGGAACATCATATACGTCTATAGCGATATATATCCTAGCCTAAGGCGACCTAACATGTCGAATGTAATATTTTACATCATTCCTGACGTGTCGGCCCCTATTTCTCGGTGGGAACATTATATACGTCTATAACGTTATATATGCTAGCCTAAGGCAACCTAACATGTCGAATGTAATATTTTACAACATTCCTGTCGTGTCGTCGCCTACTTCTCGATGGGGACATTATATACATCTATAACGTTGTATATCATAACCTAAGGCAACCTAACATCTCGGATGTAATATTTTACAACATTCCTGGTATGTCGGGCCCTACTTCTCGGTGGGAACATTGTATACGTCTATAACGTTATATATCCTAGCCTAAGGCAACCCAACTTGTAGAATGTAATATTTTACAACATTCCTGGCGTGTCGTCGCCTACTTCTCGATGGGGACATTATATACATCTATAACGTTGTATATCATAACCTAAGGGAACCTAACATCTCGGGTGTAATATTTTAGAACATTCCTGACGCGTCAGTCCCTATTTCTCGGTGGGAACATTATATACGTCTATAACGTTATATATCCAAGCCTAAGGCAACCTAACTTGTAGAATGTAATATTTTACAACAGTCCTGGCGTGACGTCGCCTACTTCTGGATGGGGACATTATATACATCTATAACGTCATATATCCTAACCTAAGGGAAACAACATCTCGGGTGTAATATTTTACAACATTCCTGGCGTGTCGTTGCCTACTTCTCGATGGGGACATTATATACATCTATAACGTTGTATATCCTAACCTAAGGCAACCTGACATCTCGGATGTAATATTTTACAACATTCTGGCGTGTCGTCGCCTGCTTCTCGATGGGGACATTATATACGTCTATAACCTTGTATATACTAACCTAACGCAACCTAACATCTGCGATGTAATATTTTACAACATTCCTGGCATGTCGGTCCCTACGTCTCCGTGGGTACATTATATACGTCTGTAACGTTGTATATCCTAACCTAACGCAACCTAACGTCTGGGATGTAATATTTTAAAACATTCCTGGTATGTCGGTCCCTACGTCTCGGTGGAAACATTATATACGTCTATAACGATATATATCCTAACCTAAGGCAACCTAACATCTCGGATGTAATATTTTACAACATTCCTGGCATGTCGGTCCCTACGTCTCGGTGGGAACATTATATACGTCTATAACGATATATATCCTAACCTAAGGCAACCTAACATCTCGGATGTAATATTTTACAACATTCCTGGCGCTTCGGCTGCTACTTTTCGGTGGGAACATTATATACGTCTATAACGTTACATATCCTAACGTATGGCAACATAACAGCTCGGATGTTATATTTTACAACATTCCTGCCGTGTCGTCGCCTGCTTCTCGATGGGGACATTATATACGTCTATAACGTTGTATATCCTAACCTAACGCAACCTAACATCTGGGATGTAATATTTTACAACATTCCTGTCGTGTCGTCGCCTGCTTCTCGATGGGGACATTCTATACGTCTATAACGTTGTATATCCTAACCTAAGGGAACCTAACATCTCGGGTGTAATATTTTAGAACATTCCTGACGCGTCAGTCCCTATTTCTCGGTGGGAACATTATATACGTCTATAACGTTATATATCCTAGCCTAAGGCAACCTAACTTGTAGAATGTAATATTTTACAACATTCCTGGCGTGTCGTCGCCTACTTCTCGATGGGGACATTATATACATCTATAACGTTGTATATCCTAACCTAAGGCAACCTAACATCTCGGATTTAGTATTTTACAACATTCCTGTCATGTCGGTCCCTACATCTCGGTGGGGATATTGTGTACGTCTATAACGATATATATCCTAGCCTAAGGCAACCTAACATGTCGAATGTAATATTTTACTACATTCCTGTCGTGTCGTTGCCTGCTTCTCGATGGGGACATTATATACGTCTATAACGTTGTATATTCCAACGTAACGCAACCTAACATCTGGGATGTAATATTTTACAACAGTCCTGCCGTGTCCTCGCCTGCTTCTCGATGGGGACATTATATACATCTATAACGTTGTATATCTTAACCTAAGGCAACCTGACATCTCGGATGTAATATTTTACAACATTCTGGCGTGTCGTCGCCTGCTTCTCGATGGGGACATTATATACGTCTATAACCTTGTATATACTAACCTAACGCAACCTAACATCTGGGATGTAATATTTTAAAACATTCCTGGCATGTCGGTCCCTACGTCTCCGTGGGTACATTATATACGTCTGTAACGTTGTATATCCTAACCTAACGCAACCTAACGTCTGGGATGTAATATTTTAAAACATTCCTGGTATGTCGGTCCCTACGTCTCGGTGGGAACATTATATACGTCTATAACGATATATATCCTAACCTAAGGCAACCTAACATCTCGGATGTAATATTTTACAACATTCCTGGCGCTTCGGCTGCTACATTTCGGTGGGAACATTATATACGTCTATAACGTTACATATCCTAACGTATGGCAACATAACAGCTCGGATGTTATATTTTACAACAGTCCTGCCGTGTCCTCGCCTGCTTCTCGATGGGGACTTTATATACGTCTATAACATTGTATATCCTAACCTAACGCAACCTAACATCTGGGATGTAATATTTTACAACATTCCTGGCATGTCTGTCCCTACGTCTCGGTGGGAACGTTATATACGTCTATAACGATATATATCCTAACCTAAGGGAACCTTACATCTCGGATGTAATATTTTACAACATTCCTGGCATGTCGTGGCCCTACTTCTCGGTGGGAAAATTGTATACGTCTATAGCGATATATATCCTAGCCTATGCCAACCTAACATGTCGAATGTAATATTTTACAACATTCCTGTCGTGTTGTCGCATGCTTCTCGATGGGTACATTATATACGTCTATAACGTTGTATATTCTAACCTAACGCAACCTAACATCTGGGATGTAATATTTTACAACATTCCTGGCGTGTCGTCGCCTACTTCTGGATGGGGACATTATATACATCTATAAAGTCATATATCCTAACCTAAGGGAACCTAACATCTCGGGTGTAATATTTTACAACATTCCTGTCGTGTCGTCGCCTGCTTCTCGATGGGGACATTATATACGTCTATAACCTTGTATATACTAACCTAACGCAACCTAACATCTGGGATGTAATATTTTACAACATTCCTGGCATGTCGGTCCCTACTTCTCGGTGGAAACATTGTACACGTCTATAACGATGTATATACTACTCTAAGGCAACCTAACATCTCGGATGTAATATTTTACAACATTCCTGGCGCTTCGGCTGCTACTTTTCGGTGGGAACATTATATACGTCTATAACGTTACATATCCTAACGTATGGCAACAAAACATCTCGGATGTTACATTTTACAACATTCCTGGCGTGTCGTCGCCTGCTTCTCGATGTGGACATTATATACGTCTATAACGTTGTATATCCTAACCTAACGCAACCTATCATCTGGGATGGAATATTTTACATCATTCCTGGCACGTCGGTCCCTACTTCTCAGTGGGAACATTCTATACGTCTATAACGTCGTATATCCTAACCTAAGGAAACCTAACATCTCGGGTGTAATATTTTACAACATTCCTGACGCGTCGCCCCTATTTCTCGGTGGGAACATTATACACGTCTATAGCGATATATATCCTAGCCTAAGGCGACCTAACATGTCGAATGTAATATTTTACAACATTCCTGGCGCGTTGGCCCGTAGTTCTCGGTGGTAACATTATATGCGTCTATAACGTTACATATCCTAGCCTAAGGCGACCTAACATGTCGAATGTAATATCTGACAACATTGGTGTTGTGTCGGCCCGTACTTCTCGGTGGGAACATCATATACGTCTACAGCGATATATATCCTAACCTAATGGAACCTAACATCTCGGGTGTAATATTTTACAACATTCCTGGCATGTCGGCCCCTACGTCTCTGTGGTAACATTATATACGTCTATAACGCTACATATCCTAGCCTAAGGCAACCTAATATCTCGGATGTAGTATTTTCCTACATTCCTGGCGCGTCGTCCCCTACTTCTCGGTGGGGACTTTATCTGCGTCTATAACGCTATATATCCCAACCTAAGGGAACCTAATATCTCGGGTGTAATATTTCACAACATTCCTGGCGTGGCGGCACGTAGTTCTCGGTGGTAACATTAAATACGTCTATATCGTTATATATCCTAGCCTAAGGCGACCTAACATATCGAATGTAGTATTTTCCAACATTCCAGGCGGGACGGCCCCTACTTCTCGGTGGGAACATTATAAACTTCTATATCGTAAGATAACCTATCCTAACCCATTTTGCCCCTCGGTGATATTGTTTTACAGAATCCCGGCCGTGTCGGCCCGTACTCCTCGGTGGGGACATCATATGCGTCAATAACGTTATATATCCAAACCTAAGGCAACCTAACATCTCGGATGTAGTATTTTCCAAAATTCCTGGCGGGTCGGCCCCTACTTCTCGGTGGGAACATTATATACGTCCATAACGTAATATAACACAACCTAACCCATCTAGACTCTCGCTGGTAATGCTTTACAGAATCCCCGTCGTGTCGGCCCAACTTCTCGGTGGGAACATTATATACGTCTATAACATAATATAACCTACCCTAACCCATCTAGCCGCTCGCTGGTAATGTTTTACAGAATCCAGTACCTGTCGTCTCGTTCGTCTCGGTAGGGACATTGTATGCGTCTATAACGTTATATATCCTAACCTAAGGCAACCTAACATCTGGGATGTTGTATTTTACAACATTCCTGGCGGGTCGGCCTCTACTTTTCGGTGGGAACATTATATACGTCTATAACGTTTTATATTCTCACCTAAGGCAGACTAACATCTCGAATGTAGTATTTTACAACATTCCTGGCATGTCGGTCCCTACATCTCGGTGGGAACTTTCTATACGTCTATAACGTTGTATATCCTAACCTAAGGGAACCTAACATCTCGGGTGTAATATTTTACAACATTCCTGACGCGATGGGCCCGTATTTCTCGGTGGGAAAATTATATACGTCTATAACGTTATATATCCTAACCGAAAGCAACCTAACATCTCGGATGTAATATTTTACAACATTCCTATCGTGTCGTCGCCTGCTTCTCGATGGGGATATTATATACGTCTATAACGTTGTATATCCTAACCTAACGCAACCTAACATCTGGTGATGTAATCTTTTACAACATTCCTGTCATCTCAGTCCCTACGCCTCGGTAGGAACATTCTATACGTCTATAACGTTATATATCCTAACCTAAGGCAACCTAACATCTCGGATGTAATATTTTACTACATTCCTGGCGCTTCGGCACCTACTTCTCGGTTGGAACATTATATACGTCTATAACGCTATATGTCCTAGCCTAAGGCAACCTAACATCTCGGATGTAATATTTTGCAACATTCCTGGCGCGTCGGCACCTAATTCTCGGCGGGAACATTATATACGTCTACAACGCTATATATCCTAGCCTAAGGTAAGCTATCATGTCGAGTGTAATATTTTACAACATTCGTGGCTCGTCGGCCCCTACTTCTCGGTGGGAATATTATATACGTCTATAACGTTGTATATCCTAACCTAACGCAACCTAACATGTGGGATGTAATATTATACAACATTCCTGGCATGTCGGTCTCCACGTCTCGGTGGGAACATTATATAAGTCTATAACGATATATATCCTAACCTAAAACAACCTAACAACTCGGATGTAATATTTTACAACATTCCTGACGCGTCGGCCCCTATTTCTCGGTGGGAACATTATATACGTCTATAACGTTATATACTAGCGTAAGGCGACCTAACATCTCGGATGTAATATTTTTCAACATTCCTGGTGTGTCGGCACTTAGCTCTCCGTGGGAACATTATATACGTCTATAACGTTACATATCCTAACCTAAGGCAACCTAACATCTCGGATGTAATATTTTACTACATTCCTGGCACGTCGGCCCCTACTTCTCGGTGGGAATATTATATACGTCTATAACGTAATAGAACCTAATCTAACCCATCTAGACCCTCGCTGGTAATGTTGTACGGAATCCCGTTCGTGTCGCCCCGTACGTCACGGTGCGGACATTATATACGTCTATAACGTTATATATCCTAACCTAAGGCAACCTAATATCTCGAATGTAGTATTTCACAACATTCCTGGCGGGTCAGCCCCACTTCTCGCTGGGAACATTATATACGTCTATAACGTAATATAACCTAACCTAACCCATCTAGCATCTCGTTGGTAATGTTTTACAGAATCCCGGTCGTGTCGTCCCGTACTTCTCGATGGGGACATTATATACGTTTATAACGTTATACATACTAACCTAAGGCAACTTAACATCTCGGATGTAGTATTTTCCAACATTCCTGGCGGGTCGGCCCCTAAACCTCGGTGGGCACATTATATACGTCTATAACGTTGTATATATTACCATAAGGCAACCTAACATCTCGAATGTAGTATTTCACAACATTCCTTTCGGGTCGGCCCCACTTCTCGGTGGGAACATTATATACGTCTATAACGTAATATAAACTAACCTAACCCATCTACTCCCTCGCTGGTAATGTTTTACAGAATCCCTGTCGTGTCGGCCCGTACTTCTCGGTGGGGACACTATATACGTCTATAACGTTGTATATAATACCATAAGGATACCTAACATCTCGAATGTAGTATTTCACAACATTCTTGGCGGGTCGGCACCACTTCTCGGTGGGAACATTATATACGTCTATAACGTAATATGACCTAACCTAACCCATCTAGCCCCTCCCTGATAATGTTTTACAGAATCCCGGTCGTGTCGGACCGTACTTCTCGGTGGCGACATTATATACGTCTATAACGCTATATATCCCAACCTAAGGCAACCTAACATCTCGGATGTAGTATTTTCCAACATTCCTGGCGAGTCGGACCCTAAACCTCGGTGGGCACATTATATACGTCTATAACGTTGTATATATTACCATAAGGCAACCTAACATCTCGAATGTAGTATTTCACAACATTCCTGGCGGATCGGCCTCTACTTTTCGGTGGGAACATTATATACGTCCATAACGTAATATAATATAACCTAACCCATCTAGCCCCTCGGTGGTAATGTTTTACAGAATCCCGTTCGTGTCGTCCCGTACGTCTCGGTGCGGACATTATATACGTCTATAACGTTATATATCCTAACCTAGGGCAACCCAACATCTCGAATGTAGTATTTTACAACATTCCAGGCCGGTCGGCCCCTACTTCTCGGTGGGGACATTATATACGTCTATACCGTTGTATATCCTAACCTAAGTAACCTAACATCTCGGATGTAGTATTTTCCAACATTCCTGGCGGGTCGGCCCCTACTTCTCGGGAGGAACATTATATACGTCTATAACCTAATATAACCTAACCTAACGCATTTAGACTCTCGCTGGTAATGTTTTACAGAATCTCGTTCGTGTCGTCCCGTACATCACTGTGCGGTCATTATGGAGGTCTATAACGTTATATATCCTAACCTAAGGCAACCTAACATCTCGATTGTAGTATTTTAAAAATTCCAGACGGGTCGGCCCCTACTTCTCAGTGCGAACATTATATACGTCTGTAACTTTATATATCGCAACCTAAGGCAACCTAACTTCTCGGATGTAGTATTTGCCAACATTCCGAGCAGGTCGGCCCCACTTCTCGGTGGGAACATTATATACGTCTATAACATAATATAACCTACCCTAACCCATCTAGCCGCTCGCTGGTAATGTTTTACAGAATCCAGTACGTGTCGTCTCGTACGTCTCGGTAGGGACATTGTATGCGTCTATAACGTTATATATCCTAACCTAAGGCAACCTAACATCTGGGATGTTGTATTTTACAACATTCCTGGCGGGTCGGCCTCTACTTTTCGGTGGGAACATTGTATACGTCTATAACGTTTTATATCCTCACCTAAGGCAAACTGACATCTCGAATGTAGTATTTTACAACATTCCTGGCATGTCGGTCCCTACATCTCCGTGGGAACGCTCTATACGTCTATAACGTTGTATATCCTATCCCAAAGCAACCTACCTTCTGGGATGTAATATTTTACAACCTTTCTGGCATGTCGGTCGCCACGTCTCGGTGGGAACATTATATAAGTCTATAACGATATATATCCTAACCTAAAGCAACCTAACAACTCGGATGTAATAGTTTACCACATTCCTGGCAGTCCCTACATCTCGGTGGGAACATTCTATACGTCTATAACGTTGTATATCCTAACCTAAGGGAACCTAACATTTCGAGTGTAATATTTTACAACATTCGTGACGCGTCGGCCCCTATTTCTCGGTGGGAATATTATATACGTCTATAACGTTACATATCCTAGACTAAGGCAACCTAACATGTCGAATGTAATATTTTACAACATTCTGGCGTGTCGTCGCCTTCTTCTCGAAGGGGACATTATATACGTGTATTACGTTGTATATCCTAACCTGACGTAACCTAACATCTGGGTTGTTTTATTTTACAACATTCCTGACGCCTCGGTCCCTACTTCTTGGTGGGAACATTGTATACGTCTATAACGATATATGTCCTAACCTAAAGCAACCTAACAACTCGGATGTAATATTTTACAACATTCTGGCCTGTCGTCGCCTGCTTCTCGATGGGGACATTAGATACGTCTATAACGTTGTATATCCTAACCTAAGGGAACCTAACATCTCGGATGTAATATTTTACAACATTCTGGCGTGTCGTCGCCTTCTTCTCGAAGGGGACATTATATACGTCTATAACGTTGTTTATCCTAACCCAAAGCAACCTATCTTCTGGGATGTAATATTTTACAACCTTTCCGGCATGTCGGTCCCCATGTCTCGGTGGGAACATTATATAAGTCTATAACGATATATATCCTAACCTAAAGCAATCTAACAACTCGGATGTAATAGTTTACCACATTCCTGGCGGTCCCTACATCACGGTGGGAACATTCTATGCGTCTATAACGTTGTATATCCTAACCTAAGGGAACCTAACATTTCGAGTGTAATATTTTACAACATTCCTGACGCGTCGGCCCCTATTTCTCGGTGGGAATATTATGTACATCTATAACGTTACATATCCTAGACTAAGGCAACCTAACATGTCGAATGTAATATTTTACAACATTCTGGCGTGTCGTCGCCTTCTTCTCGAAGGGGACATTATATACGTCTATTACGTTGTATATCCTAACCCAACGCAACCTAACATCTGGGATGTAATATTTTACAACATTCCTGACGCGTCGGTCCCTACATCTCGGTGGGAACATTCTATACGTCTATAACGTTGTATATCCTAACCTAAGGGAACCTAACATTTCGGGTGTAATATTTTACAACATTCCAGACGCGTCGGCCCCTATTTCTCGGTGGGAATATTATATACGTCTATAACGTTGTATATCCTAACCTAAGGGAACCTAACATTTCGGGTGTAATATTTTGCAACATTCCTGACGCGTCGGTCCCTATTTCTCGGTGGGAACATTGTATACGTCTATAACGATATATGTCCTAACCTAAAGCAACCTAACAACTCGGATGTAATATTTTACAACATTCCTGGCATGTCGGTCCCTACATCTCGGAGGGAACATTCTATACGTCTATAACGTTGTATATCCTAACCTAAGGCAACCTAACATGTCGAATGTAATGTTTTACAACATTCTGGCGTGTCTTCGCCTGCTTCTCGAAGGGGACATTATATACGTCTATAACGTTGTATATCCTAACCTGACGTAACCTAACATCTGGGATGTAATATTTTACAACATTCCTGACGCGTCGGCCCCTATTTCTCGGTGGGAACATTACATACGTCTATCACGTTACATATCCTAGCCTAAGGCAACCTAACATATCGGATGTAATGTTCTACAACATTCTGGCGTGTCGTCGCCTTCTTCTCGAAGGGGACATTATATACGTGTATTACGTTGTATATCCTAACCTAACGCAACCTAACATCTCGGATGTAATATTTTACAACATTCCTGACGCGTCGGCCCCTATTTCTCGGTGGGAACATTATATACGTCTATCACGTTACATATCCTAGCCTAAGGCAACCTAACATATCGGATGTAATATTTTACAACATTCTGGCGTGTCGTCGCCGGCTTCTCGATGGGGACATTAGATACGTCTATAACGTTGTATATCCTAACCCAAAGCAACCTATCTTCTGGGATGTAATATTTTGCAACATTCTGGCGTGTCGTCGCCTTCTTCTCGAAGGGGACATTATATACGTCTATTACGTTGTATATCCTAACCTAACGCAACCTAACATCTGGGATGTAATATTTTACAACATTCCTGACGCGTCGGCCCCTATTTCTCGGTGGAAACATTACATACGTCTATCATGTTATATATCCTAGCCTTAATATTTGTAAGTCTATAACGATATATAACCTAACCTAAAGCAACCTAACAACTGGGATGTAATATTTTACAACATTCCTGGCATGTCGGTCCATACATCTCGGTGGGAACATTCTATACGTCTATAACGTTGTATATCCTAACCTAAGGGAACCTAACATTTCGGGTGTAATATTTTACAACATTCCTGACGCGTCGGTCCCTACTTCTTGGTGGGAACATTGTATACGTCTATTACGTTGTATATCCTAACCTAAAGCAACCTAACAACTCGGATGTAATATTTTACAACATTCTGGCGTGTCGTCGCCTTCTTCTCGAAGGGGACATTATATACGTCTATAACGTTGTATATCCTAACCCAAAGCAACCTATCTTCTGGGATGTAATATTTTACAACCTTTCTGGCATGTCGGTCCCCATGTCTCGGTGGGAACATTATATAAGTCTATAACGATATATATCCTAACCTAAAGCAATCTAACAACTCGGATGTAATAGTTTACCACATTCCTGGCGGTCCCTACATCACGGTGGGAACATTCTATGCGTCTATAACGTTGTATATCCTAACCTAAGGGAACCTAACATTTCGAGTGTAATATTTTACAACATTCCTGACGCGTCGGCCCCTATTTCTCGGTGGGAATATTATGTACATCTATAACGTTACATATCCTAGACTAAGGCAACCTAACATGTCGAATTTAATATTTTACAACATTCTGGCGTGTCGTCGCCTTCTTCTCGAAGGGGACATTATATACGTCTATTACGTTGTATATCCTAACCCAACGCAACCTAACATCTGGGATGTAATATTTTACAACATTCCTGACGCGTCGGTCCCTACATCTCGGTGGGAACATTCTATACGTCTATAACGTTGTATATCCTAACCTAAGGGAACCTAACATTTCGGGTGTAATATTTTACAACATTCCTGACGCGTCGGCCCCTATTTCTCGGTGGGAATATTATATACGTCTATAACGTTGTATATCCTAACCTAAGGGAACCTAACATTTCGGGTGTAATATTTTGCAACATTCCTGACGCGTCGGTCCCTATTTCTCGGTGGGAACATTGTATACGTCTATAACGATATATGTCCTAACCTAAAGCAACCTAACAACTCGGATGTAATATTTTACAACATTCCTGGCATGTCGGTCCCTACATCTCGGAGGGAACATTCTATACGTCTATAACGTTGTATATCCTAACCTAAGGGATCCTAACATTTCGGGTGTAATATTTTACAACATTCCTGACGCGTCGGCCCCTATTTCTCGGTGGGAATATTATATACGTCTATAACGTTACATATCCTAGCCTAAGGCAACCTAACATGTCGAATGTAATATTTTACAACATTCTGGCGTGTCTTCGCCTGCTTCTCGAAGGGGACATTATATACGTCTATAACGTTGTATATCCTAACCTGACGTAACCTAACATCTGGGATGTAATATTTTACAACATTCCTGACGCGTCGGCCCCTATTTCTCGGTGGGAACATTATATACGTCTATCACGTTACATATCCTAGCCTAAGGCAACCTAACATATGGGATGTAATGTTTTACAACATTCTGGCGTGTCGTCGCCTGCTTCTCGATGGGGACATTAGATACGTCTATAACGTTGTATATCCTAACCTAAGGGAACCTAACATCTCGGATGTAATATTTTACAACATTCTGGCGTGTCGTCGCCTTCTTCTCGAAGGGGACATTATATACGTCTATTACGTTGTATATCCTAACCTAACGCAACCTAACATCTGGGATGTAATATTTTACAACATTCCTGACGCGTCGGCCCCTATTTCTCGGTGGAAACATTACATACGTCTATCATGTTATATATCCTAGCCTTAATATTTTTAAGTCTATAACGATATATACCCTAACCTAAAGCAACCTAACAACTCGGATGTAATATTTTACAACATTCCTGGCATGTCGGTCCATACATCTCGGTGGGAACATTCTATACGTCTATAACGTTGTATATCCTAACCTAAAGCAACCTAACATCTCGGGTGTAATATTTTACTACAGTCCTGACGCGTCGGCCCCTATTTCTCGGTGGGAACATTATATATGTCTATAACGTTATATATCCTAGCCTAAGGCGACCTACTATGTCGAATGTAATATTTTACGTCATTCCTGGCGTGTCGGCACGTAGATCTCGGTGATAACATTATATGCGTGTATAAAATTATATATCCTAGCCTAAGGAAACCTAACATGTCAAATGTAATATTTTACAACACTCCTGGCGTGTCGTCGCCTACTTCTGGATGAGGACATTATAGACATCTATAACTTTGTATATCCTAACCGAAGGCAACCTAACATCTCGGATGTAATATTTGACAACATTCCTGGCATGTCGGTCCCCTCGTCTCAGTGGGAACATTATATAAGTCTATAACGTTGTATGTCCTAACCTAACGCAACCTAACATCTCGGATGTAATATTTTACAACATTGCTGGCATGTCGGTCCCTACATCTCGGTGGGAACATTCTATACGTCTATAACGTTGTATATCCTAACCTAAGGGAACCTAACATCTCGGGTGTAATATTTTACAACATTCCTGACGCGTCGGCCCCTATTTCTCGGTGGGAATATTATGTACATCTATAACGTTACATATCCTAGACTAAGGCAACCTAACATGTCGAATGTAATATT
The DNA here is from genome assembly GCA_963969225.1 of Xylocopa violacea. Lineage (NCBI taxonomy): Eukaryota > Metazoa > Arthropoda > Insecta > Hymenoptera > Apidae > Xylocopa > Xylocopa violacea. Next base: position 3,248,760 of record CAXAJV010000678.1, read on the forward strand.
TTACAACATTCTGGCGTGTCGTCGCCTTCTTCTCGAATGGGACATTATATACGTCTATTACGTTGTATATCCTAACCTAAAGCAACCTAACAACTCGGATGTAATATTTTACAACATTCTGGCGTGTCGTCGCCTGCTTCTCGATGGGGACATTAGATACGTCTATAACGTTGTATATCCTAACCTAAGGGAACCTAACATCTCGGATGTAATATTTTACAACATTCGGGCGTGTCGTCGCCTTCTTCTCGAAGGGGACATTATATACGTCTATAACGTTGTATATCCTAACCCAAAGCAACCTATCTTCTGGGATGTAATATTTTACAACCTTTCTGGCATGTCGGTCCCCATGTCTCGGTGGGAACATTATATAAGTCTATAACGATATATATCCTAACCTAAAGCAATCTAACAACTCGGATGTAATAGTTTACCACATTCCTGGCGGTCCCTACATCACGGTGGGAACATTCTATGCGTCTATAACGTTGTATATCCTAACCTAAGGGAACCTAACATTTCGAGTGTAATATTTTACAACATTCCTGACGCGTCGGCCCCTATTTCTCGGTGGGAATATTATGTACATCTATAACGTTACATATCCTAGACTAAGGCAACCTAACATGTCGAATGTAATATTTTACAACATTCTGGCGTGTCGTCGCCTTCTTCTCGAAGGGGACATTATACACGTCTATTACGTTGTATATCCTAACCCAACGCAACCTAACATCTGGGATGTAATATTTTACAACATTCCTGACGCGTCGGTCCCTACATCTCGGTGGGAACATTCTATACGTCTATAACGTTGTATATCCTAACCTAAGGGAACCTAACATTTCGGGTGTAATATTTTACAACATTCCTGACGCGTCGGCCCCTATTTCTCGGTGGGAATATTATATACGTCTATAACGTTGTATATCCTAACCTAAAGGAACCTAACATTTCGGGTGTAATATTTTGCAACATTCCTGACGCGTCGGTCCCTATTTCTCGGGGGGAATATTATATACGTCTATAACGTTACATATCCTAGCCTAAGGCAACCTAACATGTCGAATGTAATATTTTACAACATTCTGGCGTGTCGTCGCCTGCTTCTCAAAGGGGACATTATATACGTCTATAACGTTGTATATCCTAACCGAACGCAACCTAACATCTGGGATGAAATATTTTACAACAACCATGACGCGTCGGCCCCTATTTCTCGGTGGGAACATTATATACGTCTATCACGTTATATATCCTAGCATAAGGCAACCTAACATCTCGGGTGTAATATTTTACAACATTCCTGACGCGTCGGCCCCTATTTCTCGGTGGGAATATTATATAAGTCTATAACGATATATATCCTAAGCTAAAGCAACCTAACATCTCGGATGTAATATTTTACAACATTCCTGTCGTGTCGTCGCCTGCTTCTCGATGGGGACATTATATACGGCTATAACGTTGTATATCCTAACCCAAAGCAACCTAACTTCTGGGATGTAATATTTTACAACATTCCTGGCATGTCGGTCCCCACGTCTCGGTGGGAACATTATATAAGTCTATAACGATATATATCCTAACCTAAAGCTACCTAACAACTCGGATGTAATATTTTAGAACATTCCTGGCATGTCGGTCCCTACATCTCGGTGGGAACATTCTATACGTCTATAACGTTGTATATCCTAACCTAAGGGAACCTAACATTTCGGGTGTAATATTTTACAACATTCCTGACGCGTCGGCCCCTACTTCTCTGTGGTAACATTATATACGTCTATAACGTTGTATATGCTAACCTAAGGGAATCTAACATCTCGGGTGTAATATTTTACAACATTCCTGTCGCGTCGGCCCCTATTTCTCGGTGGGAATATTATATACGTCTATAACGTTACATATCCTAGCCTAAGGCAACCTAACATGTCGAATGTAATATTTTACAACATTCTGGCGTGTCGTCGCCTGCTTCTCGAAGGGGACATTATATACGTCTATAACGTTGTATATCCTAACCTGACGTAACCTAACATCTGGGTTGTTTTATTTTACAACATTCCTGACGCGTCGGTCCCTACTTCTTGGTGGGAACATTGTATACGTCTATAACGATATATGTCCTAACCTAAAGCAACCTAACCACTCGGATGTAATATTTTACAACATTCTGGCCTGTCGTCGCCTGCTTCTCGATGGGGACATTAGATACGTCTATAACGTTGTATATCCTAACCTAAGGGAACCTAACATCTCGGATGTAATATTTTACAACATTCTGGCGTGTCGTCTCCTTCTTCTCGAAGGGGACATTATATACGTCTATAACGTTGTATATCCTAACCCAAAGCAACCTATCTTCTGGGATGTAATATTTTACAACCTTTCTGGCATGTCGGTCCCCATGTCTCGGTGGGAACATTATATAAGTCTATAACGATATATATCCTAACCTAAAGCAATCTAACAACTCGGATGTAATAGTTTACCACATTCCTGGCGGTCCCTACATCACGGTGGGAACATTCTATGCGTCTATAACGTTGTATATCCTAACCTAAGGGAACCTAACATTTCGAGTGTAATATTTTACAACATTCCTGACGCGTCGGCCCCTATTTCTCGGTGGGAATATTATGTACATCTATAACGTTACATATCCTAGACTAAGGCAACCTAACATGTCGAATTTAATATTTTACAACATTCTGGCGTGTCGTCGCCTTCTTCTCGAAGGGGACATTATATACGTCTATTACGTTGTATATCCTAACCCAACGCAACCTAACATCTGGGATGTAATATTTTACAACATTCCTGACGCGTCGGTCCCTACATCTCGGTGGGAACATTCTATACGTCTATAACGTTGTATATCCTAACCTAAGGGAACCTAACATTTCGGGTGTAATATTTTACAACATTCCTGACGCGTCGGCCCCTATTTCTCGGTGGGAATATTATATACGTCTATAACGTTGTATATCCTAACCTAAGGGAACCTAACATTTCGGGTGTAATATTTTGCAACATTCCTGACGCGTCGGTCCCTATTTCTCGGTGGGAACATTGTATACGTCTATAACGATATATGTCCTAACCTAAAGCAACCTAACAACTCGGATGTAATATTTTACAACATTCCTGGCATGTCGGTCCCTACATCTCGGAGGGAACATTCTATACGTCTATAACGTTGTATATCCTAACCTAAGGGATCCTAACATTTCGGGTGTAATATTTTACAACATTCCTGACGCGTCGGCCCCTATTTCTCGGTGGGAATATTATGTACATCTATAACGTTACATATCCTAGACTAAGGCAACCTAACATGTCGAATGTAATATTTTACAACATTCTGGCGTGTCGTCGCCTTCTTCTCGAAGGGGACATTATATACGTCTATTACGTTGTATATCCTAACCTAAAGCAACCTAACAACTCGGATGTAATATTTTACAACATTCTGGCGTGTCGTCGCCTGCTTCTCGATGGGGACATTAGATACGTCTATAACGTTGTATATCCTAACCTAAGGGAACCTAACATCTCGGATGTAATATTTTACAACATTCGGGCGTGTCGTCGCCTTCTTCTCGAAGGGGACATTATATACGTCTATAACGTTGTATATCCTAACCCAAAGCAACCTATCTTCTGGGATGTAATATTTTACAACCTTTCTGGCATGTCGGTCCCCATGTCTCGGTGGGAACATTATATAAGTCTATAACGATATATATCCTAACCTAAAGCAATCTAACAACTCGGATGTAATAGTTTACCACATTCCTGGCGGTCCCTACATCACGGTGGGAACATTCTATGCGTCTATAACGTTGTATATCCTAACCTAAGGGAACCTAACATTTCGAGTGTAATATTTTACAACATTCCTGACGCGTCGGCCCCTATTTCTCGGTGGGAATATTATATACGTCTATAACGTTGTATATCCTAACCTAAGGGAACCTAACATTTCGGGTGTAATATTTTGCAACATTCCTGACGCGTCGGTCCCTATTTCTCGGGGGGAATATTATATACGTCTATAACGTTACATATCCTAGCCTAAGGCAACCTAACATGTCGAATGTAATATTTTACAACATTCTGGCGTGTCGTCGCCTGCTTCTCAAAGGGGACATTATATACGTCTATAACGTTGTATATCCTAACCGAACGCAACCTAACATCTGGGATGAAATATTTTACAACAACCATGACGCGCCGGCCCCTATTTCTCGGTGGGAACATTATATACGTCTATCACGTTATATATCCTAGCATAAGCCAACCTAACATCTCGGGTGTAATATTTTACAACATTCCTGACGCGTCGGCCCCTATTTCTCGGTGGGAATATTATATACGTCTATAACGTTATATATCCTAGCCTAAGGCAACCTAACATGTCGAATGTAATATTTTACAACATTCTGGCGTGTCGTCGCCTGCTTCTCGATGGGGACATTAGATACGTCTATAACGTTGTATATCCTAATCTAAGGGTACCTAACATCTCGGACGTAATATTTTACAACATTCTGGCGTGTCGTCGCCTTCTTCTTGATGGGGACATTATATACGTCTATAACGTTGTATATCCTAAACCAAAACAACCAAACTTCTGGGATGTAATATTTTACAACATTCCTGGCATGTCGGTCCCCACGTCTCGGCGGGAACATTATATAAATCTATAACGATATATATCCAAACCTAAAGCAACCAAACAACTCGTATGTACTATTTTAGAACATTCCTGGCATGTCGGTCCCTACATCTCGGTGGGAACATTCTATACGTCTATAACGTTGTATATCCTAACCTAAGGGAACCTAACATTTCGGGTGTAATATTTTACAACATTCCTGACGCGTCGGCCCCTATTTCTCGGTGGGAATATTATATACGTCTATAACGTTGTATATCCTAACCTAAAGGAACCTAACATATCGGGTGTAATATTTTGCAACATTCCTGACGCGTCGGTCCCTATTTCTCGGGGGGAATATTATATACGTCTATAACGTTACATATCCTAGCCTAAGGCAACCTAACATGTCGAATGTAATATTTTACAACATTCTGGCGTGTCGTCGCCTGCTTCTCAAAGGGGACATTATATACGTCTATAACGTTGTATATCCTAACCGAACGCAACCTAACATCTGGGATGAAATATTTTACAACAACCATGACGCGTCGGCCCCTATTTCTCGGTGGGAACATTATATACGTCTATCACGTTATATATCCTAGCATAAGGCAACCTAACATCTCGGGTGTAATATTTTACAACATTCCTGACGCCTCGGCCCCTATTTCTCGGTGGAAATATTATATACGTATATAACGTTACATATCCTAGCCTAAGGCAACCTAACATGTCGAATGTAATATTTTACAACATTCTGGCGTGTCGTCGCCTGCTTCTCCAAGGGGACATTATATACGTCTATAACGTTATATATCCTAACCTAAGGCAACCCAACTTGTCGAATGTAATATTTTACAACATTCTGGCGTGTCGTCGCCTGCTTCTCGAAGGGGACATTATATACGTCTATAACGTTCTATATCCTAACGTAACGCAACCTAACATCTGGGATGTATTATTTTACAACATTCCTGACGCGTCGGCCCCTATTTCTCGGTGTGAACATTATATACGTCTATAACGTTACATATCCTAGCCTAAGGCAACCTAACATGTCGAAAGTAATATTTTACAACATTCCTGGCGTGTCGTCGCCTACTTCGCGATGGGGACATTATAAACATCTATAACGTTGTATATCCTAACCTAAGGCAACCTAACATCTCGGATGTAATATTTTACAACATTCCTGTCGTGTCGTCGCCTGCTTCTCGATGGGGACATTATGTACGGCTATAACGTTGTATATCCTAACCCAAAGCAACCTAACTTCTGGGATGTAATATTTTACAACATTCCTGGCATGTCGGTCCGATCGTCTTGGTGGGAACATTATATAAGCTTATAACGATATATATCCTAACCTAAAGCAACCTAACAACTCGGAGGTAATATTTTAGAACATTCCTGGCATGTCGGTCCCTACACCTCGGTGGGGACATTCTATACGTCTATAACGTTGTATATCCTAACCTAAGGGAACCTAACATTTCGGGTGTGATATTTTACAACATTCCTGACGCGTCGGCCCCTATTTCTCGGTAAGAATATTATATACGTCTATAACGTTATATATCCTAACGTAAGGCAACATAACATCTCGGATGTAATATTTTACAACATTCCTGGCGTGTCGTCGCCTGCTTCTCGATGGGGACATTATATACGTCTATAACGTTGTATATCCTAACCCAAAGCAAACTAACTTCTCTGATGTAATATTTTGCAACATTCCTGGCATGTCGGTCCCCACGTCTCGGTGGGAACATTATATAAGTCTATAACAATATATATCCTAACCTAAAGCAAGCTAACATCTCGGATGTAATATTTTACAACATTCCTGGCATGTCGGTCCCTACTTCTCGGTGGGAACATTATATACGTCTATAACGTTGTATATGCTATCCTAAGGGAACCTAACATCTCGGGTGTAATATTTTACAACATTCCTGACGCGTCGGCCCCTATTTCTTGGTGGGAACATTCTATACGTCTATAACGTTGTATATCCTATCCTAAGGGAACCTAACATTTCGGGTGTAATATTTTACAACATTCCTGACGCGTCGGCCCCTATTTCTCGGTGGGAATATTACATACGTCTATAACGTTACATATCCTAGCCTAAGGCAACCTAACATGTCGAATGTAATATTTTACAACATTCTGGCCTGTCGTCGCCTGCTTCTCGAAGGGGAGATTAAATACGTCTATAACGTTGTATATCCTAACCTAACGCAACCTAACATCTGGGTTGTTTTATTTTACAACATTCCTGACGCGTCGGTCCCTACTTCTCGGTGGGAACATTGTATACGTCTATAACGATATATGTCCTAGCCTAAGGTAACCTAACATCTCGGATGTAATATTTTACAACATTCCTGGCGTGTCGTCGCCTGCTTCTCGATGGGGACATTATATACGTCTATAACGTTGTATATCCTAACCAAAAGCAACCTGACTTCTGGGATGGAATAGTTTACAACATTCCTGGCATGTCGGTCCCCACGTCTCGGTGGGAACATTATATAAGTCTATGACGATATATATTCTAACCTAAAGCAACCTAACAACTCGGATGTAATAGTTTACCACATTCCTGGCGGTCCCTACATCTCGGTGGGAACATTCTATACGACTATAACGTTGTATATCCTAACCTAAGGGAACCTAACACCTCGGGTGTAATATTTTACAACATTCCTGACACGTCGGCCCCTATTTCTCGGTGGGAATATTATATACGTCTATAACGTTATATATCCTAGCCTAGGGCAACCCAACATGTCGAATGTAATATTTTACAACATTCTGGCGTGTCGTCGCCTGCTTCTCGACGGGGACATTATATACGTCTATAACGTTGTATATCCTAACCTAACGCAACCTAACATCTGGGATGTAATATTTTACAACATTCCTGACGCGTCGGCCCCTACTTCTCGGTGTGAACATTATATACGTCTATAACGTTATATATCCTAGCCTAAGGCAACCTAACATGTCGAAAGTAATATTTTGCAACATTCCTGGCGTGTCGTCGCCTACTTCGCGATGGGGACATTATATACATCTATAACGTTGTATATCCTAACCTAAGGGAACCTAACATATCGGATGTAATATTTTACAACATTCCTGACGCGTCGGCCCCTATTTCTCGGTGGGAATATTATATACGTCTATAACGTTATATATCCTAGCCTAAGGCAACCCCACATGTCGAATGTAATAATTTACAACATTCTGGCGTGTCGTCGCCTGCTTCTCAAAGGGGACATTATATACGTCTATAACGTTGTATATCCTAACCTAAGGCAACCTAACATGTCGAATGTAATATTTTACAATATTCTGGCGTGTCGTCGCCTGGTTCTCAAAGGGGACATTATATACGTCTATAACGTTGTATATCCTAACCCAAAGCAACATAACTTCTGGGATGTAATATTTTACAACATTCCTGGCATGTCGGTCCCCACGTCTCGGTGGGAACATTATATAAGTCTATAACGATATATATCCTGACCTAAAGCAACCTAACATTTCGGAGGTAATATTTTAGAACATTCCTGGCATGTCGGTCCCTACATCTCGGTGGGGACATTCTATACGTCTATAGCGTTGTATATCCTAACCTAAGGGAACCTAACATTTCGGGTGTAATATTTTGCAACATTCCTGACGCGTCGGCCCCTATTTCTCGGTGGGAATATTATATACGTCTATAACGTTATATATCCTAGCCTAAGGCAACCTAACATATCGGATGTAATATTTTACAACATTCCTGACGCGTCGGCCCCTATTTCTCGGTGTGAACATTATATACGTCTATAACGTTACATATCCTAGCCTAAGGCAACCTAACATGTCGAAAGTAATATTTTACAACATTCCTGGCGTCTCGTCGCCTACTTCGCGATGGGGACATTATAAACATCTATAACGTTGTATATCCTAACCCAACGCACCCTAACATCTGGGATGTAATATTTTACAACACTCATGACGCGTCGGCCCATATTTCTCTGTGGGAACATTATATACGTCTATCACGTTATACATCCTAGCCTAAGGCAACCTAACATATCGGATGTAATATTTTACAACATTCCTGACGCGTCGGCCCCTATTTCTCAGTGGGAATATTATATACGTCTATAACGTTATACATCCTAGCCTAAGGCAACTTCACATGTCGAATGTAATATTTTACAACATTCTGGCGTGTCGTCGCCTGCTTCTCGATGGGGACATTAGATACGTCTATAACTTTGTATATCCTAACCTAAGGGAACCTAACATCTCGGACGTAATATTTTACAACATTCTGGCGTGTCGTCGCCTTCTTCTTGATGGGGACATTATATAAGTCTATAACGTTGTATATCCTAACCGAAAGCAACCAAACTTCTGGGATGTAATATTTTACAACATTCCTGGCATGTCGGTCCCCACGTCTCGGTGGGAACATTATATAAGTCTATAACGATATATATCCTAACCTAAAGCAACCAAACAACTCGAATGTAATATTTTAGAACATTCCTGGCATGTCGGTCCCTACATCTCGGTGGGGACATTCTATACGTCTATAGCGTTGTATATCCTAACCTAAGGGAACCTAACATTTCGGGTGTAATATTTTGCAACATTCCTGACGCGTCGGCCCCTATTTCTCGGTGGGAATATTATATACGTCTATAACGTTATATATACTAGCCTAAGGCAACCTAACATATCGGATGTAATATTTTACAACATTCCTGACGCGTCGGCCCCTATTTCTCGGTGGGAATATTATATACGTCTATAACGTTATATATCCTAGCCTAAGGCAACCCAACATGTCGAATGTAATATTTTACAACATTCTGGCGTGTCGTCGCCTGCTTCTCGAAGGGGACATTATATACGTCTATAACGTTCTATATTCTAACCTAACGCAACCTAACATCTGAGATGTAATATTTTACAACATTCCTGACGCGTCGGCCCCTATTTCTCGGTGGGAATATTATATACGTCTACAACGTCATATATCCTAGCCTAAGGCAACCTAACATGTCGAATGTAATATTTTACATCATTCCTGTCGTGTCGGCCCGTAGTTCTCGGTGGTAACATTATATACGTCTATAAGGTTAGATATCCTAGCCTAAGGCAACCTAACATGTCGCATGTAATATTGTACAACATTCCTGGTGTGTCGTCACCTACTTCTGGATGGGGACATTATATACATCTATAACGTTGTACATCCCATCCTAAGGCAACCTAACATATCGGATGTAATATTGTACAACATTCCTGGTGTGTCGTCACCTACTTCTGGATGGGGACATTATATACGTCTATAACGTTATATATCCTAGCCTAAGGCAACCTAACATCTCGGATGTAATATTTTACAACATTCCTGGCATGTCGGCCCCACGTCTCGGTGGGAACATTATATAAGTCTATAACGATATATATCCTAACCTAAAGCAACCTAATAACTCGGATGTAATATTTTAGAACATTCCTGGCATGTCGGTCCCTACATCTCGGTGTGGACATTCTATACGTCTATAACGTTGTATATCCTAACCTAAGGGAACCTAACATTTCGGGCGTAATATTTTGCGTCATTCCTGACGCGTCGGGCCCTATCTCTCGGTGGGAATATTATATACGTCTATAACGTTATATATCCTAGCCTAAGGCAACCTAACATGTCGAATGTAATATTCTACAACATTCTGGCGTGTCGTCGCCTGCTTCTCAAAGGGGACATTATATACGTCTATAACGTTGTATATCCTAACCGAAAGCAACCAAACTTCTGGGATGTAATATTTTACAACATTCCTGGCATGTCGGTCCCCACGTCTCGGTGGGAACATTATATAAGTCTATAACGATATATATCCTAACCTAAAGCAACCAAACAACTCGAATGTAATATTTTAGAACATTCCTGGCATGTCGGTCCCTACATCTCGGTGGGAACATTCTATACGTCTATAACGTTGTATATCCTAACCTAAGGGAACCTAACATTTCGGGTGTAATATTTTACAACATTCCTGATGCGTCGGCCCCTATTTCTCGGTGGGAATATTATATACGTCTATAACGTTGTATATCCTAACCTAAGGGAACCTAACATTTCGGGTGTAATATTTTGCAACATTCCTGACGCGTCGGCCCCTATTTCTCGGGGGGAATATTATATACGTCTATAACGTGACATATCCTAGCCTAAGGCATCCTAACATGTCGAATGTAATATTTTACAACATTCTGGCGTGTCGTCGCCTGCTTCTCAAAGGGGCATTATATACGTCTATAACGTTGTATATCCTAACCTAACGCAACCTAACATCTGGGATGTAATATTTTACAACATTCCTGACGCGTCGGCCCCTATTTCTCGGTGGGAATATTATATACGTCTACAACGTTATATATCCTAGCCTAAGGCAACCTAACATCTCGGATGTAATATTTTACAACATTCCTGGCGTGTCGTCGCCTGCTTCTCGATGGGGACATTATATACGTCTATAACGTTGTATATCTTAACCCAAAGCAACCTAACTTCTGGGATGTAATATTTTACAACATTCCTGGCATATCGGTTCCCACCTCTCGGTGGGAACATTATATAAGTCTATAACGATATATATCCTAACCTAAAGCAACCTAACAACTCGGATGTAATATTTTAGAACATTCCTGGCATGTCGGTCCCTACATCTCGGTGTGGACATTCTATACGTCTATAACGTTGTATATCCTAACCTAAGGGAACCTAACATTTCGGGTGTAATATTTTGCAACATTCCTGACGCGTCGGCCCCTATTTCTCGGTGGGAATATTATATACGTCTATAACGTTATATATCCTAGCCTAAGGCAACCTAACATATCTGATGTAATATTTTACAACATTCCTGACGCGTCGGCCCCTATTTCTCGGTGGGAATATTATATACGTCTATAACGTTATATATCCTAGCCTAAGGCAACCTAACATATCTGATGTAATATTTTACAACATTCCTGACGCGTCGGTCCCTACATCTCGGTGTGGACATTCTATACGTCTATAACGTTGTATATCCTAACCTAAGGGAACCTAACATTTCGGGTGTAATATTTTGCGTCATTCCTGACGCGTCGGCCCCTATTTCTTGGTGGGAATATTATATACGTCTATAACGTTATATATCCTAGCCTAAGGCAACCTAACATGTCGAATGTAATATTTTACAACATTCTGGCGTGTCGTCGCCTGCTTCTCGATGGGGACATTATATACGTCTATAACGTTGTATATCCTAACCCAAAGCAACCTAACTTCTGGGATGTAATATTTTACAACATTCCTGGCATGTCGGTCCCCACGTCTCGGTAGGAACATTATATAAGTCTATAACGATATATATCCTAACCTAAAGCAACCTAACAACTCGTGTGTAATATTTTACAACATTCCTGGCATGTCGGTCCATACATCTCGGTGGGAACATTCTATACGTCTATAACGTTGTATATCCTAACCCAAAGCAACCTAACTTCTGGGATGTAATATTTTGCAACATTCCTGGCATGTCGGTCCCCACGTCTGGGTGGGAACATTATATAAGTCTATAACGATATATATCCTGTCCTAAAGCAACCTAACAACTCGGATGTAATATTTTAGAACATTCCTGGCATGTCGGTCCCTACATCTCAGTGGGAACATTCTATACGTCTATAACGTTGTATATCCTAACCCAAAGCAACCTAACTTCTGGGATGTAATATTTTACACCATTTCTGGCATGTCGGTCCCCACGTCTCGGTGGGAACATTATATAAGTCTATAACGATATATATCCTGTCCTAAAGCAACCTAACAACTCGGATGTAATATTTTAGAACATTCCTGGCATGTCGGTCCCTACATCTCGGTGGGGACATTCCATACGTCTATAACGTTGTATGTCCTAACCTAAGGGATCCTAACATTTCGGATGTAATATTTTACAACATTCCTGGCATGTCGGTCCCTACTTCTCGGTGGGAACATTCTATACGTCTATAACGTTGTATATCCTAACCTAAGGGAACCTAACATCTCGGGTGTAATATTTTACATCATTCCTGACGTGTCGGCCCGTAGTTCTCGGTGGTAACATTATATAAGTCTATAAGGTTAGATATCCTAGCCTAAGGCAACCTAACATGTCGCATGTAATATTGTACAACATTCCTGGCGTGTCGTCACCTACTTCTGGATGGGGACATTATATACATCTATAACGTTGTACATCCTAACCTAAGGCAACCTAACACATCGGATGTAATATTTTACAACATTCCTGACGCGTCGGCCCCTATTTCTCGGTGGGAATATTATATACGTCTATAACGTTATATATCCTAGCCTAAGGCAACCTAACATCTCGGATGTAATATTTTACAACATTCCTGGCGTGTCGTCGCCTGCTTCTCGATGGGGACATTATATGCGTCTATAACGTTGTATATCCTAACCCAAAGCAACCTAACTTCTGGGATGTAATATTTTACAACATTCCTGGCATGTCGGTTCCCACGTCTCGGTGGGAACATTATATAAGTCTATAACGGTATATATCCTAACCTAAAGCAACCTAACATCTCGGATGTAATATTTTACAACATTCCTGGCGTGTCGTCGCCTGCTTCTCGATGGGGACATTATATACGTCTATAACGTTGTATATCCTAACCCAAAGCAACCTAACTTCTGGGATGTAATATTTTACAACATTCCTGGCATGTCGGTTCCCACGTCTCGGTGGGAACATTATATAAGTCTATAACGATATATATCCTAACCTAAAGCAACCTAACAACTCGGATGTAATATTTTAGAACATTCCTGGCATGTCGGTCCCTACATCTCGGTGTGGACATTCTATACGTCTATAACGTTGTATATCCTAACCTAAGGGAACCTAACATTTCGGGTGTAATATTTTGCAACATTCCTGACGCGTCGGCCCCTATTTCTCGGTGGGAATATTATATACGTCTAGAACGTTATATATCCTAGCCTAAGGCAACCTAACATATCTGATGTAATATTTTACAACATTCCTGACGCGTCGGCCCCTATTTCTCGGTGGGAATATTATATACGTCTATAACGTTATATATCCTAGCCTAAGGCAACCTAACAACTCGTGTGTAATATTTTATAACATACCTGGCGTGTCGTCGCCTGCTTCTCGATGGGGACATTATATACGTCTATAACGTTGTATATCCTAACCCAAAGCAACCTAACTTCTGGGATGTAATATTTTACAACATTCCTGGCATGTCGGACCCCACGTCTCGGTGGGAACATTATATAAGTCTATAACGATATATATCCTGTCCTAAAGCAACCTAACAACTCGGATGTAATATTTTAGAACATTCCTGGCATGTCGGTCCCTACATCTCGGTGGGGACATTCTATACGTCTATACCGTTGTATATCCTAACCTAAGGGATCCTAACATTTCGGATGTAATTTTTTTACAACATTCCTGGCATGTCGGTCCCTACTTCTCGGTGGGAACATTCTATACGTCTATAACGTTGTATATCCTAACCTAAGGGAACCTAACATCTCGGGTGTAATATTTTACATCATTCCTGACGTGTCGGCCCGTAGTTCTCGGTGGTAACATTATATAAGTCTATAAGGTTAGATATCCTAGCCTATGGCAACCTAACATGTCGCATGTAATATTGTACAACATTCCTGGTGTGTCGTCACCTACTTCTGGATGGGGACATTATATACATCTATAACGTTGTACATCCCAACCTAAGGCAACCTAACATATCGGATGTAATATTGTACAACATTCCTGGTGTGTCGTCACCTACTTCTGGATGGGGACATTATATACGTCTATAACGTTATATATCCTAGCCTAAGGCAACCTAACATCTCGGATGTAATATTTTACAACATTCCTGGCGTGTCGTCGCCTGCTTCTCGATGGGGACATTATATACGTCTATAACGTTGTATATCCTATCCCAAAGCAACCTAACTTCTGGGATGTAATATTTTACAACATTCCTGGCATGTCGGCCCCACGTCTGGGTGGGAACATTATATAAGTCTATAACGATATATATCCTAACCTAAAGCAACCTAATAACTCGGATGTAATATTTTAGAACATTCCTGGCATGTCGGTCCCTACATCTCGGTGTGGACATTCTATACGTCTATAACGTTGTATATCCTAATCTAAGGTAACCTAACATCTCGGATGTAATATTTTACAACATTCCTGTCGTGTCGTCGCCTGCTTCTCGATGGGGACATTATATACGTCTATAACGTTGTATATTCTAACCTAACACAACCTAACATCTGGGATGTTATATTTTACAACATTCCTGGCGTGTCGTCGCCTACTTCTGGATGGGGACATTATATACATCTATAACGTCATATATCCTAACCTAAGGGAACCTAACATCTAGGGTATAATATTTTACAACATTCCTGGCGTGTCGTCGCCTACTTCTCGATGGGAACATTATATACGTCTATAACGTTATATATCCTAGCCTAAGGCAACCTAACTTGTAGAATGTAATATTTTACAACATTCCTGGCGTGTCGTCGTCTACTTCTCTATGGGAACATTATATACATCTATAACGTTGTATATCCTAACATAAGGCAACCTAACATCTCGGATGTAATATTTTACCACATTCCTGTCATGTCGGTCCCTACTTCTCGGTGGGAACATTGTATACGTCTATAACGATATATATTCTAGCCTAAGGCAACCTAACATGTCGAATGTAATATTTTACAACATTCCTGTCGTGTCGTCGCCTGCTTCTCGATGGGGACATTATATACGTCTATAACGTTGTATATTCTAACCTAACACAACCTAACATCTGGGATGTTATATTTTACAACATTCCTGGCGTGTCGTCGCCTACTTCTGGATGGGGACATTATATACATCTATAACGTCATATATCCTAACCTAAGGGAACCTAACATATCGGATGTAATATTTTGATACTTTCCTGGCATGTCGGTCCCTACGTCTCGATGGGGACATTATATACATCTATAACGTTGTATATCCTAACCTAAGGCAACCTAACATCTCGGATGTAATATTTTACAACATTCCTGGCATGTCGGTCACTACATCTCGGTGGGAACATTATATACGTCTGTAACGATATATACCCTAACCTAAGGCAACCTAACATCTCGGATGTAATATTTTACAACATTCCTGGCATGTCGGTCCCTACTTCTCGGTGGGAACATTCTATACGTCTATAGCGATATATATCCTAACCTAAGGCAACCTAACATCTCGGATGTAATATTTTACAACATTCCTGGCGCTTCGGCTGCTACTTTTCGGTGGGAATATAATATACGTCTATAACGTTGTATATCCTAACCTAAGGCAACCTAACATCTCGGATGTAATATTTTACAACATTCCTAGCATGTCGGTCCCTACTTCTCGGTGGGAACATTGTATACGTCTATAACGATATATATTCTAGCCTAAAGCAACCTAACATGTCGAATGTAATATTTTACAACATTCCTGTCGTGTCGTCGCCTGCTTCTCGATGGGGACATTATATACGTCTATAACGTTGTATATTCTAACCTAACGCAACCTAACATCTCGGATGTAATATTTTACAACATTCCTGGCATGTCGGTTCCCACGTCTCGGTGGGAACATTATATAAGTCTATAACGATATATATCCTAACCTAAAGCAACCTAACAACTCGGATGTAATATTTTAGAACATTCCTGGCATGTCGGTCCCTACATCTCGGTGTGGACATTCTATACGTCTATAACGTTGTATATCCTAACCTAAGGGAACCTAACATTTCGGGTGTAATATTTTGCAACATTCCTGACGCGTCGGCCCCTATTTCTCGGTGGGAATATTATATACGTCTAGAACGTTATATATCCTACCCTAAGGCAACCTAACATATCTGATGTAATATTTTACAACATTCCTGACGCGTCGGCCCCTATTTCTCGGTGGGAATATTATATACGTCTATAACGTTATATATCCTAGCCTAAGGCAACCTAACAACTCGTGTGTAATATTTTATAACATACCTGGCGTGTCGTCGCCTGCTTCTCGATGGGGACATTATATACGTCTATAACGTTGTATATCCTAACCCAAAGCAACCTAACTTCTGGGATGTAATATTTTACAACATTCCTGGCATGTCGGACCCCACGTCTCGGTGGGAACATTATATAAGTCTATAACGATATATATCCTGTCCTAAAGCAACCTAACAACTCGGATGTAATATTTTAGAACATTCCTGGCATGTCGGTCCCTACATCTCGGTGGGGACATTCTATACGTCTATACCGTTGTATATCCTAACCTAAGGGATCCTAACATTTCGGATGTAATATTTTACAACATTCCTGGCATGTCGGTCCCTACTTCTCGGTGGGAACATTCTATACGTCTATAACGTTGTATATCCTAACCTAAGGGAACCTAACATCTCGGGTGTAATATTTTACAACATTCCTGACGCGTCGGCCCCTATTTCTCGGTGGGAATATTACATACGTCTATAACGTTACATATCCTAGCCTAAGGCAACCTAACATGTCGCATGTAATATTGTACAACATTCCTGGTGTGTCGTCACCTACTTCTGGATGGGGACATTATATACATCTATAACGTTGTACATCCCAACCTAAGGCAACCTAACATATCGGATGTAATATTGTACAACATTCCTGGTGTGTCGTCACCTACTTCTGGATGGGGACATTATATACGTCTATAACGTTATATATCCTAGCCTAAGGCAACCTAACATCTCGGATGTAATATTTTACAACATTCCTGGCGTGTCGTCGCCTGCTTCTCGATGGGGACATTATATACGTCTATAACGTTGTATATCCTAACCCAAAGCAACCTAACTTCTGGGATGTAATATTTTACAACATTCCTGGCATGTCGGCCCCACGTCTCGGTGGGAACATTATATAAGTCTATAACGATATATATCCTAACCTAAAGCAACCTAATAACTCGGATGTAATATTTTAGAACATTCCTGGCATGTCGGTCCCTACATCTCGGTGTGGACATTCTATACGTCTATAACGTTGTATATCCTAATCTAAGGTAACCTAACATCTCGGATGTAATATTTTACAACATTCCTGTCGTGTCGTCGCCTGCTTCTCGATGGGGACATTATATACGTCAATATCGTGGTATATTCTAACCTAACGCAACCTAACATCTGGGATGTAATATTTTACAACATTCCTGGCGTGTCGTCGCCTACTTCTGGATGGGGACGTTATATACATCTATAACGTCATATATCCTAACCTAAGGGAACCTAACATCTAGGGTATAATATTTTACAACATTCCTGGCGTGTCGTCGCCTACTTCTCGATGGGAACATTATATACGTCTATAACGTTATATATCCTAGCCTAAGGCAACCTAACTTGTAGAATGTAATATTTTACAACATTCCTGGCGTGTCGTCGTCTACTTCTCTATGGGAACATTATATACATCTATAACGTTGTATATCCTAACATAAGGCAACCTAACATCTCGGATGTAATATTTTACCACATTCCTGTCATGTCGGTCCCTACTTCTCGGTGGGAACATTGTATACGTCTATAACGATATATATTCTAGCCTAAGGCAACCTAACATGTCGAATGTAATATTTTACAACATTCCTGTCGTGTCGTCGCCTGCTTCTCGATGGGGACATTATATACGTCTATAACGTTGTATATTCTAACCTAACACAACCTAACATCTGGGATGTTATATTTTACAACATTCCTGGCGTGTCGTCGCCTACTTCTGGATGGGGACATTATATACATCTATAACGTCATATATCCTAACCTAAGGGAACCTAACATATCGGATGTAATATTTTGATACTTTCCTGGCATGTCGGTCCCTACGTCTCGATGGGGACATTATATACATCTATAACGTTGTATATCCTAACCTAAGGCAACCTAACATCTCGGATGTAATATTTTACAACATTCCTGGCATGTCGGTCACTACATCTCGGTGGGAACATTATATACGTCTGTAACGATATATACCCTAACCTAAGGCAACCTAACACCTCGGATGTAATATTTTACAACATTCCTAGCATGTCGGTCCCTACTTCTCGGTGGGAACATTGTATACGTCTATAACGATATATATTCTAGCCTAAAGCAACCTAACATGTCGAATGTAATATTTTACAACATTCCTGTCGTGTCGTCGCCTGCTTCTCGATGGGGACATTATATACGTCTATAACGTTGTATATTCTAACCTAACGCAACCTAACATCTCGGATGTAATATTTTACAACATTCCTGGCGTGTCGTCGCCTACTTCTGGATGGGGACATTATATACATCTATAACGTTGTATATCCTAACCTAAGGCAACCTAACATCTCGGATGTAATATTTTACAACATTCCTGGCATGTCGGGCCCTACTTCTCGGTGGGAACATTGTATACGTCTATAACGATATATATCCTAGCCTAAGGCAACCTAACATGTCGAATGTAATATTTTACAACATTCCTGTCGTGTCGTCGCCTGCTTCTCGATGGGGACATTATATACGTCTATAACGTTGTATATCCTAACCCAAAGCAACCTAACTTCTGGGATGTAATATTTTACAACATTCCTGGCATGTCGGTCCCCACGTCTCGGTAGGAACATTATATAAGTCTATAACGATATATATCCTAACCTAAAGCAACCTAACAACTCGTGTGTAATATTTTAGAACATTCCTGGCATGTCGGTCCATACATCTCGGTGGGAACATTCTATACGTCTATAACGTTGTATATCCTAACCCAAAGCAACCTAACTTCTGGGATGTAATATTTTGCAACATTCCTGGCATGTCGGTCCCCACGTCTGGGTGGGAACATTATATAAGTCTATAACGATATATATCCTGTCCTAAAGCAACCTAACAACTCGGGTGTAATATTTTAGAACATTCCTGGCATGTCGGTCCCTACATCTCAGTGGGAACATTCTATACGTCTATAACGTTGTATATCCTAACCCAAAGCAACCTAACTTCTGGGATGTAATATTTTACACCATTTCTGGCATGTCGGTCCCCACGTCTCGGTGGGAACATTATATAAATCTATAACGATATATATCCTGTCCTAAAGCAACCTAACAACTCGGATGTAATATTTTAGAACATTCCTGGCATGTCGGTCCCTACATCTCGGTGGGGACATTCCATACGTCTATAACGTTGTATGTCCTAACCTAAGGGATCCTAACATTTCGGATGTAATATTTTACATCATTCCTGACGTGTCGGCCCGTAGTTCTCGGTGGTAACATTATATAAGTCTATAAGGTTAGATATCCTAGCCTAAGGCAACCTAACATGTCGCATGTAATATTGTACAACATTCCTGGCGTGTCGTCACCTACTTCTGGATGGGGACATTATATACATCTATAACGTTGTACATCCTAACCTAAGGCAACCTAACACATCGGATGTAATATTTTACAACATTCCTGACGCGTCGGCCCCTATTTCTCGGTGGGAATATTATATACGTCTATAACGTTATATATCCTAGCCTAAGGCAACCTAACATCTCGGATGTAATATTTTACAACATTCCTGGCGTGTCGTCGCCTGCTTCTCGATGGGGACATTATATACGTCTATAACGTTGTATATCCTAACCCAAAGCAACCTAACTTCTGGGATGTAATATTTTACAACATTCCTGGCATGTCGGACCCCACGTCTCGGTGGGAACATTATATAAGTCTATAACGATATATATCCTGTCCTAAAGCAACCTAACAACTCGGATGTAATATTTTAGAACATTCCTGGCATGTCGGTCCCTACATCTCGGTGGGGACATTCTATACGTCTATACCGTTGTATATCCTAACCTAAGGGATCCTAACATTTCGGATGTAATATTTTACAACATTCCTGGCATGTCGGTCCCTACTTCTCGGTGGGAACATTCTATACGTCTATAACGTTGTATATCCTAACCTAAGGGAACCTAACATCTCGGGTGTAATATTTTACATCATTCCTGACGTGTCGGCCCGTAGTTCTCGGTGGTAACATTATATAAGTCTATAAGGTTAGATATCCTAGCCTATGGCAACCTAACATGTCGCATGTAATATTGTACAACATTCCTGGTGTGTCGTCACCTACTTCTGGATGGGGACATTATATACATCTATAACGTTGTACATCCCAACCTAAGGCAACCTAACATATCGGATGTAATATTGTACAACATTCCTGGTGTGTCGTCACCTACTTCTGGATGGGGACATTATATACGTCTATAACGTTATATATCCTAGCCTAAGGCAACCTAACATCTCGGATGTAATATTTTACAACATTCCTGGCGTGTCGTCGCCTGCTTCTCGATGGGGACATTATATACGTCTATAACGTTGTATATCCTAACCCAAAGCAACCTAACTTCTGGGATGTAATATTTTACAACATTCCTGGCATGTCGGCCCCACGTCTCGGTGGGAACATTATATAAGTCTATAACGATATATATCCTAACCTAAAGCAACCTAATAACTCGGATGTAATATTTTAGAACATTCCTGGCATGTCGGTCCCTACATCTCGGTGTGGACATTCTATACGTCTATAACGTTGTATATCCTAATCTAAGGTAACCTAACATCTCGGATGTAATATTTTACAACATTCCTGTCGTGTCGTCGCCTGCTTCTCGATGGGGACATTATATACGTCAATATCGTGGTATATTCTAACCTAACGCAACCTAACATCTGGGATGTAATATTTTACAACATTCCTGGCGTGTCGTCGCCTACTTCTGGATGGGGACGTTATATACATCTATAACGTCATATATCCTAACCTAAGGGAACCTAACATCTAGGGTATAATATTTTACAACATTCCTGGCGTGTCGTCGCCTACTTCTCGATGGGAACATTATATACGTCTATAACGTTGTATATTCTAACCTAACACAACCTAACATCAGGGATGTTGTATTTTACAACATTCCTGGCGTGTCGTCGCCTACTTCTGGATGGGGACATTATATACATCTATAACGTCATATATCCTAACCTAAGGGAACCTAACATATCGGATGTAATATTTTGATACTTTCCTGGCATGTCGGTCCCTACGTCTCGATGGGGACATTATATACATCTATAACGTTGTATATCCTAACCTAAGGCAACCTAACATCTCGGATGTAATATTTTACAACATTCCTGGCATGTCGGTCACTACATCTCGGTGGGAACATTATATACGTCTGTAACGATATATACCCTAACCTAAGGCAACCTAACACCTCGGATGTAATATTTTACAACATTCCTGGCATGTCGGTCCCTACTTCTCGGTGGGAACATTCTATACGTCTATAACGTTGTATATCCTAACCTAAGGGAACCTAACATCTCGGGTGTAATATTTTACATCATTGCTGACGCGTCGGCCCCTACTTCTCGGTGGAAACATTCTATACGTCTATAGCGATATATATCCTAACCTAAGGCAACCTAACATCTCGGATGTAATATTTTACAACATTCCTGGCGCTTCGGCTGCTACTTTTCGGTGGGAACATAATATACGTCTATAACGTTGTATATCCTAACCTAAGGCAACCTAACATCTCGGATGTAATATTTTACAACATTCCTAGCATGTCGGTCCCTACTTCTCGGTGGGAACATTGTATACGTCTATAACGATATATATTCTAGCCTAAAGCAACCTAACATGTCGAATGTAATATTTTACAACATTCCTGTCGTGTCGTCGCCTGCTTCTCGATGGGGACATTATATACGTCTATAACGTTGTATATTCTAACCTAACGCAACCTAACATCTCGGATGTAATATTTTACAACATGCCTGGCATGTCGGACCCCACGTCTCGGTGGGAACATTATATAAGTCTATAACGATATATATCCTGTCCTAAAGCAACCTAACAACTCGGATGTAATATTTTAGAACATTCCTGGCATGTCGGTCCCTACATCTCGGTGGGGACATTCTATACGTCTATACCGTTGTATATCCTAACCTAAGGGATCCTAACATTTCGGATGTAATATTTTACAACATTCCTGGCATGTCGGTCCCTACTTCTCGGTGGGAACATTCTATACGTCTATAACGTTGTATATCCTAACCTAAGGGAACCTAACATCTCGGGTGTAATATTTTACATCATTCCTGACGTGTCGGCCCGTAGTTCTCGGTGGTAACATTATATAAGTCTATAAGGTTAGATATCCTAGCCTATGGCAACCTAACATGTCGCATGTAATATTGTACAACATTCCTGGTGTGTCGTCACCTACTTCTGGATGGGGACATTATATACATCTATAACGTTGTACATCCCAACCTAAGGCAACCTAACATCTCGGATGTAATATTTTACAACATTCCTGGCGTGTCGTCGCCTGCTTCTCGATGGGGACATTATATACGTCTATAACGTTGTATATCCTAACCCAAAGCAACCTAACTTCTGGGATGTAATATTTTACAACATTCCTGGCATGTCGGCCCCACGTCTCGGTGGGAACATTATATAAGTCTATAACGATATATATCCTAACCTAAAGCAACCTAATAACTCGGATGTAATATTTTAGAACATTCCTGGCATGTCGGTCCCTACATCTCGGTGTGGACATTCTATACGTCTATAACGTTGTATATCCTAATCTAAGGTAACCTAACATCTCGGATGTAATATTTTACAACATTCCTGTCGTGTCGTCGCCTGCTTCTCGATGGGGACATTATATACGTCAATATCGTGGTATATTCTAACCTAACGCAACCTAACATCTGGGATGTAATATTTTACAACATTCCTGGCGTGTCGTCGCCTACTTCTGGATGGGGACGTTATATACATCTATAACGTCATATATCCTAACCTAAGGGAACCTAACATCTAGGGTATAATATTTTACAACATTCCTGGCGTGTCGTCGCCTACTTCTCGATGGGAACATTATATACGTCTATAACGTTATATATCCTAGCCTAAGGCAACCTAACATATCGGATGTAATATTTTACAACATTCTGGCGTGTCGTCGCCTGCTTCTCCATGGGGACATTATATACGTCTATAACCTTGTATATACTAACCTAACGCAACCTAGCATCTGGGATGTAATATTTTACAACATTCCTGGCGTGTCGTCGCCTACTTCTGGATGGGGACATTATATACATCTATAACGTCATATATTCTAACCTAAGGGAACCTAACATCTCGGGTGTAATATTTTACAACATTCCTGTCGTCTCGTCGCCTGCTTCTCGATGGGGACATTATATACATCTATAACGTCATATATCCTAACCTAAGGGAACCTAACAACTCGGGTGTAATATTTTAGAACATTCCTGACGCGTCAGTCCCTATTTCTCGGTGGGAACATTATATACGTCTATAACGTTATATATCCTAGCCTAAGGCAACCTAACTTGTGGAATGTAATATTTTACAACATTCCTGGCGTGTCGTCGCCTACTTCTCGATGGGGACAATATATACATCTATAACGTTGTATATCCTAACCTAAGGCAACCTAACATCTCGGATGTAATATTTTACAACATTCTGGCGTGTCGTCGCCTGCTTCTCGATGGGGACATTATATACGTCTATAACCTTGTATATACTAACCTAACGCAACCTAACATCTGGGATGTAATATTTTACATCATTCCTGGTGGGTCGTCGCCCGCTTCTCGATGGGGACATTATATACGTCTATAACGTTGAATATCCTAACCTAAAGCAACCTAACTTCTGGGATGTAATATTTTACAAGATCCCTGGCATGTCGGTCCCCACGTCTCGGTGGGAACATTATATACGTCTATAACGATATATATCCTAACCTAAGGCAACCTAACATCTCGGATGTAATATTTTACAACATTCCTGGCATGTCGGTCCCTACTTCTCGGTGGAAACAATGTATACGTCTATAACGATACATATCCTAGCCTAAGGCAACCCAACATGTCGAATGTAATATTTTACAACATTCCTGGCGTGTCGTCGCCTACTTCTCGCTGGGGACATTATATACATCTATAACGTTGTACATCCTACCCTAAGGCAACCTAACACCTCGGATGTAATATTTTACAACATTCCTGGCATGTCGGTCCCTACTTCTCGGTGGGAACATTCTATACCTCCATAACGTTGTATATCCTAACCTAAGGGAACCTAACATCTCCGGTGTAATATTTTAGAACATTCTTGACGCGTCAGTCCCTATTTCTCGGTGGGATCATTATATACGTCTATAACGTTATATATCCTAGCCTAAGGCAACCTAACTTGTAGAATGTAATATTTCACAACATTCCTGGCGTGTCGTCGCCTACTTCTCGATGAGGACATTATATACATCTATAACGTTGTATATCCTAACCTAACGCAACCTAATATCTGGGATGTAATATTTTACAACATTCCTGTCATGTCGTCTCCTGCATCTCGATGGGGACATTATATACGTCTATAACGATATATATCCTAACCTAAGGCAACCTAACATCTCGGATGTAATATTTTACAACATTCCTGGCGCTTCGGCTGCTACTTTTCGGTGGGAACATTATATACGTCTATAACGTTACATATCCTAACGTATGGCAACATAACATCTCGGATGTTATATTTTAAAACATTCCTGGCGTGTCGTCGCCTGCTTCTCGATGGGGAATTTATGTACGTCTAGAACGTTGTATATCCTAACCTATCGCAACCTAACATCTGAGATGTAATATTTTACAACATTTCTGGCATGTCGGTCCCTACGTCTCCGTGGGTACATTATATACGTCTGTAACGTTGTATATCCTAACCTAGCGCAACCTAACGTCTGGGATGTAATATTTTAAAACATTCCTGGCATGTCGGTCCCTACGTCTCGGTGGGAACATTATATACGTCTATAACGATATATATCCTAACCTAAGGCAACCTAACATGTCGGATGTAATATGTGACAACATTCCTGGCGTGTTAACCCGCACTTCTCGGTGGGAACATCATATACGTCTATAGCGATATATATCCTAGCCTAAGGCGACCTAGCAAGTCGAATGTAATATTTTACATCATTCCTGACGTGTCGGCCCCTATTTCTCGGTGGGAACATTATATACGTCCATAACGTTATATATGCTAGCCTAAGGCAACCTAACATGTCGAATGTAATATTTTACAACATTCCTGACGTGTCGGCCCGTAGTGCAAGGTGGTAACATTATATACGCCTACAACGTTATATATACTAGCCTAAGGCAACCTGACATCTCGGATGTAATATTTGACAACATTCCTGGCGTGTTAGCGCGTACTTCTCGGTGGGAACATCATATACATCTATAACGTTATATATCCTGTCGTAAGGCAACATAACATCTCGGATATATTATTTTACAACATTCCTGGTGGGTCGTCGCCCGCTTCTAGATGGGGACATTATATACGTCTATAACGTTGAATATCCTAACCTAATGCAACCTAACATCTGGGATGTAATATTTTACAACATTCCTGGCATGTCGGTCCCTGCGTCTCGGTGGGAACGTTATTTACGTCTATAACGATATATATCCTAATCTAAGGGAACCTTACATCTCGGATGTAATATTTTACAACATTCCTGGCGTGTCGTCGCCTACTTCTGGATGGGGACATTATATACATCTATAACGTCATATATCCTAGCGTAAGGGAACCTAACATCTCGGGTGTAATATTTTACAACATTCCTGGCGTGTCGTCGCCTACTTCTCGATGGGGACATTATATACATCTATAACGTTGTATATTCTAACCTAACGCAACCTAATATCTGGGATTTAATATTTTAGAACATTCCTGGCATGTAGGTCCCTACTTCTCGGTGGGAACATTCTATACGTCTATAACGTTGTATATCCTAACCTAAGGGAACCTAACATCTCGGGTGTAATATTTTACAACATTGCTGACGCATCGGCCCCTATTTCTCGGTGGGAACATTCTATACGTCTATAACGTTGTATATCCTAACCTAGGGGAACCTAACATCCCGGGGTGTAATATTTTAGAACATTCCTGACGAGTAGGTACCTATTTCTCGGTGGGAACATTATATACGTCTATAACGTTATATATCCTAGCCTACGGCAACCTAACTTGTCGAATGTAATATTTTACAACATTCCTGGCGTGTCGTCGCCTACTTCTCGATGGGGACTTTATATACGTCTATAAAGCTGTATATCCTAACCTAATGCAACCTAACATCTGGGATGTAATATTTTACAACATTCCTGGCATGTCGGTCCCTACGTCTCGGTGGGAACTTTATATACGTCTATAACGATATATATCCTAATCTAAGGGAACCTTACATCTCGGATGTAATATTTTACAACATTCCTGGCATGTCGGGCCCTACTTCTCGGTGGGAACATTGTATACGTCTATAACGATATATATCCTAGCCTAAGGCAACATAACATCTCGGATGTTATATTTTACAACATTCCTGCCGAGTCCTCGCCTGCTTCTCGATGGGGACATTATATACGTCTATAACGTTGTATATTCTAACCTAACGCAACCTAACATCTGGGATGTAATATTTTACAACATTCCTGGCATGTCGGTCCCTACGTCTCCGTGGGTACATTATATACGTCTATAACGTTGTATATCCTAGCCTAAGGCAACCTCACTTGTAGAATGTAATATTTTACAACATTCCTGGCGTGTCGTCGCCTACTTCTCTATGGGAACATTATATACATCTATAACGTTGTATATCCTAACCTAAGGCAACCTAACATCTCGGATGTAATATTTTACAACATTCCTGTCATGTCGGTCCCTACTTCTCGGTGGGAACATTCTATACGTCTATAACGTTGTATATCCTAACCTAAGGGAACCTAACATCTCGGGTGTAATATTTTACATCATTGCTGACGCGTCGGCCCCTACTTCTCGGTGGGAACATTCTATACGTCTATAGCGATATATATCCTAACCTAAGGCAACCTAACATCTCGGATGTAATATTTTACAACATTCCTGGCGCTTCGGCTGCTACTTTTCGGTGGGAACATAATATACGTCTATAACGTTGTATATCCTAACCTAAGGCAACCTAACATCTCGGATGTAATATTTTACAACATTCCTAGCATGTCGGTCCCTACTTCTCGGTGGGAACATTGTATACGTCTATAACGATATATATTCTAGCCTAAAGCAACCTAACATGTCGAATGTAATATTTTACAACATTCCTGTCGTGTCGTCGCCTGCTTCTCGATGGGGACATTATATACGTCTATAACGTTGTATATTCTAACCTAACGCAACCTAACATCTCGGATGTAATATTTTACAACATTCCTGGCGTGTCGTCGCCTACTTCTGGATGGGGACATTATATACATCTATAACGTTGTATATCCTAACCTAAGGCAACCTAACATCTCGGATGTAATATTTTACAACATTCCTGGCATGTCGGGCCCTACTTCTCGGTGGGAACATTGTATACGTCTATAACGATATATATCCTAGCCTAAGGCAACCTAACATGTCGAATGTAATATTTTACAACATTCCTGTCGTGTCGTCGCCTGCTTCTCGATGGGGACATTCTATACGTCTATAACGATATATATCCTAGCATAAGGCAACCTAACATGTCGAATGTAATATTTTACAACATTCCTGTCGTGTCGCCGCCTGCTTCTCGATGGGGACATTATATACGTCTATAACGTTGTATATTCTAACCTAATGCAACCTAACAGCTGGGATGTAATATTTTACAACATTCCTGGAGTGTCGTCGCCTACTTCTGGATGGGGACGTTATATACATCTATAACGTCATATATCCTAACCTAAGGGAACCTAACATCTCGGGTATAATATTTTACAACATTCCTGGCGTGTCGTCGCCTACTTCTCGATGGGAACATTATATACGTCTATAACGTTACATATCCTAACGTATGGCAACATAACATCTCGGATGTTATATATTACAACATTCCTGGCGTGTCGTCGCCTGCTTCTCGATGGGGACTTTATGTACGGCTATAACGTTGTATATCCTAACCTAACGCAACCTAACATCTGGGATGTAATATTTTACAACATTCCTGGCATGTCGGTTCCTACGTCTCGGTGGGAACGTTATATACGTCTGTAACGATATATATCCTAACCTAAGGGAACCTTACATCTCGGATGTAATATTTTACAACATTCCTGGCGTGTCGTCGCCTACTTCTGGATGGGGACATTATATACATCTATAACGTCATATATCCTAACCTAAGGGAACATAACATCTCGGGTGTAATATTTTACAACATTCCTGGCGTGTCGTCGCCTACTTCTCGATGGGGACATTATATACATCTATAACGTTGTACATCCTAACCTAAGGCAACCTAACATCTCGGATGTAATATTTTACAACATTCTGGCGTGTCGTCGCCTGCTTCTCGATGGGGACATTATATACGTCTATAACCTTGTATATACTAACCTAACGCAACCTAACATCTGGGATGTATGATTTTACATCATTCCTGGTGGGTCGTCGCCCGCTTCTCGATGGGGACATTATATACGTCTATAACGTTGAATATCCTAACCTAAAGCAACCTAACATCTGGGATGTAATATTTTACAAGATCCCTGGCATGTCGGTCCCCACGTCTCGGTGGGAACATTATATACGTCTATAACGATATATATCCTAACCTAAGGCAACCTAACATCTCGGATGTAATATTTTACAACATTCCTGGCATGTCGGTCCCTACTTCTCGGTGGGAAAATTGTATACGTCTATAACGATATATATTCTAGCCTAAGGCAACCTAACATGTCGAATGTAATATTTTACAACATTCCTGTCGTGTCGTCGCCTGCTTCTCGATGGGGACATTATATACATCTATAACGTTGTATATCCTAACCTAAGGCAACCTAACATCTCGGATGTAATATTTTACAACATTCTGGCGTGTCGTCGCCTACGTCTCGATGGGGACATTATATACATCTATAACGTTGTATATCCTAACCTAAGGCAACCTAACATCTCGGATGTAATATTTTACAACATTCCTGGCATGTCGGTCACTACATCTCGGTGGGAACATTATATACGTCTGTAACGATATATACCCTAACCTAAGGCAACCTAACATCTCGGATGTAATATTTTACAACATTCCTGGCATGTCGGTCCCTACTTCTCGGTGGGAACATTCTATACGTCTATAACGTTGTATATCCTAACCTAAGGGAACCTAACATCTCGGGTGTAATATTTTACAACATTCCTGGCGCTTCGGCTGCTACTTTTCGGTGGGAACATAATATACGTCTATAACGTTGTATATCCTAACCTAAGGCAACCTAACATCTCGGATGTAATATTTTACAACATTCCTAGCATGTCGGTCCCTACTTCTCGGTGGGAACATTGTATACGTCTATAACGATATATATTCTAGCCTAAAGCAACCTAACATGTCGAATGTAATATTTTACAACATTCCTGTCGTGTCGTCGCCTGCTTCTCGATGGGGACATTATATACGTCTATAACGTTGTATATTCTAACCTAACGCAACCTAACATCTCGGATGTAATATTTTACAACATTCCTGGCGTGTCGTCGCCTACTTCTGGATGGGGACGTTATATACATCTATAACGTCATATATCCTAACCTAAGGGAACCTAACATCTCGGGTATAATATTTTACAACATTCCTGGCGTGTCGTCGCCTACTTCTCGATGGGAACATTATATACGTTTATAACGTTATATATCCTAGCCTAAGGCAACCTAACTTGTAGAATGTAATATTTTACAACATTCCTGGCGTGTCGTCGCCTACTTCTCTATGGGAACATTATATACATCTATAACGTTGTATATCCTAACCTAAGGCAACCTAACATCTCGGATGTAATATTTTACAACATTCCTGGCATGTCGGTCCCTACGTCTCGGTGGGAACGTTATATACGTCTATAACGATATATATCCTAACCTAAGGGAACCATACATCTCGGATGTAATATTTTACAACATTCCTGGCATGTCTGGCCCTACTTCTCGGTGGGAACATTGTATACGTCTATAACGATATATATAGTAGCCTAAGGCAACCTAACGTGTCGAATGTAATATTTTACAACATTCCTGGCGTGTCGTCGCCTACGTCTCGATGGGGACATTATATACATCTATAACGTTGTATATCCTAACCTAAGGCAACCTAACATCTCGGATGTAATATTTTCCAACATTCCTGTCGTGTCGCCGCCTGCTTCTCGATGGGGACATTATATACGTCTATAACGTTGTATATTCTAACCTAACGCAACCTAACATCCGGGATGTTATATTTTACAACATTCCTGGCGTGTCGTCGCCTACTTCTGGATGGGGACATTATATACATCTATAACGTCATATATCCTAACCTAAGGGAACCTAACATCTCGGGTGTAATATTTTACAACATTCCTGGCGTGTCGTCGCCTACTTCTGGATGGGGACGTTATATACATCTATAACGTCATATATCCTAACCTAAGGGAACCTAACATCTCGGGTGTAATATTTTACAACATTCCTGGCGTGTCGTCGCCTACTTCTCGATGGGGACATTATATACATCTATAACGTTGTATATTCTAACCTAACGCAACCTAACATCTGGGATTTAATATTTTAGAACATTCCTGGCATGTAGGTCCCTACTTCTCGGTGGGAACATTCTATACGTCTATAACGTTGTATATCCTAACCTAAGGGAACCTAACATCTCGGGTGTAATATTTTACAACATTCCTGGCGCTTCGGCTGCTACTTTTCGGTAGGAACATTATATACGTCTATAACGTTACATATCCTAGCCTAAGGCAACCTGACATCTCGGATGTAATATTTGACAACATTCCTGGCGTGTTAGCGCGTACTTCTCGGGGTGAACAGCATATACGTCTATAACGTTATATATCCTGTCGTAAGGCAACATAACATCTCGGATGTAATATTTTACAACATTCCTGGTGGGTCGTCGCCCGCTTCTCGATGGGGAAATTATATACGTCTATAACGTGGAATATCCTAACCTAAAGCAACCTAACATCTGGGATGTAATATTTTACAAGATCCCTGGCATGTCGGTCCCCACGTCTCGGTGGGAACATTATATACGTCTATAACGATCTATATCATAACTTAAAGCAACCTAACATCTCGGATGTAATATTTCACAACATTCCTGGCATGTCGGTCCCTACTTCTCGGTGGAAACAATGTATACGTCTATAACGATACATATCCTAGCCTAAGGCAACCCAACATGTCGAATGTAATATTTTACAACATTCCTGGCGTGTCGTCGCCTACTTCTCGCTGGGGACATTATATACATCTATAACGTTGTACATCCTACCCTAAGGCAACCTAACACCTCGGATGTAATATTTTACAACATTCCTGGCATGTCGGTCCCTACTTCTCGGTGGGAACATTCTATACCTCCATAACGTTGTATATCCTAACCTAAGGGAACCTAACATCTCCGGTGTAATATTTTAGAACATTCTTGACGCGTCAGTCCCTATTTCTCGGTGGGATCATTATATACGTCTATAACGTTATATATCCTAGCCTAAGGCAACCTAACTTGTAGAATGTAATATTTTACAACATTCCTGGCGTGTCGTCGCCTACTTCTCGATGAGGACATTATATACATCTATAACGTTGTATATCCTAACCTAACGCAACCTAACATCTGGGATGTAATATTTTACAACATTCCTGGCATGTCGGTCCCTACGTCTCGGTGGGAACGTTATATACGTCCATAACGATATATATCCTAATCTAAGGGAACCTTACATCTCGGATGTAATATTTTACAACATTCCTGGCATGTCGGGCCCTACTTCTCTGTGGGAACATTGTATACGTCTATAACGATATATATCCTAGCCTAAGGCAACATAACATCTCGGATGTTATATTTTACAACATTCCTGCCGAGTCCTCGCCTGCTTCTCGATGGGGACTTTATATACGTCTATAAAGTTGTATATCCTAACCTAATGCAACCTAACATCTGGGATGTAATATTTTACAACATTCCTGGCATGTCGGTCCCTACGTCTCGGTGGGAACGTTATATACGTCTATAACGATATATATCCTAATCTAAGGGAACCTTACATCTCGGATGTAATATTTTACAATATTCCTGGCATGTCGGGCCCTACTTCTCGGTGGGAACATTGTATACGTCTATAACGATATATATCCTAGCCTAAGGCAACCTAACATGTCGAATGTAATATTTTACAACATTCCTGTCGTGTCGTCGCCTGCTTCTCGATGGGTACATTATATACGTCTATAACGTTGTATATTCTAACCTAACGCAACCTAACATCTGGGATGTAATATTTTACAACATTCCTGGCGTGTCGTCGCCTACTTCTGGATGGGGACATTATATACATCTATAACGTCATATATCCTAGCCTAAGGGAACCTAACATCTCGGGTGTAATATTTTAAAACATTCCTGGCGTGTCGTTGCCTACTTCTCGATGGGGACATTATATACATCTATAACGTTGTATATCCTAACCTAAGGCAACCTAACATATCGGATGTAATATTTTACAACATTCTGGCGTGTCGTCGCCTGCTTCTCCATGGGGACATTATATACGTCTATAACCTTGTATATACTAACCTAACGCAACCTAGCATCTGGGATGTAATATTTTACAACATTCCTGGCGTGTCGTCGCCTACTTCTGGATGGGGACATTATATACATCTATAACGTCATATATTCTAACCTAAGGGAACCTAACATCTCGGGTGTAATATTTTACAACATTCCTGTCGTCTCGTCGCCTGCTTCTCGATGGGGACATTATATACATCTATAACGTCATATATCCTAACCTAAGGGAACCTAACAACTCGGGTGTAATATTTTAGAACATTCCTGACGCGTCAGTCCCTATTTCTCGGTGGGAACATTATATACGTCTATAACGTTATATATCCTAGCCTAAGGCAACCTAACTTGTGGAATGTAATATTTTACAACATTCCTGGCGTGTCGTCGCCTACTTCTCGATGGGGACAATATATACATCTATAACGTTGTATATCCTAACCTAAGGCAACCTAACATCTCGGATGTAATATTTTACAACATTCTGGCGTGTCGTCGCCTGCTTCTCGATGGGGACATTATATACGTCTATAACCTTGTATATACTAACCTAACGCAACCTAACATCTGGGATGTAATATTTTACATCATTCCTGGTGGGTCGTCGCCCGCTTCTCGATGGGGACATTATATACGTCTATAACGTTGAATATCCTAACCTAAAGCAACCTAACTTCTGGGATGTAATATTTTACAAGATCCCTGGCATGTCGGTCCCCACGTCTCGGTGGGAACATTATATACGTCTATAACGATATATATCCTAACCTAAGGCAACCTAACATCTCGGATGTAATATTTTACAACATTCCTGGCATGTCGGTCCCTACTTCTCGGTGGAAACAATGTATACGTCTATAACGATACATATCCTAGCCTAAGGCAACCCAACATGTCGAATGTAATATTTTACAACATTCCTGGCGTGTCGTCGCCTACTTCTCGCTGGGGACATTATATACATCTATAACGTTGTACATCCTACCCTAAGGCAACCTAACACCTCGGATGTAATATTTTACAACATTCCTGGCATGTCGGTCCCTACTTCTCGGTGGGAACATTCTATACCTCCATAACGTTGTATATCCTAACCTAAGGGAACCTAACATCTCCGGTGTAATATTTTAGAACATTCTTGACGCGTCAGTCCCTATTTCTCGGTGGGATCATTATATACGTCTATAACGTTATATATCCTAGCCTAAGGCAACCTAACTTGTAGAATGTAATATTTCGCAACATTCCTGGCGTGTCGTCGCCTACTTCTCGATGAGGACATTATATACATCTATAACGTTGTATATCCTAACCTAACGCAACCTAATATCTGGGATGTAATATTTTACAACATTCCTGTCATGTCGTCTCCTGCATCTCGATGGGGACATTATATACGTCTATAACGATATATATCCTAACCTAAGGCAACCTAACATCTCGGATGTAATATTTTACAACATTCCTGGCGCTTCGGCTGCTACTTTTCGGTGGGAACATTATATACGTCTATAACGTTACATATCCTAACGTATGGCAACATAACATCTCGGATGTTATATTTTAAAACATTCCTGGCGTGTCGTCGCCTGCTTCTCGATGGGGAATTTATGTACGTCTAGAACGTTGTATATCCTAACCTATCGCAACCTAACATCTGGGATGTAATATTTTACAACATTTCTGGCATGTCGGTCCCTACGTCTCCGTGGGTACATTATATACGTCTGTAACGTTGTATATCCTAACCTAGCGCAACCTAACGTCTGGGATGTAATATTTTAAAACATTCCTGGCATGTCGGTCCCTACGTCTCGGTGGGAACATTATATACGTCTATAACGATATATATCCTAACCTAAGGCAACCTAACATGTCGGATGTAATATGTGACAACATTCCTGGCGTGTTAACCCGCACTTCTCGGTGGGAACATCATATACGTCTATAGCGATATATATCCTAGCCTAAGGCGACCTAGCAAGTCGAATGTAATATTTTACATCATTCCTGACGTGTCGGCCCCTATTTCTCGGTGGGAACATTATATACGTCCATAACGTTATATATGCTAGCCTAAGGCAACCTAACATGTCGAATGTAATATTTTACAACATTCCTGACGTGTCGGCCCGTAGTGCAAGGTGGTAACATTATATACGCCTACAACGTTATATATACTAGCCTAAGGCAACCTGACATATCGGATGTAATATTTGACAACATTCCTGGCGTGTTAGCGCGTACTTCTCGGTGGGAACATCATATACATCTATAACGTTATATATCCTGTCGTAAGGCAACATAACATCTCGGATATATTAT
Source organism: Xylocopa violacea (assembly GCA_963969225.1). Taxonomy (NCBI): domain Eukaryota; kingdom Metazoa; phylum Arthropoda; class Insecta; order Hymenoptera; family Apidae; genus Xylocopa; species Xylocopa violacea. Next base: position 3,284,780 of record CAXAJV010000678.1, read on the forward strand.
TTTACAACATTCCTGGTGGGTCGTCGCCCGCTTCTAGATGGGGACATTATATACGTCTATAACGTTGAATATCCTAACCTAATGCAACCTAACATCTGGGATGTAATATTTTACAACATTCCTGGCATGTCGGTCCCTGCGTCTCGGTGGGAACGTTATTTACGTCTATAACGATATATATCCTAATCTAAGGGAACCTTACATCTCGGATGTAATATTTTACAACATTCCTGGCGTGTCGTCGCCTACTTCTGGATGGGGACATTATATACATCTATAACGTCATATATCCTAGCGTAAGGGAACCTAACATCTCGGGTGTAATATTTTACAACATTCCTGGCGTGTCGTCGCCTACTTCTCGATGGGGACATTATATACATCTATAACGTTGTATATTCTAACCTAACGCAACCTAATATCTGGGATTTAATATTTTAGAACATTCCTGGCATGTAGGTCCCTACTTCTCGGTGGGAACATTCTATACGTCTATAACGTTGTATATCCTAACCTAAGGGAACCTAACATCTCGGGTGTAATATTTTACAACATTGCTGACGCATCGGCCCCTATTTCTCGGTGGGAACATTCTATACGTCTATAACGTTGTATATCCTAACCTAGGGGAACCTAACATCCCGGGGTGTAATATTTTAGAACATTCCTGACGAGTAGGTACCTATTTCTCGGTGGGAACATTATATACGTCTATAACGTTATATATCCTAGCCTACGGCAACCTAACTTGTCGAATGTAATATTTTACAACATTCCTGGCGTGTCGTCGCCTACTTCTCGATGGGGACTTTATATACGTCTATAAAGCTGTATATCCTAACCTAATGCAACCTAACATCTGGGATGTAATATTTTACAACATTCCTGGCATGTCGGTCCCTACGTCTCGGTGGGAACTTTATATACGTCTATAACGATATATATCCTAATCTAAGGGAACCTTACATCTCGGATGTAATATTTTACAACATTCCTGGCATGTCGGGCCCTACTTCTCGGTGGGAACATTGTATACGTCTATAACGATATATATCCTAGCCTAAGGCAACATAACATCTCGGATGTTATATTTTACAACATTCCTGCCGAGTCCTCGCCTGCTTCTCGATGGGGACATTATATACGTCTATAACGTTGTATATTCTAACCTAACGCAACCTAACATCTGGGATGTAATATTTTACAACATTCCTGGCATGTCGGTCCCTACGTCTCCGTGGGTACATTATATACGTCTATAACGTTGTATATCCTAGCCTAAGGCAACCTCACTTGTAGAATGTAATATTTTACAACATTCCTGGCGTGTCGTCGCCTACTTCTCTATGGGAACATTATATACATCTATAACGTTGTATATCCTAACCTAAGGCAACCTAACATCTGGGATGTAATATTTTACAACATTCCTGGCGTGTCGTCGCCTACTTCTGGATGGGGACATTATATACATCTATAACGTCATATATCCTAACTTAAGGAACCTAACATCTCGGGTGTAATATTTTACAACATTCCTGGCGTGTCGTCGCCTACTTCTCGATGGGGATATTATATACATCTATAACGTTGTATATCCTAACCTAAGGCAACCTAACATCTCGGATGTAATATTTTACAACATTCTGGCGTGTCGTCGCCTGCTTCTCGATGTGAACATTATATACATCTATAACGTTGTATATCCTAACCTAAGGCAACCTAACATATCGGATGTAATATTTTACAACATTCTGGCGTGTCGTCGCCTGCTTCTCCATGGGGACATTATATACGTCTATAACCTTGTATATACTAACCTAACGCAACCTAGCATCTGGGATGTAATATTTTACAACATTCCTGGCGTGTCGTCGCCTACTTCTGGATGGGGACATTATATACATCTATAACGTCATATATCCTAACCTAAGGGAACCTAACATCTCGGGTGTAATATTTTACAACATTCCTGTCGTCTCGTCGCCTGCTTCTCGATGGGGACATTATATACATCTATAACGTCATATATCCTAACCTAAGGGAACCTAACAACTCGGGTGTAATATTTTAGAACATTCCTGACGCGTCAGTCCCTATTTCTCGGTGGGAACATTATATACGTCTATAACGTTATATATCCTAGCCTAAGGCAACCTAACTTGTGGAATGTAATATTTTACAACATTCCTGGCGTGTCGTCGCCTACTTCTCGATGGGGACAATATATACATCTATAACGTTGTATATCCTAACCTAAGGCAACCTAACAACTCGGATGTAGTATTTTACAACATTCCTGGCATGTCGGTCCCTACTTCGCGGTGGGAACATTGTATACATCTATAACGTTGTATATTCTAACCTAACGCAACCTAACATCTGGGATGTAATATTTTACAACATTCCTGGCGTGTCGTCGCCTACTTCTGGATGGGGACATTATATACATCTATAACGTCATATATCCTAACCTAAGGGAACCTAACATCTCGGGTGTAATATTTTACAACATTCCTGGCGTGTCGTTGCCTACTTCTCGATGGGGACATTATATACATCTATAACGTTGTATATCCTAACCTAAGGCAACCTAACATCTCGGATGTAATATTTTACAACATTCCTGGCATGTCGGGCCCTACTTCTCGGTGGGAACATTGTATACGTCTATAACGATATATATCCTAGCCTAACGCAACCTAACATGTCGAATGTAATATTATACAACATTCTGGCGTGTCGTCGCCTGCTTCTCGATGGGGACATTATATACGTCTATAACCTTGTATATACTAACGTAACGCAACCTAACATCTGGGATGTAATATTTTACAATATTGCTGGCATGTCGGTCCCTAAGTCACCGTGGGTACATTATATACGTCTATAACGTTGTATATCCTAACCTAACGCAACCTAACATCTGGGATGTAATATTTTACAACATTCCTGGCATGTCGGTCCCTACTTCTCGGTGGAAACAATGTATACGTCTATAACGACATATATCCTAGCCTAAGGCAACCCAACATGTAGAATGTAATATTTTACAACATTCCTGGCGTGTCGTCGCCTACTTCTGGATGGGGACATTATATACATCTATAACGTTATATATCCTAACCTAAGGGAACCTAACATCTCGGGTGTAATATTTTACAACATTCCTGTCATGTCGTCTCCTGCATCTCGATGGGGACATTATATACGTCTATAACGTTGAATATCCTAACCTAAAGCAACCTAACATCTGGGATGTAATATTTTACAACATTCCTGGCATGTCGGTCCCTACTTCTCGGTGGAAACAATGTATACGTCTATAACGACATATATCCTAGCCTAACGCAACCCAACATGTAGAATGTAATATTTTACAACATTCCTGGCGTGTCGTCGCCTACTTCTGGATGGGGACATTATATACATCTATAACGTTATATATCCTTACCTAAGGGAACCTAACATCTCGGGTGTAATATTTTACAACATTCCTGGCGTGTCGTCGCCTACTTCTCGATGGGGACATTATATACATCTATAACGTTGTATATTCTAACCTAACGCAACCTAACATCTGGGATTTAATATTTTAGAACATTCCTGGCATGTAGGTCCCTACTTCTCGGTGGGAACATTCTATACGTCTATAACGTTGTATATCCTAACCTAAGGGAACCTAACATCTCGGGTGTAATATTTTAGAACATTCCTGACGCGTCGGTCGCTATTTCTCGGTGGGAACATTATATACGTCTATAACGTTATATATCCTAGCCTACGGCAACCTAACTTGTCGAATGTAATATTTGACAACATTCCTGGCGTGTCGTCGCCTACTTCTCGATGGGGACATTATATACGTCTATAACGTTGAATATCCTAACCTAAAGCAACCTAACATCTGGGATGTAATATTTTACAAGATCCCTGGCATGTCGGTCCCCACGTCTCGGTGGGAACATTATATACGTCTATAACGATATAAATCATAACCTAAAGCAACCTAGCATCTCGGATGTAATATTTTACAACATTCCTGGCTTGTCGGTCCCTACATCTCGGTGGGAACATTATATACGTCTATAACGATATATATCCTAACCTAAGGCAACCTAACATCTCGGATGTAATATTTTACAACATTCCTGGCGCTTCGGCTGCTACTTTTCGGTGTGAACATTATATACGTCTATAACGTTACATATCCTAACGTATGGCAACATAACATCTCGGATGTTATATTTTACAACATTCCTGCCGAGTCCTCGCCTGCTTCTCGATGGGGACTTTATATACGTCTACAACGTTGTATATCCTAACCTAATGCAACCTAACATCTGGGATGGAAAAATTTATAACATTCCTGGCATGTCGGTCCCTACGTCTCGGTGGGAACGTTATATACGTCTATAACGATATATATCCTAATCTAAGGCAACCTAACATCTCGGATGTAGTATTTTACAACATTCCTGGCGGGTCGGCCCCTTCTTCTCGGTGGGAACATTATATAGGTCTACAGCGTAGTATAACCTAACCTAACCCATTTAGCCCCTCGCTGGTAATGTTTTTCAGAATCCAGTTCGTGTCGTCCCGTACGTCTCGGTGGGAACATTGTATGCGTCTATAACGTTATATATCCTAACCTAAGGCAACCTAACATCTCGGATGTAGTATTTTACAACATTCCTGGCGGGCTGAACCTACTTCTCGGTGGGAACATTATATAAGTCGATAACGTAATATAACCTAAAATAACCTATCTAGCCCCTCGGCGGTAATGTTTTACAGAATCCCGTTCGTGTCGTCCCGTAAGTCTCGGTGCGCACATTATATAAGTCTATAACGTTATATATCCTAACCTAAGGCAACTTAACATCTCGAATGTAGTATTTTACAACATTCCAGGCGTGTCGGCCCCTACTTCTCGGTGGGCACATAATATACGTCTATATCGTAATATAACCTAACCTAAACCCATTTTGCACTTCGGTGATTATGTTTTACAGAATCCCGGTCGTGTTGGCTCATACTGCTCGTTGGGGACATTAGATACGTCTATAACGTTATATATCCTAACCTAAGACAACCTAACATCTCGGATGTAGTATTTTACAACATTCCTGGCGGGCTGAACCTACTTCTCGGTGGGAACATTATATAAGTCTATATAGTAATATAACCCAACCTAACCCATCTAGACCCTCGCTGGTAATGTTTCACAGAATTCCGTTCGTGTTGCCCCGTACGTCACGGTGCGGACATTATATACGTCTATAACATTATATATCCTCACCTAAGGCAACCTAACATCTCGGATGTAGTATTTTCCAAAATACCTGGCGGGTTGGCCCCTACTTCTCGGTAGGAACATTATATACGTCTATAACGTAATATAACCTAACCTAACCCATCTAGCCCCTCGGCGGTAATATTTTACAGAATCCCGTTCGTGTCCGCCGTACGTCACGGTGCGGTCATTATATACGTCTATAACGTTATATACCCTAACCTAACGCAACCTAACATCTCTAACGTAGTGTTTTACAACATTCCAGGCGGGTCGGCACCTACTTCTCGGTGGACACATTATATACGTCTATATCGCAATATTACCTAACCTAACCCATCTAGCCCCTCGCTGGTAATGTTTTACAGAATCCAGTTCGTGTCGTCCCGTACGTCTCGGTGGGGACAGTATATCTGTCTATAACGTTATATATCCTAACCTAAGGCAACTTAACATCTCGAATGTAGTATTTTACAACATTCCAGGCGTGTCGGCCCCTACTTCTCGGTGGGCACATTATATACGTCTATATCGCAATATAACCTAACCTAACCCATCTATACCCTCGCTGGTAATGTTTCACAGAATCCCGTTCGTGTCGCCCCGAACGTCACGGTGCGGACATTATATACGTCTATAACGTTATATATGCTAACCTAAGGCAACCTAACATCCCGGATATAGTAGTTTCCAAAATACCTGGCGGGTCGGCCCCTACTTCTCGGTGGGAACATTATATACGTCTATAACGTAATATAACCTAACCTAACCCATCTAGCCCCTCGCTGGTAATGTTTTACAGAATCCCGGTCGTGTCGGCCCGTAGTTCTCGGTGGGGACACTATATGTGTCTAGAACGTTATATATCCTAACCTAAGGCAACCTAACATCTCGGATGTAGTATTTTACAACATTCCTGGCGGGTCGGCCCCTACTTTTCGGTGGGAACATTATATAGGTGTACAACGTAGTATAACCTAACCTATCCCATCTAGCCCCTCACTGGTAATGCTTTACAGTATCCAGTTCGTGTCGTCACGTACGTCTCGGTGGGGACATTGTATGCGTCTATAACGATATATATCCTAACCTATGGCAACCTAACATCTCGGATGTAGTATTTTACAACACTCCTGGCGGGGCGGAACCTACTTCTCGGTGGGAACATTATATACGTCTATATCGCAATATAACCTGACCTAACCCATCTATACCCTCGCTGGTAATGTTTCACAGAATCCCGTTCGTGTCGCCCCGTACGTCACGGTGCGGACATTATATACGTCTATAACGTTATATATGCTAACCAAAGGCAACTTAACATCTCGGAAATAGTATTTTCCAAAATACCTGGCGGGTCGGCCCCTTCTTCTCGGCGGGAACATTATATAGGTCTACAACGTAGTATAACCTAACCTAACCCATTTAGCCCCTCGCTGGTAATGTTTTTCGGAATCCAGTTCGTGTCGTCCCGTACGTCTCGGTGGGAACATTGTATGCGTCTATAACGTTATATATCCTAACCTAAGGCAACCTAACATATCGGATGTAGTATTTTACAACATTCCTGGCGGGCTGAACCTACTTCTCGGTGGGAACATTATATAAGTCTATATCGTAATATAACCTAACCTAACCCATCTAGACCATCGCTGGTAATGTTTCACAGAATTCCGTTCGTGTCGCCCCGTACGTCACGGTGCGGACATCATATACGTCTATAACATTATATATCCTCACCTAAGGCAACCTAACATCTCGGATGTAGTATTTTCCAAAATACCTGGCGGGTTGGCCCGTACTTCTCGGTAGGAACATTATATACGTCTATAACGTAATATAACCTAACCTAACCCATCTAGCTCCTCGGCGGTAATGTTTTACAGAATCCCGTTCGTGTCGTCCCGTACGTCTCGGTGCGGACATTATAAAAGTCTATAACGTTATATATCCTAACCTAAGGCAACCTAACATCTCGAATGTAGTATTTTACGACATTCCACTCGGGTCGGCCCCTAATTCTCGTTGGGTACATTATGTACGTCTACAGCGTAATATTACCTAACCTAACCCATCTAGGCCCTCGCTGGTAATGTTTTACAGAATCCAGTTCGTGTCGTCCCGTACGTCTCGGTGGGGACATTGTATGCGTCTATAACGTTATATATGCTAACCAAAGGCAACCTAACATCTCGGATATAGTATTTTCCAAAATACCTGGCGGGACGGCCCCTACTTCTCGGTGGGAACATTATATACGTCTATAACGTAATATAACCTAACCTAACCCATCTAGCCCCTCGCTGGCAATGTTTTACAGAATCCCGGTCGTGTCGGCCCGTACTACTCGGTGGGAACATTGTATGCGTCTATAACGTTATATATCCTAACCTAAGGCAACCTAACATCTCGGATGTAGTATTGTACAACATTCCTGGCGGGCTGAATGTACTTCTCGGTGGGAACATTATATAAGTCGATAACGTAATATAACCTAAAATAACCTATCTAGCCCCTCGGCTGTAATGTTTTACAGAATCCCGTTCGTGTCGTCCCGTAAGTCTCGGTGCGGACATTATATAAGTCTATAACGTTATATATCCTAACCTAAGGCAACTTAACATCTCGAATGTAGTATTTTACAACATTCCAGGCGTGTCGGCCCCTACTTCTCGGTGGGCACATAATATACATCTATATCGTAATATAACCTAACCTAAACCCATTTTGCACTTCGGTGATTATGTTTTACAGAATCCCGGTCGTGTTGGCTCATACTGCTCGTTGGGGACATTAGATACGTCTATAACGTTATATATCCTAACCTAAGGCAACCTAACATCTCGGATGTAGTATTTTACAACATTCCTGGCGGGCTGAACCTACTTCTCGGTGGGAACATTATATAAGTCTATATCGTAATATAACCTAACCTAACCCATCTAGACCCTCGCTGGTAAAGTTTCACAGAATTCCGTTCGTGTCGCCCCGTACGTCACGGTGCGGACATCATATACGTCTATAACATTATATATCCTCACCCAAGGCAACCTAACATCTCGGATGTAGTATTTTCCAAAATACCTGGCGGGTTGGCCCCTACTTCTCGGTAGGAACATTATATACGTCTATAACGTAATATAACCTAACCTAACCCATCTAGCCCCTCGGCGGTAATGTTTTACAGAATCCCGTTCGTGTCGTCCCGTACGTCTCGGTGCGGACATTATATAAGTCTATAACGTTATATATCCTAACCTAAGGCAACCTAACATCTCGAATGTAGTATTTTCCAAAATACCTGGCGGGTCGGCCCCTACTACTCGGTGGGAACATTATATACGTCTATAACGTAATATAACCTAACCTAACCCATCTAGCCCCTCGGCGGTAATGTTTTACAGAATCCCGTTCGTGTCGTCCCGTACGTCTCGGTGCGGACATTATATAAGTCTATAACGTTATATATCCTAACCTAAGGCAACCTAACATCTCGAATGTAGTATTTTACAACATTCCAGGCGGTTCGGCCCCTACTTCTCGGTGGACACATTATATACGTCTATATCGCAATATTACCTAACCTAACCCATCTAGCCCCTCGCTGGTAATGTTTTACAGAATCCAGTTCGTGTCGTCCCGTACGTCTCGGTGGGGACAGTATATATGTCTATAACGTTATATATCCTAACCTAAGGCAACTTAACATCTCGAATGTAGTATTTTACAACATTCCAGGCGTGTCGGCCCCTACTGCTCGGTGGGCACATTATATACGTCCATATCGTAATATTACCTAACCTAACCCATCTAGCCCCTCGCTGGTAATGTTTTACAGAATCCCGTTCGGGTTGGTTCATACTTCTCGGTGGGGACATTATATACGTCTATGACATTGTATATCCCACCCGAGGGCAACCTAACATCTCGAATGTAGTATTTCACAACATTCCTGGCGCGTCGGCCCCACTTCTCGGTAGGGACATTATATAAGTCTATATCGCAATATAACCTAACCTAACCCATCTATACCCTCTCTGGTAATGTTTCACAGAATCCCGTTCGTGTCGCCCCGAACGTCACGGTGCGGACATTATATACGTCTATAACGTTATATATGCTAACCTAAGGCAACCTAACATCCCGGATATAGTAGTTTCCAAAATACTTGGCGGGTCGGCCCCTACTTCTCGGTGGGAACATTATATACGTCTATAACGTAATATAACCTAACCTATCCCATCTAGCCCCTCGCTGGTAATGTTTTACAGAATCCCGGTCGTGTCGGCCCGTACTTCTCGGTGGGTACATTATATGTGTCTAGAACCTTATATATCCTAACCTAAGGCAACCTAACATCTCGGATGTAGTATTTTACAACATTCCTGGCGGGTCGGCCCCTACTTCTCGGTGGGAACATTATATAGGTCTACAACGTAGTATAACCTAACCTAACCCATCTAGCCCCTCGCTGGTAATGCTTTACAGTATCCAGTTCGTGTCGTCACGTACGTCTCGGTGGGGACATTGTATGCGTCTATAACGATATATATCCTAACCTAAGGCAACCTAACATCTCGGATGTAGTATTTTACAACACTCCTGGCGGGGCGGAACCTACTTCTCGGTGGGAACATTATATACGTCTATATCGCAATATAACCTGACCTAACCCATCTATACCCTCGCTGGTAATGTTTCACAGAATCCCGTTCGTGTCGCCCCGTACGTCACGGTGCGGACATTATATACGTCTATAACGTTATATATGCTAACCAAAGGCAACTTAACATCTCGGAAATACTATTTTCCAAAATACCTGGCGGGTCGGCCCCTTCTTCTCGGTGGGAACATTATGTAGGTCTACAACGTAGTATAACCTAACCTAACCCATTTAGCCCCTCGCTGGTAATGTTTTTCAGAATCCAGTTCGTGTCGTCCCGTACGTCTCGGTGGGAACATTGTATGCGTCAATAACTTTATATATCCTAACCTAAGGCAACCTAACATATTGGATGTAGTATTTTACAACATTCCTGGCGGGCTGAACCTACTTCTCGGTGGGAACATTATATAAGTCTATATCGTAATATAACCTAACCTAACCCATCTAGACCCTCGCTGGTAATGCTTTACAGAATCCAGTTCGTGTCGTCCCGTACGTCTCGGTGGGGACATTGTATGCGTCTATAACGATATTTATCCTAACCTAGGGCAACCTAACATCTCGGATTTATTATTTTACAACATTCCTGGCGCGTCGGCCCCTACTTCTCGGTAGGAACATTATATACGTCTATAACGTAATATAACCTAACCTAACCCATCTAGCCCCTCGGCGGTAATATTTTACAGAATCCCGTTCGTGTCCGCCGTACGTCACGGTGCGGTCATTATATACGTCTATAACGTTATATACCCTAACCTAACGCAACCTAACATCTCTAACGTAGTGTTTTACAACATTCCAGGCGGGTCGGCACCTACTTCTCGGTGGACACATTATATACGTCTATATCGCAATATTACCTAACCTAACCCATCTAGCCCCTCGCTGGTAATGTTTTACAGAATCCAGTTCGTGTCGTCCCGTACGTCTCGGTGGGGACAGTATATCTGTCTATAACGTTATATATCCTAACCTAAGGCAACTTAACATCTCGAATGTAGTATTTTACAACATTCCAGGCGTGTCGGCCCCTACTTCTCGGTGGGCACATTATATACGTCTATATCGCAATATAACCTAACCTAACCCATCTATACCCTCGCTGGTAATGTTTCACAGAATCCCGTTCGTGTCGCCCCGAACGTCACGGTGCGGACATTATATACGTCTATAACGTTATATATGCTAACCTAAGGCAACCTAACATCCCGGATATAGTAGTTTCCAAAATACCTGGCGGGTCGGCCCCTACTTCTCGGTGGGAACATTATATACGTCTATAACGTAATATAACCTAACCTAACCCATCTAGCCCCTCGCTGGTAATGTTTTACAGAATCCCGGTCGTGTCGGCCCGTAGTTCTCGGTGGGGACACTATATGTGTCTAGAACGTTATATATCCTAACCTAAGGCAACCTAACATCTCGGATGTAGTATTTTACAACATTCCTGGCGGGTCGGCCCCTACTTTTCGGTGGGAACATTATATAGGTGTACAACGTAGTATAACCTAACCTATCCCATCTAGCCCCTCACTGGTAATGCTTTACAGTATCCAGTTCGTGTCGTCACGTACGTCTCGGTGGGGACATTGTATGCGTCTATAACGATATATATCCTAACCTATGGCAACCTAACATCTCGGATGTAGTATTTTACAACACTCCTGGCGGGGCGGAACCTACTTCTCGGTGGGAACATTATATACGTCTATATCGCAATATAACCTGACCTAACCCATCTATACCCTCGCTGGTAATGTTTCACAGAATCCCGTTCGTGTCGCCCCGTACGTCACGGTGCGGACATTATATACGTCTATAACGTTATATATGCTAACCAAAGGCAACTTAACATCTCGGAAATAGTATTTTCCAAAATACCTGGCGGGTCGGCCCCTTCTTCTCGGCGGGAACATTATATAGGTCTACAACGTAGTATAACCTAACCTAACCCATTTAGCCCCTCGCTGGTAATGTTTTTCGGAATCCAGTTCGTGTCGTCCCGTACGTCTCGGTGGGAACATTGTATGCGTCTATAACGTTATATATCCTAACCTAAGGCAACCTAACATATCGGATGTAGTATTTTACAACATTCCTGGCGGGCTGAACCTACTTCTCGGTGGGAACATTATATAAGTCTATATCGTAATATAACCTAACCTAACCCATCTAGACCATCGCTGGTAATGTTTCACAGAATTCCGTTCGTGTCGCCCCGTACGTCACGGTGCGGACATCATATACGTCTATAACATTATATATCCTCACCTAAGGCAACCTAACATCTCGGATGTAGTATTTTCCAAAATACCTGGCGGGTTGGCCCGTACTTCTCGGTAGGAACATTATATACGTCTATAACGTAATATAACCTAACCTAACCCATCTAGCTCCTCGGCGGTAATGTTTTACAGAATCCCGTTCGTGTCGTCCCGTACGTCTCGGTGCGGACATTATAAAAGTCTATAACGTTATATATCCTAACCTAAGGCAACCTAACATCTCGAATGTAGTATTTTACGACATTCCACTCGGGTCGGCCCCTAATTCTCGTTGGGTACATTATGTACGTCTACAGCGTAATATTACCTAACCTAACCCATCTAGGCCCTCGCTGGTAATGTTTTACAGAATCCAGTTCGTGTCGTCCCGTACGTCTCGGTGGGGACATTGTATGCGTCTATAACGTTATATATGCTAACCAAAGGCAACCTAACATCTCGGATATAGTATTTTCCAAAATACCTGGCGGGACGGCCCCTACTTCTCGGTGGGAACATTATATACGTCTATAACGTAATATAACCTAACCTAACCCATCTAGCCCCTCGCTGGCAATGTTTTACAGAATCCCGGTCGTGTCGGCCCGTACTACTCGGTGGGAACATTGTATGCGTCTATAACGTTATATATCCTAACCTAAGGCAACCTAACATCTCGGATGTAGTATTGTACAACATTCCTGGCGGGCTGAATGTACTTCTCGGTGGGAACATTATATAAGTCGATAACGTAATATAACCTAAAATAACCTATCTAGCCCCTCGGCTGTAATGTTTTACAGAATCCCGTTCGTGTCGTCCCGTAAGTCTCGGTGCGGACATTATATAAGTCTATAACGTTATATATCCTAACCTAAGGCAACTTAACATCTCGAATGTAGTATTTTACAACATTCCAGGCGTGTCGGCCCCTACTTCTCGGTGGGCACATAATATACATCTATATCGTAATATAACCTAACCTAAACCCATTTTGCACTTCGGTGATTATGTTTTACAGAATCCCGGTCGTGTTGGCTCATACTGCTCGTTGGGGACATTAGATACGTCTATAACGTTATATATCCTAACCTAAGGCAACCTAACATCTCGGATGTAGTATTTTACAACATTCCTGGCGGGCTGAACCTACTTCTCGGTGGGAACATTATATAAGTCTATATCGTAATATAACCTAACCTAACCCATCTAGACCCTCGCTGGTAAAGTTTCACAGAATTCCGTTCGTGTCGCCCCGTACGTCACGGTGCGGACATCATATACGTCTATAACATTATATATCCTCACCCAAGGCAACCTAACATCTCGGATGTAGTATTTTCCAAAATACCTGGCGGGTTGGCCCCTACTTCTCGGTAGGAACATTATATACGTCTATAACGTAATATAACCTAACCTAACCCATCTAGCCCCTCGGCGGTAATGTTTTACAGAATCCCGTTCGTGTCGTCCCGTACGTCTCGGTGCGGACATTATATAAGTCTATAACGTTATATATCCTAACCTAAGGCAACCTAACATCTCGAATGTAGTATTTTCCAAAATACCTGGCGGGTCGGCCCCTACTACTCGGTGGGAACATTATATACGTCTATAACGTAATATAACCTAACCTAACCCATCTAGCCCCTCGGCGGTAATGTTTTACAGAATCCCGTTCGTGTCGTCCCGTACGTCTCGGTGCGGACATTATATAAGTCTATAACGTTATATATCCTAACCTAAGGCAACCTAACATCTCGAATGTAGTATTTTACAACATTCCAGGCGGTTCGGCCCCTACTTCTCGGTGGACACATTATATACGTCTATATCGCAATATTACCTAACCTAACCCATCTAGCCCCTCGCTGGTAATGTTTTACAGAATCCAGTTCGTGTCGTCCCGTACGTCTCGGTGGGGACAGTATATATGTCTATAACGTTATATATCCTAACCTAAGGCAACTTAACATCTCGAATGTAGTATTTTACAACATTCCAGGCGTGTCGGCCCCTACTGCTCGGTGGGCACATTATATACGTCCATATCGTAATATTACCTAACCTAACCCATCTAGCCCCTCGCTGGTAATGTTTTACAGAATCCCGTTCGGGTTGGTTCATACTTCTCGGTGGGGACATTATATACGTCTATGACATTGTATATCCCACCCGAGGGCAACCTAACATCTCGAATGTAGTATTTCACAACATTCCTGGCGCGTCGGCCCCACTTCTCGGTAGGGACATTATATAAGTCTATATCGCAATATAACCTAACCTAACCCATCTATACCCTCTCTGGTAATGTTTCACAGAATCCCGTTCGTGTCGCCCCGAACGTCACGGTGCGGACATTATATACGTCTATAACGTTATATATGCTAACCTAAGGCAACCTAACATCCCGGATATAGTAGTTTCCAAAATACTTGGCGGGTCGGCCCCTACTTCTCGGTGGGAACATTATATACGTCTATAACGTAATATAACCTAACCTATCCCATCTAGCCCCTCGCTGGTAATGTTTTACAGAATCCCGGTCGTGTCGGCCCGTACTTCTCGGTGGGTACATTATATGTGTCTAGAACCTTATATATCCTAACCTAAGGCAACCTAACATCTCGGATGTAGTATTTTACAACATTCCTGGCGGGTCGGCCCCTACTTCTCGGTGGGAACATTATATAGGTCTACAACGTAGTATAACCTAACCTAACCCATCTAGCCCCTCGCTGGTAATGCTTTACAGTATCCAGTTCGTGTCGTCACGTACGTCTCGGTGGGGACATTGTATGCGTCTATAACGATATATATCCTAACCTAAGGCAACCTAACATCTCGGATGTAGTATTTTACAACACTCCTGGCGGGGCGGAACCTACTTCTCGGTGGGAACATTATATACGTCTATATCGCAATATAACCTGACCTAACCCATCTATACCCTCGCTGGTAATGTTTCACAGAATCCCGTTCGTGTCGCCCCGTACGTCACGGTGCGGACATTATATACGTCTATAACGTTATATATGCTAACCAAAGGCAACTTAACATCTCGGAAATACTATTTTCCAAAATACCTGGCGGGTCGGCCCCTTCTTCTCGGTGGGAACATTATGTAGGTCTACAACGTAGTATAACCTAACCTAACCCATTTAGCCCCTCGCTGGTAATGTTTTTCAGAATCCAGTTCGTGTCGTCCCGTACGTCTCGGTGGGAACATTGTATGCGTCAATAACTTTATATATCCTAACCTAAGGCAACCTAACATATTGGATGTAGTATTTTACAACATTCCTGGCGGGCTGAACCTACTTCTCGGTGGGAACATTATATAAGTCTATATCGTAATATAACCTAACCTAACCCATCTAGACCCTCGCTGGTAATGCTTTACAGAATCCAGTTCGTGTCGTCCCGTACGTCTCGGTGGGGACATTGTATGCGTCTATAACGATATTTATCCTAACCTAGGGCAACCTAACATCTCGGATTTATTATTTTACAACATTCCTGGCGCGTCGGCCCCTACTTCTCGGTAGGAACATTATATACGTCTACAACGTAGTATAACCTAACCTAACCCATCTAGCCCCTCGCTGGTAATGTTTTACAGAATCCCGTTCGTGTCGCCCCGTACGTCACGGTGCGGACATTATATACGTCTATAACGTTATATATGCTAACCAAAGGCAACTTAACATCTCGGATATAGTATTTTCCAAAATACCTGGCGGGTCGGCCCCTACTTCTCGGTGGGAACATTATATACGTCTATAACGTAATATAACCTAACCTAACCCATCTAGCCCCTCGCTGGTAATGCTTTACAGAATCCAGTTCGTGTCGTCCCGTACGTCTCGGTGGGGACATTGTATGCGTCTATAACGATATATATCCTAACCTAAGGCAACCTAACACCTCGGATGTAGTATTTTACAACATTCCTGGCGTGGCCGAACCTACTTCTCGGTGGGAACAATATATAAGTCTATATCGTAATATAATCTAACCTAACCCATCTAGACCCTCGCTGGTAATGTTTTACTGAATCCCGTTCGTGTCGCCCCGTACGTCACGGTGCGGACATTATATAGATATATAACGTTATATATCCTAACCTAAGGCAACCTAACATCTCACATGTAGTATTTTATAACATTCCTGACGCGTCGACCCCTATTTCTCGGTGGGAATATTATATACGTCTATGACGTTATATATCCTAGCCTAAGGCGACCTACCATGTCGAATGTAATATTTTACAACACTCCTGGCGTGTCGTCGCCTACTTCTGGATGAGGACATTATATACATCTATAACTTTGTATATCCTAACCTAAGGCAACCTAACATCTCGGATGTAATATTTGACAACATTCCTGGCATGTCGGTCCCAACATCTCGGTGGGAACATTCTATACGTCTATAACGTTGTATATCCTAACCTAAGGGAACCTAACATTTCGGGTGTAATATTTTACAACATTCCTGACGCTTCGGCCCCTATTTCTCGGTTGGAACATTATATACGTCTATAACGCTATATATCCTAACCTAAGGCAACCTAACATCTCTACCGTACAATTTTACAACATTCCTGGCATGCAAGTACCTATATTTCTGTGGTAACATTATATACGTCTATAACGTTATATATCCTAGCCTATGGCAACCTAACATATCGGGTGTAATATTTTACAATATTCCTGGCACGTCGGCCCCTACTCCTCGGTGGGAACATTATATACGTCTATAACGCTATATATCCTAGCCTAAGGCAACCTGACATGTCGAATGTAATATTTTACAACATACCTGGCGCGTCGGCACCTACTTCTCGTTGGGAACAATATATAAGTCAATAACGTTATATATCCTAACCTAAGGCAACCTAACATCTGGGATGTAATATTTAACTACATTCCTGGCACGCCGGGCCCTACTTCTCGGTGGGAACATTATATACGTCTATAACGCTATATCTCCTAGCCTAAGGCAACCTAATCTTTCGAATGTAATATTTTATAACATTCCTGGCTAGTCGGCCCCCACTTCTCGGTGGGAACATTATATACGTCTATAACGCTATATATCCTAGCCTAGGGTAACCTAACATGTAGAGCGTAATATTTTACAACATTCCTGGCTCGTCGGCTCCTACTTCTCGGTGGGAACATTATATACGTCTATAACGTTATATATCCTAGCCTGAGGCAATCCTAACATGTCGATTGTAATATTTTACAACATTCCTGGCATGTCGGCTCCTACTTCTCGGTGGGAACAGTATATACATCTATAACGTTATATATCCTAGCCTAAGGCAACCTAACATCTAAGATGTAATATTTTACAACATTCCTGGCGCGCTGGCCCCTACTTCTCGGTGGGAACATTATATACGTCTATAACGCTATATATCCTAGACTAAGACAAGCTAACGTGTCGAATGTAATATTTTACAACATTCCTGGCGCTTCGGCACCTACTTCTCGGTGGGAATATTATATACGTCTATAAAGCTACATATCCTAGCTTAAGGCAACCTAACATGTCGAATGTAATATTTTACAACATTCCTGGCGCGTTGGCCCCTACTTACGGTGGGAACATTATATAAGTCAATAACGTAATATATCCTAAACTAAGGCAACCTATCATCTCTACCGTAATAATTTACTACATTCCTGGCATGCAAGTGCCTAGTTCTCTATGGTAACATTATATACGTCTATAACGTTATATATCCTAACCTAATGCAACCTAACATCTCGGATGTAATATTTTACAACATTCCTGGCATGTCGGGCCCTACTTCTCGGTGGGAACATTGTATACGTCTATAACGATATATATCCTAGCCTAACGCAACCTAACATGTCGAATGTAATATTATACAACATTCTGGCGTGTCGTCGCCTGCTTCTCGATGGGGACATTATATACGTCTATAACCTTGTATATACTAACGTAACGCAACCTAACATCTGGGATGTAATATTTTACAATATTGCTGGCATGTCGGTCCCTAAGTCACCGTGGGTACATTATATACGTCTATAACGTTGTATATCCTAACCTAACGCAACCTAACATCTGGGATGTAATATTTTAAAACATTCCTGGCATGTCGGTCCCTACGTCTCGGTGGGAACGTTATATACGTCTATAACGATATATATCCTAACCTAAGGGTACCTTACATCTCGGATGTAATAATTTACAACATTCCTGTCATGTCGTCTCCTGCATCTCGATGGGGACATTATATACGTCTATAACGTTGAATATCCTAACCTAAAGCAACCTAACATCTGGGATGTAATATTTTACAACATTCCTGGCTAGTCGGCCCCCACTTCTCGGTGGGAACATTATATACGTCTATAACGCTATATATCCTAGCCTAGGGTAACCTAACATGTAGAGCGTAATATTTTACAACATTCCTGGCTCGTCGGCTCCTACTTCTCGGTGGGAACATTATATACGTCTATAACGTTATATATCCTAGCCTGAGGCAATCCTAACATGTCGATTGTAATATTTTACAACATTCCTGGCATGTCGGCTCCTACTTCTCGGTGGGAACAGTATATACATCTATAACGTTATATATCCTAGCCTAAGGCAACCTAACATCTAAGATGTAATATTTTACAACATTCCTGGCGCGCTGGCCCCTACTTCTCGGTGGGAACATTATATACGTCTATAACGCTATATATCCTAGACTAAGACAAGCTAACGTGTCGAATGTAATATTTTACAACATTCCTGGCGCTTCGGCACCTACTTCTCGGTGGGAATATTATATACGTCTATAAAGCTACATATCCTAGCTTAAGGCAACCTAACATGTCGAATGTAATATTTTACAACATTCCTGGCGCGTTGGCCCCTACTTACGGTGGGAACATTATATAAGTCAATAACGTAATATATCCTAAACTAAGGCAACCTATCATCTCTACCGTAATAATTTACAACATTCCTGGCATGCAAGTGCCTAGTTCTCTATGGTAACATTATATACGTCTATAACGTTATATATCCTAACCTAATGCAACCTAACATCTCGGATGTAATATTTTACTACATTCCTGGCGCGGCGGCACCTACTTCTCGGTGGGAACAGTATATACGTCTAAAACGTTATATATCCTAACCTAAGGCAACCTAACATGCCGAATGTAATATTTTACAACATTCCCGGCGCTTCGGTCCCTACTTCTCTGTGGTACCATTATATACGTCTATAAGGTTATATATCCTAGCCTAAGGCAATCCTAACATGTCGAATGTAATATTTTACAACATTCCTGTCGTGTCGCCGCCTGCTTCTCGATGGGGACATAATATACGTCTACAACGTTGTATA
Source organism: Xylocopa violacea (assembly GCA_963969225.1). Lineage (NCBI taxonomy): Eukaryota > Metazoa > Arthropoda > Insecta > Hymenoptera > Apidae > Xylocopa > Xylocopa violacea. The sequence goes on from CAXAJV010000678.1 coordinate 3,304,402, forward strand.
TTCTAACCTAACGCAACCTAACATCTGGGATGTAATATTTTACAACATTCCTGGCGTGTCGTCGCCTACTTCTGGATGGGGCATTATATACATCTATAACGTCATATATCCTAACCTAAGGGAACCTAACATTTCGGATGTAACATTTTACTACATTCCTGGCACGTCGGCCCCTACTTCTCGGTGGGAACATTGTATACGTCTATAACGCTATATATCCTAGCCCCTGGAAACCTAACATGTTGACTGTAATATTTTACAACATACCTGGCGCGTCGGCACCTACTTCTCTGTGGGAATATTATATACGTCTATAAAGCTATATATCCTAGCTTAAGGCAACCTAACATGTCGAATGTAATATTTTACAACATTCCTGGCGTGTTAACCCGCACTTCTCGGTGAGAACATCATATACGTTTATAGCGATATATATCCTAGCCTAAGGCGACCTAACACGTCGAATGTAATATTTTACATCATTCCTGACGTGTCGGCACGTAGTTCACGGTGGTAACATTATATACGCTTACAACGTTATATATACTAGCCTAAGGCAACCTGACATCTCGGATGTAATATTTGACAACATTTCTCGCGTGTGAGCTCGTACTTCTCGGTGGGAACATCATATAGGTCTGTAACGTTATATATCCTGTCGTAAGGCAACATAACATCTCGGATGTACTATTTTACAACATTCCTGGTGGTTCGTCGCCCGCTTCTCGATGTGGACATTATATACGTCTATAACGTTGAATATCCTAACCTAAAGCAACCTAACATCTGGGATGTAATATTTTACAAGATCCCTGGCATGTCGGTCCCTACTTCTCGGTTGGAACATTGTATACGTCTATAACGATATATATTCTAGCCTAAGGCAACCTAACATGTCAAATGTAATATTTTACAACATTCCTGGCGTGTCGTCGCCTACTTCTCGATGGGGACATTATATACATCTATAACGTTGTATATCCTAACCTAAGGCAACCTAACATCTCGGATGTAATATTTTACAACATTCCTAGCATGTCGGTCCCTACTTCTCGGTGGGAACATTGTATACGTCTATAACGATATATATTCTAGCCTAAAGCAACCTAACATGTCGAATGTAATATTTTACAACATTCCTGTCGTGTCGTCGCCTGCTTCTCGATGGGGACATTATATACGTCTATAACGTTGTATATTCTAACCTAACGCAACCTAACATCTCGGATGTAATATTTTACAACATTCCTGGCGTGTCGTCGCCTACTTCTGGATGGGGACGTTATATACATCTATAACGTCATATATCCTAACCTAAGGGAACCTAACATCTCGGGTATAATATTTTACAACATTCCTGGCGTGTCGTCGCCTACTTCTCGATGGGAACATTATATACGTTTATAACGTTATATATCCTAGCCTAAGGCAACCTAACTTGTAGAATGTAATATTTTACAACATTCCTGGCGTGTCGTCGCCTACTTCTCTATGGGAACATTATATACATCTATAACGTTGTATATCCTAACCTAAGGCAACCTAACATCTCGGATGTAATATTTTACAACATTCCTGGCATGTCGGTCCCTACGTCTCGGTGGGAACGTTATATACGTCTATAACGATATATATCCTAACCTAAGGGAACCATACATCTCGGATGTAATATTTTACAACATTCCTGGCATGTCGGGCCCTACTTCTCGGTGGGAACATTGTATACGTCTATAACGATATATATAGTAGCCTAAGGCAACCTAACGTGTCGAATGTAATATTTTACAACATTCCTGGCGTGTCGTCGCCTACGTCTCGATGGGGACATTATATACATCTATAACGTTGTATATCCTAACCTAAGGCAACCTAACATCTCGGATGTAATATTTTCCAACATTCCTGTCGTGTCGCCGCCTGCTTCTCGATGGGGACATTATATACGTCTATAACGTTGTATATTCTAACCTAACGCAACCTAACATCCGGGATGTTATATTTTACAACATTCCTGGCGTGTCGTCGCCTACTTCTGGATGGGGACATTATATACATCTATAACGTCATATATCCTAACCTAAGGGAACCTAACATCTCGGGTGTAATATTTTACAACATTCCTGGCGTGTCGTCGCCTACTTCTGGATGGGGACGTTATATACATCTATAACGTCATATATCCTAACCTAAGGGAACCTAACATCTCGGGTGTAATATTTTACAACATTCCTGGCGTGTCGTCGCCTACTTCTCGATGGGGACATTATATACATCTATAACGTTGTATATTCTAACCTAACGCAACCTAACATCTGGGATTTAATATTTTAGAACATTCCTGGCATGTAGGTCCCTACTTCTCGGTGGGAACATTCTATACGTCTATAACGTTGTATATCCTAACCTAAGGGAACCTAACATCTCGGGTGTAATATTTTACAACATTCCTGGCGCTTCGGCTGCTACTTTTCGGTAGGAACATTATATACGTCTATAACGTTACATATCCTAGCCTAAGGCAACCTGACATCTCGGATGTAATATTTGACAACATTCCTGGCGTGTTAGCGCGTACTTCTCGGGGTGAACATCATATACGTCTATAACGTTATATATCCTGTCGTAAGGCAACATAACATCTCGGATGTAATATTTTACAACATTCCTGGTGGGTCGTCGCCCGCTTCTCGATGGGGAAATTATATACGTCTATAACGTGGAATATCCTAACCTAAAGCAACCTAACATCTGGGATGTAATATTTTACAAGATCCCTGGCATGTCGGTCCCCACGTCTCGGTGGGAACATTATATACGTCTATAACGATCTATATCATAACTTAAAGCAACCTAACATCTCGGATGTAATATTTCACAACATTCCTGGCATGTCGGACCCTACTTCTCGGTGGAAACAATGTATACGTCTATAACGATACATATCCTAGCCTAAGGCAACCCAACATGTCGAATGTAATATTTTACAACATTCCTGGCGTGTCGTCGCCTACTTCTCGCTGGGGACATTATATACATCTATAACGTTGTACATCCTACCCTAAGGCAACCTAACACCTCGGATGTAATATTTTACAACATTCCTGGCATGTCGGTCCCTACTTCTCGGTGGGAACATTCTATACCTCCATAACGTTGTATATCCTAACCTAAGGGAACCTAACATCTCCGGTGTAATATTTTAGAACATTCTTGACGCGTCAGTCCCTATTTCTCGGTGGGATCATTATATACGTCTATAACGTTATATATCCTAGCCTAAGGCAACCTAACTTGTAGAATGTAATATTTTACAACATTCCTGGCGTGTCGTCGCCTACTTCTCGATGAGGACATTATATACATCTATAACGTTGTATATCCTAACCTAACGCAACCTAACATCTGGGATGTAATATTTTACAACATTCCTGGCATGTCGGTCCCTACGTCTCGGTGGGAACGTTATATACGTCCATAACGATATATATCCTAATCTAAGGGAACCTTACATCTCGGATGTAATATTTTACAACATTCCTGGCATGTCGGGCCCTACTTCTCTGTGGGAACATTGTATACGTCTATAACGATATATATCCTAGCCTAAGGCAACATAACATCTCGGATGTTATATTTTACAACATTCCTGCCGAGTCCTCGCCTGCTTCTCGATGGGGACTTTATATACGTCTATAAAGTTGTATATCCTAACCTAATGCAACCTAACATCTGGGATGTAATATTTTACAACATTCCTGGCATGTCGGTCCCTACGTCTCGGTGGGAACGTTATATACGTCTATAACGATATATATCCTAATCTAAGGGAACCTTACATCTCGGATGTAATATTTTACAATATTCCTGGCATGTCGGGCCCTACTTCTCGGTGGGAACATTGTATACGTCTATAACGATATATATCCTAGCCTAAGGCAACCTAACATGTCGAATGTAATATTTTACAACATTCCTGTCGTGTCGTCGCCTGCTTCTCGATGGGTACATTATATACGTCTATAACGTTGTATATTCTAACCTAACGCAACCTAACATCTGGGATGTAATATTTTACAACATTCCTGGCGTGTCGTCGCCTACTTCTGGATGGGGACATTATATACATCTATAACGTCATATATCCTAGCCTAAGGGAACCTAACATCTCGGGTGTAATATTTTAAAACATTCCTGGCGTGTCGTTGCCTACTTCTCGATGGGGACATTATATACATCTATAACGTTGTATATCCTAACCTAAGGCAACCTAACATATCGGATGTAATATTTTACAACATTCTGGCGTGTCGTCGCCTGCTTCTCCATGGGGACATTATATACGTCTATAACCTTGTATATACTAACCTAACGCAACCTAGCATCTGGGATGTAATATTTTACAACATTCCTGGCGTGTCGTCGCCTACTTCTGGATGGGGACATTATATACATCTATAACGTCATATATTCTAACCTAAGGGAACCTAACATCTCGGGTGTAATATTTTACAACATTCCTGTCGTCTCGTCGCCTGCTTCTCGATGGGGACATTATATACATCTATAACGTCATATATCCTAACCTAAGGGAACCTAACAACTCGGGTGTAATATTTTAGAACATTCCTGACGCGTCAGTCCCTATTTCTCGGTGGGAACATTATATACGTCTATAACGTTATATATCCTAGCCTAAGGCAACCTAACTTGTGGAATGTAATATTTTACAACATTCCTGGCGTGTCGTCGCCTACTTCTCGATGGGGACAATATATACATCTATAACGTTGTATATCCTAACCTAAGGCAACCTAACATCTCGGATGTAATATTTTACAACATTCTGGCGTGTCGTCGCCTGCTTCTCGATGGGGACATTATATACGTCTATAACCTTGTATATACTAACCTAACGCAACCTAACATCTGGGATGTAATATTTTACATCATTCCTGGTGGGTCGTCGCCCGCTTCTCGATGGGGACATTATATACGTCTATAACGTTGAATATCCTAACCTAAAGCAACCTAACTTCTGGGATGTAATATTTTACAAGATCCCTGGCATGTCGGTCCCCACGTCTCGGTGGGAACATTATATACGTCTATAACGATATATATCCTAACCTAAGGCAACCTAACATCTCGGATGTAATATTTTACAACATTCCTGGCATGTCGGTCCCTACTTCTCGGTGGAAACAATGTATACGTCTATAACGATACATATCCTAGCCTAAGGCAACCCAACATGTCGAATGTAATATTTTACAACATTCCTGGCGTGTCGTCGCCTACTTCTCGCTGGGGACATTATATACATCTATAACGTTGTACATCCTACCCTAAGGCAACCTAACACCTCGGATGTAATATTTTACAACATTCCTGGCATGTCGGTCCCTACTTCTCGGTGGGAACATTCTATACCTCCATAACGTTGTATATCCTAACCTAAGGGAACCTAACATCTCCGGTGTAATATTTTAGAACATTCTTGACGCGTCAGTCCCTATTTCTCGGTGGGATCATTATATACGTCTATAACGTTATATATCCTAGCCTAAGGCAACCTAACTTGTAGAATGTAATATTTCACAACATTCCTGGCGTGTCGTCGCCTACTTCTCGATGAGGACATTATATACATCTATAACGTTGTATATCCTAACCTAACGCAACCTAATATCTGGGATGTAATATTTTACAACATTCCTGTCATGTCGTCTCCTGCATCTCGATGGGGACATTATATACGTCTATAACGATATATATCCTAACCTAAGGCAACCTAACATCTCGGATGTAATATTTTACAACATTCCTGGCGCTTCGGCTGCTACTTTTCGGTGGGAACATTATATACGTCTATAACGTTACATATCCTAACGTATGGCAACATAACATCTCGGATGTTATATTTTAAAACATTCCTGGCGTGTCGTCGCCTGCTTCTCGATGGGGAATTTATGTACGTCTAGAACGTTGTATATCCTAACCTATCGCAACCTAACATCTGGGATGTAATATTTTACAACATTTCTGGCATGTCGGTCCCTACGTCTCCGTGGGTACATTATATACGTCTGTAACGTTGTATATCCTAACCTAGCGCAACCTAACGTCTGGGATGTAATATTTTAAAACATTCCTGGCATGTCGGTCCCTACGTCTCGGTGGGAACATTATATACGTCTATAACGATATATATCCTAACCTAAGGCAACCTAACATGTCGGATGTAATATGTGACAACATTCCTGGCGTGTTAACCCGCACTTCTCGGTGGGAACATCATATACGTCTATAGCGATATATATCCTAGCCTAAGGCGACCTAGCAAGTCGAATGTAATATTTTACATCATTCCTGACGTGTCGGCCCCTATTTCTCGGTGGGAACATTATATACGTCCATAACGTTATATATGCTAGCCTAAGGCAACCTAACATGTCGAATGTAATATTTTACAACATTCCTGACGTGTCGGCCCGTAGTGCAAGGTGGTAACATTATATACGCCTACAACGTTATATATACTAGCCTAAGGCAACCTGACATCTCGGATGTAATATTTGACAACATTCCTGGCGTGTTAGCGCGTACTTCTCGGTGGGAACATCATATACATCTATAACGTTATATATCCTGTCGTAAGGCAACATAACATCTCGGATATATTATTTTACAACATTCCTGGTGGGTCGTCGCCCGCTTCTAGATGGGGACATTATATACGTCTATAACGTTGAATATCCTAACCTAATGCAACCTAACATCTGGGATGTAATATTTTACAACATTCCTGGCATGTCGGTCCCTGCGTCTCGGTGGGAACGTTATTTACGTCTATAACGATATATATCCTAATCTAAGGGAACCTTACATCTCGGATGTAATATTTTACAACATTCCTGGCGTGTCGTCGCCTACTTCTGGATGGGGACATTATATACATCTATAACGTCATATATCCTAGCGTAAGGGAACCTAACATCTCGGGTGTAATATTTTACAACATTCCTGGCGTGTCGTCGCCTACTTCTCGATGGGGACATTATATACATCTATAACGTTGTATATTCTAACCTAACGCAACCTAATATCTGGGATTTAATATTTTAGAACATTCCTGGCATGTAGGTCCCTACTTCTCGGTGGGAACATTCTATACGTCTATAACGTTGTATATCCTAACCTAAGGGAACCTAACATCTCGGGTGTAATATTTTACAACATTGCTGACGCATCGGCCCCTATTTCTCGGTGGGAACATTCTATACGTCTATAACGTTGTATATCCTAACCTAGGGGAACCTAACATCCCGGGGTGTAATATTTTAGAACATTCCTGACGAGTAGGTACCTATTTCTCGGTGGGAACATTATATACGTCTATAACGTTATATATCCTAGCCTACGGCAACCTAACTTGTCGAATGTAATATTTTACAACATTCCTGGCGTGTCGTCGCCTACTTCTCGATGGGGACTTTATATACGTCTATAAAGCTGTATATCCTAACCTAATGCAACCTAACATCTGGGATGTAATATTTTACAACATTCCTGGCATGTCGGTCCCTACGTCTCGGTGGGAACTTTATATACGTCTATAACGATATATATCCTAATCTAAGGGAACCTTACATCTCGGATGTAATATTTTACAACATTCCTGGCATGTCGGGCCCTACTTCTCGGTGGGAACATTGTATACGTCTATAACGATATATATCCTAGCCTAAGGCAACATAACATCTCGGATGTTATATTTTACAACATTCCTGCCGAGTCCTCGCCTGCTTCTCGATGGGGACATTATATACGTCTATAACGTTGTATATTCTAACCTAACGCAACCTAACATCTGGGATGTAATATTTTACAACATTCCTGGCATGTCGGTCCCTACGTCTCCGTGGGTACATTATATACGTCTATAACGTTGTATATCCTAGCCTAAGGCAACCTCACTTGTAGAATGTAATATTTTACAACATTCCTGGCGTGTCGTCGCCTACTTCTCTATGGGAACATTATATACATCTATAACGTTGTATATCCTAACCTAAGGCAACCTAACATCTCGGATGTAATATTTTACAACATTCCTGTCATGTCGGTCCCTACTTCTCGGTGGGAACATTGTATACGTCTATAACGATATATATCCTAGCATAAGGCAACCTAACATGTCGAATGTAATATTTTAAAACATTCCTGTCGTGTCGCCGCCTGCTTCTCGATGGGGACATTATATACATCTGTAACGTTGTATATTCTAACCTAATGCAACCTAACATCTGGGATGTAATATTTTACAACATTCCTGGCGTGTCGTCGCCTACTTCTGGATGGGGACATTATATACATCTATAACGTCATATATCCTAACTTAAGGAACCTAACATCTCGGGTGTAATATTTTACAACATTCCTGGCGTGTCGTCGCCTACTTCTCGATGGGGATATTATATACATCTATAACGTTGTATATCCTAACCTAAGGCAACCTAACATCTCGGATGTAATATTTTACAACATTCTGGCGTGTCGTCGCCTGCTTCTCGATGTGAACATTATATACATCTATAACGTTGTATATCCTAACCTAAGGCAACCTAACATATCGGATGTAATATTTTACAACATTCTGGCGTGTCGTCGCCTGCTTCTCCATGGGGACATTATATACGTCTATAACCTTGTATATACTAACCTAACGCAACCTAGCATCTGGGATGTAATATTTTACAACATTCCTGGCGTGTCGTCGCCTACTTCTGGATGGGGACATTATATACATCTATAACGTCATATATCCTAACCTAAGGGAACCTAACATCTCGGGTGTAATATTTTACAACATTCCTGTCGTCTCGTCGCCTGCTTCTCGATGGGGACATTATATACATCTATAACGTCATATATCCTAACCTAAGGGAACCTAACAACTCGGGTGTAATATTTTAGAACATTCCTGACGCGTCAGTCCCTATTTCTCGGTGGGAACATTATATACGTCTATAACGTTATATATCCTAGCCTAAGGCAACCTAACTTGTGGAATGTAATATTTTACAACATTCCTGGCGTGTCGTCGCCTACTTCTCGATGGGGACAATATATACATCTATAACGTTGTATATCCTAACCTAAGGCAACCTAACAACTCGGATGTAGTATTTTACAACATTCCTGGCATGTCGGTCCCTACTTCGCGGTGGGAACATTGTATACATCTATAACGTTGTATATTCTAACCTAACGCAACCTAACATCTGGGATGTAATATTTTACAACATTCCTGGCGTGTCGTCGCCTACTTCTGGATGGGGACATTATATACATCTATAACGTCATATATCCTAACCTAAGGGAACCTAACATCTCGGGTGTAATATTTTACAACATTCCTGGCGTGTCGTTGCCTACTTCTCGATGGGGACATTATATACATCTATAACGTTGTATATCCTAACCTAAGGCAACCTAACATCTCGGATGTAATATTTTACAACATTCCTGGCATGTCGGGCCCTACTTCTCGGTGGGAACATTGTATACGTCTATAACGATATATATCCTAGCCTAACGCAACCTAACATGTCGAATGTAATATTATACAACATTCTGGCGTGTCGTCGCCTGCTTCTCGATGGGGACATTATATACGTCTATAACCTTGTATATACTAACGTAACGCAACCTAACATCTGGGATGTAATATTTTACAATATTGCTGGCATGTCGGTCCCTAAGTCACCGTGGGTACATTATATACGTCTATAACGTTGTATATCCTAACCTAACGCAACCTAACATCTGGGATGTAATATTTTACAACATTCCTGGCATGTCGGTCCCTACTTCTCGGTGGAAACAATGTATACGTCTATAACGACATATATCCTAGCCTAAGGCAACCCAACATGTAGAATGTAATATTTTACAACATTCCTGGCGTGTCGTCGCCTACTTCTGGATGGGGACATTATATACATCTATAACGTTATATATCCTAACCTAAGGGAACCTAACATCTCGGGTGTAATATTTTACAACATTCCTGTCATGTCGTCTCCTGCATCTCGATGGGGACATTATATACGTCTATAACGTTGAATATCCTAACCTAAAGCAACCTAACATCTGGGATGTAATATTTTACAACATTCCTGGCATGTCGGTCCCTACTTCTCGGTGGAAACAATGTATACGTCTATAACGACATATATCCTAGCCTAACGCAACCCAACATGTAGAATGTAATATTTTACAACATTCCTGGCGTGTCGTCGCCTACTTCTGGATGGGGACATTATATACATCTATAACGTTATATATCCTTACCTAAGGGAACCTAACATCTCGGGTGTAATATTTTACAACATTCCTGGCGTGTCGTCGCCTACTTCTCGATGGGGACATTATATACATCTATAACGTTGTATATTCTAACCTAACGCAACCTAACATCTGGGATTTAATATTTTAGAACATTCCTGGCATGTAGGTCCCTACTTCTCGGTGGGAACATTCTATACGTCTATAACGTTGTATATCCTAACCTAAGGGAACCTAACATCTCGGGTGTAATATTTTAGAACATTCCTGACGCGTCGGTCGCTATTTCTCGGTGGGAACATTATATACGTCTATAACGTTATATATCCTAGCCTACGGCAACCTAACTTGTCGAATGTAATATTTGACAACATTCCTGGCGTGTCGTCGCCTACTTCTCGATGGGGACATTATATACGTCTATAACGTTGAATATCCTAACCTAAAGCAACCTAACATCTGGGATGTAATATTTTACAAGATCCCTGGCATGTCGGTCCCCACGTCTCGGTGGGAACATTATATACGTCTATAACGATATAAATCATAACCTAAAGCAACCTAGCATCTCGGATGTAATATTTTACAACATTCCTGGCTTGTCGGTCCCTACATCTCGGTGGGAACATTATATACGTCTATAACGATATATATCCTAACCTAAGGCAACCTAACATCTCGGATGTAATATTTTACAACATTCCTGGCGCTTCGGCTGCTACTTTTCGGTGTGAACATTATATACGTCTATAACGTTACATATCCTAACGTATGGCAACATAACATCTCGGATGTTATATTTTACAACATTCCTGCCGAGTCCTCGCCTGCTTCTCGATGGGGACTTTATATACGTCTACAACGTTGTATATCCTAACCTAATGCAACCTAACATCTGGGATGGAAAAATTTATAACATTCCTGGCATGTCGGTCCCTACGTCTCGGTGGGAACGTTATATACGTCTATAACGATATATATCCTAATCTAAGGCAACCTAACATCTCGGATGTAGTATTTTACAACATTCCTGGCGGGTCGGCCCCTTCTTCTCGGTGGGAACATTATATAGGTCTACAGCGTAGTATAACCTAACCTAACCCATTTAGCCCCTCGCTGGTAATGTTTTTCAGAATCCAGTTCGTGTCGTCCCGTACGTCTCGGTGGGAACATTGTATGCGTCTATAACGTTATATATCCTAACCTAAGGCAACCTAACATCTCGGATGTAGTATTTTACAACATTCCTGGCGGGCTGAACCTACTTCTCGGTGGGAACATTATATAAGTCGATAACGTAATATAACCTAAAATAACCTATCTAGCCCCTCGGCGGTAATGTTTTACAGAATCCCGTTCGTGTCGTCCCGTAAGTCTCGGTGCGCACATTATATAAGTCTATAACGTTATATATCCTAACCTAAGGCAACTTAACATCTCGAATGTAGTATTTTACAACATTCCAGGCGTGTCGGCCCCTACTTCTCGGTGGGCACATAATATACGTCTATATCGTAATATAACCTAACCTAAACCCATTTTGCACTTCGGTGATTATGTTTTACAGAATCCCGGTCGTGTTGGCTCATACTGCTCGTTGGGGACATTAGATACGTCTATAACGTTATATATCCTAACCTAAGACAACCTAACATCTCGGATGTAGTATTTTACAACATTCCTGGCGGGCTGAACCTACTTCTCGGTGGGAACATTATATAAGTCTATATAGTAATATAACCCAACCTAACCCATCTAGACCCTCGCTGGTAATGTTTCACAGAATTCCGTTCGTGTTGCCCCGTACGTCACGGTGCGGACATTATATACGTCTATAACATTATATATCCTCACCTAAGGCAACCTAACATCTCGGATGTAGTATTTTCCAAAATACCTGGCGGGTTGGCCCCTACTTCTCGGTAGGAACATTATATACGTCTATAACGTAATATAACCTAACCTAACCCATCTAGCCCCTCGGCGGTAATATTTTACAGAATCCCGTTCGTGTCCGCCGTACGTCACGGTGCGGTCATTATATACGTCTATAACGTTATATACCCTAACCTAACGCAACCTAACATCTCTAACGTAGTGTTTTACAACATTCCAGGCGGGTCGGCACCTACTTCTCGGTGGACACATTATATACGTCTATATCGCAATATTACCTAACCTAACCCATCTAGCCCCTCGCTGGTAATGTTTTACAGAATCCAGTTCGTGTCGTCCCGTACGTCTCGGTGGGGACAGTATATCTGTCTATAACGTTATATATCCTAACCTAAGGCAACTTAACATCTCGAATGTAGTATTTTACAACATTCCAGGCGTGTCGGCCCCTACTTCTCGGTGGGCACATTATATACGTCTATATCGCAATATAACCTAACCTAACCCATCTATACCCTCGCTGGTAATGTTTCACAGAATCCCGTTCGTGTCGCCCCGAACGTCACGGTGCGGACATTATATACGTCTATAACGTTATATATGCTAACCTAAGGCAACCTAACATCCCGGATATAGTAGTTTCCAAAATACCTGGCGGGTCGGCCCCTACTTCTCGGTGGGAACATTATATACGTCTATAACGTAATATAACCTAACCTAACCCATCTAGCCCCTCGCTGGTAATGTTTTACAGAATCCCGGTCGTGTCGGCCCGTAGTTCTCGGTGGGGACACTATATGTGTCTAGAACGTTATATATCCTAACCTAAGGCAACCTAACATCTCGGATGTAGTATTTTACAACATTCCTGGCGGGTCGGCCCCTACTTTTCGGTGGGAACATTATATAGGTGTACAACGTAGTATAACCTAACCTATCCCATCTAGCCCCTCACTGGTAATGCTTTACAGTATCCAGTTCGTGTCGTCACGTACGTCTCGGTGGGGACATTGTATGCGTCTATAACGATATATATCCTAACCTATGGCAACCTAACATCTCGGATGTAGTATTTTACAACACTCCTGGCGGGGCGGAACCTACTTCTCGGTGGGAACATTATATACGTCTATATCGCAATATAACCTGACCTAACCCATCTATACCCTCGCTGGTAATGTTTCACAGAATCCCGTTCGTGTCGCCCCGTACGTCACGGTGCGGACATTATATACGTCTATAACGTTATATATGCTAACCAAAGGCAACTTAACATCTCGGAAATAGTATTTTCCAAAATACCTGGCGGGTCGGCCCCTTCTTCTCGGCGGGAACATTATATAGGTCTACAACGTAGTATAACCTAACCTAACCCATTTAGCCCCTCGCTGGTAATGTTTTTCGGAATCCAGTTCGTGTCGTCCCGTACGTCTCGGTGGGAACATTGTATGCGTCTATAACGTTATATATCCTAACCTAAGGCAACCTAACATATCGGATGTAGTATTTTACAACATTCCTGGCGGGCTGAACCTACTTCTCGGTGGGAACATTATATAAGTCTATATCGTAATATAACCTAACCTAACCCATCTAGACCATCGCTGGTAATGTTTCACAGAATTCCGTTCGTGTCGCCCCGTACGTCACGGTGCGGACATCATATACGTCTATAACATTATATATCCTCACCTAAGGCAACCTAACATCTCGGATGTAGTATTTTCCAAAATACCTGGCGGGTTGGCCCGTACTTCTCGGTAGGAACATTATATACGTCTATAACGTAATATAACCTAACCTAACCCATCTAGCTCCTCGGCGGTAATGTTTTACAGAATCCCGTTCGTGTCGTCCCGTACGTCTCGGTGCGGACATTATAAAAGTCTATAACGTTATATATCCTAACCTAAGGCAACCTAACATCTCGAATGTAGTATTTTACGACATTCCACTCGGGTCGGCCCCTAATTCTCGTTGGGTACATTATGTACGTCTACAGCGTAATATTACCTAACCTAACCCATCTAGGCCCTCGCTGGTAATGTTTTACAGAATCCAGTTCGTGTCGTCCCGTACGTCTCGGTGGGGACATTGTATGCGTCTATAACGTTATATATGCTAACCAAAGGCAACCTAACATCTCGGATATAGTATTTTCCAAAATACCTGGCGGGACGGCCCCTACTTCTCGGTGGGAACATTATATACGTCTATAACGTAATATAACCTAACCTAACCCATCTAGCCCCTCGCTGGCAATGTTTTACAGAATCCCGGTCGTGTCGGCCCGTACTACTCGGTGGGAACATTGTATGCGTCTATAACGTTATATATCCTAACCTAAGGCAACCTAACATCTCGGATGTAGTATTGTACAACATTCCTGGCGGGCTGAATGTACTTCTCGGTGGGAACATTATATAAGTCGATAACGTAATATAACCTAAAATAACCTATCTAGCCCCTCGGCTGTAATGTTTTACAGAATCCCGTTCGTGTCGTCCCGTAAGTCTCGGTGCGGACATTATATAAGTCTATAACGTTATATATCCTAACCTAAGGCAACTTAACATCTCGAATGTAGTATTTTACAACATTCCAGGCGTGTCGGCCCCTACTTCTCGGTGGGCACATAATATACATCTATATCGTAATATAACCTAACCTAAACCCATTTTGCACTTCGGTGATTATGTTTTACAGAATCCCGGTCGTGTTGGCTCATACTGCTCGTTGGGGACATTAGATACGTCTATAACGTTATATATCCTAACCTAAGGCAACCTAACATCTCGGATGTAGTATTTTACAACATTCCTGGCGGGCTGAACCTACTTCTCGGTGGGAACATTATATAAGTCTATATCGTAATATAACCTAACCTAACCCATCTAGACCCTCGCTGGTAAAGTTTCACAGAATTCCGTTCGTGTCGCCCCGTACGTCACGGTGCGGACATCATATACGTCTATAACATTATATATCCTCACCCAAGGCAACCTAACATCTCGGATGTAGTATTTTCCAAAATACCTGGCGGGTTGGCCCCTACTTCTCGGTAGGAACATTATATACGTCTATAACGTAATATAACCTAACCTAACCCATCTAGCCCCTCGGCGGTAATGTTTTACAGAATCCCGTTCGTGTCGTCCCGTACGTCTCGGTGCGGACATTATATAAGTCTATAACGTTATATATCCTAACCTAAGGCAACCTAACATCTCGAATGTAGTATTTTCCAAAATACCTGGCGGGTCGGCCCCTACTACTCGGTGGGAACATTATATACGTCTATAACGTAATATAACCTAACCTAACCCATCTAGCCCCTCGGCGGTAATGTTTTACAGAATCCCGTTCGTGTCGTCCCGTACGTCTCGGTGCGGACATTATATAAGTCTATAACGTTATATATCCTAACCTAAGGCAACCTAACATCTCGAATGTAGTATTTTACAACATTCCAGGCGGTTCGGCCCCTACTTCTCGGTGGACACATTATATACGTCTATATCGCAATATTACCTAACCTAACCCATCTAGCCCCTCGCTGGTAATGTTTTACAGAATCCAGTTCGTGTCGTCCCGTACGTCTCGGTGGGGACAGTATATATGTCTATAACGTTATATATCCTAACCTAAGGCAACTTAACATCTCGAATGTAGTATTTTACAACATTCCAGGCGTGTCGGCCCCTACTGCTCGGTGGGCACATTATATACGTCCATATCGTAATATTACCTAACCTAACCCATCTAGCCCCTCGCTGGTAATGTTTTACAGAATCCCGTTCGGGTTGGTTCATACTTCTCGGTGGGGACATTATATACGTCTATGACATTGTATATCCCACCCGAGGGCAACCTAACATCTCGAATGTAGTATTTCACAACATTCCTGGCGCGTCGGCCCCACTTCTCGGTAGGGACATTATATAAGTCTATATCGCAATATAACCTAACCTAACCCATCTATACCCTCGCTGGTAATGTTTCACAGAATCCCGTTCGTGTCGCCCCGTACGTCACGGTGCGGACATTATATAGATATATAACGTTATATATCCTAACCTAAGGCAACCTAACATCTCACATGTAGTATTTTACAACATTCCTGACGCGTCGACCCCTATTTCTCGGTGGGAATATTATATACGTCTATGACGTTATATATCCTAGCCTAAGGCGACCTACCATGTCGAATGTAATATTTTACAACACTCCTGGCGTGCCGTCGCCTACTTCTGGATG
This sequence comes from Xylocopa violacea, assembly GCA_963969225.1. Lineage (NCBI taxonomy): Eukaryota > Metazoa > Arthropoda > Insecta > Hymenoptera > Apidae > Xylocopa > Xylocopa violacea. Next base: position 3,320,905 of record CAXAJV010000678.1, read on the forward strand.
AGGACATTATATACATCTATAACTTTGTATATCCTAACCTAAGGCAACCTAACATCTCGGATGTAATATTTGACAACATTCCTGGCATGTCGGTCCCAACATCTCGGTGGGAACATTCTATACGTCTATAACGTTGTATATCCTAACCTAAGGGAACCTAACATTTCGGGTGTAATATTTTACAACATTCCTGACGCGTCGGCCCCTATTTCTCGGTTGGAACATTATATACGTCTATAACGCTATATATCCTAACCTAAGGCAACCTAACATCTCTACCGTACAATTTTACAACATTCCTGGCATGCAAGTACCTATATTTCTGTGGTAACATTATATACGTCTATAACGTTATATATCCTAGCCTATGGCAACCTAACATATCGGGTGTAATATTTTACAATATTCCTGGCACGTCGGCCCCTACTCCTCGGTGGGAACATTATATACGTCTATAACGCTATATATCCTAGCCTAAGGCAACCTGACATGTCGAATGTAATATTTTACAACATACCTGGCGCGTCGGCACCTACTTCTCGTTGGGAACAATATATAAGTCAATAACGTTATATATCCTAACCTAAGGCAACCTAACATCTGGGATGTAATATTTAACTACATTCCTGGCACGCCGGGCCCTACTTCTCGGTGGGAACATTATATACGTCTATAACGCTATATCTCCTAGCCTAAGGCAACCTAATCTTTCGAATGTAATATTTTATAACATTCCTGGCTAGTCGGCCCCCACTTCTCGGTGGGAACATTATATACGTCTATAACGCTATATATCCTAGCCTAGGGTAACCTAACATGTAGAGCGTAATATTTTACAACATTCCTGGCTCGTCGGCTCCTACTTCTCGGTGGGAACATTATATACGTCTATAACGTTATATATCCTAGCCTGAGGCAATCCTAACATGTCGATTGTAATATTTTACAACATTCCTGGCATGTCGGCTCCTACTTCTCGGTGGGAACAGTATATACATCTATAACGTTATATATCCTAGCCTAAGGCAACCTAACATCTAAGATGTAATATTTTACAACATTCCTGGCGCGCTGGCCCCTACTTCTCGGTGGGAACATTATATACGTCTATAACGCTATATATCCTAGACTAAGACAAGCTAACGTGTCGAATGTAATATTTTACAACATTCCTGGCGCTTCGGCACCTACTTCTCGGTGGGAATATTATATACGTCTATAAAGCTACATATCCTAGCTTAAGGCAACCTAACATGTCGAATGTAATATTTTACAACATTCCTGGCGCGTTGGCCCCTACTTACGGTGGGAACATTATATAAGTCAATAACGTAATATATCCTAAACTAAGGCAACCTATCATCTCTACCGTAATAATTTACTACATTCCTGGCATGCAAGTGCCTAGTTCTCTATGGTAACATTATATACGTCTATAACGTTATATATCCTAACCTAATGCAACCTAACATCTCGGATGTAATATTTTACAACATTCCTGGCATGTCGGGCCCTACTTCTCGGTGGGAACATTGTATACGTCTATAACGATATATATCCTAGCCTAACGCAACCTAACATGTCGAATGTAATATTATACAACATTCTGGCGTGTCGTCGCCTGCTTCTCGATGGGGACATTATATACGTCTATAACCTTGTATATACTAACGTAACGCAACCTAACATCTGGGATGTAATATTTTACAATATTGCTGGCATGTCGGTCCCTAAGTCACCGTGGGTACATTATATACGTCTATAACGTTGTATATCCTAACCTAACGCAACCTAACATCTGGGATGTAATATTTTAAAACATTCCTGGCATGTCGGTCCCTACGTCTCGGTGGGAACGTTATATACGTCTATAACGATATATATCCTAACCTAAGGGTACCTTACATCTCGGATGTAATATTTTACAACATTCCTGTCATGTCGTCTCCTGCATCTCGATGGGGACATTATATACGTCTATAACGTTGAATATCCTAACCTAAAGCAACCTAACATCTGGGATGTAATATTTTACAACATTCCTGGCTAGTCGGCCCCCACTTCTCGGTGGGAACATTATATACGTCTATAACGCTATATATCCTAGCCTAGGGTAACCTAACATGTAGAGCGTAATATTTTACAACATTCCTGGCTCGTCGGCTCCTACTTCTCGGTGGGAACATTATATACGTCTATAACGTTATATATCCTAGCCTGAGGCAATCCTAACATGTCGATTGTAATATTTTACAACATTCCTGGCATGTCGGCTCCTACTTCTCGGTGGGAACAGTATATACATCTATAACGTTATATATCCTAGCCTAAGGCAACCTAACATCTAAGATGTAATATTTTACAACATTCCTGGCGCGCTGGCCCCTACTTCTCGGTGGGAACATTATATACGTCTATAACGCTATATATCCTAGACTAAGACAAGCTAACGTGTCGAATGTAATATTTTACAACATTCCTGGCGCTTCGGCACCTACTTCTCGGTGGGAATATTATATACGTCTATAAAGCTACATATCCTAGCTTAAGGCAACCTAACATGTCGAATGTAATATTTTACAACATTCCTGGCGCGTTGGCCCCTACTTACGGTGGGAACATTATATAAGTCAATAACGTAATATATCCTAAACTAAGGCAACCTATCATCTCTACCGTAATAATTTACAACATTCCTGGCATGCAAGTGCCTAGTTCTCTATGGTAACATTATATACGTCTATAACGTTATATATCCTAACCTAATGCAACCTAACATCTCGGATGTAATATTTTACTACATTCCTGGCGCGGCGGCACCTACTTCTCGGTGGGAACAGTATATACGTCTAAAACGTTATATATCCTAACCTAAGGCAACCTAACATGCCGAATGTAATATTTTACAACATTCCCGGCGCTTCGGTCCCTACTTCTCTGTGGTACCATTATATACGTCTATAAGGTTATATATCCTAGCCTAAGGCAATCCTAACATGTCGAATGTAATATTTTACAACATTCCTGTCGTGTCGCCGCCTGCTTCTCGATGGGGACATAATATACGTCTACAACGTTGTATATTCTAACCTAACGCAACCTAACATCTGGGATGTAATATTTTACAACATTCCTGGCGTGTCGTCGCCTACTTCTGGATGGGGCATTATATACATCTATAACGTCATATATCCTAACCTAAGGGAACCTAACATTTCGGATGTAACATTTTACTACATTCCTGGCACGTCGGCCCCTACTTCTCGGTGGGAACATTGTATACGTCTATAACGCTATATATCCTAGCCCCTGGAAACCTAACATGTTGACTGTAATATTTTACAACATACCTGGCGCGTCGGCACCTACTTCTCTGTGGGAATATTATATACGTCTATAAAGCTATATATCCTAGCTTAAGGCAACCTAACATGTCGAATGTAATATTTTACAACATTCCTGGCGTGTTAACCCGCACTTCTCGGTGAGAACATCATATACGTTTATAGCGATATATATCCTAGCCTAAGGCGACCTAACACGTCGAATGTAATATTTTACATCATTCCTGACGTGTCGGCACGTAGTTCACGGTGGTAACATTATATACGCTTACAACGTTATATATACTAGCCTAAGGCAACCTGACATCTCGGATGTAATATTTGACAACATTTCTCGCGTGTGAGCTCGTACTTCTCGGTGGGAACATCATATAGGTCTGTAACGTTATATATCCTGTCGTAAGGCAACATAACATCTCGGATGTACTATTTTACAACATTCCTGGTGGTTCGTCGCCCGCTTCTCGATGTGGACATTATATACGTCTATAACGTTGAATATCCTAACCTAAAGCAACCTAACATCTGGGATGTAATATTTTACAAGATCCCTGGCATGTCGGTCCCTACTTCTCGGTTGGAACATTGTATACGTCTATAACGATATATATTCTAGCCTAAGGCAACCTAACATGTCAAATGTAATATTTTACAACATTCCTGGCGTGTCGTCGCCTACTTCTCGATGGGGACATTATATACATCTATAACGTTGTATATCCTAACCTAAGGCAACCTAACATCTCGGATGTAATATTTTACAACATTCCTGGCATGTCGGTCCCTACTTCTCGGTGGGAACATTGTATACGTCTATAACGATATATATTCTAGCCTAAGGCAACCTAACATGTCAAATGTAATATTTTACAACATTCCTGGCATGTCGGTCCCTACTTCTCGGTGGAAACAATGTATACGTCTATAACGATATATATCCTAGCCTAAGGCAACCCAACATGTAGAATGTAATATTTTACAACATTCCTGGCGTGTCGTCGCCTACTTCTGGATGGGGACATTATATACATCTATAACGTCATATATCCTAACCTAAGGGAACCTAACATCTCGGGTGTAATATTTTACAACATTCCTGGCGTGTCGTCGCCTACTTCTCGATGGGGACATTATATACATCTATAACGTTGTATATCCTAACCTAAGGCAACCTAACATCTCGGATGTAATATTTTACAACATTCCTGGCATGTCGGTCCCTACTTCTCGGTGGGAACATTGTATACGTCTATAACGATATATATTCTAGCCTAAGGCAACCTAACATGTCAAATGTAATATTTTACAACATTCCTGGCATGTCGGTCCCTACTTCTCGGTGGAAACAATGTATACGTCTATAACGATATATATCCTAGCCTAAGGCAACCCAACATGTAGAATGTAATATTTTACAACATTCCTGGCGTGTCGTCGCCTACTTCTGGATGGGGACATTATATACATCTATAACGTCATATATCCTAACCTAAGGGAACCTAACATCTCGGATGTAATATTTTACAACATTCCTGGCATGTCGGGCCCTACTTCTCGGTGGGAACATTGTATACGTCTATAACGATATATATCCTAGCCTAAGGCAGCCTGACATGTCGAATGTGATATTTTACAACATTCCTGTCGTGTCGTCGCCTGCTTCTCGATGGAGACATTATATACTTCTATAACGTTGTATATTCTAACCTAACGCAACCTAACATCTGGGATGTAATATTTCACAACATTCCTGGCGTGTCGTCGCCTACTTCTGGATGGGGACATTATATACATCTATAACGTCATATATCCTAACCTAAGGGAACCTAACATCTCGGGTGTAATATTTTACAACATTCCTGGCGTGTCGTCGCCTACTTCTCGATGGGGACATTATATACATCTATAACGTTGTATATCCTAACCTAAGGCAACCTAACATCTCGGATGTAATATTTTACAACATTCTGGCGTGTCGTCGCCTACTTCTCGATGGGGACATTATATACGTCTATAACCTTGTATATACTAACCTAACGCAACCTAACATCTGGGATTTAATATTTTACAACATTCCTGGCATGTCGGACCCTACGTCTCCGTGGGTACATTACATACGTCTATAACGTTGTATACCCTAACCTAACGCAACCTAACATCTGGGATGTAACATTTTAAAACATTCCTGGCATGTCGGTCCCTACGTCTCGGTGGGAACATTATATACGTCTATAACGATATATATCCTAACCTAAGGCAACCTAACATCTCGGATGTAATATTTTACAACATTCCTGGCGCTTCGGCTGCCACTTTTCGGTGTGAACATTATATACATCTATAACGTCATATATCCTAACGTAAGGGAACCTAACATCTCGGGTGTAATATTTTACAACATTCCTGGCGTGTCGTCGCCTACTTCGCGTTGGGGACATTATATACATCTATAACGTTGTATATCCTAACCTAAGGCAACCTAACATCTCGGATGTAATATTTTACAACATTCTGGCGTGTCGTCGCCTACTTCTCGACGGGGACATTATATACGTCTATAACGTTGTATATCCTAACCTAAGGCAACCTAATATCTCGGATGTAATATTTTACAGCTTTCCTGGCATGTCGGTCCCTACTTCTCGGTGGGAACATTATATACGTCTATAACGATATATATTCTAGCCTAAGGCAACCTAACATGTCGAATGTAATATTTTACAATATTCCTGGCGTGTCGTCGCCTACTTCTCGATGGGGATATTATATACGTCTATAACGTTGTATATCCTAACCTAAGGCAACCTAACATCTCGGATGTAATATTTTACAACATTCTGGCGTGTCGTCGCCTGCTTCTCGATGGGAACATTATATACGTCTATAACCTTGTATATACTAACCTAACGCAACCTAACATCTGGGATGTAATATTTTACAGCATTCCTGGCATGTCGGTCCCTACGTCTCGGTGGGAACATTATATACGTCCATAACGATATATATCCTAACCTAAGGCAACCTAACATCTCGGATGTAATATTTTACAACATTCCTGGCGCTTCGGCTGCTACTTTTCGGTGGGAACATTATATACGTTTATAACGTTATATATCCAAGCCTACGGCAACCTAACATCTCGGATGTAATATTTCACAACATTCCTGGCGTGTTAACCCGCACTTCTCGGTGGGAATATCATATACGTCTATAGCGATATATATCCTAGCCTAAGGCGACCTAACATGTCGAATGTAATATTTTACATCATTCCTGACGTGTCGGCCCGTAGTTCACGGTGGTAACATTATATACGCCTACAACGTTATATATACTAGCCTAAGGCAACCTAACATCTCGGATGTAATATTATACAACATTCCTGGCATGTCGGTCCCTACTTCTCGGTTGGAACATTGTATATGTCTATAACGATATATAACCTAGCCTAAGGCAACCTAACATGTCGAATGTAATATTTTACAACATTCCTGTCGTGTCGTCGCCTGCTTCTCGATGGGGACATTATATACGTCTATAACGTTGAATATCCTAACCTAAAGCAACCTAACATCTGGGATGTAATATTTTACAAGATCCCTGGTAAGTCGGTCCCCACGTCTCCGTGGGAACATTATATACGTCTATAACGATATATATCATAACCTAAAGCAACCTAACATTTCGGATGTAATATTTTACAACATTCCTGGCATGTCGGTCCCTACTTCTCGGTGGAAACAATGTATACGTCTATAACGATATATATCCTAGCCTAAGGCAACCCAACATGTAGAATGTAATATTTTACAACAATCCTGGCGTGTCGTCGCCTACTTCTCGATGGGGACATTATATACATCTATAACGTTGTATATCCTAACCTAAGGCAACCTAACATCTCGGATGTAATATTATACAACATTCCTGGCATGTCGGTCCCTACTTCTCGGTGGGAACATCGTATACGTCTATAACGGTATATAACGTAGCCTAAGGCAACCTAACATGTCGAATGTAATATTTTACAACATTCCTGTCGTGTCGTCGCTTGCTTCTCGATGGGGACATTATATACGTCTATAACGTTGTATATTCTAACCTAACGCAACCTAACATCTGGGATGTAATATTTTACAACATTCCTGGCGTGTCGTCGCCTACTTCTGGATGGAGACATTATATACATCTATAACGTCATATATCCTAACCTAAGGGAACCTAACATCTCGGGTGTAATATCTTACAACATGCCTGACGCGTCGGCCGCTATTTCTCGGTGGGAATATTGTATACGTCTATAACGTTATATATCCTAGCCTAAGGCAACCTAACATCTCGGATGTAATATTTCACAACGTTCCTGGCGTGTTAACACGCACTTCTCGGTGGGAATATCATATACGTCTATAGCGATATATATCCTAGCCTAAGGCGACCTAACATGTCGAATGTAATATTTTACATCATTCCTGACGTGTCGGCCCGTAGTTCACGGTGGTAAAATTATATACGCCTACAACGTTATATATACTAGCCTAAGGCAACCTGACATCTCGGATGTAATATTTGACAACATTTCTGGCGTGTGAGCGCGTACTTCTCGGTGGGAACATCATATACGTCTGTAACGTTATATATCCCGTCGTAAGGCAACATAACATCTGGGATGTAATATTTTACAACATTCCTGGTGGGTCGTCGCCCGATTCTCGATGGGGACATTATATACGTCTATAACGTTGAATATCCTAACCTAAAGCAACCTAACATCTGGGATGTAATATTTTACAAGATCCCTGGCATGTCGGTCCCCACGTCTCGGTGGGAACATTATATACGTCTATAACGATATATATCATAACCTAAAGCAACCTAACATCTCGTATGTAATATTTTACAACATTCCTGGTATGTCGGTCCCTACTTCTCGGTGGAAACAATGTATACGTCTATAACGATATATATCCTAGTCTAAGGCAACCCAACATGTAGAATGTAATATTTTGCAACATTCCTGGCGTGTCGTCGCCTACTTCTCTATGGAAACATTATATACATCTATAACGTTGTATATCCTAACCTAAGGCGACCTAACATCTCGGATGTAATATTTTACAACATTCCTGTCATGTCGGTCCCTACTTCTCCGTGGGAACATTGTATACATCTATAGCGATGTATATCCTAGCATAAGGCAACCTAACATGTCGAATGTAATATTTTACAACATTCCTGTCGTGTCGCCGCCTGCTTCTCGATGGGGACATTATATACGTCTACAACGTTGTATATTCTAACCTAACGCAACCTAACATCTGGGATGTAATATTTTACAACATTCCTGGCATGTCGGTCCCTACGTCTCCGTGGGTACATTATATACGTCTATAACGTTGTATATCCTAACCTAAAGCAACCTAACATCTGGGATGTAATATTTTAAAACATTCCTGGCATGTCGGTCCCTACGTCTCGGTGGGAACATTATATACGTCTATAACGATATATATCCTAACCTAAGGCAACCTAACATCTCGGATGTAATATTTTACAACATTCCTGTCGTGTCGTCGCCTGCTTCTCGATGGGGACATTCTATACGTCTATAACGTTGTATATCCTAACCTAAGGGAACCTAACATCTCGGGTGTAATATTTTATAACATTCCTGACGCGTCAGTTCCTATTTCTCGGTGGGAACATTATATACGTCTATAACGTTATATATCCTAGCCTAAGGCAACCTCACTTGTAGAATGTAATATTTTACAACATTCCTGGCATGTCGTCGCCTACTTCTCTATGGGAACATTATATACATCTATAACGTTGTATATCCTAACCTAAGGCAACCTAACATCTCGGATGTAATATTTTACAACATTCCTGTCATGTCGGTCCCTACTTCTCGGTGGGAACATTGTATACGTCTATAACGATATATATCCTAGCATAAAGCAACCTAACATGTCAAATGTAATATTTTACAACATTCCTGTCGTGTCGCCGCCTGCTTCTCGATGGGGACATTATATACGTCTATAACGTTGTATATTCTAACCTAACGCAACCTAACATCTGGGATGTAATATTTTACAACATTCCCGGCGTGTCGTCGCCTACTTCTCTATGGGAACATTATATACATCTATAACGTCATATATCCTAACCTAAGGGAACCTAATATCTCGGGTGTAATATTTTACAACATTCCTGGCGTGTCGTCGCCTACTTCTCGATGGGGATATTACATACATCTATAACGTTGTACATCCTAACCTAGGGCAACCTAACATCTCGGATGTAATATTTTACAACATTCTGGCGTGTCGTCGCCTGCTTCTCGATGGGAACATTATATACGTCTATAACCTTGTATATACTAACCTAACGCAACCTAACATATGGGATGTAATATTTTACAACATTCCTGGTATGTCGGTCCCTACGTCTCCGTGGGTACATTATATACGTCTATAACGTTGTATATCCTAACCTAACGCAACCTAACATCTGGGATGTAATATTTTAAAACATTCCTGGCATGTCGGTCCCTACGTCTCGGTGGGAACATTATATACGTCTATAACGATATATATCCTAACCTAAGGCAACCTAACATCTGGGATGTAATATTTTACAACATTCCTGGCGTGTCGTCGCCTGCTTCTCGATGGGGACTTTATGTACGTCTAGAACGTTGTATATCCTAACCTAACGCAACCTAACATCTGGGATGTAATATTTTACAACATTCCTGGCATGTCGGTCCCTGCGTCTCGGTGGGAACGTTATATACGTCTATAACGGTATATATCCTAACCTAAGGGAACCCTACATCTCGGATGTAATATTTTACAACATTCCTGGCATGTCGGTCCCTACTTGTCGGTGGAAACAATGTATACGTCTATAACGATATATATCCTAGCCTAAGGCAACCCAACATGTAGAATGTAATATTTTACAACATTCCTGGCGTGTCGTCGTCTACTTCTAGATGGGGACATTATATACATCTATAACGTTGTATATTCTAACCTAACGCAACCTAACATCTGGGATGTAATATTTCACAACGTTCCTGGCGTGTTAACCCGCACTTCTCGGTGGGAATATCATATACGTCTATAGCGATATATATCCTAGCCTAAGGCGACCTAACATGTCGAATGTAATATTTTACATCATTCCTGACGTGTCGGCCCGTAGTTCACGGTGGTAAAATTATATACGCCTACAACGTTATATATATTAGCCTAAGGCAACCTGACATCTCGGGTGTAATATTTGACAACATTTCTGGCGTGTGAGCGCGTACTTCTCGGTGGGAACATCATATACGTCTGTAACGTTATATATCCCGTCGTAAGGCAACATAACATCTGGGATGTAATATTTTACAACATTCCTGGTGGGTCGTCGCCCGATTCTCGATGGGGACATTATATACGTCTATAACGTTGAATATCCTAACCTAAAACAACCTAACATCTGGGATGTAATATTTTACAAGATCCCTGGCATGTCGGTCCCCACGTCTCGGTGGGAACATTATATACGTCTATAACGATATATATCATAACCTAAAGCAACCTAACATCTCGTATGTAATATTTTACAACATTCCTGGCATGTCGGTCCCTACTTCTCGGTGGCAACAATGTATACGTCTATAACGATATATATCCTAGCCTAAGGCAACCCAACATGTAGAATGTAATATTTTACAACATTCCTGGCGTGTCGTCGCCTACTTCTCTATGGGAACATTATATACATCTATAACGTTGAATATCCTAACCTAAGGCGACCTAACATCTCGGATGTAATATTTTACAACATTCCTGTCATGTCGGTCTCTACTTCTCGGTGGGAACATTGTATACGTCTATAACGATATATATCCTAGCCTAAGGCAACCCAACATGTCGAATGTAATATTTTACAACATTCCTGTCGTGTCGTCGCCTGCTTCTCGATGGGGACATTATATACGTCTATAACGTTGTATATCCTAGCCTAAGGCAACCTCACTTGTAGAATGTAATATTTTACAACATTCCTGGCGTGTCGTCGCCTACTTCTCTATGGGAACATTATATACATCTATAACGTTGTATATCCTAACCTAAGGCAACCTAACATCTCGGATGTAATATTTTACAACATTCCTGTCATGTCGGTCCCTACTTCTCGGTGGGAACATTGTATACGTCTATAACGATATATATCCTAGCATAAGGCAACCTAACATGTCGAATGTAATATTTTAAAACATTCCTGTCGTGTCGCCGCCTGCTTCTCGATGGGGACATTATATACATCTGTAACGTTGTATATTCTAACCTAATGCAACCTAACATCTGGGATGTAATATTTTACAACATTCCTGGCGTGTCGTCGCCTACTTCTGGATGGGGACATTATATACATCTATAACGTCATATATCCTAACTTAAGGAACCTAACATCTCGGGTGTAATATTTTACAACATTCCTGGCGTGTCGTCGCCTGCTTCTCGATGGGGATATTATATACATCTATAACGTTGTATATCCTAACCTAAGGCAACCTAACATCTCGGATGTAATATTTTACAACATTTCTGGCATGTCGGTCCGTACTTCTCGGTGGGAAAATCATATACGTCTATAGCGATATATATCCTAACCGAAGGCAACCTAACATCTCGGATGTAATATTTTACAACATTCCTGGCGCGTCGGCTCCTATTTTTCGGTGGGAACATTATATACGTCTATAACGTTATATATCCTAACGTAAGGCAACATAACATCTCGGATGTATTATATTACATCATTCCTGGCGTGTTGTCGCCTGCTTCTCGGGGGGGGACATTATATACGTCTATAACGTTGTATATCCTAACCTAACGAAACCTAACATCTGGGATGTAATATTTTACAACATTCCTGGCGTGTAGTCGCCTGCTTCTCGATGGGGACATTATATACGTCTATAACGCTGTATATCCTAACCTAACGCAACCTAACATCTGGGATTTAATATTTTACATCATTCCTGGCGTGTCGTCGCCTGCTTCTCGATGGGGACATTATATACGTCTATAACGTTGTATATCCTAACCTAACGGAACCTAACATCTCGGATGTAATATTTGGCAACATTCCTGGCGTGTTAGCCCGTACTTCTCGGTGGGAACATTCTATACGTCTATAACGTTGTATATCCTAACCTAAGGGAACCTAACATCTCAGGTGTAATATTTTACAAGATTCCTGACCCGTCGGCCCCTATTTCTCGGTGGGAACATTGTATACGTCTATAACGATATATGACCTAGCCTAAGGCAACCTAACATCTCGGATGTAATATTTTACTACATTCCTGGCATGTCAGTCCCTACGTCTCGCTGGTAACATTATATACGTCTATAACGTTGTATATCCTGACCTAACGCAATCTAACATCTGGGATGTAATATTTTACAACATTCCTGGCATGTCGGTCCCTACGTCTCGGTGGGAACATTATATACGTCTATAACGATATATATCCTAACCTAAGGCAACCTACCATCTCGGATGTAATATTTGACAACATTCCTGGCGTGTTAACCCGCACTTCTCGGTGGGAACATCATATACGTCTATAGCGATATATATCCTAGCCTAAGGCGACCTAACATGTCGAATGTAATATTTTACATCATTCCTGACGTGTCGGCCCCTATTTCTCGGTGGGAACATTATATACGTCTATAACGTTATATATGCTAGCCTAAGGCAACCTAACATGTCGAATGTAATATTTTACAACATTCCTGACGTGTCGGCCCGTAGTGCACGGTGGTAACATTATACACGCCTACAACGTTATATATACTAGCCTAAGACAACCTGACATCTCGGATGTAATATTTGACAACAGTCCTGGCGTGTTAGCGCGTACTTCTCGATGGGGACATTATATACATCTATAACGTTGTATATCCTAACCTAAGGCAACCTGACATCTCGGATGTAATATTTTACAACATTCTGGCGTGTCGTCGCCTGCTTCTCGATGGGGACATTATATACGTCTATAACCTTGTATATACTAACCTAACGCAACCTAACATCTGGGATGTAATATTTTACAATATTCCTGGCATGTCGGTCCCTACGTCTCCGTGGGTACATTATATACGTCTATAACGTTGTATATCCTAACCTAACGCAACCTAACATCTGGGATGTAATATTTTAGAACATTCCTGGCATTTCGGTCCCTACGTCTCGGTGGGAACGTTATATACGTCTATAACGATATATATCCTAACCTAAGGGTACCTTACATCTCGGATGTAATTTTTTACAACATTCCTGGTATGTCGGGCCCTACTTCTCGGTGGGAACATTGTATACGTCTATAACGATATATATCCTAGCCTAAGGCAACCTAACATGAAGGAATGTAATATTTTACAACTTTCCTGGGATGTCGGTCCCTATGTCTCGGTGGGATCATTATATACGTCTATAATGATATATATCCTAACCTAAGGCAACCTAACATCTCGGATGTAATATTTTACAACATTCCTGGCATGTCGGTCACTAGGTCTCGGTGGGAACATTATATACGTCTGTAACGATATATACCCTAACCTAAGGCAACCTAACATCTCGGATTTAATATTTTACAACATTCCTGGCATGTAGGTCCCTACTTCTCGGTGGGAACATTATATACGTCTATAACGTTATATATCCTAGCCTACGGCAACCTAACTTGTCGAATGTAATATTTTACAACATTCTGGCGTGTCGCCGCCTGCTTCTCGATGGGGACATTATATACGTCTATAACGTTGTATATACTAACCTAACGCAACCTAACATCTGGGATGTAATATTTTACAACATTCCTGGCATGTCGGTCCCTACGTCTCCGTGGGTACATTATATACGTCTGTAACGTTGTATATCCTAACCTAACGCAACCTAACGTCTGGGATGTAATATCTTAAAACATTCCTGGCATGTCGGTCCCTACGTCTCGGTGGGAACTTTATATACGTCTATAACGATATATATCCTAACCTAAGGCAACCTAGCATCTCGGATGTAATATTTGACAACATTCCTGGCGTGTTAACCCGCACATCTCGGTGGGAACATCATATACGTCTATAGCGATATATATCCTAGCCTAAGGCGACCTAACATGTCGAATGTAATATTTTACATCATTCCTGACGTGTCGGCCCCTATTTCTCGGTGGGAACATTATATACGTCTATAACGTAACAGAGCCTAACCTATCCCATCTATAGCCTCGCTGGTAATGTTTTACAGAATCCCGTTCGTGTCGTCCCGTACATCACGGCGCGGACATTATATACGTCTATAAGGTTATATATCCTATCCTAAGGCAACCTAACATCTCGGATGTAGTATTTTCCAATATTTCTGGCGGGTCGGTCCCTACTTCTCGGTGGGCACATTATTTACGTCTATAACGTAATATAACTTAACCTAACCCATCTAGCCCCTCGCTGGTAATGTTTTACTGAATCCCGGTCGTGTCGTCCCGTACGTCTCGGTGGGTACATTATTTACGTCTACAACGTTATATATCCTAACCTAGGGCAGCTTAACATCTCGGATGTAGTATTTTCCATCATTCCTGGCGTGTCGGCCGCTACGTCTCGGTGGGCACATTATATGTGTCCATAACGTAATATAACCTAACCTGACCCATCTAGACCCTCGCTGGTAATGTTTTACAGAATCCCGTTCGTGTCGTGCCCTACGTCTCGGTGCGGACATTATATACGTCTATAACGTTATTTTTCCTATCCTAAGGCAACCTAACCTCTCGAATGTAGTATTTTCCAACATTTCTGGGGGGTCGGCCCCTACTTCTCGGTGGGAACATTATATACTTTTATAACGTAATGAAACCTAACCTAACACATCTAGACCTTCGCTGGTAATGTTTTACAGAATCTCGTTCGTGTCGCCCCGTACGTCTCTGTGCGGACATTATATGCGTCTATATTGTTATATATCCTAACCTAAGGCATCCTAACATCTCGGATGTAGTAGTTTCCAACATTCATGGCGGGTCGGCCGCTACTTCTCGGTGGGAACATTATATACGTCTATAACGTAATAGATCCTAACCTAACCCACCTATACCCTCGCTGGTAATGTTTTACAGAATCCCGTTCGTGTCATTCCGTACGTCTTGCGGCGGACATTATATACGTCTATAACGTTATATTTCCTATCCTAAGGCAACCTAACATCTCGAATGTAGTATTTTCCAACATTTCTGGCGGGTCGGTCCCTACATCTCGGTGGGAACATTATAAACCTCTATAACGTAATATAACATAACCTAACCCAGCTAGACCGTCGCTGGTAATGTTTCCCAGAATCCCGTTCGTGTCGTCCCGTACATCACGGCGCGGACATTATATACGTCTATAAGGTTATATATCCTATCCTAAGGCAACCTAACATCTCGGATGTAGTATTTTCCAACATTTCTGGCTGGTCGGCCCCTACTTCTCGGTGGGCACATTATATACGTCTATATCGTAATATAGCCTAACCTAACCAATCTAGATCCTAGCTGGTAATGTTTTACAGAATGCCGTTCGTGTCGTCCTGTACGTCTCGGAGGGCACATTATATACGTCTATAATGAAATATAACCTAACCTAACCCGTCTTGCACCTCGGTGATAATGCTTTACAGTATCCCATCCGTGTCGGACCGTACTTCTCGTTGTGGACATTATATACGTCTAGAACGTTATATAACCCAATCCAGGGCAACCTAACATCCCGAATGTAATATTTTCCTATATTCCTGGCGGGTCCGCCTCTACGTCTCGTTGGGAACATTATATACGTCTATAACCTAATATAACCTAACTTATCCCATCTAGACCCTCGCTGGTAATGTTTTACAGCATCCCGGTCGTGTCGGCCTGTACTTCTCGGTGGGGACACTATGTTCGTCTATAACGTTATATATCCTAACGTAAGGCAACCTAACATGTCGAATGTAATATATCACCACATTCCTGGCACGTGGCCCCTACTTCTCGGTGGGAACATTATATACGTCTATAATGTTACATATCCTAGCCTAAGGCACCCTAACATGTCGAATGTAATATTTTACATCATTCCCGGCACTTCGGCACCTACTTCTCGTGGGGCACGTTATGTACGTCTATATCGCTATATATCCTAGCTTACGGCAACCTAACATGTCGAATGTAATATTTTACAACATTCCCGTCACTTCGGTCCCTACTTCTCTGTGGTAACATTATATACGTCTATAACGTTATATATCATAGCCTGAGGCAACCTAACATCTCGGATGTAATATTTTACTACATACCTGGCACGTCGACCGTTACTTCTCGGTGGGAACATTATATACGTCTATAACGCTATATATCCTAGCCTAAGGCAACCTAACATGTCATATGTAGTATTTTACAACATTCCCGGCGCTTCGGCCCCTACTTCTCGGTGGGAACATTATATACATCTATAACGCTACATATCTTAGCTTAAGGCAACCTAACATCTCGGATGTAATATTTTACAACATTCCTCGCTCGTCGGCCCCTACTTCTCGGTGGGAACATTATATACGTCTATAACGTTATATATCCTAACCTGAGGCATCCTAACTTGTCGAACGTAATATTTTACAACATTCCTGGCTCATCGGCCACTAGTTCTCGGTGGGAACAATATATACGTTTATAACGTTATATATCCTAACCTAAGGCAACCTAACACCTCGGATGTAATGTTTTACAACATTCCTGATGCGTCGGCCCCTACTTCTCGGTGGGAACACTATATACGTCTATAACATTATATATCCTAACCTAAGGCAACCTAACATCTCGGATGTAATATTTTACAACATTCCTGGCGTGTCGGCCCTTAGTTCTCGGAGGGAACATTATACACGTCTACAACGTCATATATCCTAACCTAATGCAACCTAGCATCTCGGATGTAATTTTTTACTACATTCCTGGCTCGTTGCCCCCTACTTCTCGGTGGGAACATTATATACGTATATAGCGTTACATATCCTAGGCTAAGGCAACCTAACATGTCGAATGTAATATTTTACAACATTCCTGTCGAGTCGTGGCCTGCTTCTCGATGGGGACATTATATACGTCTATAACGTTATATATCCTAGCCTAAGGCAACCTAACTCCTCGGATGTAATACTTGACAACATTCCTGGCGTGTTAGCCCGTACTTCTCGGTGGGGACAGCATATACGTCTACAGCGATAAATATCCTAACTGAAGGCAACCTAATATCTCGGATGTAATATTTTACAACATTCCTGGCGCGTCGGCTCCTACTTTTCGGTGGGAACATTATATACGTCTATAACGATATATATCCTAACCTAAGGGAACCTAACATCTCGGGTGTAATATTTTACAACATTCCTGACACGTCGTCGCCTGCTTCTCGATGGGGACATTATATACGTCTATAACGTTGTATATCCTAACCTAAGCAACCTAACATCTGGGATGTAATATTTTACAAGATTCCTGGCATGTCGGTCCCCACGTCTCGGTAGGAACATTATATACGTCTATAACGATATATATCCTAACCTAAGGCAACCTAACATCTCGGATGTAATAGTTGGCAACATTCCTGGCGGGTCGGCCCCAAATTCTCGGTGGGAACATTATATACGTCTATATCGTAATATAACCTAACCTAACCCATCTAGACCCTCGCTGGTAATGTTTTACAGAATCCCGTTCGTGTCGTACCGTACATTTCGGTGCGGACTTTGTATAAGTCTATAACGTTATATATCCTAACCTAAGGCAACCTAACAACTCGAATGTAGTATTTTACCGCTTTCCAGGCGGGTCGGCCCCTACTTCTCGGTGGGTAAATTATATACGTGTATATCGTAATATAGCCTAACCTAACCCATCTAGCTCCTCGGCGGTAATGTTTTACAGAATACCGTTCGTGTCGTCCCGTACGTCTCGGTGCGGACATTGTATAAGTCTATAACGTTATATGTACTAACCTAAGGCAACCTAACATCTGGAATGTAGTATTTTGCAACATTCCTGGCGGGTCGGATCCTAGTTCTGGGTGGGAACATTATATACGTCTATAACGTAACATAACCTAACCTAACCCATTTTGCTCCAGGGTGATAATGTTTTACAGAATCCCGGTCGAGTCTTCCCGTACTTCTCGATGGGGACATTATATACGTCTATAACGTTGTACATTCTAGCCTAAGGCAACCTAACATCTCGAATGTAGTATTTTCCAACATTCCTGGCGGGTCGGCCCCTAATTCTCGGTGGGATCATTATGTACGTCTGTAACGTAATATAACCTAACCTAACCCATCTAGACCTTCGCTGGTAATGTTTTACAGAATCTCGTTCGTGTCGTCCCGTACGACTCGGTGCCGAAATTATATACGTCTATAACGTTATACATCCTAACCTAAGGCAACCTAACATCTCGAATGTAGTATTTTACCACATTCCAGGCGTGTCGGCCCCTACTTCTCGGTGGGAACATTATATAAATCTATATCGTAATATAACCTAACCTAACCCATTTTGCCTCTCGGTGATACGGTTTTACAGAATCCCGTTCGTGTCGTACCGTACGTCTCGGTGCGGACATTGTATAAGTGTATAACGTTATATATCTTAACCTAAGGCAACCTAACAACTCGAATGTAGTATTTTACCAGATTTCAGGCGGATCGGCCCCTACAACTCGGTGGGAACATTATATACGTCTATAATGTAATATAACCTAACCTAACCCATCTAGCCCCTCGGTGGTAATGTTTTACAGAATCCTGATCGTGTCGTCCAGTACGTCTCGGTGCGGACATTATATACGTCTATAACGTTATATATCCTAACCTAAGGCAACCCAACATCTCGAATGTAGTATTTTACAACATTCCAGGCCGTTCGGCCCCTACTTCTCAGTGGGAACATTATATACGTCTGTAACTTTATATATCGCAACCTAAGGCAACCTAACATCTCGGATGTAGTATTTGCCAACATTCCGAGCAGGTCGGCCCCACTTCTCGGTGGGAACATTATATACGTCAATAACGTAATATAACCTAACCTAATCCATCTAGCCCCTCGCTGGTAATGTTTTATAGAATCCCGGTCATGTCGTCCCGTACTTCTCAGTGGGGACACTATATAGATCTCTAACGTTATACATCCTAACCTAAGGCAATCTAACATCTCGAATCTAGTATTTTACAACATTCCATGAGGTTCGGCCCCTACTTCTGAGTGGGAACATTATATACGTCTATATCGTAATATAACCTAACCTAACCCATTTTGCCCCTCGGTGATAATATTTTACAGAATCCCCGTCGTGTCGGCCCGTACTTCTCGGTGGGGACATCATATGCGTCAATAACGTTATATATCCAAACCTAAGGCAACCTAACATATCGGATGTAGTATTTTCCAAAATTCCTGGCGGGTCGGCCCCTACTTCTCGGTGGGCACATTATATACGTCCATAACGTAATATAACACAACCTAACCCATCTAGACTCTCGCTGGTAATGCTTTACAGAATCCCCGTCGTGTCGGCCCAACTTCTCGGTGGGAACATTATATACGTCTATAACATAATATAACCTACCCTAACCCATCTAGCCGCTCGCTGGTAATGTTTTACAGAATCCAGTACCTGTCGTCTCGTTCGTCTCGGTAGGGACATTGTATGCGTCTATAACGTTATATATCCTAACCTAAGGCAACCTAACATCTGGGATGTTGTATTTTACAACATTCCTGGCGGGTCGGCCTCTACTTTTCGGTGGGAACATTATATACGTCTATAACGTTTTATATCCTCACCTAAGGCAAACTAACATCTCGAATGTAGTATTTTACAACATTCCTGGCATGTCGGTCCCTACATCTCGGAGGGAACTTTCTATACGTCTATAACGTTGTATATCCTAACCTAAGGGAACCTAACATCACGGGTGTAATATTTTACAACATTCCTGACGCGATGGGCCCCTATTTCTCGGTGGGAAAATTATATACGTCTATAACGTTATATATCCTAACCGAAAGCAACCTAACATCTCGGATGTAATATTTTACAACATTCCTATCGTGTCGTCGCCTGCTTCTCGATGGGGGTATTATATACGTCTATAACGTTGTATATCCTAACCTAACGCAACCTAACATCTGGTGATGTAATCTTTTACAACATTCCTGTCATCTCGGTCCCTACGCCTCGGTAGGATCATTCTATACGTCTATAACGTTGTATATCCTAACCTAAGGGAACCTAACATCTCGGGTGTAATATTTTACAACATTCCTGACGCGTTGGCCCCTATTTCTCGGTGGGAACATTATATACGTCTATAACGTTATATACTAGCGTAAGGCGACGTAACATCTCGGATGTAATATTTTTCAACATTCCCGGTGTGTCGGCACTTAGTTCTCCGTGGGAACATTATATACGTCTATAACGTTATATATCCTAACCTAAGGCAACCTAACATCTCGGATGTAATATTTTACTACATTCCTGGCACGTCGGCCCCTACTTCTCGGTGGGAATATTATATACGGCTATAACGTAATAGAACCTAATCTAACCCATCTAGACCCTCGCTGGTAATGTTTTACGGAATCCCGTTCGTGTCGCCCCGTACGTCACGGTGCGGACATTATATACGTCTATAACGTTATATATCCTAACCTAAGGCAACCTAATATCTCGAATGTAGTATTTCACAACATTCCTGGCGGGTCAGCCCCACTTCTCGCTGGGAACATTATACACGTCTATAACGTAATATAACCTAACCTAACCCATCTAGCATCTCGCTGGTATTGTATTACAGAATCCCGGTCGTGTCGTCCCGTACGTCTCTGTGCGGACATTATATAAGTCTATAACGTTATATATCCTAACCTAAGGCAACCTAACATCTCGGATGTAGTATTTTACAACATTCCTGGCGGGTCGGCCCCACTTCTCGGTAGGGACATTATATAAGTCTATATCACAAATATAACCAAACCTAACCCATCTAGACCCCCGCTGGTCATGTTTCACAGAATCCCGTTCGTGTCGCCCCGTACCTCACGGTGCGGACATTATATACGTCTATAACGTTATATATCCTAACCTAAGGCAACCTAACATCTCGGATGTAGTATTTTACAACATTCCTGGCGGGGCGGAACCTACTTCTCGGTGTGATCATTATACAAGTCTATATCATAATATAACCTAACCTAACCCATCTAGACCCTCGCTGGTAATGTTTTACAGAATTCCGTTCGTGCCGTCCCGTACGTCTCCGTGCGGACATTATATAAGCCTATAACGTTATATATCCTAACCTAAGGCAACCTAACATCTAGGATGTAATATTTTACAACATTCCTGACGCGTCGACCCCTATTTCTCGGTGGGAAAATTATATACGTCTATAACGTTATATATCCTAGCCTAAGGCAACCTAACATGTCGAAAGTAATATTTTACAAGATTCCTAGCGTGTCGTCGCCTACTTCTCGATGGGGACATTATATACATCTATAACGTTGTATATCCTAATGTAAGGCAACCTAACATCTGGGATGTAATATTTTACAAGATTCCTGGCATGTCGGTCCCCACGTCTCGGTGGGAACATTATATAAGTCTATAACGATATATATCCTAACCTAAATCAACCTAACATCTCGGATGTAATATCTTACAACATTCCTGGCATGTCTGTCCCTATATCTCGGTGAGAACATTATATACGTCTGCAAGGTTATATATCATAACCTAAGGCAACCTAACCTCTCTACCGTAATATTTTACAGCATTCCTGGCGTGACGGCGCCTACTTCGCGATGGGGACATCATATACGTCTATAACGTTGTATATCCTATCCTAAGGCAACCTAACATCTCGGATGTAATATCTTACAACATTCCTGGCATGTCGGTCCCTATATCTCGGTGAGAACATTATATACGTCTGCAAGGTTATATATCATAACCTAAGGCAACCTAACCTCTCTACCGTAATATTTTACAGCATTCCTGGCGTGACGGCGCCTACTTCGCGTTGGGGACATCATATACGTCTATAACGTTGTATATCCTAACCTAAGGCAACCTAACATCTCGGATGTAATAGTTGATAACATTCCTGGCGTGTCGGTGCCTGCTGCTCCATGTGGACATTATATACATCTATAAGGTTGTATATCCTAACCTGAGGCAACCTAACATCTCGGATGTAATATTTTACAACATTCCTGGCATTTCGGTCCCTACATCTCGGTGGGAACATTCTATACGTCTATAACGTTGTATATCCTAACCTAAGCAACCTAACATTTCGAAAGTAATATTTTACAACATTCCGGTCGTGTCGTCGCCTGCTTCTTAATCGGGACATTAGATACGTCTATAACGTTGTATATCCTAACCTAAGGGAACCTAACATCTAGGATGTAATATTTTACAACATTCTGGCGTGTCGTCGCCTGCTTCTCGAAGGGGACATTATATACGTCTATAACGATGTATATCTTAACCTAACGCAACCTAACATCTGGGATGTCATATTTTACAACATTCCTGACGCGTCGGCCCCTATTTCTCGGTGGGAACATTATATACGTCTATCACGTTAATTATCCTAGGCTAAGGCAACCTATCATATCGGACCTCATATTTTACAACTTTCTGGCGTGTCGTCGCCTGCCTCTCGATCGGGACATTAGATACGTCTATAACGTTGTATATCCTAACCTAAGGGAACCTAACATCTAGGATGTAATATTTTACAACATTCTGGCGTGTCGTCGCCTGCTTCTCGATGGGGACATTATATACGTCTATAACGTTGTATATCCTAACCTAACGCAACCTAACATCTGGGATGTAATATTTTACAAGATTCCCGGCATGTCGGTCCCCACGTCTCGGTGGGAACATTATATTAGTCTATAACGATATATATCCTAACCTAAAGCAACGTAACATCTCGGATGTTATATTTTACAACATTCCTGGCATGTCGGTCCCTACATCTCCGTGGGAACTTTCTATACTTCTATAACGTTGTATATCCTAACCTAAGGGAACCCAACATCTCGGGTGTAATATTTTACAACATTCCTGACCAGTCGGCCCCTATTTCTCGGTGGGAACATTCTATACGTCTATAACTTTGTATATCCTAACCTAAGGGAACCTAACATCTCGGATGTAATATTTCACAACATTCCTGGCGTGTCGTCGCCTGCTTCTCGATGGGGACATTATATACGTCTATAACGTTGTATATCCTAACCTAAGGCAACCTAACATCTCGGATGTAATAGTTGATAACATTCCTGGCGTGTCGTCGGCTGCTTCTCCATGTGGACATTATATACATCTATAAGGTTGTATATCCTAACCTAAGGCAACCTAACATCTCGGATGTAATATTTTACAACATTCCTGGCATTTCGGTCCCTACTTCTCGGTGGGAACATTGTATACGTCTATAACGATATATATCGTAGCATAAGGCAACCTAACATATCGGATGTAATATTTGGCAAAATTAATGGCGCGTCGTCGCCTGCTTCTCGGTGGGAAAATTCTATATGTCTATAACGTTGTATATCCTAACCTAAGGCAACCTAACATCTCGGATGTATTATTTTACAACATTCCTGGCATGTCGGTACCTACTTCTCGGTGGTAACATTATATACGTCTATAACGATATATATCCTAACCTAAGGGAACCTAACATCTCGGGTGTTATATTTTACAACATTCCTAACGCGTCGGCCGCTATTTCTCGGTGGGAACATGATATACGTCTATAACGTTATATATCCTAGCCTAAGGTGACCTAATATGTCGAAAGTAATATTTTACATCATTCCTGGCGTGTCGGCCCATAGTTCTCCGTGGTAACATTATATACGACTGTAAAGTTATATATCCTAGCCTAAGGCAACCTAGCATGTCAAATGTAATATTTTACAACATTCCTGGCGTGTCGTCGCCTGCTTATCGATGGAGACATTATATACGTCTGTAACGTTGTATATCCTAAACTAACGCAACCTAACATCTGGGATGTAATATTTTACAGCTTTCCTGGCATGTCGGTCCCTACATCTCGGTGGGAACATTCTGTACGTCTATAACGTTGTATATCCTAACCTACGGGAACCTAACATCTCGGGTGTAATATTTTACAACATTCCTGACCCGTCGGACCCTATTCCTCGATGGGAACATTATATACGTCTATCACGTTATATATCCTAGCCTAAGGCAACCTAGCATCTCGCATGTAATATATTACAACATTCCTGGCATGTCGGTCCCTATGTCTCGGTGGGAACAGTATATACGTCTATATCGTAAAATAAACTAACCTAACCCATTTTGCACCTCGGTGATATTCTTTTGCAGAATACCGTTCGTGTCGTCCCGTACGTCTCTGTGCGGACATTATACAAGTCTATAACGTTATATATCCTAACCTAAGGCAACATACATCTCGAATGTAGTATTTTACAACATTCCACTCGCTCCGGCCCCCAATTCTCGTTGGGTACATTATATACGTCATTAACGTAATATAACCTAACCTAACCCATCTAGCCCCACTCTGGTAATGTTTTACACAATCCCGGTCGTGTCGGCCGGTACTACTCGGTCGGGACATTATATGCGTCTAGAACGATATATATCCTAACCTAAGGCAACCTAACATCTCGAATATAGTATTTTACAACATTCCTGGCGGGTCGGCCCCTAATTCTCGGTTAGAACATTATATACGTCTATAACGTAATAAAACTTAACCTATCCCATCTAGCACCTCGCTGGTAATGTTTTACAGAATCCCGTTCGCGTCGTCCCGTACGCCTCGGTGGGAACATTGTATGCGTCTATAACGTTATATATCCTAACCTAAGGCAACCTAACATCTCGGATGTAGTATTTTACAACATTCCTGGCGTGTCGGAACCTACTTCTCGGAGGGAACATTATATACGTCAATAAAGCTATATATCCTAGCCCAAGGCAACCTACCATGTCCGAATGTAATATTTTACAACATTCCTGGCTCGTTGGCCCCTACTTCTCTGTGCGAACATTATATACGTCTATAACGCTATATATCCTAGCCTAAGGCAATCTATCATCTCGGATGTAATATTTTACTGCACTCCTGTCACGTCGGCCCCTACTTCTCGGTGGGAACATTGTATACGTCTATAACGCTATATATCCAGGCCTCAGGCGACCTAACATGTCGAATGTAATATTTTACAACATTCTTGGCGCGTCGGCACCTACTTCTCGGTGGGAACAGTATATACGTCTATAACGATATATATCCTAACCTAAGGCAACCTAACATGTCGAATGTAATATTTTACAACATTCTGACGTGTCGTCGCCTGCTTCTCGAAGGGGACATTATATACGTCTATAACGCTGTATATCCTAACCTAACGCAACCTAACATCTGGGATGTAATATTTTACAACATTCCTGACGCGTCGGCCCCTATCTCTCGGTGGGAACATTATATACGTCTATAACGTTATATATCCTAGCCTAAGGCAACCTAGCATCTCGCATTTAATATATTACAACATACCTGGCATGTCGGTCCCTACGTCTCGGTGGGAACATTATATACGTCTATAACGTTGTATATCCTAACCTAAGGCAACCTAACATCTCGGATGTAATATTTGACAATATTCCTGGCGTGTCGGCCCCTATTTCTCGGTGGGAACATTATATACGTCTATAACGATATATATCCTAACCTAAGCCAACCAAACATCTCGTATGTAATATTTTAAAACATTCCTGGCATATCGGTCCCGACGTCCCGACGGGAACATTATATACGTCTATAACGATATATATCCTAACCTAAGGCAACCTAACATCTCGGATGTATTATTTTACACCATTCCTGGCGTGTCGTCGCGTACTTGTCGATGGGTACATTATATACGTCTATAACTTTATACATCCTAACCTAAGGCAACCTAACACCTCGAATGTAGTATTTTACAACATTGCAGGCGGTTCCGCCCCTAATTCTCGGTGGGATCATTATATTCGTCTATAACGTAATATAACCTAACCTAACCCATCTAGACCTTCGCTGGTAATGTTTTACAGATTGTCGTTCGTGTCGTCCCATACGTCTCGGTGCGGTGGCCTACTATATCGTAACGCAAGGCAGCATAACATCTCGGATGTAATATTTCACAACATTCCTGGCATTTCGTCGCCTGCTTCTCGATGGGGACGTTGTATACGTCTATAGCTTTGTATATCCTAACCTAACGCAACCACACATCTGGGATGTAATATTTTACAACATTCCTGGCATGTCGGTCCCTACGTCTCGGCGGGGACATTATATACGTCTATAACGTTATATATCCTAACCTAACGCAACCTAACATGTCGAATGTAATACTTTACACAATACTGTGCGGAAATTATATACGTCTGTAACGTTATACATCCTAACCTAAGGCAACCTAACATCTCGAATGTAGTATTTTACAACATTCCAGGCGGGTCGGCCCCTACTTCTGAGTGGGAGCATTATATACGTCTATATCGTAATATAACCTAACCTATCCCATTTTGCCTCTCGGTGATAATGTTTTACAGAATTCCGTTCGTGTCGTCCCGTACGTCCCGGTGCGGACATTATATAAGTCTATAACGTTATATATCCTAACCTAAGGCAACCTAACATCTAGAATGTGGTATTTTACCACATTCAAGGAGAGTCGGCTCCTACTTCTCGGTGGGAACATTATATACGTCTATAATGTAACATAACCTAACCTAACCCATTTAGCCCCTCGCTGGTAATGTATTACAGATTCCAGCTCATGTCGTCCCGTACGTCTCGGTGGGAACATTGTATGCGTCTACAACGTTATATATCCTATCCTAAGGCAACCCAACATCTCGGATGTAGTATTTTACTACATTCCTGGCGGGTCGGAACCTACTTCTCGGTGAGAACATTATATACGTCTGTAACGTAATATAACCTAACGTATCCCATCTAGCGCCTCGGTGGTAATGTTTTGAGGAATAACGTCCGTGTCGTCCCGTACGTCTCGGTGCGGACATTATATACGTCAATAACGTTATATATCCTAGCCTAAGGCAACCTAACATGTCGGATGTAATATTTTACAACATTCCTGACACGTCGGCACCTACTTCTCGGTGGGAACAGTATATACGTCTATAACGTTATATATCCTAACCTAAGGCAACCTAACATGTCGAACGTAATATTTTACAACATTCCCGCCGCTTCGGTCCCAACTTCTCTGTGGTAACATTATATACGTCTATAACGTTATATATACTAGCCTAAGGCAATCTAACATCTCGGATGTAATATTTTACTACATTCCTGGCACGTCGGCCGTACCAATTGGCGGGAACATAATATAAGTCAATAACGTTATATATCCTAACCTAAGGCAACCAGCAATTCTGATGTAATGTTCTACAACATTCCTGACGCGTCGGTCCCTATTTCTCGGTGGGAACATTATATACGTCTATAACGTTATATATCCTAGTCTAAGGCAACCTAACTTGTAGAATGTAATATTTTACTACATTCCTGGCGCGCCGGCCCCTACTTCTCGGTGGGAACATTATATATATCTATATCTCTATATATCATAACGTAAGGCAACCTAACATGTCGACCATAATATTTTACAACATTCCTGGCGCGTCGGCATCTACTTCTCGGAGGGAACAGTATATAAGTCTATAACGTTATATATCCTAGCCTAAGGCAACCTAACTTCTCGGATGTAATATTTTACTACATTCCCGGCGCGCCGGCCCCTACTTCTCGGTGGGAACATTATATACGTCTATAACGTTATATATCCTAGCCTAAGGCAAGCCTAACATCTCGGATGTATATTTTTCAACATTCCTGGCGAGTCGGCACCTACTTATCGCTGGGAACAGTATATAAGTCTATAACGTTATATATCCCAACCTAAGGCAACCTAACATCACGGATGTAATATTTTAATACATTCCTGGCTCGTCGGCCCCTGCTTCTCGGTGGGAACATTATATACGTCTATAACGCTATATATCCTAGCCTAAGGCAACCTAACACCTCGGATGTAATGTTTTACAACATTCCTGGCGTGTCGGCCCCTATTTCTCGGTGGGAACAGTATATACGTCTATAACGTTATATATCCTAGCCTAAGGCAATCCTAACATCTCGGATGTAATATTTTACTACATTCCTGGCTCGTCGGCCCTTACATCTCGGTGGGAACATTATATACGTCTATAACGTTACTTATCCTAGCCTAAGGCAACCTAATATCTCGGATGTAATATTTTACTACATTCCTGGCGCGCCGGCCCCTACTTCTCGTTGGGAACACTATATTCGTCTATAACGTTACACATCCTAGCCTAAGGCAACCTAACATCTCGGATGTAGTATTTTACTACATTCCTGGCCCGTCGGCCAATACTTCTCGGTGGGAACAGTATATAAGTCTATAACGTTATATATCCTAGCCTAAGGCAAAATAACATGTCGAATGTAATATTTTCAAACATTCCCGTCACTTCGGCACCTACTCCTCGGTGAGAACATTATATACGTCTATAACGTTATATATCCTAAACTAAGGCAACCTATCATCTCTACCGTAATATTTTACAACATTCCTGTCATGCAAGTTCCTAGTTCTCTGTGGTAACAATATATACGTCTATAACGTTATATATCCTAGCCTAAGGCAATCCCAACATCTCGGATGTAATATTTTTCAACATTCCTGGCGCGTCGGCACCTACTTATCGGTGGGAACATTATATAAGTCTATAACGTTATATATCCTAACCTAAGGGAACCTAACATCGCGGATGTAATATTTTACTATATTCCTGGCGCGCCTTCCCCTACTTCTCGCTGGGAACATTATATACGTCTAAAACGCTATATATCCTAGCTTAAGGCAACCTAACATGTCGAATGTTATATTTTACAACATTCCTGGCGCGCCGGCCCCTACATCTCGCTGGGAACACTATATTCGTCTATAACGTTACACATCCTAGCCTAAGCCAACCTAACATCTCGGATGTAATATTTTACTATATTCCTGGCGCGCCGGCCCCTACTTCTCGGTGGGAACATTATATACGTCTATAACTTTATATATCCTAGCCTAAGGCAATCCTAACATCTCGGATATAATATTTTACAACATTCCTGGCGCGTCGGCACCTACTTCTCGGTGGGAACATTATATACGTCTATAACGTTATATATCCTAGCCTAAGGCAACCTAACATCACGGATGTAATATTTTAATACATTCCTGGCTCGTCAGCCCCTACTTCTCGGTGGGAACATTATATACGTCTATAACGCTATATATCCTAGCCTAAGGCAACCTAACTTCTCGGATGTAATATTTTACTACATTCCTGGCGCGCCGGCCCCTACTTCTCGGTGGGAACATTATATATATCTATATCTCTATATATCATAACGTAAGGCAACCTAACATGTCGACCATAATATTTTACAACATTCCTGGCGCGTCGGCATCTACTTCTCGGAGGGAACAGTATATAAGTCTATAACGTTATATATCCTAGCCTAAGGCAACCTAACTTCTCGGATGTAATATTTTACTACATTCCCGGCGCGCCGGCCCCTACTTCTCGGTGGGAACATTATATACGTCTATAACGTTATATATCCTAGCCTAAGGCAAGCCTAACATCTCGGATGTAATATTTTTCAACATTCCTGGCCCGTCGGCACCTACTTATCGCTGGGAACAGTATATAAGTCTATAACGTTATATATCCCAACCTAAGGCAACCTAACATCACGGATGTAATATTTTAATACATTCCTGGCCCGTCGGCCACTACTTCTCCGTGGGAACAGTATATAAGTCTATAACGTTATATATCCTAGCCTAAGGCAAAATAACATGTCGAATGTAATATTTTCAAACATTCCCGTCACTTCGGCACCTACTTCTCGGTGAGAACATTATATACGTCTATAACGCCATATATCCTAACCTAAGGCAACCAAAAATGTCGAGCGTAATATTTTATAACATTCCTGGCTCGTAGGACCCTACTTCTCGGTGGGAACATTATATACGTCTATAACGTTATATATCCTAACCTAAGAGAACCTAACATGTCGAATGTAATATTTTACAGCAATCCTGGCGCGTCGGTCCCTACTTCTCGCTGGGAACATTATATACGTCTAAAACACTATATATCCTAGCTTAAGGCAACCTAACATGTCGAATGTAATATTTTACAACATTCCTGGCGCGTCGGCACCTACTTCTCGGTGGGAACAGTATATACGTCTATAACGTTATATATCCTAGCCTAAGCCAAACCTAACATGTCAAATCTAAAATTTTACAACATTCCTGGCGCGTCGGTCCCTATTTCTCGGTGGGAACATTATATAAGTCAATAACGTTATATATCCTAACCTAATGCAACCTACCATCTCGGATGTAATATTTTACTACATTCCTGGCACGTCAGCCACTACTTCTCTGTGGGAACATTTTATAAGTCTATAACGCTATATATCCTAGCCTAAGGCAAACTAACATGTCGAATGTAATATTTTACTACATTCCCGTAACTTCGGCACCTACTTCTCGGTGGGAACATTATATACATCTATAACGTTGTATATCCTAGCCTAAGGCAACCTAACATCTCGGATGTAATATTTTACTATATTCCTGGCGCGCCTTCCCCTACTTCTCGCTGGGAACATTATATACGTCTAAAACACTATATATCCTAGCTTAAGGCAACCTAACATGTCGAATGTAATATTTTACAACATTCCTGGCGCGTCGGCACCTTCTTCTCGGTGGGAACAGTATATACGTCTATAACGTTATATATCCTAGCCTAAGGCAATCCTAACATCTCGGAAGTAATATTTTACAACATTCCTGGCGGGTCGGCATCTACTTCTCGGTGGAAACATTATATACGTTTAAGACGCTATATATCCTAGCTTAAGGCAACCTAATATGTCGAATGTAATATTTTACAACATTCCTGGCGCGTCGGCACCTACTTCTCGGTGGGAACAGTATATACGTCTATAACGTTATATATCCTAGCCTAAGGCAAACCTAACATGTCAAATGTAAAATTTTACAACATTCCTGGCGCGTCGGCCCCTATTTCTCGGTGGGAACATTATATACGTCAATAACGTTATATATCCTAACCTAATGCAACCTAACATCTCGGATGTAATATTTTACTATATTCCTGGCGCGCCTTCCCCTACTTCTCGCTGGGAACATTATATACGTCTAAAACACTATATATCCTAGCTTAAGGCAACCTAACATGTCGAATGTAATATTTTACAACATTCCCGGCGCGTCGGCACCTACATCTCAGTGGGAACAGTATATACGTCTATAACGTTATATATCCTAGCCTAAGGCAATTCTAACATCTCGGATGTAATATTTTACAACACTCCTGGCGCGACGGCACCTAGTTCTCGGTGGAAACATTATATACGTTTAAGACGCTATATATCCTAGCTTAAGGCAACCTAACATGTCGAGCGTAATATTTTACTACATTCCTGGCACGTCTGCCCCTACTTTTCGGTGGGAAAATTATATACGTCTATAACGCCATATATCCTAACCTAAGGCAACCAAAAATGTCGAGCGTAATATTTTATAACATTCCTGGCTCGTAGGACCCTACTTCTCGGTGGGAACATTATATACGTCTATAACGATATATATCCTAACCTAAGGTAACCTAACATCTCGGATGTAATATTTTACAGGATTCCTCTCGTGTCGGTCCTTACTTCTCGGTGAGAAAATTATGTACGTCTATAACGTTAGATATCCTAGCCTAAGGCGACCTATCATGTCGAATGTAATATTTTACAACATTCCTGACGTGTCGTCGCCTGCTTATCGATGGGGACACTATATACGTCTATAACGTTGTATATCCTAACCTAACGCAACCTAACATCTCGGATGTAATATATGACACCATTCCTGGCATGTCGGACCGTACTTCTCGGTGGGAACATCATATACGTCTATAACGTTATATATCATAAGCTGAGGCAAACTAGCCTCTATAACGTAATATTTTACAACATTCCTGGCGTGTCGTTGCCTACTTCTCGATGGGGACATTATGTACGTCTATAACGTAATATATCCTAACGTAAGGCAACATAACATCTCGGATGTAATATTTTACAGCATTCCTGGCATGTCGGTCCCTACTTCTCGATGGGGACATTATATACGCCTGTAACGTTGTACATCATAACCTAAGGGAACCTAACATCTCGGGTGTAATATTTTGCAACATTCCTAACGCTTCGGCCCCTATTTCTCGGTCGGAACATTATATACGTCTATAACGTTATATATCCTAGCCTAAGGCGACCTAATATGTCGAATGTAATATTTTACAACATTCCTGGCGCGTCGGCACCTCCTTCTCGGAGGGAACAGTATATACGTCTATAACGTTATATATCCTAGCCTAAGGCAATCCTAACATCTCGGATGTAACATTTTACAACATTCCTGGCGCGTCGGCACCTACTTCTCGGTGGGAACAGTATATACGTCTATAACGTTATACATCCTAGCGTAAGGCAATCCTAACATGTCGAATGTAATATTTTACAGCAATCCTGGCGCGTCGGCCCCTACTTCTCGGTGGGAACAGTATATACGTCTATAACGTTATATATCCTAGCCTAAGGCAATTCTAACATGTCGAATGTAATATTTTACTACATTCCCGTCACTTCGGCACCTACTTCTCGGTGGGAACATTATATACATCTATATCGCTATATATCATAACGTAAGGCAACCTAACATGTCGAGCGTAATATTTTACAACATTCCTGGCTCGTCGGCCCCTACTACCTGGTGGGAACATTATATACGTCTATAACGCTATATATCCTAGCCTAAGGCAACCTAACACATCGGATGTAATGTTTTACAACATTCCTGGCGTGTCGGCCCCTATTTCTCGGTGGGAACATTATATACGTCTATAACGTGATATATCCTAGCCTAAGGCAATCCTAACATCTCGGAAGTAATATTTTACAACATTCCTGGCGCGTCGGCATCTACTTCTCGGTGGAAACATTATATACGTTTAAGACGCTATATATCCTAGCTTAAGGCAACCTAATATGTCGAATGTAATATTTTACAACATTCCTGGCGCGTCGGCACCTACTTCTCGGTGGGAACAGTATATACGTCTATAACGTTATATATCCTAGCCTAAGGCAAACCTAACATGTCAAATGTAAAATTTTACAACATTCCTGGCGCGTCGGCCCCTATTTCTCGGTGGGAACATTATATACGTCAATAACGTTATATATCCTAACCTAATGCAACCTAACATCTCGGATGTAATATTTTACTATATTCCTGGCGCGCCTTCCCCTACTTCTCGCTGGGAACATTATATACGTCTAAAACACTATATATCCTAGCTTAAGGCAACCTAACATGTCGAATGTAATATGTTACAACATTCCTGGCGCGTCGGCACCTACTTCTCAGTGGGAACAGTATATACGTCTATAACGTTATATATCCTAGCCTAAGGCAATTCTAACATCTCGGATGTAATATTTTACAACACTCCTGGCGCGTCGGCAACCTACTTCTCGGAGGGAACAGTATATAAATCTATAACGTTATATATCCTAGCCTAAGGCAACCTAACATGTCGAATGTAATATTTTACAACATTCCTGGCGCGTCGGCACCTACTTCTCGGTGGGAACAGTATATACGTCTATAACGTTATATATCCTAGCCTAAGGCAAACCTAACATGTCAAATGTAAAATTTTACAACATTCCTGGCGCGTCGGTCCCTATTTCTCGGTGGGAACATTATATAAGTCAATAACGTTATATATCCTAACCTAATGCAACCTAACATCTCGGATGTAATATTTTACTACATTCCTGGCACGTCGGCCACTACTTCTCGGTGGGAACATTATATAAGTCTATAACGCTATATATCCTAGCCTAAGGCAACCTAACACCTCGGATGTAATGTTTTACAACATTCCTGGCGTGTCGGCCCCTATTTTTCGGTGGGAACATTATATACGTCTATAACGTGATATATCCTAGCCTAAGGCCATCCTAACATCTCGGAAGTAATATTTTACAACATTCCTGGCGTGTAGGCCCGTACTTCTCGGTGGGAATATCATATACGTCTATAACGTTATACATCCTAGCGTAAGGCAATCCTAACATGTCGAATGTAATATTTTACAGCAATCCTGGCGCGTCGGCCCCTACTTCTCGGTGGCAACATTATATATGTCTATAACGCTATATATCCTAGCCTAAGGCAACCTGACACCTCGGATGTAATGTTTTACAACATTCCTGGCGTGTCGGCCCCTATTTCTCGGTGGGAACATTATATACGTCTATAACGTGATATATCCTAGCCTAAGGCAATCCTAACATCTCGGAAGTAATATATTACAACATTCCTGGCGCATCGGCATCTACTTCTAGGTGGAAACATTATATACGTTTAAGACGCTATATATCCTAGCTTAAGGCAACCTAACATGTCGAGCGTAATATTTTACTACATTCCTGGCACGTCTGCCCCTACTTTTCGGTGGGAACATTATATACGTCTATAACGCCATATATCCTAACCTAAGGCAACCAAAAATGTCGAGCGTAATATTTTATAACATTCCTGGCTCGTAGGACCCTACTTCTCGGTGGGAACATTATATACGTCTATAACGTTATATATCCTAACCTAAGAGAACCTAACATGTCGAATGTAATATTTTACAGCAATCCTGGCGCGTCGGTCCCTACTTCTCGCTGGGAACATTATATACGTCTAAAACACTATATATCCTAGCTTAAGGCAACCTAACATGTCGAATGTAATATTTTACAACATTCCTGTCGTGACGGCGCCTACTTCTCGGTGGGAACAGTATATACGTCTATAACGTTATATATCCTAGCCTAAGCCAAACCTAACATGTCAAATGTAAAATTTTACAACATTCCTGGCGCGTCGGTCCCTATTTCTCGGTGGGAACATTATATAAGTCAATAACGTTATATATCCTAACCTAATGCAACCTACCATCTCGGATGTAATATTTTACTACATTCCTGGCACGTCAGCCACTACTTCTCTGTGGGAACATTTTATAAGTCTATAACGCTATATATCCTAGCCTAAGGCAAACTAACATGTCGAATGTAATATTTTACAACATTCCTGGCGTGTCGGCGCCTACATCTCGGTGGGGACTTTATATACGTCTATAACGTTGTATATCCTAACCTAAGGCAACCTAACATCTCTACCGTAATATTTTACAACATTCCTGGCATGCCGGTCCCTTCTTCTCTGTGGTAACATTATATACGTCTATAACGTTATATACCCTAGCCTAAGGCAACCTAACATGTCGAATGTAATATTTTACAATATTCCTGGTGCGTCGGCCCCTACTTCCCGGTGGGAACATTATATAAGTCAATAACGTTAAATGTCCTAACCTAAGGCAACCTAGCATCTCGGATGTAATATTGTACTACATTCCTGGCACGTCGGCCCCTACTTCTCGGTGAGAACGTTATATACGTCTATAACGCTATATATCCTAGCCTAAGGCAACCTATCATGTCGAATGTAATATTTGACAACATTCCTGACGCGCCGGCCCCTACTAATCAGTGGGAACATTACATAAGTCAATACCGTTATATATACTAACCTAAGGCAACCTAACACCTCGGACGTGATATTGTACTACATTCCTGGCACGTCGGCCTCTACTTCTCCGTGGGAACGTTATATTCGTCTATAGTGCTATATATTATAGCCTAAGGCAACCTAACATGTCGAATGTAATATTTTACAATATTCCTGGCGCGTCGGCCCCTACTTCCCGCTGGGAACATTATATAAGTCTATAACGCTATATACCCTAGCCTAAGGCAACCTAACATGTCGGATGTAATATTTTACAACATTCCTGGCGCGTCGGCACCTACTTCTCGGTGGGAACGTTATATACGTCTATAACGCTATATATCCTAGCCTAAGACAACCTAACATGTCGAATGTTATATTTTACAATATTCCTGGCGCGTGGGCACCTACCTCTCGGTGGCATCATTATATACGTCTATAACGTTATATATCCTAGCCTAAGGCAACCTAACAAGTTGAATGTAATATTTTACAACATTCCTGGCGCGACGGCCCCTGCTACTCGGCGGGATCATTATATACGTCTATAACGTTATATATCCTAGCCTAAGGCAACCTAACATCTCGGATGTAATATTTTACAACATTCGTGGCATATCGGTCCCTACTTCTCGGTGGGGACATTATATACGTCTATAACGTTGTATATCCTAACCTAACGCATCCTAACATCTGGGATGTAATATTTTACAACATTCCTGGCATGTCGGTCCCTACTTCTCGGTGGGAACATTCTATACATCTATAACTTTGTATATCATAACCTAAGGGAACCTAACATCTCGGGTGTGATATTTTACAACCTTCCTGACGCGTCGGCACCTATTTCTCGGTGTGAACATTATATACGTCTATAACGTTATATATCCTAGCCTGAGGCGACCTAACATTTCGAATGCAATAGTTTGCATTATCTCTGGCGTTTCGGCCCGTAGTTCTCGGTGGTAATATTATATGCGTCTACAACGTTATATATCCTAACCTAGGGCAACCTAACATCTCTACCGTAATATTTTACAACATTCCTGGCATGCCGGGCCCTACTTCCCTGTGGTAACGTTATATACGTCTATAGCGTTGTATATCCTAGCCTAAGGCAACGTAACATCTCGGATGTAATATTTTACCACATTCCTGGCATGTCGGTACCTACGTCTCGGTGGGAACAATATATCCGTCTATAGCGTTATATATCCTAGCCTAAGGCGACCTAACATGTCGAATTTAATATTTTGCAACATTCCTGGCGTGTCGTCGCCTACTTCTCGATGGGGACATTATATACGTCTATAACGTATTATAACCTAACCTAACTCATCCTGCCCCTCAGTGGTGATGTTTTACAGAATCCCGTTCGTGCCGTCCCGTACGTCTCGGTATGGACATTATATACGTTTATAACGTTACATTTCCTATTATAAGGCAACCTCACATCTCGAATGTAGTATTTTCCAACATTCCTGGCGGGTCGCCCCTACTTCTCGGTGGGCACATTATATACGACCATAACGTAATATAACCTAACCTGACCCATCTAGACCTTCGCTGGTAGTGTTTTACAGAATCCCGTTCGTGTCATGCCCGACGTCTCGTTGCGGATATTATATACGTCTATAACGTTATATTTCCTGTCCGAAGGCAACCTAACCTCTCGAGTGTAGTATTTTCCAACATTTCTGGCGGGTCGGCCCCTACTTCTCGGTGGGAACATTATATACGTCTATAACGCAATACAACCTAACCTGACCCATCTAGACCCTCGCTTGTAATGTTTCACAGAATCCCGTTCATGTCGTCCCGTACATTTCGGCGCGGACATTATATACGTCTATAACGTTGTATATCCTATCCTAAGGCAACCTAACGTCTCGGATGTAGTATTTCCCAACATTTCTAGCGGGTCGGCGCTTACTTCTCGGTCTGAACATTATATACTTTTATAACGTAATATAATATAACATAACCCAGCTAGACCCTCGCTGGTAATGTTTCACAGAATCCCGTCCGTGTCGTCCCGTATGTCTCGGTGCGGACATTATATACGTCTATAACGTTATATTTCCTATCCTAATGCAACCTAACAGCTCTAATGTAGTATTTTCCAACATTTCTGGCGGGTGGGCCCCTACTTCTCGGTGGGAACATTATATACGTCTATAACGTAATATAACCTAACCTAACCCAGCTAGACCCTCGCTGGTAATGTCTCACAGAAGCCCGTTCGTGCCATCCCGTACGTCTCGGTATGGACATTATATACGTTTATAACGTTATATTTCCTACCTTAAGGCAACCTAATAACTCGGACGTAGTATTTGCCAACATTCCTGGCGGGTCGGCCCCCACTTCTCGGTGGGAACATTATATACGTCCATAACGTAATTGATCCTAACCTAACCTATCTAGACCCTCGCTGGTAATGTTTTACAGAATCCCGTCCGTGTGGTCCCGTACGTCTCGGTGCGGACATTATATACGTCTATAACGTGATATTTCCTTTCCTAAGCCAACCCAACGTTTCGAATGTAGTATTTTACAACATTCCAGGCGGGACGGCCCTTACTTCTCGGTGGGAACATTATATACTTCTATAACGTAATGTAACCTAACCTAACCCAGCTAGACCTTCGCTGGTAATGTTTCACAGAATCCCGTTCGTGTCGTCCCGTACATCTCGACGCGGATATTATATACGTCTACTACGTTATATATCCTACCCTAGGGCAAATTAACATCTCGGATGTAGCATTTTCCAACATTCCTGGCGGGTCGGCCCCTACTTCTCGGTGGGCACATTATATCCGTCTATATCGTAATATAACCTAACCTAACACATCACGACCCTCGCTGGTAATGTTTTACAGAATTTCGTTCGTGTCGTCCTGTACATCTAGGTGGGGACATTATGTACGTCTACAACGTTATATATCCTAATCTAAGACAACTTAACATCTCGGATGTATTGTTTTCCAACATTCCTGGCGGGTCGGCCCCTACTGCTCTGTGGGAAAATTATAAACCTCTATAACCTAATATAACCTAACCTAACCCTGCTAGACCCTCGCTGGTAATGTTTCACAGAGTCCCGTTCGTGTCGTCCCGTACATCTCGGCGCGGACATTATACACGTCTATAATGTTATATATCCTAACCTAAGGCATCCTAACATCTCGGATGTAGTATTTTCCAACATTCCTGGCGGGTCGGACCCATCTTCTCGGTGCGAACATTATATACGTCTATAACGTAATAGATCCTAACCTAACCCATCTAGAGCCTCGCTGGCAATGTTTTACAGAATCCCGTTCGTGTCGTCCCGTACGTCTCGGTGCGGGCATTATATACGTCTATAACGTTATATATCCTAACCTAAGGCAACCTAACATCTCGATTGTAGTACTTTAAACATTCCAGGCGGGTCGGCCCGGACATCTCGGTGGGAACATTATATACGTCTATAACGTAATAGATCCTAACCTAACCCATCTAGACCCTCGCTGGTAATGTTTTACAGAATCCCGGGCATGTCGGCTCGTACTTCTCGGTGGGGTCATTATGTACGTCTACTATGTTATATATCCTAACCTAAGGCAACTTAACATCTCGGATGTAGTATTTTACAACATTCCAGGCGGGACGGCCCCTACTTCTCGGTGGGAACATTATATACTTCTATAACGTAATGTAACCTAACCTAACCCAGCTAGACCCTCGCTGGTAATGTTTCACAGAATCCCGTTCGTGTCGTCCCGAACATCTCGACGCGGATATTATATACCTCTACTACGTTATATATCCTAACCTAAGGCAACTTAACATCTCGGATGTAGTATTTTCCATCATTCCTGGCGGGTCGGCCCCTACTTCTCGGTCGGCACATTATATACGTCTATAACGTAATATAATCTCACCTAACCCATCTCGACCCTCGCTGGTAATGTTTCACAGAATCCCGTTCGTGCCGTCCCATACGTCTCGGTATGGACATTATATACGTTTATAACGTTATATTTCCTACCCTAAGGCAACCTAATAACTCGGACGTAGTATTTGCCAACATTCCTGGCGGGTCGGCCCCCACTTCTCGGTGGGAACATTATATACGTCCATAACGTAATTGATCCTAACCTAACCTATCTAGACCCTCGCTGGTAATGTTTTACAGAATCCCGTCCGTGTGGTCCCGTACGTCTCGGTGCGGACATTATATACGTCTATAACGTGATATTTCCTTTCCTAAGCCAACCCAACGTTTCGAATGTAGTATTTTACAACATTCCAGGCGGGACGGCCCTTACTTCTCGGTGGGAACATTATATACTTCTATAACGTAATGTAACCTAACCTAACCCAGCTAGACCATCGCTGGTAATGTTTCACAGAATCCCGTTCGTATCGTCCCGTACATCTCGACGCGGATATTATATACGTCCTCTACGTTATATATCCTAACCTAGGGCAAATTAACATCTCGGATGTAGTATTTTCCAACATTCCTGGCGGGTCGGCCCCTACTTCTCGGTGGGCACATTATATCCGTCTATATCGTAATATAACCTAACCTAACACATCACGACCCTCGCTGGTAATGTTTTACAGAATTTCGTTCGTGTCGTCCCGTACGCCTCGGTGCGGACATTACATACGTCTATAACGTTATATTTCCTATCCTAAGGCAACCTAACATCTCGAATGTAGTATTTTCCAACATTTCTGGCGGGTCGGCCCCTACTTCTCGGTGGGAATATTATATACGTCTATAACGTAAAATAACCTAACCTAACCCAGCTAGACCCTCGCTGGTAATGTTTCACAGAATCCCGTTCGTGTCGTCCCGTACATCAGGGCGCGGACATTACATACTTCTATAACGTTATATATCCTTTCCTAAGCCAACCCAACATTTCGAATGTAGTATTTTACAACATTCCAGGCGGGACGGCCCCTACTGCTCGGTGGGAACATTAGATACGTCTATATCGTAATATAACCTAACCTAACCCATCACGACCCTCGCTGGTAATGTTTTACAGAATCCCGTTCGTGTGGTCCCGTACGTCTCGGTGCGGGCATTACATACGTCTATAACGTGATATTTCCTTTCCTAAGCCAACCCAACATTTCGAATGTAGTATTTTACAACATTCCAGGCGGGACGGCCCCTACTTCTCGGTTGGAACAACATATACTTCTATAGCGTAATGTAACCTAACCTAACCCAGCTAGACCCTCGCTGGTAATGTTTCACAGAATCCCGTTAGTGTCGTCCCGTACATCTCGACGCGGATATTATATACGTTTACTACGTTATATATCCTAACCTAAGCCAACTTAACATCTCGGTTGTAGTATTTTCCAACGTTCCTGGCGGGTTGGCCCCTACTGCTCGGTGGACACATTATAAACGTCTATGACGTTATAGAGCCTAATCTAACCCATCTAGACCCTCGCTGGTAATGTTTCACA
The DNA here is from genome assembly GCA_963969225.1 of Xylocopa violacea. Classification (NCBI taxonomy): domain Eukaryota; kingdom Metazoa; phylum Arthropoda; class Insecta; order Hymenoptera; family Apidae; genus Xylocopa; species Xylocopa violacea. Next base: position 3,362,746 of record CAXAJV010000678.1, read on the forward strand.
GAGTTTCGTTCGTGTCGTCCCGTACATCCCGGCGCACATTATATACGTCTATAACGTTATATATCCTAACCTAAGGCAACATAACATCTCGAATGTTGTATTTTACAACATTCCAGGCGGGGCGGCCACTACTTCTCGGTGGGCACATCATATACGACCATAACGTAATATAACCTAATCTGACCCATGCAGACCCTCGCTGGTAGTGTTTTACAGAATCCCGTTCGTGTCTACCCGTACGTTTCGATGCGGACATTATATACGTCTATAACGTTATATTTCCTATTCTAATGCAACTTAACATCTCGAATGTAGTATTTTCCAACATTTCTGGCGGGTCGGCCCCTACTTCTCGGTGGGCACATTATATACGACCATAACGTAATATAACCTAACCTGACCCATCTAGACCCTCGCTGGTAGTGTTTTACAGAATCCCGTTCGTGTCTACCCGTACATCTCGGTGCGGACATTATATACATCTATAACGTTATATTTCCTATCCTAAGGCAACTTAACATCTCGAATGTAGTATTTTCCAACATATCTGGCGGGTCGGCCCCTACTTCTCGGTGGGAACAGTATATACGTCTACAACGTAATATAACCTAACCTAATCCAGCTAGACCCTCGCTGGTAATGTTTCACAGAATCCCGTTGGTGTCGCCCCGTTCATCTCGGCGCGGACATTATACACGTCTATAATGTTATATATCCTAACCTAAGGCATCCTAACATCTCGGATGTAGTATCTTCCAACATTTCTGGCGGGTCGGCCCCAACTTCTCGGTGGGAACATTATATACGTCTATAACGTAATAGATCCTAACCTAACCCAGCTAGACCCTCGCTGGTAATGTTTTACAGAATCCCGGGCGTGTCGGCCCGTACTTCTCGGTGGGGACATTATGTACGTCTACTACGTTATATATCCTAACCTAAGGCAACTTAACATCTCGGATGTAGTATTTTCCAACATTCCTGGCGGGTCGGTCCCTACTTCTCGGTGGGCACATTATATCCGTCTAAAACGTTATATTTCCTATCCGAAGGCAGCCTAACATGTCGAATGTAGTATTTTCCAACATATCTGGCGGGTCGGCCCCTACTTCTCGGTGGGAACATTATAAACCTCTATAACCTAATATAACCTAACCTAACCCTGCTAGACCCTCGCTGGTAATGTTTCACAGAGTCCCGTTCGTGTCGTCCCGTACATCCCGGCGCGGACATTATATACGTCTATAACGTTATATATCCTAACCTCAGGCAACATAACGTCTCGAATGTTGTATTTTACAACATTCCAGGCGGGGCGGCCACTACTTCTCGGTGGGCACATTATATACGACCATAACGTAATATAACCTAATCTGACCCATGAAGACCCTCGCTGGTAGTGTTTTACAGAATCCCATTCGTGTCTACCCTTACGTTTCGATGCGGACATTATATACGTCTATAACGTTATATTTCCTATTCTAATGCAACTTAACATCTCGAATGTAGTATTTTCCAACATTTCTGGCGGGTCGGCACCTACTCCTCGGTGGGCACATTATATACGACCATAACGTAATATAACCTAACCTGACCCATCTAGACCCTCGCTGGTAATGTTTTACAGAATCCCGTTCGTGTCTACCCGTACATCTCGGTGCGGACATTATATACATCTATAACGTTATATTTCCTATCCTAAGGCAACTTAACATCTCGAATGTAGTATTTTCCAACATATCTGGCGGGTCGGCCCCTACTTCTCGGTGGGAACAGTATATACGTCTACAACGTAATATAACCTAACCTAATCCAGCTAGACCCTCGCTGGTAATGTTTCACAGAATCCCGTTGGTGTCGCCCCGTTCATCTCGGCGCGGACATTATATACGTCTATAACGTTATATATCCTATCGTAAGGCAACCTAACATCTCGGATGTAGTATTTTCCAACATTTCTGGCGGTTCGGCCCCTACTGCTCGGTGGGAACGTTAGATACGTCTATATCGTAATATAACCTAACCTAACCCATCACGACCCTCGCTGGTAATGTTTTACAGAATCCCGTTCGTGTGGTCCCGTACGTCTCGGTGCGGGCATTACATACGTCTATAACGTGATATTTCCTTTCCTAAGACAACCCAACATTTCGAATGTAGTATTTTACAACATTCCAGGCGGGACAGCCCCTAGTTCTCGGTTGGAACAACATATACTTCTATAACGTAATGTAACCTAACCTAACCCAGCTAGACCCTCGCTGGTAATGTTTCACAGAATTCCGTTAGTGTCGTCCCGTACATCTCGACGCGGATATTATATACGTCTACTACGTTATATATCCTAACCTAAGGCAACTTAACATCTCGGATGTAGTATTTTCCAACCTTCCTGGCGTGTCGGCCCATACTTCTCGGTGGGGACATTATATACGACCATAACGTAATATAACCTAACCTGACCCATCTAGACCCTCGCTGGTAGTGTTTTACAGAATCCCGTTCGTGTCTACCCGTACGTCTCGGTGCGGACATTATATACATCTATAACGTTATATATCCTATCCTAAGGCAACCTAACATCTCGGATGTAGTATTTTCCAACATTCCTGGCGGGTCGGCCCCTACTTCTCGGTGGGCACATTATATCCGTCTATATCGTAATATAACCTAACCTAACACATCACGACCCTCACTGGTAATGTTTTACAGAATTTCGTTCGTGTCGTCCTGTACATCTAGGTGGGGACATTATGTACGTCTACAACGTTATATATCCTAATCTAAGGCAACTTAATACATCCGAGATGTTATTTTCCAACATTCCTAGCGGGTCGGCCCCTACTTCTCGGTGGGAACATTATAAACCTCTATAACCTAATATAACCTAACCTAACCCTGCTAGACCCTCGCTGCTAATGTTTCACAGAGTCCCGTTCGTGTCGTCCCGTACATCTCGGCGCGGACATTATACACGTCTATAATGTTATATATCCTAACCTAAGGCATCCTAACATCTCGGATGTAGTATTTTCCAACATTTCTGGCGGGTCGGCCCCAACTTCTCGGTGGGAACATTATATACGTCTATAACGTAATAGATCCTAACCTAACCCAGCTAGACCCTCGCTGGTAACGTTTTACAGAATCCCGGGCGTGTCGGCCCGTACCCCTCGGTGGGGTCATTATGTACGTCTACTATGTTATATATCCTAACCTAAGGCAACTTAACATCTCGGATGTAGTATTTTCCAACATTCCTGGCGGGTCGGCCCCTATTTCTCGGTGGGCACATTATATACGTCTATAACGTAATGTAACCTAACCTGACCAATCTAGAACCTCGGTGGTAGTGTTTTACAGAATCCCGTTCGTGTCTACCCGTACGTCTCGGTGCGGACATTATATACGTCTATAACGTTATATTTTCCTACCTAAGACATCCTAACATCTCGGATGTAGTATTTTCCAACATTCATGGCGGGTCGGCCGCTACTTCTCGGTGGGAACATTATGTACGTCTATAACGTAATAGATCCTAATCTAACCCAGCTAGACCCTCGCTGGTAATGTTTTACAGAATCCCGGGCGTGTCGGCCCGTACTTCTCGGTGGGGACATTATGTACGTCTACTACGTTATATATCCTAACCTAAGGCAACTTAACATCTCGGATGTAGTATTTTCCAACATTCCTGGCGGGTCGGTCCCTACTTCTCGGTGGGCACATTATATCCGTCTATATCGTAATATAACCTAACCTAACACATCACGAACCTCGCTGGTAATGTTTTACAGAATTTCGTTCGTGTCGTCCTGTACATCTAGGTGGGGTCATTATGTACGTCTACAACGTTATATATCCTAATCTAAGGCAACTTAACATCTCGGATGTATTATTTTCGAACATTCCTGGCGGGTCGGCCCCTACTTCTCGGTGGGAACTTTATATACGTCTATAACGTAATATAACCTAACCTAACCCATCTAGAACCTCGCTGGTAATGTTTCACAGAGTCCCGTTCGTGTCGTCCCGTACATCTCGGCGCGGACATTATATACGTCTATAACGTTATATATCCTAACCTAGGGCAACATAACATCTCGGATGTAGTATTTTACAACATTCCAGGCGGGACGGCCCCTACTTCTCGGTGGGAACATTATATACTTCTATAACGTAATGTAACCTAACCTAACCCAGCTAGACCCTCGCTGGTAATGTTTCACAGAATCCCGTTCGTGTCGTCCCGTACATCTCGACGCGGATATTATATACGTCTACTACGTTATATATCCTAACCTAAGGCAACTTAACATCTCGGATGTAGTATTTTCCAACATTCCTGGCGTGTCGGCCCCTACTTCTCGGTGGGGACATTATATACGACCATAACGTAATATAACCTAACCTGACCGATCTAGACCCTCGCTGGTAGTGTTTTACAGAATCCCGTTCGTGTCTACCCGTACGTCTCGGTGCGGACATTATATACATCTATAACGTTATATGTCCTATCCTAAGGCAACCTAACATCTCGGATGTAGTATTTTCCAACATTCCTGGCGGGTCGGCCCCTACTTCTCGGTGGGCACATTATATCCGTCTATATCGTAATATAACCTAACCTAACACATCACGACCCTCACTGGTAATGTTTTACAGAATTTCGTTCGTGTCGTCCTGTACATCTAGGTGGGGACATTATGTACGTCTACAACGTTATATATCCTAATCTAAGGCAACTTAATACATCCGAGATGTTATTTTCCAACATTCCTAGCGGGTCGGCCCCTACTTCTCGGTGGGAACATTATAAACCTCTATAATCTAATATAACCTAACCTAACCCTGCTAGACCCTCGCTGGTAATGTTTCACAGAGTCCCGTTCGTGTCGTCCCGTACATCTCGGCGCGGACATTATACACGTCTATAATGTTATATATCCTAACCTAAGGCATCCTAACATCTCGGATGTAGTATTTTCCAACATTTCTGGCGGGTCGGCCCCAACTTCTCGGTGGGAACATTATATACGTCTATAACGTAATAGATCCTAACCTAACCCAGCTAGACCCTCGCTGGTAATGTTTTACAGAATCCCGGGCGTGTCGGCCCGTACTCCTCGGTGGGGTCATTATGTACGTCTACTATGTTATATATCCTAACCTAAGGCAACTTAACATCTCGGATGTAGTATTTTCCAACATTCCTGGCGGGTCGGCCCCTATTTCTCGGTGGGCACATTATATACGTCTATAACGTAATGTAACCTAACCTGACCAATCTAGAACCTCGGTGGTAGTGTTTTACAGAATCCCGTTCGTGTCTACCCGTACGTCTCGGTGCGGACATTATATACGTCTATAACGTTATATTTTCCTACCTAAGACATCCTAACATCTCGGATGTAGTATTTTCCAACATTCATGGCGGGTCGGCCGCTACTTCTCGGTGGGAACATTATATACGTCTATAACGTAATAGATCCTAATCTAACCCATCTATACCCTCGCCGGTAATGTTTTACATAATCCCGTTCGTGTCGTCCCGTATGTCTCGGCGCGGACATTATATACGTCTATAACGTTATATATCCTATCCTAAGGCAACCTAACATCTCGGATGTAGTATTTTCCAACATTTCTGGCGGGTCGGCCCCTACTTCTCGGTGGGAACATTATATACGTCTATAACGTAATATAACCTAACCTAACCCAGCTAGACCCTCGCTGGTAATGTTTTACAGAATCCCGGGCGTGTCGGCCCGTACTTCTCGGTGGGGACATTATGTACGTCTACTACGTTATATATCCTAACCTAAGGCAACTTAACATCTCGGATGTAGTATTTTCCAACATTCCTGGCGGGTCGGTCCCTACTTCTCGGTGGGCACATTATATCCGTCTATATCGTAATATAACCTAACCTAACACATCACGACCCTCGCTGGTAATGTTTTACAGAATTTCGTTCGTGTCGTCCTGTACATCTAGGTGGGGTCATTATGTACGTCTACAACGTTATATATCCTAATCTAAGGCAACTTAACATCTCGGATGTATTATTTTCCAACATTCCTGGCGGGTCGGCCCCTACTTCTCGGTGGGAACTTTATATACGTCTATAACGTAATATAACCTAACCTAACCCATCTAGACCCTCGCTGGTAATGTTTCACAGAGTCCCGTTCGTGTCGTCCCGTACATCTCGGCGCGGACATTATATACGTCTATAACGTTATATATCCTAACCTAAGGCAACATAACATCTCGGATGTAGTATTTTACAACATTCCAGGCGGGACGGCCCCTACTTCTCGGTGGGAACATTATATACTTCTATAACGTAATGTAACCTATCCTAACGCAGCTAGACCCTCGCTGGTAATGTTTCACAGAATCCCGTTCGTGTCGTCCCGTACATCTCGACGCGGATATTATATACGTCTACTACGTTATATATCCTAACCTAAGGCAACTTAACATCTCGGATGTAGTATTTTCCAACATTCCTGGCGTGTCGGCCCCTACTTCTCGGTGGGGACATTATATACGACCATAACGTAATATAACCTAACCTGACCGATCTAGACCCTCGCTGGTAGTGTTTTACAGAATCCCGTTCGTGTCTACCCGTACGTCTCGGTGCGGACATTATATACATCTATAACGTTATATGTCCTATCCTAAGGCAACATAACATCTCGGATGTAGTATTTTCCAACATTCCTGGCGGGTCGGCCCCTACTTCTCGGTGGGCACATTATATCCGTCTATATCGTAATATAACCTAACCTAACACATCACGACCCTCACTGGTAATGTTTTACAGAATTTCGTTCGTGTCGTCCTGTACATCTAGGTGGGGACATTATGTACGTCTACAACGTTATATATCCTAATCTAAGGCAACTTAATACATCCGAGATATTATTTTCCAACATTCCTAGCGGGTCGGCCCCTACTTCTCGGTGGGAACATTATAAACCTCTATAACCTAATATAACCTAACCTAACCCTGCTAGACCCTCGCTGGTAATGTTTCACAGAGTCCCGTTCGTGTCGTCCCGTACATCTCGGCGCGGACATTATACACGTCTATAATGTTATATATCCTAACCTAAGGCAACCTAACATCTCGAATGTAGTATTTTCCAAAATTTCTGGCGGGTCGGCCCCTACTTCTCGGTGGGAACATTATATACGTCTATAACGTAATATAACCTAACCTAACCCAGCTAGACCCTCGCTGGTAATGTTTTACAGAATCCCGGGCGTGTCGGCCCGTACTCCTCGGAGGGTCATTATGTACGTCTACTATGTTATATATCCTAACCTAAGGCAACTTAACATCTCGAATGTAGTATTTTCCAACATTCCTGGCGGGTCGGCCCCTATTTCTCGGTGGGCACATTATATACGTCTATAACGTAATGTAACCTAACCTGACCAATCTAGAACCTCGGTGGTAGTGTTTTACAGAATCCCGTTCGTGTCTACCCGTACGTCTCGGTGCGAACATTATATACGTCTATAACGTTATATTTCCTATCCTAAGGCAACTTAACATCTCGAACGTCGTACTTTCTAACATTTCTGGCGGGTCGGCCCCTACTTCTCGGTGGGAACATTATATACTTTTATAACGTAATGTAACCTAACCTAACCCAGCTGCACCCTCGCTGGTAATGTTTCACAGAATCCCGGTCGTGCCGTCCCGTACGTCTCGGTGTGGACATTATATACGTTTATAACGTTATATATCCTAACCTAAGGCAACCTAACATCTCGGATGTAGTATTTTCCAACATTCCTGGCGGGTAGGCCCCTACTTCTCGGTGGGAACATTATAAACGTCTATAACGTTATAGAGCCTAATCTAACCCATCTAGACCCTCGCTGGTAATGTTTCACAGAGTCCCGTTCGTGTCGTCCCGTACATCTCGGCGCGGACATTATACACGTCTATAATGTTATATATCCTAACCTAAGGCATCCTAACATCTCGGATGTAGTATTTTCCAACATTCATGGCGGGTCGGCCGCTACTTCTCGGTGGGAACATTATATACGTCTATAACGTAATAGATCCTAATCTAACCCATCTATACCCTCGCCGGTAATGTTTTACATAATCCCGTTCGTGTCGTCCCGTATGTCTCGGCGCGGACATTATATACGTCTATAACGTTATATATCCTATCCTAAGGCAACCTAACATCTCGGATGTAGTATTTTCCAACATTTCTGGCGGGTCGGCCCCTACTTCTCGGTGGGAACATTATATACGTCTATAACGTAATATAACCTAACCTAACCCAGCTAGACCCTCGCTGGTAATGTTTTACAGAATCCCGGGCGTGTCTGCCCGTACTTCTCGGTGGGGACATTATGTACGTCTACTACGTTATATATCCTAACCTAAGGCAACTTAACATCTCGGATGTAGTATTTTCCAACATTCCTGGCGGGTCGGTCCCTACTTCTCGGTGGGCACATTATATCCGTCTATATCGTAATATAACCTAACCTAACACATCACGACCCTCGCTGGTGATGTTTTACAGAATTTCGTTCGTGTCGTCCTGTACATCTAGGTGGGGTCATTATGTACGTCTACAACGTTATATATCCTAATCTAAGGCAACTTAACATCTCGGATGTATTATTTTCCAACATTCCTGGCGGGTCGGCCCCTACTTCTCGGTGGGAACTTTATATACGTCTATAACGTAATATAACCTAACCTAACCCATCTAGACCCTCGCTGGTAATGTTTCACAGAGTCCCGTTCGTGTCGTCCCGTACATCTCGGCGCGGACATTATATACGTCTATTACGTTATATATCCTAACCTACGGCAACATAACATCTCGGATGTAGTATTTTACAACATTCCAGGCGGGACGGCCCCTATATCTCGGTGGGAACATTATATACTTCTATAACGTAATGTAACCTAACCTAACCCAGCTAGACCCTCGCTGGTAATGTTTCACAGAATCCCGTTCGTGTCGTCCCGTACATCTCGACGCGGATATTATATACCTCTACTACGTTATATATCCTAACCTAAGGCAACTTAACATCTCGGATGTAGTATTTTCCAACATTCCTGGCGTTTCGGCCCCTACTTCTCGGTGGGGACATTATATACGACCATAACGTAATATAACCTAACCTGACCGATCTAGACCATCGCTGGTAGTGTTTTACAGAATCCCGTTCGTGTCTACCCGTACGTCTCGGTGCGGACATTATATACATCTATAACGTTATATGTCCTATCCTAAGGCAACCTAACATCTCGGATGTAGTATTTTCCAACATTCCTGGCGGGTCGGCCCCTACTTCTCGGTGGGCACATTATATCCGTCTATATCGTAATATAACCTAACCTAACACATCACGACCCTCACTGGTAATGTTTCACAGAATTTCGTTCGTGTCGTCCTGTACATCTAGGTGGGGACATTATGTACGTCTACAACGTTATATATCCTAATCTAAGGCAACTTAATACATCCGAGATGTTATTTTCCAACATTCCTAGCGGTTCGGCCCCTACTTCTCGGTGGGAACATTATAAACCTCTATAACGTAATATAACCTAACCTAACCCTGCTAGACCCTCGCTGGTAATGTTTCACAGAGTCCCGTTCGTGTCGTCCCGTACATCTCGGCGCGGACATTATACACGTCTATAATGTTACATATCCTAACCTAAGGCATCCTAACATCTCGGATGTAGTATTTTCCAACATTTCTGGCCTGTCGGCCCCAACTTCTCGGTGGGAACATTATATACGTCTATAACGTAATAGATCCTAACCTAACCCAGCTAGACCCTCGCTGGTAATGTTTTACAGAATCCCGGGCGTGTCGGCCCGTACTCCTCCGTGGGGTCATTATGTACGTCTACTATGTTATATATCCTAACCTAAGGCAACTTAACATCTCGGATGTAGTATTTTCCAACATTCCTGGCGGGTCGGCCCCTATTTCTCGGTGGGCACATTATATACGTCTATAACGTAATGTAACCTAACCTGACCAATCTAGAACCTCGGTGGTAGTGTTTTACAGAATCCCGTTCGTGTCTACCGGTACGTCTCGGTGCGGACATTATATACGGCTACTACGTTATATATCCTAACCTAAGGCAACTTAACATCTCCGATGTAGTATTTTCCAACATTCCTGGCGTGTCGGCCCCTACTTCTCGGTGGGGACATTATATACGACCATAACGTAATATAACCTAACCTGACCCATCTAGACCCTCGCTGGTAGTGTTTTACAGAATCCTGTTCGTGTCTACCCGTACGTCTCGGTGCGGACATTATATACATCTATAACGTTATATTTCCTATCCTAAGGCAACTTAACATCTCGAATGTAGTATTTTCCAACATATCTGGCGGGTCGGCCCCTACTTCTCGGTGGGAACAGTATATACGTCTACAACGTAATATAACCTAACCTAATCCAGCTAGACCCTCGCTGGTAATGTTTCACAGAATCCCGTTGGTGTCGCCCCGTTCATCTCGGCGCGGACATTATATTCGTCTATAACGTTATATATCCTATCCTAAGGCAACCTAACATCTCGGATGTAGTATTTTCCAACATTTCTGGCGGTTCGGCCCCTACTGCTCGGTGGGAACATTAGATACGTCTATATCGTAATATAACCTAACCTAAACCATCACGACCCTCGCTGGTAATGTTTTACAGAATCCCGTTCGTGTGGTCCCGTACGTCTCGGTGCGGGCATTACATACGTCTATAACGTGATATTTCCTTTCCTAAGCCAACCCAACATTTCGAATGTAGTATTTTACAACACTCCAGGCGGGACGGCCCCTACTTCCCGGTTGGAATAACATATACTTCTATAACGTAATGTAACCTAACCTAACCCAGCTAGACCCTCGCTGGTAATGTTTCACAGAATCCCGTTAGTGTCGTCCCGTACATCTCGACGCGGATATTATATACGTCTACTACGTTATATATCCTAACCTAAGGCAACTTAACATCTCGGATGTAGTATTTTCCAACATTCCTGGCGTGTCGGCCCCTACTTCTCGGTGGGGACATTATATACGACCATAACGTAATATAACCTAACCTGACCCATCTAGACCCTCGCTGGTAGTGTTTTACAGAATCCCGTTCGTGTCTACCCGTACGTCTCGGTGCGGACATTATATACATCTATAACGTTATATATCCTATCCTAAGGCAACCTAACATCTCGGATGTATTATTTTCCAACATTCCTGGCGGGTCGGCCCCTACTTCTCGGTGGGCACATTATATCCGTCTATATCGTAATATAACCTAACCTAACACATCACGACCCTCACTGGTAATGTTTTACAGAATTTCGTTCGTGTCGTCCTGTACATCTAGGTGGGGACATTATGTACGTCTACAACGTTATATATGCTTATCTATGGCAACTTAATACATCCGAGATGTTATTTTCCAACATTCCTAGCGGGTCGGCCCCTACTTCTCGGTGGGAACATTATAAACCTCTATAACCTAATATAACCTAACCTAACCCTGATAGACCCTCGCTGGTAATGTTTCACAGAGTCCCGTTCGTGTCGCCCCGTACATCTCGGCGCGGACATTATACACGTCTATAATGTTATATATCCTAACCTAAGGCATCCTAACATCTCGGATGTAGTATTTTCCAACATATCTGGCGGGTCGGCCCCTACTTCTCGGTGGGAACATTATAAACCTCTATAACCTAATATAACCTAACCTAACCCTGCTAGACCCTCGCTGGTAATGTTTCACAGAGTCCCGTTCGTGTCGTCCCGTACATCTCGGCGCGGACATTATACACGTCTATAATGTTATATATCCTAACCTAACCCATCTCGACCCTCGCTGGTAATGTTTTGCAGAATCCCGTTCGTGTCGTCCCGTACGTCTCGGTGCGGACATTAAATACGTCTATAACGTTATATTTCCTATCCTAAGGCAACCTAACATCTCGAATGTAGTATTTTCCAACATTTCTGGCGGGTCGGCCCCTACTTCTCGGTGGGAACATTATATACGTCTATAACGTAATATAACCTAACCTAAACCAGCTAGACCCTCGCTGGTAATGTTTCACAGAAACCCGTTCGTGTCGTCCCGTACATCACGGCGCGGACATTATATACTTCTATAACGTTATATATCCTATCCTAAGGCAACCTAACATCTCGGATGTATTATTTTCCAACATTCCTGGCGGGTCGGCCCCTACTTCTCGGTGCGAACATTATATACATCTATAACGTAGTAGATCCTAACCTAACCCATCTAGAGCCTCGCTGGTAATGTTTTACAGAATCCAGTTCGTGTCGCCCCGTACGTCTCGGTGCGGGCATCATATACGTCTATAACGTTATATTTCCTATCCTAAGGCAACCTACCATCTCGAATGTAGTATTTTCCAACATATCTGGCGGGTCGGCCCCTACTTCTCGGTGGGAACAGTATATACGTCTACAACGTAATATAACCTAACCTAATCCAGCTAGACCCTCGCTGGTAATGTTTCACAGAATCCCGTTCGTGTCGTCCCGTACATCTCGACGCGGATATTATATACGTCTACTACGTTATATATCCTAACCTAAGGCAACTTAACATCTCGGATGTAGTATTTTCCAACATTTCTGGCGGGTCGGCCCCTACTTCTCGGTGAGAACATTATATACGACCATAACGTAATATAACCTAACCTGACCCATCTAGACCCTCGCTGGTAGCGTATTACAGAATCCTGTTCGTGTCTACCCGTACGTCTCGGTGCGGATATTATATACATCTATAACGTTATATTTCCTATCCTAAGGCAACTTAACATCTCGAATGTAGTATTTTCCAACATTTCTGGCGGGTCGGCCTCTACATCTCGGTGGGAACATTATATACGTCTAGAACGTAATAGACCCTAACCTAACCCATCTAGACCCTCGCTGGTAATGTTTTACAGAATCCCTGGGCGTGTCGGTCCGTACTTCTCGGTGTGGTCATTATGTACGTCTACTATGTTATATATCCTAACCTAAGGCAACTTAACATCTCGGATGTAGTATTTTCCAACACTCCTGGCGGGTCGGCCCCTATTTCTCGGTGGGCACATTATATACGTCTATAACGTAATATAACCTAACCTGACCAATCTAGAACCTCGGTGGTAGTGTTTTACAGAATCCCTTTCGTGTCGTCCCGTACGTCTCGGTGCGGACATTACATACGTTTATAACGTTATATATCCTAACCTAAGGCAACCTAACATCTCGGATGTAGTATTTTCCAACATTCCTGGCGTTTCGGCCCCTACTTCTCGGTGGGGACATTATATACGACCATAACGTAATATAACCTAACCTGACCGATCTAGACCCTCGCTGGTGGTGTTTTACAGAATCCCGTTCGTGTCTACCCGTACGTCTCGGTGCGGACATTATATACATCTATAACGTTATATGTCCTATCCTAAGGCAACCTAACATCCCGGATGTAGTATTTTCCAACATTCCTGGCGGGTCGGCCCCTACTTCTCGGTGGGCACATTATATCCGTCTATATCGTAATATAACCTAACCTAACACATCACGACCCTCACTGGTAATGTTTTACAGAATTTCGTTCGTGTCGTCCTGTACATCTAGGTGGGGACATTATGTACGTCTACAACGTTATATATCCTAATCTAAGGCAACTTAATACATCCGAGATGTTATTTTCCAACATTCCTAGCGGGTCGGCCCCTACTTCTCGGTGGGAACATTATAAACCTCTATAACCTAATATAACCTAACCTAACCCTGCTAGACCCTCGCTGGTAATGTTTCACAGAGTCCCGTTCGTGTCGTCCCGTACATCTCGGCGCGGACATTATACACGTCTACTACGTTATATATCCTAACCTAAGGCAACTTAACATCTCGGATGTAGTATTTTCCAACATTCCTAGCGTGTCGGCCCCTACTTCTCGGTGGGGACATTATATACGACCATAACGTAATATAACCTAACCTGACCCATCTAGACCCTCGCTGGTAGTGTTTTACAGAATCCCGTTCGTGTCTACCCGTGCGTCTCGGTGCGGACATTATATACATCTATAACGTTATATATCCTACCCTAAGGCAACCTAACATCTCGGATGTATTATTTTCCAACATTCCTGGCGGGTCGGCCCCTACTTCTCGGTGGGCACATTATATCCGTCTATATCGTAATATAACCTAACCTAACACATCACGACCCTCACTGGTAATGTTTTACAGAATTTCGTTCGTGTCGTCCTGTACATCTAGGTGGGGACATTATGTACGTCTACAACGTTATATATGCTTATCTAAGGCAACTTAATACATCCGAGATGTTATTTTCCAACATTCCTAGCGGGTCGGCCCCTACTTCTCGGTGGGAACGTTATAAACCTCTATAACCTAATATAACCTAACCTAACCCTGATAGACCCTCGCTGGTAATGTTTCACAGAGTCCCGTTCGTGTCGCCCCGTACATCTCGGCGCGGACATTATACACGTCTATAATGTTATATATCCTAACCTAAGGCATCCTAACATCTCGGATGTAGTATTTTCCAACATTTCTGGCGGGTCGGCCCCTACTTCTCTGTGGGAACATTATATACGTCTAAAACGTTATATTTCCTATCCGAAGGCAGCCTAACATCTCGAATGTAGTATTTTCCAACATATCTGGCGGGTCGGCCCCTACTTCTCGGTGGGAACATTATAAACCTCTATAACCTAATATAACCTAACCTAACCCTGCTAGACCCTCGCTGGTAATGTTTCACAGAGTCCCGTTCGTGTCGTCCCGTACATCTCGGCGCGGACATTATACACGTCTATAATGTTATATATCCTAACCTAACCCATCTCGACCCTCGCTGGTAATGTTTTGCAGAATCCCGTTCGTGTCGTCCCGTACGTCTCGGTGCGGACATTACATACGTCTATAACGTTATATTTCCTATCCTAAGGCAACCTAACATCTCGAATGTAGTATTTTCCAACATTTCTGGCGGGTCGGCCCCTACTTCTCGGTGGGAACATTATATACGTCTATAACGTAATATAACCTAACCTAAACCAGCTAGACCCTCGCTGGTAATGTTTCACAGAAACCCGTTCGTGTCGTCCCGTACATCACGGCGCGGACATTATATACTTCTATAACGTTATATATCCTATCCTAAGGCAACCTAACATCTCGGATGTATTATTTTCCAACATTCCTGGCGGGTCGGCCCCTACTTCTCGGTGCGAACATTATATACATCTATAACGTAGTAGATCCTAACCTAACCCGTCTAGAGCCTCGCTGGTAATGTTTTACAGAATCCAGTTCGTGTCGCCCCGTACGTCTCGGTGCGGGCATTATATACGTCTATAACGTTATATTTCCTATCCTAAGGCAACCTACCATCTCGAATGTAGTATTTTCCAACATATCTGGCGGGTCGGCCCCTACTTCTCGGTGGGAACAGTATATACGTCTACAACGTAATATAACCTAACCTAATCCAGCTAGACCCTCGCTGGTAATGTTTCACAGAATCCCGTTCGTGTCGTCCCGTACATCTCGACGCGGATATTATATACGTCTACTACGTTATATATCCTAACCTAAGGCAACTTAACATCTCGGATGTAGTATTTTCCAACATTTCTGGCGGGTCGGCCCCTACTTCTCGGTGGGAACATTATATACGTCTATAACGTAATATAACCTAACCTAACACATCACGACCCTCACTGGTAATGTTTTACAGAATTTCGTTCGTGTCGTCCTGTACATCTAGGTGGGGACATTATGTACGTCTACAACGTTATATATGCTTATCTAAGGCAACTTAATACATCCGAGATGTTATTTTCCAACATATCTGGCGGGTCGGCCCCTACTTCTCGGTGGGAACATTATAAACCTCTATAACCTAATATAACCTAACCTAACCCTGCTAGACCCTCGCTGGTAATGTTTCACAGAGTCCCGTTCGTGTCGTCCCGTACATCTCGGCGCGGACATTATACACGTCTACTACGTTATATATCCTAACCTAAGGCAACTTAACATCTCGGATGTAGTATTTTCCAACATTCCTAGCGTGTCGGCCCCTACTTCTCGGTGGGGACATTATATACGTCTATAACGTAATATAACCTAACCTGACCAATCTAGAACCTCGGTGGTAGTGTTTTATAGAATCCCCTTCGTGTCGTCCCGTACGTCTGGTTGCGGACATTATATACGTTTATAACGTTATATATCCTAACCTAAGGCAACCTAACATCTCGGATGTAGTATTTTCCAACATTCCTGGCGGGTCGGCCCCTACGTCTCGGTGGTCACATAATATTCGTCTATATCGTAATATAACCTAACCTAACCCATCTAGACCCTCGCTGGTAATGTTTTACAGAATCCCTTTCGTGTCGTCCCGCACGTCTCGGTGCGTGCATTATATACGTCTATAACGTTATATATCCTAACCTAAGGCAACCTAACATCTAGAATATAGTATTTTACAATATTCCAGGCGGGACGGCCCCTACTTCTCGGTGGGGACATTATATACGTCTATATCGTAATATAAACTATCCTAACCCATTTTGCCACTCGGTGATAATGTTTTACAGAATCCCGGCCGTGTCGGCGCGTACTTCTCGGTGCGGACATTATATACGTTTATAACGTTATATATCCTAACCTAAGGCAACCTAACATCTCGGATGTAGTATTTTCCAACATTTCTGGCGGGTCGGCCCCTACTTCTCGGTGGGAACATTATAAACGTCTATAACGTTATAGAGCCTAACCTAACCCATTTAGACCCTCGCTGGTAGTGTTTTACACAATCGCGTTCGTGTCGTCCCGTACGCCTCGGTGCGGGCATTATATACGTCTATAACGTTATATATCCTAACCTAAGGCAACCTAACATCTCGAATGTTGTATTTTACAACATGCCAGGCGGTTCGGCCCCTACTTCTCAGTGCGAACATTATATACATCTATAACGTAGTAGATCCTAACCTAACCCATCTAGAGCCTCGCTGGTAATGTTTTACAGAATCCAGTTCGTGTCGCCCCGTACGTCTCGGTGCGGGCATTATATACGTCTATAACGTTATATTTCCTATCCTAAGGCAACCTACCGTCTCGAATGTAGTATTTTCCAACATATCTGGCGGGTCGGCCCCTACTTCTCGGTGGGAACAGTATATACGTCTACAACGTAATATAACCTAACCTAATCCAGCTAGACCCTCGCTGGTAATGTTTCACAGAATCCCGTTCGTGTCGTCCCGTACATCTCGACGCGGATATTATATACGTCTACTACGTTATATATCCTAACCTAAGGCAACTTAACATCTCGGATGTAGTATTTTCCAACATTTCTGGCGGGTCGGCCCCTACTTCTCGGTGGGAACATTATATACGACCATAACGTAATATAACCTAACCTGACCCATCTAGACCCTCGCTGGTAGCGTATTACAGAATCCTGTTCGTGTCTACCCGTACGTCTCGGTGCGGATATTATATACATCTATAACGTTATATTTCCTATCCTAAGGCAACTTAACATCTCGAATGTAGTATTTTCCAACATTTCTGGCGGGTCGGCCCCTACATCTCGGTGGGAACATTATATACGTCTAGAACGTAATAGACCCTAACCTAACCCATCTAGACCCTCGCTGGTAATGTTTTACAGAATCCCTGGGCGTGTCGGTCCGTACTTCTCGGTGTGGTCATTATGTACGTCTACTATGTTATATATCCTAACCTAAGGCAACTTAACATCTCCGATGTAGTATTTTCCAACATTCCTGGCGTGTCGGCCCCTACTTCTCGGTGGGGACATTATATACGACCATAACGTAATATAACCTAACCTGACCCATCTAGACCCTCGCTTGTAGTGTTTTACAGAATCCCGTTCGTGTCTACCCGTACGTCTCGTTGCGGACACTATATACATCTATAACGTTATATATCCTATCTTAAGGCAACCTAACATCTCGGATGTAGTATTTTCCAACATTCCTGGCGGGTCGGCCCCTACTTCTCGGTGGGCACATTATATCCGCCTATATCGTAATATAACCTAACCTAACACATCACGACCCTCACTGGTAATGTTTTACAGAATTTCGTTCGTGTCGTCCTGTACATCTAGGTGGGGACATTATGTACGTCTAAAACGTTATATATCCTATCCTAAGGCAACCTAACATCTCGGATGTATTATTTTCCAACATTCCTGGCGGGTCGGCCCCTACTTCTCGGTGCGAACATTATATACATCTATAACGTAGTAGATCCTAACCTAACCCGTCTAGAGCCTCGCTGGTAATGTTTTACAGAATCCCTTTCGTGTCGTCCCGTACGCCTCGGTGCGGGCATTATATACGTCTATAACGTTATATATCCTAACCTAAGGCAACCTAACATCTCGAATGTTGTATTTTACAACATGCCAGGCGGTTCGGCCCCTACTTCTCGGTGGGGACATTATATACGTCTATATCGTAATATAAACTATCCTAACCCATTTTGCCACTCGCTGGTAATGTTTTACAGAATCCCGTTCGTGTCGGCCCATACTTCACGGTGGGACCAGTATATACGTTTATAACGTTATATATCCTAACATAAGGCAACCTGACATCTCAGTTGTAATAGCTTACAGCATTCCTGGCGGGTCGGCCCCTACGTCTCGGTCGTCACATAATATTCGTCTATATCGTAATATAACCTAACCTAACCCATCTAGACCCTCGCTGGTAATGTTCTACAGAATCCCGTTCGTGTCGTCCCGTACCTCTCGGAGCGTACATTATATACGTCTATAACTTGTATATCCTAACCAGGGGCAATCCAACATCTCGAATGTTGTATTTTACAAAATTCCAGGCCGGTCGGCCCCTACATCTCGGTGGGGACATTATATACGTTTATATCGTACTATAACCTAACCTAACCTATCTTGCCCCTCGGTGAGAATGTTTTACAGTATCCCGGTCGTGTCGGCCCGTACTTCTCGGTGGGGATATCATATACGTCTATAACGATATATATCCTACCCTAAGGCAACCTAACATCTCGAATGTAGTATTTCACTACATTCCCGGCGGGTCGGCCCCTACGTCTCGGAGGGATCATTATACACGTCTATAACGTAATATAACCTAACCTAACCCATGTAGCCTCTCGGTGGTAGTGTTTTACAAGATTCCAGGCGTGTCGGTTCCTTCATATCGGTGGGAACATAATCCCATATCATGAGATGCCATACCTATTCCGTGCAGAGTTGGGTTCAAATAACTTCTTATTGGCTCTGGGGAATCAGTAATCGTTTCAGAATTTCTACAGCCGCCTAATTCGGCTCATATTAGCGGACATGCCCTAACTGTATCCTCAAGAATTGGTTTCATTTAATCACCTATTGACTCCGTGTTGTCATTAACGGCTCCAACAGTTTTCCGTGCGCGTAATTCGAATTCCATGGCCGGAGATGCCGTACCTACGATCTGCAGAGTCGGGTTTATATAACTTATTATTGGCTCTGCGGCATTAGTAATCGCTCCAGGAGTTCCAGGGCCCCCTACTTCGACACATAGGAGTAGACATACCGTAACTGGGGCCATAAGAGTTGGTATCATTTAATCACCTGTTGACGCTGTGTTATTATTAACTGTTCCAACGGTTATCCGGGCTCCTAATTCGAATCAGATGGCCGGAGATGCCATACCTAGGCCCTTCAGAATTGGGTTCATATAACTGCATATTGGCTCTGGGGCATTAGTAACCGCTGCAGGAGTTCTCCAGCCTCCAAATTCGACACCTTTTTTTTCGTTGGGAAATGTTTATAGATTCCACTCGACTTGGATTAATTTGCTAGGTGGTTATGCCAGACTCTTACTGACTAAAACCTAACAGTGCTTATCATAGCGCACAAATATATGGAGGAGGCCCGGCACTTAACATCGTTTACATCAGCCCCCCCCCGCGCTGAGAGTCTCTGAATGTTTTCAGGAGACTCTCTTCTGGGCAGTGCACGCACTGCATTGTGCTCTTGATGTGCCAAGGCATGTGGGAGATAGACGTGATCACCCGTTTATCTCCGCATCTCGCAATACGCGTGCAATGACTCAAAGGTTGATCCCGAATATTTTGAGTTTATGTGTTTTGTACGAGCATGATAATCTAAGTTCATTTCTTTTTTTTTTCTTTGAGTTACCCACCGTGGTTACAGTGTCTTCCGTCGTCGGTAACTTCTGTGTTTCCTCTGTCGTTTGGTTACATGGATCTTCTTGAGTTACCGACCTTGGTTATTAAACATTCAGATGTCGGTAACTCTCCGTCTACGTTTATTTTTCCTCTTCTTCATTTGTCGTCGACCAGTTACCGACCATTATGTGTTCAGCAACTGTCTGCCACGCAATGTCTTCTTTCTTCATTTATTTATCCATTGCCAGTACCTTGCCTCGCTTTCGGTTGTCATTTTGCAAATGTTTGTCATGATGACTCCCGTACACGAAAACCTCGCGCATTCACACACACGAAATTCTCGCGCACTCACGCACACGAGATTGTTCGCGCCCGCACTATACGCATTGTTCACCACTTTCCTCTTGGGGTTTTTCTTCTTTCTTCGGTCTGTGGTTTCCAACGATGCAACTCTTCTGTGTATATATCATTGTTTTTGTCTTCAGCGAAGCTTCTTCTTCGTCTTCGCATGATCCGCGAAGATCGCGTCTCCATTGAGCTTGCCACTAGCGTCATGGTAGCAATGCAGGAGAAGACCAGCCTACCGAAAGGATCTTTGAAGCTGAACTGTCGTACCGTTTCAGGAAACAACAGCCCCCGCTCGCACGGTTGGACGCGGCAGACGTCTACGACGCCGACCACGCAGGACACGCCGGGCAGGGAATTCGCGCTCTTCCTCCTCCTTCCTCCTCCTTCCTCCTCCTTCCTTCCACTTCCTTCAAAGCCGTGACTTTATCACAAAACAAAGCCATTGCCTGCCAGGAACTCTGTTTTAGCATCATTTTATCAAAGATATTGCTCAGAGTTAAATCTGGCCCTACCTCGCTTACCAGAGCGCGCCGTGGCAGCTCCCGTGCTGGACAGCGCTGTAGCGTGTGACACCCGCTGTCGTACTCCTCTTCGCAATGGGGGCTCAATGACGTGTTTTCTTTGCCTATCCGCTTCAGAAATGACGCAAAATATCCCGGTGAATATCTGCGTCATTCTGTACGTGAGCACGCCGCTTTTTCTTTCCGTCCATCTCATGATATTTTGACGAAGCAAACTTATCGTCTAATGGTTCGTGTGACGGCTCATGGCTTGCTTTCGTACGAGATCGTCCTGTATACTCTTATCGCATCCTCCCTCCACGGTCTACGCACCGTTTTCAAGTTCTTTTTACTCGCGACAAGAACTTCGCTCTATGGCATAATGTGGCTAAAATGTAGTGTCGCACTATCCAATCTGGGCGCCAATGCAAAATGCGACTCGAAATTCCACTTGCTATCGAGGTGAAGTCCAAGATATTTAATATCTTTTTTTACCTCAACAGTTGTATTCGCAATTTTTTTCATCTCTCGGCATTCAGCTCTTCTTTTATTGTCACGCGGGTCAATCAAGAGTAAAACTTCCGTTTTTTCCGCGGCAATCGGAAAGCCAAGTTCACGGAACTTCATCGTTACCGATACCACTCCCCCTTCTGCACGACAGATGGTCCTGCTTTCGTTGCTTCTAGTGGCAAGTACTAGCGTGTCATCGGCATAACATGTAATATGTACTCCTATCGGAAGTGGCTGAAAGATAGCTATGTTATATCCGATGTTCCACAGTAACGGTTCAAGAACCGATCCCTGCGGAACACCGCGATTGACCACCCTCTCAAAGTATCTGTCTTTTCCATTGTAAGTAATTGTTCTATCGCTCAGGTAGTTATTTATTACCATACGTAGGTATTCCGGAAAATCATTGCTCCACGTATGGCCGCCCACGAGAGGGAATTGAAGGCATTCTTCATGTCAAAAGATACCGCAAAAGCAATCCCCCCGTTTTTTGTGGCTGTTTCTGCAATCGACTTTACATTTCTTATCGCATCGATTACGGATCGACCTTCCCTGAAACCGTACTGGCAATCCGCTAAATCTCGTCCTCTCGTCGTAAAATGCTGAACTAGTCTCCCGTGAATTACTCTTTCGAAGATTTTTCCTATCTCGTCCAGCAGAACGATAGGACGATAAGCAGACGGATCTTCTTCCGGCCTTCCGGGCTTTTTCAGCAAGAACATTCTGCCAGATTTCCACTTTCTTAGAAATTTTCCGGTCTGCAAGCATTCCGTGAAGATCCTCTGCAGCCGTCGGGCAAAGAAACCTAGAATTCCTAGCCAAGTTCAGCCAGGAACTTCATTCCGGCCTGGCGCAGTGCTGTTTCTCTTAAGTTTTTGCACTGCGCGGGCGATCTCTGGTTGCGCCATTTTCCTCTCGTGGAAATAGATTCTCAACAACCCGCTCCAGGAAGTTTGGTTGCATCGTTTCTGATATAGGAGGCGCCCATGGTCTTAGTTTGTCCATTACCATTTTGTATGGACGCCCCCACGGATCCTCTTGCAAGGTGGACATTAGTCGCTCCCGTGCCCGTGTCTTGGAGTCAGATATTGCGGACTGCAGCTTCTTTTTCTTATTTTTATAGCTTTCGTTGCACCGCAGGATGTTTTCTATGTTTCTCATGGACCGGCGACCCTTCTCTCTTTTGTACTGGTGGCGCGTTAGCGTACATTCTGCACAAATTCGCGATATTTTTTCGTTCCACCAATACACAGGTCGTCTTTGCACATTGGGTTTTGTACGTAGCATGCAAGCGTTGTACACCGCTGTCACGGAATCCATTAATTCTGCTATTTCCTCGTCCACATTCACTGGACCTTCTTTTTTTCGAGTCCATGTTGCGGATAAAGCAGCAACCCGCATATAATCGTCGTTCAGCTTCTTAACGGCTCATTTTTTTACGTGGTGCTGCTATCAAGAATTTCTGAGGCGTTTTGCTTGGGCTGTGGATATCTGTATCCAAATACACTTATGGTCCGACAGATTGTCCATGTTGTCGACTTCTCAATTTTGCACTCTTTTCGCTGTGAGAGCATTTCCCACGGAGATATCTACTATGCTATCTCCTTGAAATCGCGAGCTCGTTGCTTCCGCTCCACGATTTAGGATCTGTAAGTTTGCAGCATTCGCCCACTTCAGCATCGAGTGACCGCGATCTATTGTGCTTTTCGAATGTCACATGACTGCATGCGCATTGAAATCTCCAAGTACAAATTCTGGGCGGTTCCAAATGTTTTTAATTGCGCTCCATATTTCGTCCAGTAAGCGCTCTTAATCGCTCAACGGCTAATTCAGCGGTGTGTACACACCCACCACCACGTATTCCGCCCAGTTCACCGCGATGTAGCTGTTTCCATTTGCTATTTTGGTTATAGGCTTGTATCCTCGATCCAATATTGACTCAATGGTATCCGATACGGTTCTGCGATGACTATAAGTTCCACCATGCTGCGCTTCATTTCGCTTATTACTAAGTCCTGTGCTTTGGCAGCATGGTGCACATTCACTTATAGTATTTGACACAGCAGGGTGAATTTTAAGTTTTGTCCATCGCCTCCTCCAGGCTAAATTCATTTTCATTTGAATCTCCTTCGATATCTAGGGCGGCAAACCTGTTTTCCACCGCCATTCCAACGATGGAGTGCTCTATTTTTTTGCCGCTTTCCGTCTTATTGGCGGTTTTACCGGTGTAAAAACTGCCAGCTTTGCTCTAATTTGAAACTCTCGCATTGATTGTTTGCATTTTCATCTGTTTAGGTACGTATGGTATTGTTTGCATCCTTCCCACTACGCACTTGTTACAAATCTTCTCTTCTCTTCTCTCAGCTTTATGCACCGTTAATTATCTTAGTACTTATTGCCTGTTTTAGGCACGCGTGGAGTGATTTATCCCCAACCCGCACGTAGGAACTGTATTCTAGACTCTCTATTTACAGAGGTATGATATGTTCGTTTTTTGACATGTAAACAGATTGTATTTTCTTCTTCTTCTAACTCTTGAAAT
The DNA here is from genome assembly GCA_963969225.1 of Xylocopa violacea. Classification (NCBI taxonomy): domain Eukaryota; kingdom Metazoa; phylum Arthropoda; class Insecta; order Hymenoptera; family Apidae; genus Xylocopa; species Xylocopa violacea. The sequence continues at coordinate 3,386,958 of CAXAJV010000678.1, forward strand.
TCTTTCTTTTAGGTGTGCAATGAGCTTTATTCACACCAGGAGCTCCTTATTATTCGTTTTTCTATAGTACGCGTGAATCAGATTTCGTTTTCAGTATGTATTAAACAGCCTTTAACCTATCTTTGTTATGTCTGCTAGACACTTAGTTCTTTCTCTTCAGTTATAAGTTCTCACTTCACAATATATATCTATATGTGCATTTTAATGAATGGTTCTTATAATTGTTTGTGTTACAGATATGGAGAGGATTACAAACACTCTAACCACGTCTTGGTCTTCTTAATATTACACACTTACTGCAGTTTGTTGAACAATATCTTTTATACCATTCACTTTAACTTTTTGTAATGCATGTAATATTTTTATTCTGTCTTTCTTTGTTTGGAATTGATTCTGTCGTATCTTCACTATGTTTGTTTCACTTATCATACATTTGCATGTAGAAAGTGTTTATTTACTTCACTGCAAACTGCACAGGATGTAAAGCTTCCGTATTTAACGAGCTTTTTAACCTGTTTTGACTTGTCGACATGCGTGCGACGCCGACGAGTGTTTACCCCCTCCACACTGTCTATTTATTGCCTTCCTGTCCTCCTTTTTTGTAGGTAAACAGGTTGGCACTTGAGAGGTAGGTCAGTGACAGTCGACTTTTGAGAACACTTTCCGCGGTGGGTCAAGAGCTCCCCTGCCGTGAAACACTTATCTGCCCGACCCCCTTCTGTCAGCGTGGGCACAAGTCTTTTTTCTTTTAACTTTTCATGTTTATTTTCACCCATCCGGTAGTTTTAATTTATTTATAATCAAAACTACTTTTATTGCACTTGATGTACGATTGTTATTTACAATTCTGTGTCATTCTGTTTACAGTGTGTGCTCGCACTCACTGCGCTTATTTGTTGTCTTTCTTCGGTGCGTTACGAATTTATTAGAGTTTTTATTTACTTTTAAATTCGTGACGTATCACGAATTATAATCATTATTGAGATGCTGTCTCTCTCGCACTACGGGTCCTTTATCACCGTGACAGATTGATACTTGCGATCTATTGTCTACTCGCTTACACCTCTGCACCTTTGTCCCTCGCGAAAGGTAAAGTTTGCTGATAGTGAATGCACGTTGGCGCTCGGTCTACTATTTCAACTCTTTTTATCGTTGTTTTTGGCGATTAATATCCCGTTTTGTGAGTTATTATTACGCGCGCACGATAATTATCTTCACTTTCTACCGCACCACATCCCCTTCTTCCCGTTCTTTAATAGCTTTTTATCAGCACTTTCCGCACTTCTTACACTTCTTGAGGTGTTGACCGGTGTAGCTTCCGATATCCTCTTCCTCTTCAGTTCTCCCACGATGTCGTCAGCAGCCTCCACGACTCGAAATTAGATTTGGAAATGGCGAACGACCGCGCACGTGTCGTAACCGTGAAGGATAGCGAATCCGAGCACGAAATTCGCTATTATTCGACCCTAATACCGAAAGAATCCCAGATTTATACGTCTGGATTTCACGCGATACTTACCAAAATTCGATTAAGCCGTAGCTTGTATTCGAAATTTCAAGATTTCCATTCGAAAACTCGAAAATGCACGGAGCGATGTGAAATGTGTCTATACTCTTCCCCCAAATTCAACACCTAAGGGCGGATATACCGTATCTGGAGTCCATAAAATTGGATTCATTTAATCACTTATTGACACTGTGTTGATATTAACTGCGCCAAGCGTAATTGGCAATAAAATTTGTCAAATCCAGTAAAATGAAATCACCATTCACGTTTGAAACGAGCTAAAATTTCAAAAAAATCTCTCATAGACTTTTTATTAAACTTCCAGTTCAATTATTTTTCACGAATTCGAAAAGTATTACATTTTTTAAATTCTCCTCCTATAGTACGAATTTTAATCAAATATCAGAGATAAACGATTTATTTATTTAACATTTTTACTGGGGTAACCAGTTGATAATTTCATAGGATCAGGGTTGGTGTTACATCCTCGTTCGTACCATGAATTTTGATCAGCGCTATTCGCGGAATAACGCTCGACGTAACAAAATCGTTCTAGATGTAGCAATCGGAATGAATTTTTTTTTAACCGGTCAGAGGCAATAAAGTAGGAGGGATATGCAAGGAAAACGCCAGAATGCGTCGCGTTACCGCGTTTCGAATTTTAATGGCCCGGTGGAATGATAAAGCGGTAATTAATCGTTGTCCATTGCTGCCGTCGTGAGATTTCAATGGATGCGACGCTTGGCGTCTTTCCAAATAATTATTCCTTCCTTTTTCGCCAATTAATGTTCATATATTTTTTCTTTCGAGATAGTGTTCTCCTTTTTTAAATTCCTTGTTCCTTCTTCCTTTTATGACAAATTTTTCGTCGGCAGAGGAGAAATACAACTTTTACTTCAAATATCTATTGTTAGATTTGTATAATTTATTGCAGCGTGGAAAGGTATAGAAAGATAATTTGCTTCCTTTATATTCGATGTATTTTGACGAGCAACAAAAAAATCAATAATGTTTTTATCATTCGTGAAGCATGGAGATATAGTTGATGCTTGTTACTTGATTTTTATCAGTTTTCAATACAGAAAGTATAAGAGGATTCGTTTTATGTATAATTTCGAACGAAATTCCTGATCGTTTAGACAAAACTTTATCGTATCGGGTCATTCTGGCTAATGGAAGCGGAATTTTCAATCCTTTTCACCGATGCGAAATATTTTAATCGCATTTCAGCGAATAGAGGGCTTTCTTAACATTTTCTCTTCAAATTAATTCCTTTACCAATTTTCTTTTATTAGCAATTACACATTCTGTCCTCTCTCTCTCCCTCCCTCTCTCTCTCTCTCTCTCTCTCTCTCTCTCGATGAGGCTTGTAAAATGTCCGAGAAATATCGACATGTAAAGCGGTAGAAGAATTAAAAGTAAAGTAATAATATTCCTTAGGAGCGAGACGCCATTCATTATGAATTATGGGACGTATAATGGACGCTCTCCCTGACAAATGAGTTAATGCTCCCTCGATGGACCTGTTTAAATCGTTAAGCACCATTAGCGACTTGAAAGTCTGATTCGTAATGGAAAAGAGTGCTGGCGGCAAGCCGGGCGCGTATCGCGACGGATTTTCGCGAAAATTCAAGGACTTGAGGAATTTTAATGTAACCGCGGAGGCAGCTACCGCGCGCAAGCCTGTTTAAATATCCACAGCAGCGAAGAAATAATTCAACAGCTCAGCCAAGACAAACACTGAGCGATGCGAGATATTTAGGTGAGGAACCGTGTTCGTTTTTACGAGACGCATACCGAAAACGTTGCTGGCCGGGTAAAATTCAGTTGCGCCAGTCTCATTTAGGTTTCCTACTACACTCAGAAAATACGACTGGCACTGATCAAATTACGCCGGAGCGTGCTTCGACTACGAACGAAGTTTAAAGGCCTGTGGGCGCAGTGTATTAAATCCAAAGGGAGACACTGGCTGCTTCAAAATAGCGGCTGTTATTTGAGCGAACGAAGTAAGTTTACGAATGAAGATTCCGCATAAATTAGAAATATATTTTTAATCGAAAATAAATGTGGAGTGTGATATCGAGTGAGAGAAATTGGGAAATTTTTGATAATTTTAACACGTGACAACAGTTTCACTAAATGAATTGAATAATTGGTTGATAGAGACCTAAATGCTTGTGAAGGCGCAAGGTAGAAAGGCGTAGCATGCTTTCAGTGGGGTGTGGGTTCCGTTGCAATTGGAGTCGAGTTACTAGGTAGTTTGAAATCGTAGTTGATCATTAAACATCGGCGTATCCCATAATTAGTTAATTGTAACGTTACATTGGTTACTTAACCGCTTACGTCGTAAAATTACTGTATGTTCGTACGTTTCAAGGATCTCGTAAAAAAATGGCCAAATACTAGCCTATTTAAATGAAGTAACAAAGAATAGAGAGTAATTCTACATTCAGTAATAGCACGATCGTTGTTACACTCAATTTTGTTCGTCGAAATATGATCTCATCCTGGTTTGCAACAAGAAATAATAAAAGAAGTAAAATTTGTAGAATTTGTGGGTCAGGAACAAGTATATACATATGTATATCATTCCCTGACGAATCGATGGATAAATAATTGTTCATTGTTTTACGCTGCTCAGTTTGACATCATTATTATCCCCGTCAGTTGGCGTCATAATAGCTGTGAACGAGGATGATGTGGTCAGAGACCTGGAAAAGTCTGTAAATAATTTATGTTGCGTCACATCTACGTGCAAGCGTGAGTACGTTACTATAAGCAATTCTTCCGTTTCTATTTACATCAGTCCTTTGTGCGGTTTAATCGAATCTCTGGTGTCTATTCAGTGCGACTTTTAATTGCTCCTGGTCATCCCATAATGGGATGCAGAAGGGATGCAGTCCTGTATCTGTGGTGTCAAATCCTCTCTAATTCGAACGACTTTTGATAACGACTTGCGATAATGAATGAACGTAATCTCTTTTTCGAAAGTTGGCGAACTATTGAGGAGGGTTGGCTAATTATTCGGTGCGCTATTGATCGCAGACGCTATGAAGATTAATCGAATGTTTTTTGCAAACGAATACCTTACGCGTGCTTTTCACTATTATTTTCAAACGTAATTGAGCGTTGTCTGAAATTTGTCTAATTTCGTAATTCAGTCTCGACTCGATTCGATGGTGGTACACTAATTATTAGCTATAAGTGAAGGGATATGCTAATTGGGGAAAAGAGTTTTGTCGCGAAAGTTCTCGATGGTTCTCCAGCTGTCACTTCTGAACTAAATCTAATGGAAAATTGTGCTAATTATAGCAATCCTCTAGCTACCTCTGGTGCGTCGTAAAAGCTTAAAAGTTGACGACATCCTTTACGCATCTGTTCTCCAGTGGCGTGGTTTACTACACCGTGGTTTCGCGAAACTTGGCCGTTTCTCGGGCTGGATATTCATTTTAATACCAGGATAACTTCAGTGTCTACTACAACTTTTCCCCGCGACAAATGCGCGATATTGAATTAATGGACTTTAGAAGTCCATTTCCTCATGCTTCGTACGTACAGTTTCGCATTTAAGCTGTAACACTGAAACAATCTCATTGTTCGTTCTTTTCTGCCTTTTATTATACCCATGCATACCCATGCATACCCATGCATTATTTTTTCTTTCGTACGTTCTCCTTCTTTCCGTTCGTTCTCCCGTTAATTTCTGATTTTGTTCTCTGAATATTTCGTGAGCGCCGATTGTGAGGAACCAGAAAAGCACAGAAAATAGAAATTCCAACAAACCCTTGTCGTTTCTCTTTCCCGTGATTCTATGTATCAGTGAAATTTCGTACTTCGCAAACAGGAAGGTCGTAAACGGCGTTTGGTCGTGATAATTTTGAAGCGAGCGATGCGCTGCCAGCATGATTATCTTCCCGTCCCGCTTTCACGGTTTATCGTCGCAACTGCAAGAAGCATCTGGGCTAACGATTCAGGAAAATTGTTAGGTTGTTTTAATATTGCGACTTTGCCGCGCGTCCCTCTCCATTAGCGCGCGAAGTAACACTCTGATTTATTAATATATGATGTTATAATATATTTGTTTAATTGCTCAGCGGCAAACTGCAGGATTGTTCGAAAGTCGCTTTGATTCTTTTATTCTAAATCAGCTTTAGTCGCTTGTATATCGGCTGAACAAATATTCGGAATGCATAGGATACAGTCCATAAATTTCAATGCTGTTTTACAATGTTTACGAATCTCACGATTGAACGTAGCTTCATATAACTCGAGATAAAAGTTTTTCCTTTCTATTTGATTTTCTGCAAAAAAATGTGCGAAACAACAAACATCCATTATCAATCTATTTCCGCGTTCAAAATTCGACGGTCTCTCAAGGTTTTTAAAAATCACGACGAATTAATTCTCCAAGTCGACGGAAATATACTCGAGTTTCTGAGGGTGAACCGTTTTACCTTCTGCGCAACGCGCAGATCGTTAGCATACGAAAAAACGGAGAAAACGTAAGCTTAGCGACCTCGCTATTCTCAGTTACTCACCTCTTATGAAATCCACCGCCATCTCCAGACCGTACGTGTCCTTATCACAATCGTCAAGGATGTGCGCCCCGATTTTCACACCCGGCAGAATGCCCTCGCCCTCATTGAGGTTATCCAGGGTGTAAAGCCTCGCCTCCAATGCTTGTACTCCGCCCTACGGCATAACAGGGCCGCACGTGATCGGGTCCTCCCTCTCGTGCAACAGCATAAACCCTCCGAGGAAGAGGTCGCCCTCGACGACCGCCTTCTTCTTCACTGGTCAGGCGACGAGAACCTGCGCGCTCGGGTCCATAGATCGGAACTATCTGCGGCCGTATCGAATCAGATGATGAGTTTCCGGGTTCTCGAACCGGAAGCCACGCTCGTGTCGCGCCCTCAAACGAGCGCGATCCCTTTCCGCGTCGATGGACCAGCCCGGGGTGGAAAGTCTCGGCGAAGTTCCTGATTAATTTTTTCACGATCGATCGACTCGCTATTGGAGTAATCGTCGCCGTCGTCGTCGAGTCGAACATGCTCGGAGCTCAATAACCATCTATCGCCCGGCTCGCTGTTGGCCGAGCACATGTATATCAGCACGGCAGGTAACAGAAGCTTCATGACTTCATAATTGTGAATGGTTGAGCTTGCGAACGGTTTCACACGTTGTCCTGTGCTTGCGTCGGGTGGTGGGTTCTTCAAGTCCATGGTTTCTAGTTACGTTGCGTTGCGGCGTTGGATGGTACATCGCGATGGTAGTCGATGGTGCCACGGCCTTTATGGGGCCACTGGAACCGGCTGTTTTGGAGCAAGAAAGTTCGATCCGTTTCACTTTCGCTGAGAGTTCCGCTGGTCTGATACTAATTGCTGAAGTTCTGCGATCGGGTAAAGAAACGAAGAGTGGAGGTTGACACGGCGCTGCGGAAGTTTAGAGTGATGAATGGGTGATCGTGGATGGTGACTTGTTTGCGGGGTAACCGGTGTAATCGTTCGTTCCACGTGGAACTGTTGATTCGTTTGGTAGTCTCGCGATATTCCGGATTTACTCGAATGTCATGGGAAATTTCTACCTAGCTTTGCTCCTCCCAAGAGAGCTCATCGGGAAGGAAAGTAAGCAACATTTGCTTTTGGCCACTGTTCGTTAGCAGTTACCCCTTTGTCGTCAGTGGTACGGTTCCTGTTTGCTTCTAAAACTTTTGTCACGATTACAAATGTTTCTCCTAGGCTTGGGATCCTTATTTTTCTTTCGCAAATATTCGCGAATTCGTCTATGTGTCGCGACTGCTTCTCGATAAAATTCCGAGTCGAACTTGAGGCAGGGCAATTTTCTTACGTTTACATGTCGACGAGATCGAAAGCCTATTTGAAAACGCCGCGCCAGCAGCCTCGGAACTATCGGGATTCTCTGATTGGATAATTTCGTCGGAGAATCTACAGGGCATGGACCAGTCGGTGCCATGACAGCAAAAGTGTAAATTGCTTTTGATTTGCAACGAGCCACTCGCGTTCCGATAGCGACCCGATCGCTTCGCGAACTAATTAAAAACTTTGACACGTCGCGCCCTTCTTGGTTCTCGTGTCTTCGGTGGCTGGTGGAGCTTCCTTTCTCCGTTCGAATTACCGTTTATCGCGCCCGCGATAATTCGTTACGAGGCGTACCTGTTGCTCCGCGGTGGTGGCCACGAAAATCTATTTCCATTTCATTATGCCTCCCTCCCTTTCTCGTCGCTGTGATTTTTCGACCGCTCCCCGTGTTTTTTCAAACGCGACGAACTGTTACGCAGCGCATTGTAACGAGGGATGTGGTCGCGTTACCTGTTGCGTCCCTCGACGAGGAACCGTTACCTGGTCTAGCGTAGTTTTGTCCGACTCTATCTGGAATTGGATCACGGATTGTCTAGGAACTAACTCGACAACGATCGATATTGAGAACGCGACGCCTTGCACCGATGCCACTCGATGGTTCCAAGTGGCGCTGGCGGACGTCTGGATGGCTACTCTGTCGAACGCCTGACGGAGAACGGACGTTCGTTTTGTGGGCGTTCGAGGATCTTTTCTACGAGATCTATTCTATTGGTCATTACTGATTTAGTTCAGGGAAGTCAACGATCAGAATTTCCAATCTCTACAGTTTTTAATTTGCATAATTATGATTAATAAAGTTTTTAATTCCCAAATTTTAACTCATAATTCATCGCGAAACCACGATTGGAATCGATCAAATTGGAATAAACGGACGGATATTTTATTGTATCTGTTTGGTATTCGCTATTATTCTGTGGCTAAATGGAGATGGTGTATAATTAATGTAAAAAGTTCCCGAGAGAAAGTTTGCTGAAGCACTGTTAGTTTCTGTTTCAACCGCGATGAATAGAATATAATATTATATTACAATTTCGGAATGTCATTGAAAAACAAAGGAGCCTTTCCAGATAGCCATAGGCTTTTTTCTTTCATTCCATTTTGTCTGTCTGCCAAGTTTTTCCTTTTTCGTATAAAACTTCATCACGTTGAAAAAAATTCGCATATACTGTGGAGCATTACGAAACTTTTGACATGAAAATTTATATGACTTTCTAAATGATTCGGTTAAACGGACGTGAAAGAGAATAGAGCGTTGCAGTGTGCACGTATCAGTTTGTTTTTCCCTCGAAATTAATCTCAATTAAATTACAAATAAGTGAAGTCTTCTGTCAGTTAACAGCATTAATTGGTTGTGGGGAAACATTCGTATAATTTTTACTGGACTTCCTATTCCGCTAGAATTGCCAAATAATACATTTTTATCGCCAGAAAATATCTTTTAAAATGTAAACATTTGTTATTCGCATGATGGAGTATATTATATATCTTTTTCTTTTTATAAAAATTAATTTATCAAGCTAATGTGTGGTGGATTATTGGATACAGAATGGATTTGTTTCCTGAACCGACATAAACATTTTTCATCGTTACTTCCAGTAATTATCTTTGAGCATTCTGGAACGAGTGATTTATGAATGCGTTGAAAAATGTAAACCACAGGAATAACTGGTCCACGAGACACATCTGTTCATTTCTCTAAGTTTGGGGAATATTTTTTAATCTGATTTGCACGCTTTGTGTAGTGTGGGCCCGGTTCGCGGTGTTCCGACTTTGAAATTTACTTTTTTTAAACGGCTTCCTGAAAATGTTAATTACAAAAGGCATCGGCGATGATATGGAAGCTACGACTGGTTTCACCGCTTACTCGGTAATTAAATTTCTAATTAACAGATCTTACGCTCGAAGTCTCTAATCTGACCGATTACGGTCAACGACGGATAACATTTACTTTCCTTCATTCATTACCAGAAAATTGTACCGACGCGTGCTTCTGGTAACGCTATCTCGAAAATGTTACTCGAACCTACGAAAAAAGTTTTCAAACAGTCTCTTTTCTTTTTCCTTCATTTTCATTGAGACAATTATTCACTAGTTTACGGCGCAATTATTTCCGGCGATAACGTTCTTGCGTGCGCGACAAGCACAGGATCGCGTAAATTGCTATAAAACCGCGGCAGCTGCCACTTAACGAACGTGGTATTTTTCAATCACCTCCGTCTCGTCAAGCTGTATTGCCAGAGAATTTCAGAAGTAATCTTCCAAACTGTTTCTCGTGTTATATCATGCGCTAAGCGTAATCGCATGGGGATTAGTTTCTCCCTTTCGCCATTGTTTCATTTTTGTTTTAAACGATTTTTGTTAAACAATGTGTTCATTCTTTACCCGCGAATGAATTTCCGTAGTTAATTTCTTTTTGCTCCTCGCTCGAATAATTTTGCCCCCCGTTTTATCCAATGGATCGATCGATTACACCCGTGTCTTCAATGTACTCTGTTATCAGAGAGATATTTTAACGATGCTTACGATTTTCACATCGGTGACGGAACACCACTGTGACAATAGCAATTTCATGGAATCGTTCAATAAAACGCCGAAAAACCGCGGCAGGATTCGTGGGAAACGAGCCGGTCGGTTTTTCGTCCACTTGTTTGACTCTTCGTACACATTTCTTCGGCCACAATAATCCAACGGCATCGTAGGACAGAGAGCCGTTGGAGTAGTTTGAGCACGCGCGCGCGGCCCCGTGTCGTAGCAGCTACTGACTGGCTCTGCGACTGTATCAACACTACCCTCCTGTGGAACGCATCAACCCTCCGCCACCCTCGAAGCCCTGCCTCGTTCCCTACTACCCTGCCTTCCTTCTCCCTCCCGTTCATTCTCTTCCTCGATCCTCCAAACCGTCTTACCCTGTCCCACGTCACGCCTCACGAATCCTGTTCCTTTCATTTTGCCGCGTGCAACTGTTTAAATTGTCGATCATAATTCTCTCGCGGGTAGGAATTAAAGAAAGCCAGAACGAAATGTAAAGAAGAGAGGAACGGAAGAAGTGGAAGTTTTCTTTATTCCACCGGTTGTCAGCATTGGCACTTTTAGACTTGTAAGAAGTACTTTGATAAATTATTGTCGTCGTACGTAAGGAGCTAATCCCGTGATGGCGGGTATGCGCGTGTGCGCGTGTCCCATGTAGATGGTCTGGGAGCGAAAGGCGAGGAAAATAACGGGACTGGGGTTGTGTCTTTTATTTATTTCTCGAAGAGTTCCCGGAGGGAGGCCCGACGCGCCAGTCATGACGCTGGGACGGTACTTCGATGCGACTTCTTCTGCTTATCTGCTGTTTTCTTTGGTAATGTTCTTTAGATTGCTGCGAAAGTTGGTTCACGGGGAGGCTGGAGGTAATAAAAGACAAATTGTAGAATATTACGATTCGGTTAAGCGGAGCAGGTTACTTCTCGCAGAATGAAGCTGCAGAATTTTCCCTTCTTCGGTTCATAACTTCGGTTCTGTCACCGAGATAGAAGAAAAAATTTGACGAGTAATTATAAATTTCCAAGCCGTCACGTCGCGAGTTGGGAGTTTCATATCGAATCCACATTGAGCATTACTTACTACGCGTTTCGGCGTTGCTTTGTGTTTGCAACCAGCGCGGTTCTGTTTCGTTGTCCGAAAGTTTCGCGCATCGCGTTCTCATTAAATTCAGGCGTCGAAGTTAATCGGGTTCGTAGCGATTCCCGGAACAAGTTCCCGCAACAGGAACGAACAGTGAGGGAAAACTGATGCGAGCCATCCAATTATAGCGGCGGATCGTGTAGCTATGTCGGACAAGACGCGCGATTATCGGGTTTGTCAAATGGCGGACAGATTTATTTTTCGAAAAAGAATTTCCCTTTTGACGGGTGCGTGACAGTTATACGACACGTCGGATGCTTTTTCATGGAGCCAGCGCATCGATTCGGACCGCTTTTGGCTTTGTTTTACTTTAACGTTTCTCTTTTTTCGCTCGTTCCCCTTGTATTATTATTCCTTTCATTGCATCATGCCGGATCGCTCCTTCTATTGGAAACTTGTAATGGGTGCGGTAGGTTTGAAAGGATTCGAGACCAACATCGCAGGAAATGCCATAACGGTATTGCTCGGGCATTACGTCGCGTCGATGGTAGTGGTGTGCAGCGACATAAAAAAAATTCCCATGTTGCAAAAGGACGGAAATTACTTCAAAAGCGAGTTCAAGCTCCTCCTTCTTTGACCTCTCCGTCGAGACATTAATTTCGTTTTCCTTTTGGCTCGAGTAAAACGGCGATGTTTGGAATGGAACTTGGAACGAGATGGATACACTGGAATAAAAGTGAATGATGTGTAGTAAGCATCTGTGCGGATGAAGTATGCGATGCCGAAAAACATCATCGGCGACGTGAATTTCATTGGTTCCTCTAGACTCGATGAATCTCCATATCCCTTGCAGTCGATGGTGAAAAATAGGATGACACGTGCAAGCGTTAAACGTTCCTTCACTAAGTTCCGAGAACTGGGTGCCCAGAACTCGTTACGGAGTATCTTATTAACGAAAGCGTTCGCTTTTTGCCTACGATATCCTAACTGAATATTATCCCTCGCAACAAGCAGAGAGGCGTTATATTTACACGATAAGGAAAGTTTATGAGGCAATTTTCTTCACGAACAAGCCACAAACTTCTGCGTAATTTCAGTCCTTTCCTTTCAGTGGTTTCGTTCCTTCTTTTCCCCTAATTTTCCCGCCCCATTTTTTGATATTTATTGTCTAGTGGTAAAAAACCAGAAAATAAGTATCTACACCTGAGACATCTCTCTGGAAAAAGAAGAAATTTCGCGCGATCATTGTATCCCATTGAACGTTACCCTAAATAATTCGTGGATTGATGGTTAATTGAAAGTTTAATCGACCGTTTCCTTCAGTGGACAAGGTTGCTTGTATCTTATCTAGTCGGATTATCACAATTAAAACGAAATCCGATAAGGGCGATTCGATATTTCAGGATAATTGATTCGATGCGAATAATGGGAGGGCTTTCTAGACCGTTGAAAATTCCAGGTTTAAAATGTTACAGGCATTGTTGCATTATTCATCGAGGAAAATGCGATGAACGCGGGAAACGCGTAGTCTAATTTCAAAGAGCAAATATCTGCAGCTACGATCGAAGTTTCATCTTTTTGAAGAAACACTTTCATGTCGTAGAGGAGAGGTCAGAAAGTGGAGAGTGGCTGCGCATGAGCGGGCGTAGAGAATATTTTTTCAGACTGCTGTTGTTATCGCTAGGCGAATTAACTTTTTAATCGCCGCGTGATAAAAGAAGATAACGATGGATAAATTAAAATCTGCATTTTAACAGGTTATGAAATGACGTTGCTAATGAACAAGTTTGTATCTTATAAATATTGAAAATCGATAAACGCAGAGGCAGAAATGATACAACTTTCATTTTTTTTCTCACTTTCTCTCGAACAAAACGTATGCGGCGAAACCGACGAGTCTGTTCGATTTCGTCGGCACAAAGGGTGTATGATTGTGTTTGGTGGTTCGCTATAAATTGGTTACAACTACCTTTAAATATACCAGCATCGAAACATCGTCGATCGTTATACAATTCTCGAGTCGTATAGGAAATGCATATGAAGTCTATTATACTGGGCTTCCTCTATTACACTAGGCATCCTTTATGGTACGAGTTTTCATATTTTCTTCATAGTTTGCAGCATGAAAATTTAATGCAGTCATTTCGAATTGGCTGCGAGGTGAAGAGGTGTATCATTTTAATTCGAAACGTTACATTTTTCAGTTAACAGGAACGTTGCTGAACCAGGATGCTTTAATTTTTCCATAATGAAATGTTGCTTCTTATTTTTGCCTCCTTTTAATTAAATTTTATTATTCTGTAACGAGGCGTCACTCGATTCCGTTCGTTGAAGCTGCACACCTCTACCTCTCGCACTTCCGGCTTGTGAGCGAATTTTTTCTCTCTTGTGTTGTTTAACGGGTGTTTATTAACATTCACTCGAGCTTCGCTGTTCGTTTTCAGCGTCACCTTAAAGTTCTCTCGAGATCTCGTCGTTCTGCTCCCAGCGGTTATGAGTACAAACTGCTCCTTCTTTTATTCTTCAGTTCCTTGAAAATCGAATAAATTCGCTATTTTTCCACCTCATCCGTTTCATAAATACAGAATACACCATGGTTCTTATTTTTATTTACATGACTGGCTACCTGGCCGTGTCAAGCGTCGACGGTTACACGAAAAATCGTCCAACAGAGGACGAGTCTTCCACCAGAAGAGATGCTTCCGCGTTTATGGAATATCTGAAGCATCGTTCACGAGTTAATGAGTGTGAACGAGAAATTTCTGTGTCGCTCTTCTTCATACTTTTTTTTTCACTCCGTCTTAATTAATGATTAATTGACACTATCGTAGCGTCTCGTCTTCTTTGATATACTACGTGAAATATCTTTCCGTTTGAACAGGAAAATCGTGGACGGTGACACCTGATCCGTGCTATTATTTGTAAATATTTTTGTCTAATGAATAAAAAAGAAGACACGTTAATATATTGCATGTTAATGCAATGAAATTGGAAATTCTTCTCGGAAGCGCGACTAAAAACATTTCCAAACACCAACGTAGTAGAAATTACGACACTGGGTTTGATCTGCAACGACTACAGTCGCAACAAATCGAGGAAGCTTTTCCATCAGGAAATTGCAATTTCTTCGTTCTGGAATTTCCGTTGACCCGAAACACGAATTCTTTCAAAGCTCCGTTTCATAATGAAATCGATAGCTCGATCCCAATTGTTTTACACGACGCCCCACGAGTTACAAAGTAAATTCCTAAAACGCTACGCGAGAGGGAATATTTTAAAAACCTAGCAGCCAACTTAATTTATCCTTTGCGAAATATTGCCAGCGTGCTTTTTAAGTAACGTAGGGAAACAGAGAGGGAGAGAGGGAGAGAGAGAATACGAGCAGGGGCGAAAAAATAGATAAATGCATCTAACAGAAATATGGAACTATTTCAAAGTCAGTTTACCAAAATATGTACGTATCAGAGAATCCGTAATTTTTTTCTCGTTTGCCATTTTAATCGATTTCAGTCTTTTAGAAATTACATTTACGTCGTCTGATATGGACACGCAAACGTACTGAAATTTTCAACCGGATAAACATTGTTTTTATCATATCAACAAGTTTTTACTAGATCGTGGCATTGCTTCGATTTTGTCATTATCACCCCCCCCCCCAACTTGAGTTGGTCGCTTCATGAAAAATGGAGGTTCTAAACTGTTTGTCCGGAAGTAAGTCGTGACAAATTATCGCGTTCACTGTTCACAGTAGCGTTATCTACGCGTATTTACGTGCACCTTCTGGCCAGAAATTGATGTTTCCTCGCGGTGAAAATTAATGGAAATTTAATATCAATCCCCCGGTTGTACGCGAATAATAGAGCCGATATTCGCGTGGGAACGTCGCGAAAAGTATCCGCGTAATCGAGCGTCTACATTAGACGATATCAATTGGAAATTTCTGCGAAATAACGAAAATTCTCGTTAATTTATATGCGCGATTTCCCTGACTGTGTTTATACGAGAATATAAACGTTTCCAATTTAACTATATAATTATAAAAATCGTTCTCTAGGGATCGCTCGACGGTGCCGACATTTTTCTTTTCTGCGCAAATCGTAATTAAAATTGAAATGCGATTCGACTAATTTCAATGGGAAAGTTAATTATCCACGAACAGCTAGGACGAGGAAAACGAAAAAGCTGGAAGCCTTCACGTGCAAAAGGAGGTCAACGTGGTATTACAATAATCATATGCTAACTCAACTAGTTTGCCGTTATATTACATTCATTACCATCGGACTTTCGTGTAGTTATTAACTTCAACCTGTGTAATTTAATAAAATTCACGTTCAGTAAAGAGTTCATTTGCAAAGCAGCGTATTTGACGTGTTCCTTTATACAGAAGAATTTTATACAACCAGTGCGCTGGGCACAAAAGTTTGTTCCTTTACGCGAATAAAGTACATAATTTTCATACCATGATTCCTTTTTCATCTCTCTGTTTTATTCAATTTTAGACGAGGTTTTCCTCGAACGCGTCACGATATCGTGGCCAACCAGTGGGTTATGAAAATTGTTGAAATATTTACGCTATGGAATTACGTATGTTCCCTACGTACGAATCTCCCGATACGTATACGTGTTCCACGTTCGCTGAGAAGCTTTAAAAGAAAAAGAAAAAAACAGGAAAAAAGAGGACGTCGGAAAAAGAAAAAAGTGGAAAAGGCTAGGCGAGAGTGGAATAGCAACACCTCCACGTCCGATCTGCAGAATATCCGAGTGCACGCGTTTTAAGCACTGCCCATAAAAATATTAATAAAAACTCGAATACTACTTTGAATATCAACGAGATTGCGTCAGCAAGAGTAACTGGGTGGAGGAACTTGGACGTTAAAAACTGTAACCCGCATTACACCTACCATTACTTTGTAGCGAGATTAAACGTTGAGGTTTGAATATTTAATTGAACAAGTAGTGAGGAACGGCATTGCACCGACGATAGACATTCGCGGAGTAATAAAGCGTGCTTCTTATTGAGCTCGTAAAATTTCTGCATTTATGGCTAGCGTGCTTCGTGTTTAGTTTATAATATAGGCAAGTTTCTGGAAAATTATGTGTACGATTGTACAATTTTTGTTACTTTTAATTTTGCTCTTGTTTGAGGAAAATTGTTGGTCACTTAATTGCCAGTCTGGTATATTGATTGATATCACTGAAAATTAGAGAAAGAATAAATGGTTTTATATATCGGCAAATATTTCTAAATCTAATTGAATTACGCAAATAGTTGTAACAATTCGAGTTTCGTGAAGATTTTTAAAAGTTATCAGATTTTGATATTGGAGAGATTGTTGTTACCGGTAAAAGCTACGAGTTAGCAGTGAAAGCTCTACTACTTCCCTTACGACTATGATCAAAGTACGATCACCAAAGTCGTACAATTTTACTGTCTTTCGAAATGTTACCAATTCAGCATATGGCTCCAAATAGGTACCGGAAGTAGCAATAGTGATCCCAGTAGATGCATCTTGTCCGCGATAATAATACATAAATGATTAAGAAGTAAACTCGCGAAAAATAACAATAATTCTCCTTTAAAACGTAAATGTAGCTTTAGTTTACATAAAATTTATAAATCATTATTACCAATAGTTGTGAGTAATCGTTAAGAATATTAATTGGTAAAAAAAATTGCGAAAATCGCTAAATTACGGCCAATTTTAACGAAAAATCAATTTAAAATTTAAGCGCAAGGGTGGGGAGCCATGGGTATATAAGGAGGGCACTTCCGCTGTTTTAATCAGTTGCTCGATAGACGCGGTACCGATCGGAGCTCCTCTTGGGCCTAGTTCAGGAAGATGGACCATGATCAACGTGTTATGATGGTGGTGGGGGACCACGAAGAGGGTGCTGCCCTCCATGGTGGCGGACACTGGTCAGCCTGATGATCCCTTGGTAGGTGACAGTGGTCAAGCGAGCTGAGTCGATGGTGGTGGATCACGGAGAGGCTGCTGAGCCCCATGATAGTGGACACTGGTCATCGCGATAACCCCTTGGTAATGGAAAGTGGTCAGCGAGCTGAGTCGATGCTGGAGGATTACGGAGAGGGTGCTGCCTGCTTAGTAGTGGACAATGGTCAGCTAGCTGAGTCGATGGTAGAGGATCATGGAGAGGATGCTAGCCGCTGATGACGTCACTTGTCTGCGAACGGTGAGTTTGTACAAACCGAATTTTTAATTAGAGGTGGTGGGGTAGATGAGGTAGCAGTAGTAGTAATTTTGATATATACTTGAACAAACTGGAGGGCTATCAGCTAGCGCATTCGACTGAATGCTAGCATATATAGCCCTCCTATTTTATATAATTGTAATCGTTCTTTTTATTAGTTTATCGGTTTAAAAAATGAGAGATTGTTATGTGTTGAGAATAGTTTCGCGATTGAATGACTAGTGTATATCGCGAACACTCTTGGGATTGAACGATTAGTTTTATTACTTTTATTAGTTTTATGATTTATTATTTGTTTTTCTTATTTTTCAATTTTAATTTTCTTTTTGCTACCAAACTTTTGTATTTGAAGAATTTAGCTTTTTGCAATTATTACCGAATTTTTGACGCCGAATTTTTGTCTCCGAATTCTTGACATATTACTGAAATATTTTTGGACTTCAGAGAATTGAAAGTCCACACCTATTATATGTTAGATTTATAATAAAAATAGTTTATTAAAGTAACGATATAACAAAATAAAAATAGTGTATTAGAGTAACGATAAAAGAATTCCTAATAAGTTGCGTGCGTAAGCAAATAGCCGTGCTGCGCACCGTATCCATTTGGCATTACACAAGTTTAAGAGAAAAGTTGAATGAAATCCTGGTACCTCAGTGCCGAGGCTGCATATAATGGAAGGGTGGATGGAATTTGTGTTTGGGGATAGGTCCCTGCGTACTCATCTCTAAACGTGGAGGCAAGTATGCAGGGACCTAATTCCTTGATAACGTTTTTGAAAGACCGGTCTTTCTAAAACGATATCGAGTAACATTAGATTTAAGACTTAGATTTAAGAGTTAAATTTAAGAGTCAGATTCAAGAGTCAGATTTAAGTTATTTGCGTAAGGATATCAATGTTCGTTGCGATGTTCTTGTCAAGTGTCGATATTATTCCATTATTCCATATTCTGTTTTATTTCGCATCTCTTTTCGTTCGAATTCTTACTCTGTCATTCTTCGTTGGTATCTGATCTCGCTCCTTTATCTCGTACTTCAGATTTCTGTGAAAATAAATCAAATTTCTGCGTTACTCGTGGGATCGCCGAGGGATGAGAATACATCTTTAGTTAGAATTAATTTAGATTTATATGCTAAATAAAATAAATAATCTTACCCAAAGTAAACACAACCTATCCCTATTTTTCTTATACTTCTCGTTTAAGAAAACAGAATTACTAATTGATCTAGTGCAAATCAATTCATATTTGCTTGGTATTAATAAATCATTTAGCTGCGCATTCGCTTGCATGCATCGCATGCTGCATGTAAGTAAGGGTCCCTGCGCAGTCACCTCCACGTGGTGGACCTGGGCCCTTGGTAACGTTTTCGAGAGACTGCTCTCTCGAAAACGATATCAAGCTAAGGACTACGCGCGTAGACATAAGTATTGTTGTAAACTCGGTGCTAGAAGTACCAAACTAGTTAGAAGACCATGCTTCGTAACTTCTGATAAAGCTAGATAGATTTTCCACTTGTACAAAGATTACATAGATTTACCTTTAACAATTTTCCATGATGCTCATTCATTCTATTATTTCATTAACTTTACGCGAGATTAGAATAATTTAATTACTGGTACTTTTAGCACCGAATATTTTGCAATACAATTTAAATTTTCCAAGTCCTTTTCAGGACGTTGAAACTTTAAATTGGACAGCAAATAGTTTAGTTTAAGTTAATTTATAAGATCATATTTGTACTCATATAATGTAAATTTATAATTGTGTGAGCCTTTCCCTCTTATCCTGACTCATTTAAGTTAATTTTTACTATTATATTTGTACACTTGTGTAATGTAAATTTGTAATTGTGTAACCCTTTCTCTCTTATCCTGACTTCTCTCACTTATCACAACCGAGCGTAGTTATTCTCGCTTTAATTAGTTCGTAAGAATGGTATCCCAGTTCATTGGGTACTAACAGATTCTTCGATATGTGGTAGAATAGTTGTTTCGAAACCGGTATCTCGCATTTCTTTGTTGTCAGCGATAAAATCATTCATTTTCTATTCATATTCTATTCATAAAAACACGTCGGTCAAAACTCAGGGGCTCGTTTAAGAGAATCCTGCATAATCTATGGCAATTTCTATCTCTTTGTGGTGTTTGTTCTCGAAAGAGATTGGTCTGATTGTTGGAAATTCACTCCATTCCTAATTTATTTTAATTTCTACGTTCATCGTTGGAACGTCGTTGGATACGTCTCTGAACGTAAAGTTTAATCAATGATTTTATATTTACCTATTTTGTGATCGCAAAGTGGTTTCATTATTCTTTTTACATTTGGAAATAAGAAAATGATATTTTCGGTGAATATAACGTTGGAGATATCACTATGGTATTGTTTTACGTCAAAAAGTCTCCATTTCCACAATCTTTAAGATTCTTTCCAATTGCTTCACGCAAACAGGCTATACGAAATTCTATTAGGAGAATCACTATTAAGAGAATCTTGAAATTGGACGTATTTTCTCCGTTCTTGTCAAAAATTCATTGGTTTTGGGGCGAATTTCAACAACTTCACCAACTTCGTCGAGAATAATACCCCTAATCCTTTCCACTTCCTTTGTTATCAAATTTATATGATTACTATGATGAAATTGTTATGACTATTGTAATGAAATTGTTATGATTATTGCAATGAAATTGTTATGATTACTGTACCAAACTTTGTATATGTATTGTACTGATTATTGTAATAAAATTGTACGGAAACACATTCTTCTTATTCAGAGGGAAACACATTCTTCTTATTCAGAGGGAAACACACACTTTGATTTATTCCGTTTAATTTTGAGTCGTTTTAAAGTAGAATAATAGAATTTAAAGTATCCTTTCGTGTTGCTTTTTGTGCAATACTTTAACTTTTGTAAAATAGAATCATCGTATAATCATTCTATAATAATGTTTCTCTCTGAATAAGAAAGTGTTTCCTTTTGCGAATCGTAAAGTCCATACTGCAATTTCTAGAATTCTTTGGTAGATTTTAGAAAATGTATTATGGATCTCGGTTTTTTAACTGAAATAGAGTCAGATCTCGGTACCTTCTGTAACGAGATCGTAAATATGTAATGGAGAGTGGATGGGATTTGGGTTTAGGGGTGGGTCCTTGCGTAGTCACCTCCACGGGGTGGACCTGGGCCCTTGGTAACGTTTTCGAGAGATTGCCTTCTCGAAAACGATATCAAGCTAAGGACTACGCGCGTAGACATAAGTATAATTGTAAACTTGACGCTAGAAATACCAAGCTGATCAAAAGATCGTGGTTCGTAGCTTCTAATAGAGATAGTTTGATTTTTCATTTGTATAAAGATTTCATAGATTCACTTTTAACAATTTTTTATTATTTCATTAATTTCGTTAGAGATTAGAATAATTTAATCACTGGTACTTCTAGCGTCGAGTCTTTTTCAGTACAATTGAAATTTCCAAGTCCTTCTCAGGACTTGGAAACTTTAAATTGGACTGCGAATAGTTTAGTTTAAGTTAATTATTGCCATCCAATTTGTACATTCATGTAATGTAATTTTAATAAGATAATCATCCCCTTTTATCCCGATTTCCCCCGTTTTTATTATTAATTATATATGGTGACTTCTATCTCGCTATGGTGTCCCTTCGATGAAGGGTTGTTTGATCGTTCGACGTCTGATGGTTTGACGTTTGAAGGTTTGATGGTTTGATGGTTTGATGTTTGATGGCTTGATGTTTGATGGCTTGATGTTTGATGGTTTGATGATCGATGGTTTGATGATCGATGGTTTGATATTTGATGGTTAGAAAATCACTTTCTTTCTGGTTTATTCTGGTTTACTTAAATCTCTGTTCGCCGTTGGAACGCCGTTGGATCGCCGCTGGATCGCTGACGGATGCGTGCGTTTTTAGTCATAAGTACTTGTATATTGTATATCTCTGTAATTTAATTGTAATCGTATTGTAAAGAAATACGTTTTCTTACCCGGAGAGAGAAATAACTGCTCCCCTTTCTTGCACCCCTCGTTTATCAAGACAGAACTTTTAATTTTTCTCGCGTAAATTAGTTCGCGTTTATTTGCTCGAGCACTCTAACTTTATGCTTCGTAAGATCGCTTCACGTAGATTTCCTCTTTTTTTCTTCTTCCTTTTTTCCCTTTCCTTTTTTTCTCCTTCGCTCGAGATTTAGATTTTAATCGTCACGCAGGGAAACAGTTGCGACTCAATCAAACCGATGCGTGCTTGTCGTGGCCACCTGGATCTTCACGGGTTCAGCCGTGGACGCGCTCACGATGGAGCGGGCTGAGTGGTTCCCAACCCGAGGCGCTGGGGTCTGACCTGCTGTAAGACGGATTCGGGCGGTTCCACGAGGTTCGTCTCTATCGCAGAGCAATCCTAGAGTTGGGCCTCGCTGGGGTTCAGATGGACATCTCACTCACCGTCGGGGAGAGCGCGGTTGCGATTGTTTCGACGTAAGACGTGGCATAAAACTTGCTCGCGATTCGCGTCGGGTACGGTTTGCCAAATGGCTAACGCGGAAGCATCGGATTGGAATGCTCTTTAATATAATAGTAGAATTTAGAGTATCGTACCGTAGAACCTTTTGCGAGACACTTTCGTTTGTCGAAAGTGTTGGAAGAGTCACTTAATAAATCTCTCTTCGGGTAAGACAGTGGTATTTCTCGTCACCCCTTTCGTAAAGTCCATACTGCAGTTTCTAAATATCTGATAGATTTTAGGAAATGTATTATGGATTTCGCGTGTATTAAATTCAAGTAGAGTCAGATCTCGGTACCTTCTGTAGCGAGATCGTAAATATATAATGGAGGGTGGATGGGATTAGGGTTTAGGGATGGGTCCCTGCGTAGTCACCTCCACGGGGTGGACCTGGGCCCTTGGTAACGTTTTCGAGAGACCGGCCTCCCGAAAACGATATCATGCTAAGGACTACGCACGTAGATTATATAATTAGTGTAATTAGAGAATAAGATATAGTTTAAGTTAATTTTTGCGTTCGCCGCTGGATCGCCGCTGGACCGCCGTTGGATGACTTGATATAACTTGTTAAATTTATCGTGCCTCATCGAAGGAGGGTTGTTTGATTCTTTAATGTTCGATGGGTAGGTGATTGATGTTCGGAAATCCGCTTAGTTTTTGGTTTATTCTGATTTATTTTAACCCCTGCCTTCGCCGCTGGAACGCGGCTGGATGTCGTGATATAACTTACTACATATTCTCCATTAATATAATTTAATTACGTTCCATCTTTGTTCCTTTCCCATGACTATTCTCATGCTAATCAATTCATTCGGTATTAGTAATCTATTCAGTGATCGGTAGATGAGTTATCTTAAGTATTGAAACTGAGAGCAGGTGTAGTTGAAATAGAAGTAATCATTCTGTGATTAAAGAAATATATGCGACGGTGGAAAATCAGGGAATTGTTTAAATAATCCGGCATCTCTCTCTCTCCATCTCTCTTTCTCTCTCTTTCTGTCTCCATGGTATCTTCCCTTGATCAAAGGTTGGCTCTTGATTTCAATAATTACAACAACAGAAAATTTAATTCTGTAGTCGCAAAGTGACTTCATTATTCTCTTTAAATTTGGAAATGAGGAAATGATATTTTCGGTGAATGCAGCGTTTGACGCATGGTATTGTTTTACGTAAAGAAATTGCCATTTCCACGTTTTCCAAGGTTCTTTCCAATTGTTTCACGCAAATAGGCTGTACGAAATTATAATTGAGAATGATTATTAGGGAATCGTGAAATTTGACGTATTTTCTCCGTTCTTGTCAAAAATTCAATGGTTTTGAGTCGAATTTCAACCAATCCTTTTCATTTCCATTCTGTTATCCAATTTTTATGATTTCTATAATAAAATTCCTGTGATGTCAATAAATAATTTCAACAGATATTTCTACGTTCGCCGTTGGATCGCCGCTGGATGCGTATATTATTAGTCATAGATAATAGTAATTATAATTAGATAATAGTAATTGTGATAATAATTGTAATGAAATTGTAAGGGAGTATGTACATTGTCTTATCAAGAGCGAAACCATAGAATTTTTCCTCAAAATCCCCGTTTTATCGAAATTGAATATAATTATTCTTAGTCTCCATTTGCACACTACTGATGTTTATCAGTAATAGTTTTATTACTCTGCGTACTCGCTGGCATGCATCGCATGTGGCAAGCAAGTAGTGAGCACGCTAACTTAATGTTACACGTAAGTCGCTGCCATGAGTAGCTCCATGGGTCGAAAAGACCGTGGTTTGGAAAGTGGACAGCGCCGGAAACATTTAGTTAGCAAATCTACGTGATTACGTAGTACCACGTGAGTATGTAGAGTACCTTTGGTCACGTCGCGAATGTTATGTTCACTTTTCTCTTTGATTTATTACTTATCACAAGTTTGCCCAACTTTAATTACCTTTTTAATTTCTTTTTTTCAGAATAGAGTATAATAGAGTTTAGTGTTTATCGCATCGTAATCCCTTTTGAGAAACGCTTTAATGTTTCTAAAGTGTCGATAAAGAGACTTTGTAAATTACTCTCTGGATAAGAACATGATATATACTTCCAGTCCCTTCTTCCCTTTCGCGATTCGTAAAGTCCACGTTGCAATTTCTAAGAAAATGTACCATGGATTTGGCGTGTATTGAATTCAAGTAGAGTTGGATCTCGGTACCTTCTGTACCGAGATCGTCAACATGTAATGGAGGGTGGATGGGATTAGGGAAATATGGATGTGTTCCTGCGTAGTCACCTCCTCGTTGGTGGACCTGGGTACTTGGTAACGTTTTCGAGATCCTGGTCTCTGAAAGACGATATCATGCTAAGGACTGCGCTTGTAGACATAAGTATTGTAGTAAACTTAATGCTAGATGTACCACACTAGTTAAAAGATGGTGGTCGTAGCTTTTGATAGAGATAGATAGATTTTTCACTTGATCAAAGGTTTCATAGATTTACTTTCAACAATTTTCTATGATACTCATTCATTCCATTATTTCATGAACTTTGCGCGAGATTAGAATAACTGGATTACTGGTATTTTTAGCATCGAGTATTTTGCAGTACAATTTAAATTATCTAAGTCCTTTTCAGGACTTGGAAATTCTATTTACGTTGTACTTCAGGTAATAGTTGAAGCCATAATTTAAATTAAGTTAAGTAAAATTTTACTCTCGTGGCATCAACCTGGAACCGTCGAAGAATTCTACTTTCTCTCTGGTCTTTTTGGATTTTAATTTAAATCAAATCTTTATCTGGCAAGAGGTTTTTTGTCTGCAATAATTCACATTTTATGAGCTTTGGAAAATTTTTAATTCGGTCCTCCCTTTTGCGTAAAATATATCCACGAATCTTGCAAGAACTGCTACTTTATCAATTTCGAATCCTATATTGTACAGGGTGTAAAAATTTGTACGCGATCAATATTTCGGACAGTAATGGTCATAAAATTCCATTAGATCAGTGGCCTATCTTGTAGCTCGTCGGTACTAGGATAAATCGAGACGAAGTTGTCGACTTGAGCTTGCAGAGTATCACGAGCTTACCGACAGGCGATACTTGAGTTTGCAGTGCACCGTGGAAAGCTTCACGACACCTCCGTATCGACTCGTCTCGATGCCTGCATGTTATCTATGCGGGATTCTAGATTTCTTCAGAAGCAAATTTCTTTGTAGATACAATCGCAGCACGGAGCAGAAAATCTCCTTACCGATATTCAATCAAATAGCGTATATGTTGCAAGTGTATTATATTCGTACAAGAATTCAATTAGTCGATCAGAAATCGTTAGAACCGCGCAACAAGCAAAGACAGAGAATCTCGCGAATTTTTTGAAACATTCGCGACATCAATCTCGAAATTTGTATTAGCATTGCATTCTCATACAGCAACTTATAAAAGGAATTCAGTAATTCAATACTTCTGCCAGAGTTTTTCATTTAGAAACGCTATGTCCGCTCTGCCTCATCTTTGCAGTGTTTGCACGTTTCGTTCGCCTGCTTTCGCATTCGTGCTGCGGTGAAATTGTCAGTATCGCGACGTGATCTCGCGGAAACACATGAATAATGTCAACTTTCAATGCGAATTCGCTTTCACCGAGTGTCGGGCTATTGCTACGGACATCAAATTTTAATATCCGCACTTTACTTTACCGCCGAGTGCATGGGAAGTTGTGTTCTTTTCATTGGAATTTTTATGCCTCGTAATGGTCCAGCCGCTAGCGACTGAATGTCTTCTCTAGTTAAGACATGATCTACTCTGGGGAATGGAGTTCCCCTAGCCTGTATAATGGAAGCAAACGAAACGTCAAGTATTCTTCGTTACACGGAAATCTAACAATGGCGAAGGGTAGGAAAGATGCTTTCATTCGGATGAGGCGGTCTTCTATACACGCGTTATTACACCTTTTTTGTACGTAAAAGGATGAGGCTGTATTGTTCTGTTTTGTTGCATCTCGATGGGTATTTAAAAGCAGTGTTGCATGTTTTTGGTGTAGATTCTGATTGTTTCAGAACAAGGGAAATCCTAATTACCTATTTTTGTAGGAGAGTGCAGTATCGTGATATAACGCACGTCTATCACGAATGCAAACTATCTCACGGTAAACTAGCAGTGTGATAGCTCTGCATTTACGATTTCCTTTTCGAGGAAATTGAATTCTATAGAGCTTATCGTTTCAGAATTGTCTAGTGCCGCTTCTTGTTATATTATATCTTAATTTTTATTCTAATTGAAAGGCAAATATGACAACTACTAGAAAACTTTGGAGAACGTGTATTAATGTTAGAATCATTTTGAAGTTTCGACATTTAGATTAGCGATGTTAACTATTCAGTTGATCTTCATTGTATTTGTGACACAGTAATAATTCAGTAGTTGCGTACGTTAACAATTTTAAACACCAAATTACTTTGTGAAAATGGTTCGATTAAAGAAACTTCGCTCGACACACGATAGGCTTTACAGCGAAGCAGTTTGCGCCCTCTGAATTGTGTTAATCAGAAACTTGATTGTAGGTCCAGCGCGCGTTTTCGCTGGAGCTATCATTCACGTTAATTAAAATAGCTCTGCGCTAACAATTCGTTAACTGGTTTGCTTCAATGCCCTGCGAAATTACCCACTAGCAAAAACGTAATCCGTGTGTTGATTCCATTCAAAGGAAGCAAATTAGATTAAATATCCAGGATTTGAATCTCTGGGGACACGTAAACCGTATGCTGAAATTAATTCATAATTATGTAATGGTCGCTAGGTCATAGATGTTTCTATTGAAGTCTCATTTTCGAAGCGTTGAGCTCGTTAGGCATTGCATATTTTTGGAATCTGAAGTAGAAATACAAATTTTTCTTCTCCGTTCCGAGCGGAGTTTTGTGTAACTTTCCGTTCGATATCCCAACAGAGTATACTCTTCTTTCTTCAAGGGGTACAATTTTTCATCACCACTGAATCGCTATAGAGGCTCATGTTCACTGTCGAAAGAAACGGTCCTAGAATCTATCAAACCTGGTCGCGCATCGATAATCGTGTAGAAAGGA
Source organism: Xylocopa violacea (assembly GCA_963969225.1). NCBI lineage: Eukaryota > Metazoa > Arthropoda > Insecta > Hymenoptera > Apidae > Xylocopa > Xylocopa violacea. The sequence continues at coordinate 3,413,729 of CAXAJV010000678.1, forward strand.
TAAATTAACATCTGGAATTGGCCAAATATCTAGGTCGAGAATTTACTGAAGAATCATTAGAGAGAAAAAACGACAATACGAATCTCCGACACAATGTATACAATGTATTCACACTCGCTTCGAAATGAGAAAGGGTGATAAAATGAAATACAAGAAGTAAAAGCAACGGTTCGGTATTTCCACAGACGAATTCGTTACGTCAAAGAACGCGATGTAACCGATGTAAAATTCGACGAAGTTCAAGTACGCGTGACGAGGCTTCTTTTATTATACTACGTTCGTTCTTTGATTTGAAGGTTGATGAAACTTCCTGTCGGGTTGATTCATTTGGTAAACATGAACCTGGCATTTCGCGGAGAATAATAGATTAACATGACTCGTGACAGAGAGGAGAGAACGGAAATGTTGGAAGAAAGTTGCCGCAATTTCATCTAGCACCGCGCCGCGTAAGTTCGTTACACGAGCGGAATTTTCCATATAAAGCATCGCGCACGCTGAACATCTTATCGCTTCTTTGAGCTATCGCTGTGAGATTCCCCTAGCCTTTAAAGCAGTTAAAATTTTCACAGTTTCAGTGGAATCGTGCCCACAGCGTGACCTACATTCGCGGAATTTCATTTTTCTCCCTATAATGTGAATGCATGTGATTGTATTGTTGGATTGAAAAATTCAGAGTACGCAATGGTTCCGTAGACCTCCGTGAGATGTTCGCGAAGTTTCACATTGTCAATTTCACTTGTCGTATCTTGGAAATGAACGAACTTAAGCAAATCGAACATTCTCTTTATCTCTCAAAAAGAATGAAGTCGGCAAATAAGCGGTGTTCTTTCCATTTTTCTGATCTTCGCAAATAATTAGTAACAATGTGGTGAAACGGAACATCTTTTTCCTTTAAAGAGAAATTCAATTTTCTTAGTCGTTTAACTCGAATTGTTTCTCTAATCAAAAACGTATTAAACACGTTGACAGTTGCTCGCGGGTATTGCTGAAACTCGTACGAATTTACATTTCCGACGCGCGAATGCATCGCACTCGTCAATCATAACATCAATCTACAACATCGGACACCGACGACCATTGAATTATCAGCCTTCAGCTAATCAACTGACAAAACAACACGTACCTTTGATAAAGTCCACAGCCATTCCCAAGCCGTACGTATCCTTGTCGTAATCGTCGAGAATGTAGGCGCCGATCTTAACACCGGGTACAATTCCACGATCGTTGAGCCTGTCCAGAGTGTAAAGCATCACCTCGAGCGCTTGAACGTCACGTTGCGGCATCACTGGCCCGCAGGTAATGGTATCCTTCCTCTCATGGACCATCATTAGACGACTCAACACTAGATTATACTCGACCATCGCGCTGTGCTTAACTGGCCACTGATTCGGCGGTTCCAGCTCATGCGACGAGTTGTTCGTCGTTTGCGAGGACGCCTCGTCCATGGTAACGGTTCATGGTCAGAAGAAGTGGCGATCATGTCAAAAGTGAACAAAAATTGGTTCACGTCGTTAATCAATCCGATGGTCGACGTTTCGGCGGTAACTGGAAGTTGTTCCCTCTCTGTAGACAAAAGCGCGAGATTTTCGTTAAGGTAGTTGTCCAGAGAACCATTCGTACTTTTCAAACGGGAGCGAAACCTTTGATCAATCCTGCACTCTGGAGACGAATTCTAGTGGACGTGTCAACGAGACTCTTAGCCCCCCGGGAGCATCGTTGCCGGCATTCGCTTGGACGTATTCCATTTGCATGGTCGAGGCGGTTCTTCGTTGGACCTCGTCCTTGACCCACGTCGGCGTAGAAGTTCGTCCCGACACCGGGCCTCCGACCTTCATAGATGAATCAAGTTTCAGGCTCGTCGATGTCGAAGTTTGCACCGTGGACGACCTGGACTTTCGTTCTCTCGTAGGATGATCGATCACCGGGATGGGCATCGTGCTCAAGGAGTTAAACCCGTCGGACGGATTAACTTCATTCACCGTTCCATTATCCAACGAGCGGGTTTGAGCCCTCTCATTTTTCGAGCTAAACGCGACGGACGGTTCATCAGGTTTAATGTCGCAGTCATGTTTGAATATTTCGATTCAACGACTCTGTCGCCCTTGAACCGACGGGTTGCCGTTTCTTCGAAACCATTAGAGGATCGTTAAACGTTACTTCATCATCTTCTGTCAAACCATCCGTAGCTGTATCGAACCGTTCCGCCTGGTCGTCGATTTTCCTATTTATCGTCCCAATTGTTTGGATAACGGCTTTTCTAGACGGGGATGGTCGTTCAGAAAGGGTTAAAGGAAGCTTCGATTTCGAATATTTCGTTTTATTCACGAGCGATTGCTTATGGTTCGCGTTTATTTTGATATCCTTCGTAATCTTCCGCTCTTGCTCAGTCGAAGATGAGTTCCTGAACGTATCGTCGGAATTTCCCTCGCCGAATTCAGGAAGGCCACTGTTCTCCGACGTATAGCCCCTTTCGGTTAGACAGTTCATATCGTTTCTTAGGTACGAGGCACTCCTTGGCGCCGCAACAGAGCTATGCTCGGAGTTCACGAGGACGCCGTCAGACTCCTTTGTCACGTTACTTTGCGCAAAAGCCTCTTCCGTTGTCGCTTTATTCGCCTCTTCTTTAGCCTTATCAATCTCGCTCCGCGGAGCGTCTAATTCCACATCTTGCGACGAATCCGCGCTCAAATTGAGTCTTATCGAGATCACATCGTTACTTAGACTTGAAACGTTTTCCGGTAACTGTGCATTGTCATTTCAACGTCGAATTCGGTTTGCCATTTAACATCGAGCTATCCGATAGCAGTGAATCGTTCTCACTCACCACATCTGGTGCTTCGAGTGTTACTCTGTTAACTCATCCTGTGCTTCCGTCGTGACTTGTTGAACTGAATTCATTGCTCAATGTTAAAGTACTCAAATTTAACGTCGAATCATTCCACTGCTGTACGTGTGCTGCAGCATCTCGATCGTCCAGTGAGTTATACTTAACGTTCTCTGAAATGAAGTCGATCTCCAATTCTGTCTCAACAATTTTCGCATCGTTATCCAAAAAATCATTTGTCGTTTCGTTGAAAGTAACATTCAATGAAGTTCCATCGTATTGCGACGAATTCAACGTGACCGCGTCGCTAGACGGAATAATATTTCTCTTCTCGCGGATCGAAAAATTTCCACGGGTTCTCCTGTCTGCCTCATCATCGCTTCCATTTGTTGATATCTGTTTCACGGAGATTCCATTCAACTGGCGCGTATACTCCATCTCTCTCCGAATCAACGTTGATTTACGAGACGTCGACGTTCACCAGGAACCTTCGAACTCTGAAGAATGAGGAGTCCTCCCTTCTGTCTTGATTGCTTTGACTCTTTTGCCTCGCGGCTCGCAATTCGAGGATCCCGAATTCTGGCAGAGGTACGACCACTCCAGATTTATTACATCACCAAAATCGAACGACCTCGGCTCTTCGTCAAGTTTTATTCCCGAATTTTAATGGACCTTCTGCTCATCAACTGATACATGGAATTATCATGCCCGTCGACTTCTATTTCCGATTTCCCTTTTGGTATCAATTCTCCGTCGAACAGTTCACTAATAGAAGCGGAAGATTTAGGAGTTTCAATGAAATATCGTTTCTGGATGTATCCTTTGGGCTCAACATCTCGCGTATCTTTCTTACCTTTCGTAGATGCTCGTCTCTTCGCGTCTTTTAATCTTTTTCGACCCGTCAGCGTTTTCAATTTCAACCGTCGAATCCTTAATAGTTGATTAATAGAGGTGGAAGACTCGGCAGAATCGATTAAATATTGCTCAGCCGAGCCTTCCGACGGCTTCCTACCACTCAATCCCCCTGGATCCGCGAATTTCTCCGATTTCAATCCTGTTTCGAATGCTTTACCGATAGAAACAACGGATTCAGGAATCTCAGTCGAATGTCGCTTCCATTGCGGTTTCCTCGCCATCTCCCAAGCTCCGAGAACCCACGATACCGTCAGCCTGAAAATAGTCCATGGTCCTTTGACCGTCCACCCTATAGGATCTTTTCATCCGAAGACGTCGAAGCTCGCCACTGAATCCCCTTTGCCTTCTCACGTCCTTGTTCTCTCGTCTGAAAGCCTTTAGCGAGTCGTCATTGCACGAATCCACAACAACGTGACCGTAATCAACGGTCGCATCGCCGCCTCTCTAGCGACGTCTTTCATCGCGACACGGGAAACCCGGGAGGATAAGCGGGGCTCTTCCGGAATATTCACTGAACTCCCGGTGAATCCGGTCGATCCCCTCGCAGTTGGCCCGGCTCGGCGTTTATCGCGTCGTTTCTTGTGGCAGTCGTTCGACGGGTCGGGATCCGCGAGTCGACGATCGCTCGACCGGATCGATCGATCGTCATCTTCGTCGGTTTGATTCGCGCCCACCGCCTGGGCGGTTCGCCAGGAAATTGCTCTCGACGACTCCTCCGTGATGTCATTCTTGACGAGTGGACGGAATGTTTGCCGAGCGGTAGTTGATGGCAATGATAACTTTTAAGGGTGCCGGGATGACGGAGTATTTGAATGGTTTTGGAATTTCAGGGATGGTTCATTAGCGCCGCGAGCCCCGTAAGCGACTTCGGCGCGGTTAACCGACAGCTGGTTGTTACCATAATCGAGCGGATACCGTTCGCCCGCCAAACTGTTTCGAAGAATCGATAGCACCACTGACACGGCCAGTACGGCCAGCCAACAGTTGTTCCGCCGCACCACCTGCCTCCCGTGACAAACATGTCCTGGTCCTGCAAAAATACGCAGCGTCTCTGTGAATCCACCACATCGCATAATAAGACCTATCGATCTAGTAATCTTATGCTAATCGAGGAGAAACGTATCGAATATCGTTCTCTACGAGATGTACGTGTTTGTTGCACCGAGACGGTTCGAGGCAATTTGGTTGAAACTATTTGAATGGTACAAAAGGGTTAAATTTGATTCGCTCTGTTTGAGAGCGGTTTAATCTATTTGCAGAGGAATGGAAATGTTTGAAGATTAATTTTTCATACGTATATTGTGTATGCAATCAACTTAGAGGTTAAGGGTTGAAGCTTTGTATTACAGATACGTGAAGTGCATTAATATCGTGGAGTTTATTTTGAGCTAAGTTATTAATCATGATGCAATAACGAACCAGTAAATATCTCTGCGAGTGTTGCACATTTTCGAAATTACAGAAGAATACCGCATAGTTGGAACTCCGAGCATTACACGTGCATAGTCAAAGCAGGAACTAACCTCGATCAAACATTGGCTATCAGTTAAGCGTGGAATATTACCACTAAATTTCTCGTATCCAAATCGAAGGAGCCAGTGGCCGCAACAGGCGCATACAGAGTCCTGGTGCACCGTTGTACATATTTTAGCATCGGTGTATTGATTAATTGTGTTCAATGCGTTCATATTAAATTCTCCATCACTTCTGATAGTACCTTCAAGTGACTGTAAAAGATTAATACCCTGGAAATCCATTTATTTGAACAGCGTCGGTGGAAATCTCGCTCGTGCGAATGCTTTTTGTAGCCATAATACGTTGATCCGATTACTCTTAGTACAAGCGTTTTCATTTGGTTGGCACGGAGCCAAACTGCGATTTGATCGAGAGTGATTTTCCTAGTTTCTATAAATCAGATTTATCGATCGCCTTTCTATAGACCGATACGATCAGCAGTATCGTTGATGGATCACCCTCGCGCAGTTAATCGAATGAAATTTTAATAATCCGAGAATATGATAGCTTAGGAACGAAGCTATCGCGATGTCGATATAATCTATACAATTGATGCAGAATTAATTACCACTCGGTTAACGCTATCTCGAAAGCCAATATAATCTCTTTAAGCGACATCTTATTGTTGCCAGGCCGCGCAGCGATCCCCTAGTCGCTCTTCCAGAAAATTAACCCCTCGCGCTATAACCGTTGTATCCTATCTAACCGTGGATCGTCGCGATTCAACGCGAGCATCCATTATTTTAATACTGCTTGCGCGTTAATTAGTCCGTTTCGAGGCACGGTCTTTCCTCTTTGTCCAATAAATTTCGCGCGGCTGCGAATCCTGAAGGAAAGCCTCGGAAACGAAGGTTATATTACTTGATCTCCTTTCCGTGCTCGTGTCCAGGTTTGACGCGTTCGTGGGCTAAATATCTGTCGGAACAATGGAGTTACAGGGCTTTAATAAGGCCGTTACTTTATCGAAGGGCTGCCGCGCTCGATAGGATTGAATCGTACGAAATGGACCCCGTTTCGCCCCGTCTCTCGGAGTAGGCACATGCCAGGTTTATTGTCAGATGTATCGACGGAAACGGTGATTTCGCGGGGACAGCGATAGGTTGGTAGGAATCGATCGAGCCCCGTTAAACGGTTATTGGACGATTTAGGTGAGGTAAGCATACTTCCTTGCAGAGCGTATTAAACTTGGTCTTCGATTCTCACGACACTTTCCAGCTTAAATTGACATTTTGGAGGTCTCAGATGTCTTTAATTCAATTATCTTCACGGGTAATTTCAACGGTAACTTTGATTTCCTAATCTTCTCTTATCCGTGGGTGATAATTTGAATGGAATATCCGAAGGATTCATTTTTTACCTTTCAGTTGATGAAATCAGTAATTCACGTTGTAAGTAGTTCATTTCTGTTTTATCGCTTGACGAATTCACTAGAGAATTTGACGGTTTACGGAAAGGAACCAGCATTAGTAAGAAACTTGAAAATTTGTATGAAAAGAGAGCAACAATAACTGGATATGGTGAATACTGGGTAGTACATATTACTATCTGGATGTGGATTTTGGGAGCGATGCCTTCATCAAGAGAAAATAAGAAGCCAATATTGAAGAGGAAGAGAATAAGAAGAACAGTATGCCGCGGGAAAAATTCAGGGATTCTTCCATTCTTCGTGTTTGAACATTTTTTTCATCTACCCCCGTATTTCGAGGTATAAAGTTAAACTGATAACAAATATTACATACAAGAATGCATGTTTTCGTGAAATTTTATCACGACAGTCTATCATTATCCTCAACAGCGAAAATTAGTAGCCAATATTGTGTTCCGTTCCTTCTCAACCCCTGAAAGAGAAATTACACTTTCTAAAAGACATTAGACATCCTGTAGAATCCGCAACTGAAGGGGTTACCGTAAATACCTTTCGTGGTGTTAAAATTCGACACGCGTGTGACAGAGATAATCTGTCGTGAATTTATTCAAACGGAATCTGAATTGTCATCTTTTAATGATCGATCTCTTAATCGCGACCAGTAGAAGGAATTCAGCGCGAAGTGATCAGCAAATCCTCATTGTTGGATCGTTTAACTGGTGCATGTAATTACGACTGTATATTGTACATTTGTATCAGCTCCTCGCCCTAATTGGTCTGGTTCGAGCCGCTGACATCTGCATTGTCTATGACAACATATGTTGTCGTAACTTTCTCAATCGTATTCGGGATCCGTTCAATTATACAGGCTTGTATAAGGTACATGTGCGCGAAACAGATGGGTGTGATCACTCCTTGGTTCGATTGAGGAATCCGTGTGGCATTTTTCTAAGGATTTTAATCATTTCGACGAGTTCCATGACGGCGTTTCCACCTGGCATTCAAGTGCTACAAAATATTTTTCGTCAAGCGAATTCCACGGATACAATTTCGAACGTGATCGCGTACGTTCTTTCGTCCGCGAGAAGAAAGAACCCATAGAATGGAGTTCCGCGGCGACGCAGCATCCCCTGCAAGTCAAAAGGGGACCAAGGTGGGAACAAAGGGAATCCTTAATGGCACGCAAAGATCGTCTACTGGCAAATAATTGGAGACAAAAGTCTCCATTCCCGTGACGTGTAAAGTGGATTGATTATTCTTCTGACGATATATCTTTATTCGATTATACGGAACTGCACTTTAGAAGAGGGAAGTTGTTTTTGTTCTCGATAGGTATCCCTCGTTTACTTTTGAGAACACTCGCTAATGGAGCGATTTTTCCATTTGATGGGTTTACATTGGTTCAGCGGCCGTGCTCCTTTTGTTTCACGAGCGACTTCGCGGCCGGCGCAAGGGTCTCCGCTTTAATCTCCCGCATAGACGGTGAGAATGGACCTTTAATCTTCTCCGAACGATCAGTGCTACCTCTTTTGAAAAGCAAGCAATGTATTGTTAATATTGGATGCTTTCCAACCGACCTTTTAAATCGGCGCTATCATTTAAATTCGCAGCTAGATTGGTCCGTGATCTGTTGGCGAGCTTAACTGCTCCCTTCTTTTTTTGTTTGTCCGCTACGATGTACCACTGTTGATAATCTGTGGCGAACGATGACTGGAATGTGATAAGAGGAATTTTTATCGGGAGCCAGCGAACGATTTTTTCCCAGGGAAAAGCTTCTATAAACACAGCAAGGTTTTATTTCTTATGAAACTTTAATGCTCTTATAATTTCTCTTAAAGTTTTTATTAAAACTCCATGAAGATTTAAGCTGAGTTTTTCTCCCCTCCGCCGATGGGAGGGATCGCGAGATTTTTATTAGAAATTTCGTAGACTGGCTGTAAGCAGCTTTCGTTGTACCTTGGATTTTCTTATCGTCGCGTATAGGAAATGATACCATGAACTATTTGAACTAGAAGTTCGTTGATACAGTTTTATAACCGCCTATAACGCCGTGTAATTGAGGAAGGGTAGCACGTTCGCGTAAGCACACACAACGCGATATAGGACACGAGGAATTCATTTTTCCATTTTCCGCATTGATTGGCAAAGCAGAAAGTCCAAGAAAAAGCGCGAGGTCCTAAGAGGCGACGTTCCAAACGTGGCTAGCGTAGAGTCATAATGCTCGCAGATGTGCCTGCGAACAAAAATTGCGACCAGTGACATTTCGCGTTTGTATCCGCTTCACGGATCTCGAGATTTCGATACTCCTTGACACCGAATGATTCCGCGATTTTCGCAATAAATAGCGGAGACACGCGTGCATCGTAACGCATCAGCTACCGGTCCTACAAATTCTACACCTAGGAGATGACATACCGAATCTCAGGCCTCTAGAATTTTTTTCATTCAAGTACATATTGTCTATGGGCCACTAGTGACCGCTCCAGGAGTTCGCTCTCCACATATTTCGACTCCCAGAGCCAGACATGCCGTATCTGGTACCCCTAGAATTGACTTCACTTATGTACTGATTCGCTCTGCGCCATTAATAACCAATCCATGAGTTCTACCTCCTTATACGAAACATAGGGTCGGACATATCATGTCTGTGGACCCTAGTATTGGTTTGATTTAAGTATATATTGTCTGTTGGCCATTAACGACCCCTCCAGAAGTTCGTCAACCTCCACTTACTTGACACCTAGGGCCGGATATGCCGTGCCTGGGGCCCCTAATATTGGATTCATTTAAGTACTTATTGGCTCTTGGCCAGTAGTAATCGCTCCAGGAGTTCTATAGCCGACTACTTCGAAACATAGGACCGAACATACTGTAACAGGGGCCACTAGAATTGGATTCATTCAACCCCCTATTGAAGCTGTGCTATTACTAACCGCGCCAAGAGATTCCCTGCCACCTAATTCGACACCCAGGGTCCGCGATGCTTTCCAAGGGCCTGTAGTGTTGGTCTCATTTAATGACTTATTGGATCTGGGTCATTCGTAACCCCCTAGCATTTCGTAGCCCGCATATTCAACCCAAGGTATTCCAAACATGATACATTTTATCCGCTCGACAATTATATATAAATACAAACAAATATAACCTAACCCAACAAAACCTAACCTCTCGACGTTAATATTTTATAAAATTCCTGACGTGTCGGCCCCAACTTCTCGGCGGGAACATTATTTACGTCTACAATGTTATATATCCTAACCTAAGGCAACCTAACATCTCGGCAGTAATATTTTACAACATTCCTGACGTGTCGGCCACTACTTCTCGTAGGGAACATTATACATAAATAGAATCTAAAATAAATTAACCTAATTCCACGCAGCACTTGTGTAGTAGTGTTTCACAGCTATAACGTTATATATTATAACTTACGGCAGCCTAACCTCTCGGCGGTAACATTTTACAACGTTCCTGGCGTGTCGGAACCTACATCTCGGTAATAACATTATATACGTCTATAACGTACTATAACCTAACCTAACCCATCTAGCCCCACGATGGTAGTGTTTTAAAGAATCTAAAACGAAACATGACCGCCGAGACCTCAGCTTGCGTTAGGTCCGGTTACATAACGTTTCAGACGTATATAACGTTCCGACCGAGAAGTATGGGCCGACCCGCCACTAATGTTGTAAAATATTACGAGCGACAGGTTAGGTTGCGTTACGTTAGGTTATATAACGTCATAGAACGTATATAATGTCCACACCGTGAAGCAGGGACTAACCTGCTAGGAATGTTGTTAAATATTACCCTCGAGAGGTTAGGTTGCCTTAGGTTATGACATATAACGTTATAGACGTATATAATGTTCCCACCTAGAAGAAGGGTCTTGCTTGCCAGGAATGTTGTAAAATATTACATCCGAGATGTACGGTTACCTTAGGTTAGGATATATAACGTTATAGACGTATATAATATTCCCACCCAATACCTAGGAGCTGAAACGTCTGGGCTTTTGTAAAACACTACAACCCAGTGACTAAGTTGTGTCATGCTACGTTATATAACGTTACAAGCGTATATAATGTTCCCACCCAGAAGTAGGGGCCGACACGCCAGGAATATAGTAAGGTATTATGGTCGAGAGGTTAGGTTGCGTTAGGTTAAGTTATTTAACGTTATGGACCTATATAATGTTCCCATCGGAAAGCAGGGGCCAACACGCCCGGGATATTGTAAAACATTATTACCCACGGGATAACTGGGTTAGGTTAGGTTACAATAGGTTATAGACCTATATAATGTTCCCACCAAGAAGTAGTGGCCGACATGCCAGGAATGTTGTAAAATATTACATCCGTGATTGTTACATTGGCTTAGGTTAGGATATATAACGTTATAGGCGTATATAATGTCTCCACCGAGAAGGACGGGCCGACACGAAAGGAATGTTGTAAAATATTACCGCCGAGAGGTTAGATTTCCTTATGTTAGGATATATAACGATATTGACGTATATAATTAGCCCGCCGTGAAGTAGAGGCCGACGCGCCAGCAATGTTGTAGAATATCACGGTGGGAATATCATATACGTCTATGACGGTATATATCCTCACCTAAGGCAACCTAACTGCTCGACGGTATTATTTTACAATATACCTCGCGGGTCGGCGTGTTGTACCCGGTGGGAACATTATATACGTCTATAGAATAATATAACCTATCCTAACCTATCTAGCACCTCACGGGTAATGTTTTACAGCATCCCGGGCACGTCGGCCCGTACGTCTCGGTGGGGATATTATATACGGCTATATCGTTATATATCCTAACCTAAGGCAGCCTAACATGTCGGATGTAGTATTTTACAACATTCCTGGTGGGTCGGGCCCTACTTCTCTGTGGGAACATTATATACGTCTATAACGTAATATAACCTAACCTAACCCATCTAACCCTTCGCTGGTATTGTTTTACAGAATCCCGGTCGTGTCGTCCCGTACTTCTGGGTGCGGACATCATATAAGTCTACAACGTTATGTAGCCTAACCTAACCCATCTAGCCCCTAGGTGGTAATGTTTTACTGAATCGCAGTAGTGTCGTCCCGAACTTCTCGGTGGGGACATTATATACGTCTATAACGTTGTATATCCCAACCTAAGGCAACCTAACATCTCGGATGTAGTATTTTCTAACAATCCTGGCGGATCGGCCCTTACATCTCGGTGGGAACATTATAAACATCTATAACGTAATATAACCTAACCGAACCCAACTAGAACCTCGCTGATAATGTTTTACAGAATCCCGTTCATGTCGTCCCGTACGCCTCGGTTGGGACCTTATATACGTCTATAGCGTTATATATCCTAACCTAAGGCAGCCGAACCACTCGAATGTAGTATTTTACAACATTCCTGGGCAAGTTGGCCTCTACTTCTCGGTGGGAACATTATATACTTCTATATCGTAATATAACCTAACATAACCCATCTTGCCCCTTGGTAATAATGTTTTACAGAATCCCGGTCGTGTCGGCCCGTACGTCTCGGTTGGGACATTATATACGTCTATAGTGTTATATATCCTAACCTGAGGCAGCGTAACATCTCGGATGTAGTATTTTACAACATTCCTGGCGGGTCGGGCCCTACTTCTCGGTGGGAAAATTATATACGTCTATAACGTAATATAACCTAACCTAACCCACCTAGCACCTCGCTGGTAATGTTTTACCGAATCCCGTTCGTGTCGTCCCGTACTTCTGGGTGCGGACATTACATACATCTATAACGTTATATATCCTTACATAAGGCAACCTAACATCTCGGATATAGTATTTTCCAACACTCCTAGCAGGCCGGCCCCAACTTCTCGATGGGAACATTATACACGTCTATAACGTAATATAACCTAACCTAACCCTTTTAGCCCCTCGCTGGTAATGTTTTACAGAATCCCGGTCTTGTCGGCCCGTACTTCTGGGTGTGGACATTTTATACGTCTATAATGTTATATAGAGTTACCTAACCCAACCTAACACCTCGGATGTAGTATTTTCGAACATTCCTGGCGGGTCGGCGCCTACTTCTCGATGGCGACATTATATACGTCTATAACGTTGTATATCCTAACCTAATGGAACCTAACATCTCGGGTGTAATGTTTTACATCATTCCTGGCGTGTCGGCCCGTATTTCGCGGTGGTAACATTATATACGTCTATAGCGTTATATATCCTAGCCTAAGGCAACCTAACATGTCGAATGTAATATTTTACAACATTCCTGGCGCGTCGGCCGCTACTTCTCGGTGGGAACATTATATACGTGTATATCGTAATATAACCTAACCTAACCCATCTAGACCCTCGGTGATAATGTTTTACAGAATCCCGGTCTTGTCGTTCCGTCCTTCTCGGTGGGGACATTATATACGTCTATAACGATATATATCCCAACCTAAGGCAATCTAACATCTCGGATGTAGTATTCTCCAACATTCCTGGCGGGTCGGCCCCTACTTCTCGGTGGGAACATTATATACGTCTATAACGTAATATAACCTAACTTAACCCATCTAGCCCATCGCCGGTAATATTTTGCAGAATCCCGTTCGTGTCGTCCCGTACGTCTCGCTGGGGACATTATATATGTCTATAACGTTATATATCCTTTTTTTTCTTTTTTTTTATCGTGGGGAAACCCTCATGGGTACTTCGGACTTTGGGGACTATCCGAGGTTATGTCGGACTCTTGCCGACTAAAGCCCCACGGTGGCCATCATCTGCGCGTGTCGGACGGGAGCCGGGAACTCTTAACGGTCGACGGTCGGCATCCTCCTGCGCTGGGGTCTCCAGTTGACCTTCTGCTCGGCTACTCTTGCCTGTAGCCTGATCTTCTACCATGGTGACGCGCAAAGATATCTGTGTGCGCCAAGCGCCGCTCGTGAGCCACTCACGAGCGGCGCTACGTCAAAGGTACACGTGCAATCACGATCGCAAGCCCAAACATGTGACCATCTGTGCTTACCTTGACGCACAGCTGCCATACTCCTGTTTGCTGCTGTTGCAGCTGCGAGTCTTTCGCAGCTGTGCATCCTTCCGGTCCTGGCCGTCTTGGCCTCTTGTGACGGTACAGCTGCAAGTCTTTCGCAGCTCGTCGTCCTGTCCAATCCCGGTCTTCTTGACCTCTTCGCCGTCTTGGCATCCACTTCGGTCGTCTTGACCTCTTCATCTCTTCGGGCTCTTCTTCGCCCATCTTCCGGATGAAGATAGCCTTTGAGATGAGGTGGTTGGCGGCGAAGTTCCGTTCCCCGATGGGATCTTGGAAGTGACCCCCGTCCGATAACGGGAGTCCTCTATCTTGAAAGGGAACGGGGCAAACGTCAAGGACGCCGACCCCGTAGGCTGCGTTGAGCAGGGACACCGCGCTCCCTTTCGCGCTCGGCGGCCTCCTTCGCGGCCATGACTTTGTCGCAAAACGCCGTCACGGCCCGCCAGTATCTCTCACCTTCGAGCATCTTTGACATGATGCTCTTCAGTGAGAAATTCCACCCTACCTCGACTATCAGTAGTCGATGCAGCCGTTCCCACGCTGGACACCTCTCCAGTGTGTGCTGCGCCGTGTCGTCCTCTTCGCCACAGTGTGGCATGCAGCCGTGTCTTCCTTGCCAATCCTCTGCAAGTACTGACCGAAGCATCCATGTCCGGTCAGTATCTGCGTGGTTCTAAAGCTAAGTAGCCCTCTTCGGCGGTCCACCCACTTATCTAGGATGGTTAGGACCGCTCCGATCGTCCTGTGTTCGGAGCGAGTGGAGAGGTGTCTCTTCCACTCCTCTATCGAAGCCGATCTTACCGCGTCCCTGAGTTCTTTTTTACTCAGGGCTGGTGCGTCATCGTCATCTTCCTGGTCCACGTTTCGAAGCGAATGGTAGACGAACGCATCCTCGCTGACCATGTATTCGATAGACACCAGCCCAGCAAGCGCGGTGGCCACATCGTGTGATACCGTCCTGTATCCTCGTATCGCACGAATGGCCATCCTCCTCCACGCGCTGCGCAGGGACGAGATCCTCTTGTCGGTGTGTCTCCGCTCCGCGATGGAGCTGTACCACACCGGAGCTCCGTACAATGCTATGCCACGGATCACCCCGGCGTATAGTCTTCGCGCCCTCTCGTTAGGGCCCTTCAGGTTGGGCATTATGCGGCTTAGCTTGAGTGCCGCTGTCTCCAACCTGCCGGCAAGTTTCTCTATGTGGCTAGAGAATCTCCAGTCCTCGTCGAGCCGAAGGCCGAGGTAGTTGATGTCTCGGCCCGGCTCGATCCTTGCCGGTCCCACACTTACCGCCACGCGAGGTGTTCCTCTTGTGGGTCTCCTCCGGCTCCGTCTGCTGAAGCACACGATCTCCGTCTTCTGCGGAGCCAGCTCGAGGCCCATCTTCCGGATGCGGTTAGCCACGACTGCCTTTCCCAATTCTGCCCGGCAGGCAGCTCGCGTATCTGTCTTACCGGCGGCGAACACAAACGTGTCGTCTGCGTAGCATATCAGGCGCACGCCCGCCGGCATTGCTGCTGTCAACGCGGCATTGTACCCGATGTTCCACAGGAGCGGTCCTAGCACCGATCCCTGGGGTACGCCACGGTTGACAGGTCTGCTTTGTGGCCCATCCTGGCTATCGCAGACTATCGCCCTGTCGCTGAGATAGTCTACCACCACGTTCCTGATGTGTGGTGGGATTCCATGCCTGTCCAGGGCTGCGTAAATAGCTGGCCATTGCAGGGAGTTGAACGCGTTCTTGATGTCTAACGAGACAGCGTATGTAACTCCCACCCTCGACACAACCATCTCGGTGAGTCTCTTGACTTCACTCACCGCATCGATCGTGCGTCGACCTGCCCGCCCTGAATCCGTACTGGCAGTCCGCCAGTGCAGGTCCGACGCGCGACAGGTGCTGGACGATTCGTTCGTGTATTATTCTTTCGAACAGCTTTCCTACCTCGTCCTGCAACACTATGGGCCGGAACGCTGATGGTGAATCCTCCGGTTTGCCTTCCTTTCGGAGGAGCACCAACCTGCCGGACTTCCATCTTCGAGGGAGCGTCCCCGCCTTGATGCAGGCTGAGAACAGTCTTCTCAGTCTCGAACCAAGGACGCTCAGCGCCATCGTCCAGACACGGCCGGGTATTCCATCCCGGCCGGGGGCTGTGTTCTTCTTCGCCATCCTCTTGACGGCCCCGGCCAGTTCCTCTTCGGAAACCTCCAACTCCGGTGTCCACCCGTATCGGGCCGCTGCTGGGGGCTCTTCGTTCCCTCCCTCGGGAAAGAGGTCGTCCAATACCCTCTCCAGCAGCGGGACCTCTAAGGTTTCCGTCAACGGGGGCGCCCATGGTCGCAGTTTGTCCACCACTATCTTGTAGGGACGCCCCCATGGATCCTCTTCGAGAGTTTGGAGGAGTCCATCCAATGCGCGTGTCTTGGACTTCCTGATGGCAGCCTGCAGCTCCTTCTTCTTGTCCCTGTAGCTGTTGTACGGCTGCAAAGTCCTCGTCGCGTCCGAGTTCCTTTTTCTTCTCTCTCTGGTGTACTGGCGGCGCCCAACCGTGCAAGTTGCACGGAGCTGCGCGATCTCTGCGTTCCACCAGTATACTGGACGCTTCGGCGCACTGCCGCGGGCTCTTGGCATGCCCGTGTCGCATACCGCTGTCATCGCGTTGACAAACCAGTCCGCCTCGGTGTTGACATCTTCTATCGGGCTGACCGGCGTCTCCTGCCAGCCTACCGCGAGGATTGCTGCCATCAGGTGGTCTTCCTCGATTCTCCTCAGCGACCACTTCTGGCGGTGGTGATTAGCCTGCCGGGCCGTGTGTGGGACGGAGACATCCATGGAGATGTACAGATGATCGGACAGTGTCTCCTTCTCTTCCACCCTCCATTCTCTAATTTGCCGTGCTGCCTTGCGGTTACCAAAGGAGAGGTCCACGATGCTTTCTCCCTGGTACCGCACGCATGTGCTGGCTGAGCCTTCGTTTAGTAGCGTCAGGCCCAGGCCAGACGCCCAGTCTAGCGTGGCGTGGCCTCTTGCGTCCGTCCTAGATGATCCCCACGCCGTCACGTGCGCATTATAGTCTCCTAGCACTAGGACGGGCGACTCTGCATATCTCGCAACTGTCCGTCCCGTCCTGTCCAACAGGTCTTCGTACTTGCTGATGGACCACCTGGGAGGGGCGTATAGTCCCATAACGGTGATTCCCGCCCAGGTTATCGCGACGAATCCTTCCTCGCGTGCGACCGTCTTGATTGGTCGTACACGTGTCCGTGCAGACTGCACGATCACCACCGAGCCGTCTCTATCTCCTATCCACGCTCGATTGTTGCGGATGGAGTACGGCTCCGCTATCACTGCCAACTCGAAATCGCCGCCCTGTAGTCTTGCTACTACCAGGTCTTGGGCACGGGCAGCATGATTCGAGTTAGTCTGCAGGATACGGCATGGCGTGAATTTTATGCCGTATCCATGGCTTCCTCCTGGCCCTTACCTGCTGGAGTCGTTGTTGCCGGCTCCACGGTCTTTCCTTCTTCCAGAGCGGTCGCTGGTTCCTTCCTACATGCCGCTGCCGTTACGGCTTCTACAGCCGGCTTGCTGCTCTTTTTCGTAGCTTTAGGCGCCTTGCACACTTCCCCACCAGCCTTGTGGTGTGCTCGTCTGCCTTCAGCCTTGCAGACGATGCATGTGGGCGCAGTTTGCCTGCACTCACTGGCTCTGTGGCCGGACTCACCGCACCTGTAACACAGGTTTGCTGGTACAGCTTTGCTGTACGTGGACAGTTTCCCAGCACTTGAAGCATCGATCCGGTCTCGGCTTTAAAGCCGCCACCCGGATCAAGGACCAACCGATCCTTATTCTGCCGGCATATGCCACTTTCGTGGCAGCGGCGAGGGGACACTGCACCCACATGGTGCCGAGCCCGTTTGACGAGTCCCGTCGTATCCCGGTCCGTATTTCCTCGGCCTTGCATCCTCCTGCGGATGCGATGGCTTCCGCCACTTCTTGTGGCATTATGGAGCCCTCGAGCCCGTAGACCCTCGGGTCTGCCCTCTTGTGAGGCGTCGCGACATATACCTCTCTGTCGCCCAACGCCTCCCTGAGTTTGCCGGCAAGGGCAGCCGCTTTGGCCTCCTTCTCCTTGCCGGTAACTTCTAGGATCAGTCCGCCCGTTCTGGCCTTTTTCGGGCGGACCTCTTCTATGCCCACCTCTGCGAGCTTTACTCGCTGCCGGGCAGCTGTCATCACCTCAGCGTACGTGGCTTTGCTATCCTGAGGGATGGTGAGGACGACGGCTGCTGTTCTGGGAACCTTTCCCAATGTCGTCCTTGCGTTGCGTTTCGCTGCGCTGACGCGCACCTGCCTCCTTTCCTTCTCAGCGGCGGCCTTTGATGGCTTGCCAGCCGCCGTTTTCTTTCCCCTTCTGCCCAGGACCTTTGTCCAGGGGAGCTCCACCTGCGTGGTTTTCTTCTCCGCAGGGGGGGGGGAGGGGCAGGGCGGAGTGCTGCCTGCCACTCGTTTTCCTTCCTCACGGATTCCTCGCGTATCCTCTTCATACGCGCCTCCAAGGAGGACTCGGTTTTCGCAGGTGCCGTTGTTCCTGTTGCGGGTGGGAGGGCCGTCCGTTTGCCCTTAGCGGACTTTAAGGGGGCCTTCCCCTTTTCGACGTCCGACGTCGTCTCCCCCGTTTTTCTTAGCTTTACGAGGAAGGCACGTTTCGCCGCGGTGGGGCGCTCTTTTACGATCATTGCAGTTGTCTGATCCTTCTTCTTCGGAGGGAGTCTCTCCTTAATTCTCCCCCAGATCTTCTCGATCCGTCGATCGAATATTTCCTCGAGGCTTGAAAGGATATTCTTGAGTCCAACCTGTAGGATATCCTCTCTTGCCTCCGTTGTAGGCGGTTCTTCTCGCCTTTCTGGCACCGGGCTCCTCCTCGCCGCTGGTTGGGGGGAAACCCGCTCCTCCACGGCTGCCAGCTTCCTCTTTAGCTTCTCGTTCTCGAGGCGCAGGCTTTCTGCCTGCAGCCTCCACTCTTGGCCTTCAGAGCTCACCGCAGCGGGGTTGCCCTTCGCTCGCTCTGCGAGCTCCAAGAGAGTGGCGCGCAGCGTTCTTGCGCCTACGCGTACTGCCCTCTTCATTGGGCCTTGTAGGTTGCGCGATTTTGCTGCAACCCATTCGATCTTGTTCGCCTCTTTCAAGGCGGTCAGTCCAAGATCTGGCAGGGTGGCCCTTCTAGCCTCCGCCTGCAGCTCCTCGTCTGCCGGCACAGGCTTTGTCGACCTTGCCGGTCGAGGGGGGACGACTGTTGCCCAGTCGATCTCTTCGTCTTCCAGGGCGCTGTCTACGTCAGCGGTGGCAGCTTTCCTTTGCCAGCGCCTTGCGCCCTTCGTGGCTCTCTCGGACAAGCTCGACACCATCGATGTCACAGAGGCGTCCGTGTCATACGCCTCCGTGGTCTGCCTTGCCTCCTTCTGTCCTTTGCTGGACTTAGGGCATGGCCTCGTCGTCATGGATATGATGGAGGCGAGCGACTCATCGGAGTCGCCTCCAACGCTGGACGGATCTCCTGCGCGCCTCTTCTTAGCCGCGAGGCGGCTGTTTCGCCTCTTGAGGGATCGCTCTTCCATCTCGGATGTCGAGTGGTCCTCCGATCTTGCCGAGAATAGACAGCTGGGGCCTGGCCCTTTTCCACAGGCTGGAGCCTGTGGCTGTATGAAATAGTCGGCGTAGTCCATTTTGGGATTACCCCTGCCAGACATGTTCGCTTCCCTCTTCGTGTTTCTGTTCGTGTTCGTGTTCCTCAGTTTTGCACGAAACTTCACGAAAAACACATTTGTTTGTCGCGTAGGTATTATTGAACCGTCGGTAAGTTACCGGCACACTCCTCCGCCGAGTTCCCTGGTTTGCCCTGTGCACGGTCCGACAGTCGCTAAATGTACGCGCGCACTCTTTACCAACACTCGGTCCGCGAATTGTGCGGTTACCTATCGAAGGTTATCGAGGGTGGATGTAGTTTTCGACCGTCCATAAGTCACCACCTGGTGCCTGTTCGCAGAGACCGAGGAGGTGTCAATTATAGTTCATTGGCCACCGATAGACACCACGGACACAAAAAAATCACCCTCGGTCGGAAATTGTCCGGTTACCGACCGTTCAGTTACCGACAGCAGAGCTGTCGGTAAGTTACCACGTACTGCACTCACTCGTTTCGACCGAGGAACTGTCAGTTACTGTTTATTGGCCGTCGATGAGTACGCAAAACGCTGCAGTTTAATCCGCGGCCGGCAATTGTTAAGTTACCGACTGCCCGGTTACCGATGCTGGGTTCGCCCGACCGTCGGTAATGCCTCTGTCTCAAAACCCGACTTCCGGGTTGTTGCTTGGTTTGTTTTAACCAACAATACCCTAAACTAACAACCAATATCGTGGCAATCGGTGTTTTTGCAAAATTACCAACCGCACGGTTATCGACCGCAGGTGGTACCGCTGCTGTCGGTAATTCGAAATTTTTCAGTTCCCGCTGCGTTTATTTCAGTTATTATTTGTTGAAAACGCACTACACCTTCGTCAACGATCAATTTCGCACGGCTGGCAGGAAAAAACGGCGAGAAATTCCAATTCGTGCGACCGGAATGTTACCTACGACGGCGGCAAACTTTACCGACCGTGAGCTGTCAAACTCTTGCAAGAATTGATTTTTGACTTGTTTATTACCGCATGCACTGTTTCTACGTGTCCAATAAACAATTCTACGTCCACTCACTGGCACACGGTGCAACCTTGGTAGAGTTGCTGCAAAATTTTCACCTCCGTCAACTATGTTCCGTGGTGGCAGCACTACTCGGTTCCACTTCGCCAAAATTTACTGTTTTTTACTGTTTTTAACAGTTTTTCCGCCTCGTAATTGCACAAAATCAGTGTCTATTGTCACTTCACACCCGATTATGGCAATTTCCGCACCGAAAAAGGCCTATTTAAAATTCTTGATTTTTCGCCACGTGCACGTTTTCCCACACAAAGGAGTGACGTCACACGTCACTCCTATTTCACTTAAAATCGCTTATTTTCACTTTTTTAAGCGTTTTTTCACCACGAATAAGTTTATTTCTAGTGTCTGTGGTCACTTTACACATTCTCGTCGTAAATTCACACGCACAAACGGTCAATTTTCAAAGTTTATTGCCGTATATGACAACACGTGTTTTCACGCAGCAAAACAAAGTGTTACACTTTTTCACCGTTTTTCCACCTTTTCACTGAACTTCACTTCACTACACTTACCTAGCGGATCCTCTTCACCTCCTGGAACACCCTCAGCTCCGCTCAAACCCTGAAATTCGCGAAACGTGCCCCGAAGTGCGTACCGTACGGCAGCAAACGCGTCACCACGTGCAAATCGAACAAAGACGCGCACGTATTATGCTCGATTTGCCTCCTACTCGCGACTTTCACGTGAGATTTTCGTCTCAACGCGTAGTTTCGCGTACCCGTAACGTGCCAAAAACAAGTTTTGACACGAAACTCGCCATCTTCCTCGAAAATTAGAACGGATTTCAGAGAGCTATCGTACGCACGTCCGTCAGCTTACTCGTCCGCCATGCGAATCTCTCATAACGTTATACATCCTAACCTAAGGCAACCTAACATCTCGAATGTAGTGTTTTAGAACATTCCAGGCGGGTCGGCCCCTACTTCTCGGTGGGAACATTATATACGTCATTACCGTAATATAACCTAACCTAACCCATCTACACCCTCGGTGATAATGTTTTACAGAATCCCGGTCTTGTCGGCCCCCACATCTCGGTGGTAACATTATATACGTCTATAACGATATATATCCAAACCTAAGGGAACCTAACATCTCGGATGTAATATTTTACAACATTCCTGGCATGTCGGTCCCTACTTCTCGGTGGGAATATTATATACGTCTATAACGTTATATATCATAACCTAAGGCAACCTAACATCTCGGATGTAATAGTTGACAACATTCCTGGCGTGTAGGCCCGTACTTCTGGGTGGGAACATTGTATACATCTATAACGTTATATATCCTAGCCTAAGGCGACCTAACATGTCGAGTGTAATATTTTACATCATTCCTGGCGTGTCGTCGCCTGCTTCTCGATGGGAACATTATATACGTCTATAACGTTGTGTATCCTAACCTAACGCAACCTAACATCTGGGATGTAATATTCCTGGCGTGTCGTCGCCTACTTCTGGATGGGGAGATTATGTACGTCTATAACGTTATATATCCCAACCTAAGGCAACCTAACATCTCGGATGTAATAGTTGACAACATTCCTTGCGTGTCCGCCCGTACTTCTCGGTGGGAACATTATATACGTCTATAACGTTATATATCCTAGCCTAAGGCCACATAACATGTCGAATGTAATATTTTACAACATTCCTGGCGTGTCGTCGCCTGCTTCTCGATGGGGACATTATATACGTCTATATCGTTGTATATCCTAACCTAAAGCAACCTAACAGCTGGTATGTAATATTTTACAAGATTCCTGGCATGTCTGTCCCCAAGTCTCGGTAGGAACATTATATACGTCTATAATGATATATATCCAAACCGAAGGGAACCTAACATCTCGGATGTAATATTTTACAACATTCCTGGCGTGTCGTCGCCTGCTTCTCGATGGGGACATTATATAAGTCTATAACGTTGTATATCCTAACCTAACGCAACCTAACACCTGGGATGTAATATTTTACAACATTCCTGGCGTGTCGTCGCCTGTTTCTCGATGGGGACATAATATACGTCTATAACGTTGTATATCCTTACCTAACGCAACCTAACATCTGGGATGTAATATTTTACAACATTCCGGGAGTGTCGTCGCCTACTTCTGGATAGGGTCATTATATACATCTATAACCTTGTATATCCTAACCTAAGGCAACCTAACATCTCGGATGTAATATTTTATAACATTCCTGGCGTGTCATCGCCTGCTTCTCGATGGGGACATTATATACGTCTATAACGTTGTATATCCTAACCTAACGCAACCTAACATCTCGGATGTAATATTTTACAACATTCCTGGCATGTCGGTCCCTACATCTCGGTGGCAACATACTATACGTCTGTAACGTTGTATATCCTAACCTAAGGGAACCTAACATCTCGGGTGTAATATTTTACAACATTCCTGACGCGTCGGCCCCTATTTTTCGGTGGTAACATTACATACGTCTATAACGTTATATATCCTAGCCTAAGTCAACCTAACATGTCGAATGCAATATTTTACAACATTCCTGGCGTGTCGTCGCCTGCTTCTCGATGGGGACACTATATACGTATGTAACGATATATATCCTAACCTAAAGCAACCTAACATCTCGGGTGTAATATTTTACAACATTCCTGACGCGTCGGCCCCTATTTCTCGGTGGGAACATAATATACGTCTATAACGTTATATATCCTAGCCTAAGGTAACCTAACATCTCGGATGTAATATTTTACAACATTCCTGGCGTGTCGTCGCCTGCTTCTCGATGGGGACATTATATACGTCTATATCGTTGTATATCCTAACCTAACGCAACCTAACGTATGGGATGTAATATTTTACAACATTCCTGGCATGTCGGTCCCTACGTCTCGGTGGGAACATTATATACGCCTATAACGATATATGTCCTAACCTAAGGCAACCTAACATCTCGGAAGTAATAGTTGACAACTTTCCTGGCGTGTCCGCCCGTACTTCTCGGTGGGAACATTATATACATCTATAACGTTATATATCCTAGCGTAAGGCGACCTAACATGTCGAATATAATATTTTACAACATTCCTGGCATGTCGGTTCCTACTTCTCGGTGGGAATATTATATACGTCTATAACGTTATATATAATAACCTAAGGCAACCTAACATCTCGGATGTAATATTTTACAACATTCCTGGCATGTCGGTGCCTACGTCTCGGTGGGAACATAATATACGTCTATAACGATATATATATTAACCTAAGGCAACCTAACACCTCGGATGTAATAGTTGACAACATTCCTGGCGTGTAGGATCGTACTTCTCGGTGGGAACATTGTATACGTCTATAACGTTATATATTCTAGCCTAAGGCAACCTAACATGTCGAATGGAAAATTTTACAGCATTCCTGGCGTGTCGTCGCCTACTTCTCGGTGGGAACATTATATACGTCTATAACGTTATATATCCTAGCCTAAGGCGACCTAACATATCGAATTTAATATTTTACATCATTCCTGTCGTGTCGTCGCCTGCTTCTCGATGGGAACATTATATACGTCTATAACGTTGTGTATCCTAACCTAACCGCAACCTAACATCTGGGATGTAATATTCCCGGCGTGTCGTCGCCTACTTCTGGATGGGGACATTATATACGTCTATAACGTTATATATCCTAGCCTAAGGCCACCTATCATGTCGAATGTAATATTTTACAACATTCCTGACGCGTCGGCCCCTATTTTTCGGTGGGAACATTATATACGTCTATAACGTTATATATCCTAGTCTAAGGCAACCTAACATGTCGAATGTAATACTTTACAACATTCCTGGCGTGTCGTCGCCTACTTCTCGGTGGGAACATTATATACGTCTATAACGAAATATATCCTAACCTAAGGCAACCTAACATATCGGATGTAATAGTTGACAACATTCCTGGCGTGTAGGCCCGAACTTCTCGGTGGGAACATTGTATACGTCTATAACGTTATATATCCTAGCCTAAGGCGACCTAACATGTCGAATGTAATATTTTACATCATTCCTGGCGTGTCGTCGCCTGCTTCTCCATGGGAACATTATATACGTCTATAACGTTGTGTATCCCAACCTAACGCAACCTAACATCTGAGATGTAATATTCCTGGCGTGTCGTCGCCTACTTCTGGATGGGGAGATTATATACGTCTATAACGTTATATATCCTAACCTAAGGCAACCTAACATCTCGGATGTAATAGTTGACAACATTCCTGGCGTGTCCGCCCGTACTTCTCGGTGGGAACATTATATACGTCTATAACGTTATATATCCTAGTCTAAGGCAACCTAACATGTCGAATGTAATACTTTACAACATTCCTGGCGAGTCGTCGCCTACTTCTCGATGGGGACATTATATACATCTATAACATTGTATATCCTAACCTAAGGCAGCCTAACATCTCGGATGTAATATTTTACAACACTCCTGGCGTGTCGTCGCCTACTTCTGGATGGGGTCATTATATACATCTATAACGTTGTATATCTTAACCTAAGGGAACCTAACATCTCGGGTGTAATATTTTACAACATTCCTGACGCTTCGGACCCTATTTTTCGGTGGGAACATTATATACATCTATAACGTTATATATCCTAGCCTAAGGCGACCTAACATGTCGAATATAATATTTTACAACATTCCTGGCGTGTCGTCTCCTGCTTCTCGATGGGGACATTATATACGTCTATAATGTTGCATATCCTAACCTAACGCAACCGAACATCTGGGATGTAATATTTTACAAGATTCCTGGCATGTCGGTCCCCAAGTCTCGGTAGGAACATTATATACTTCTACAACGATATGTATCCAAACCTAAGGGAACCTAACATCTCGGATGTAATATTTTACAACATTCCTGTCATGTCGGTCCCTACTTCTCGGTGGGAATATTATATACGTCTATAACGTTATATATAATAACCTAAGGCAACCTAACATCTCGGATGTAATATTTTACAACATTCCCGGCATGTCGGTGCCTACGTCTCGGTGGGAACATAATATACGTCTATAACGATATATATCCTAACCTAAGGCAACCTAACACCTCGGATGTAATAGTTGACAACATTCCTGGCGTGTAGGATCGTACTTCTCGGTGGGAACATTGTATACGTCTATAACGTTATATATTCTAGCCTAAGGCAACCTAACATGTCGAATGCAAAATTTTACAGCATTCCTGGCGTGTCGTCGCCTACTTCTCGGTGGGAACATTGTATACGTCTATAACGTTATATATCCTAGCCTAAGGCGACCTAACATATCGAATTTAATATTTTACATCATTCCTGTCGTGTCGTCGCCTGCTTCTCGATGGGAACATTATATACGTCTATAACGTTGTGTATCCTAACCTAACGCAACCTAACATCTGGGATGTAATATTCCCGGCGTGTCGTCGCCTACTTCTGGATGGGGACATTATATACGTCTATAACGTTATATATCCTAACCTAAGGCAACCTAACATCTCGGATGTAATATTTGACAACATTCCTGGCGTGTCCGCCCGTACTTCTCGGTGGGAACATTATATACGTCTATAACTATATATATCCTAGTCTAAGGCAACCTAACATGTCGAATGTAATACTTTACAACATTCCTGGCGAGTCGTCGCCTACTTCTCGATGGGGACATTATATACATCTATAACATTGTATATCCTAACATAAGGCAGCCTAACATCTCGGATGTAATATTTTACAACACTCCTGGCGTGTCGTCGCCTACTTCTGGATGGGGTCATTATATACATCTATAACGTTGTATATCTTAACCTAAGGGAACCTAACATCTCGGGTGTAATATTTTACAACATTCCTGACGCGTCGGCCCCTATTTTTCGGTGGGAACATTATATACGTCTATAACGTTATATATCCTAGTCTAAGGCAACCTAACATGTCGAATGTAATACTTTACAACATTCCTGGCGTGTCGTCGCCTACTTCTCGATGGGGACATTATATACATCTATAACCTTGTATATCCTAACCTAAGGCAACCTAACATGTCGAATGTAAAATTTTACAACATTCCTGGCGTGTCGTCGCCTACTTCTCGATGGGGACATTATATACATCTATAACATTGTATATCCTAACCTAAGGCAACCTAACATCTCGGATGTAATATTTTACAACATTCTGGCGTGTCGTCGACTGCTTCTCGATGGGGAGATTATATAAGTCTATAACGTTGTATATCCTAACCTAACGCAACCTAACATTTGGGATGTAATATTTTACAACATTCCTTGCATGTCGGTGCCTACGTCTCGGTGGGAACATTATATACGTCTATAACGAAATATATCCTAACCTAAGGCAACCTAACATATCGGATGTAATAGTTGACAACATTCCTGGCGTGTAGGCCCGAACTTCTCGGTGGGAACATTGTATACGTCTATAACGTTATATATCCTAGCCTAAGGCGACCTAACATGTCGAATGTAATATTTTACATCATTCCTGGCGTGTCGTCGCCTGCTTCTCCATGGGAACATTATATACGTCTATAACGTTGTGTATCCCAACCTAACGCAACCTAACATCTGAGATGTAATATTCCTGGCGTGTCGTCGCCTACTTCTGGATGGGGAGATTATATACGTCTATAACGTTATATATCCTAACCTAAGGCAACCTAACATCTCGGATGTAATAGTTGACAACATTCCTGGCGTGTCCGCCCGTACTTCTCGGTGGGAACATTATATACGTCTATAACGTTATATATCCTAGTCTAAGGCAACCTAACATGTCGAATGTAATACTTTACAACATTCCTGGCGAGTCGTCGCCTACTTCTCGATGGGGACATTATATACATCTATAACATTGTATATCCTAACCTAAGGCAGCCTAACATCTCGGATGTAATATTTTACAACACTCCTGGCGTGTCGTCGCCTACTTCTGGATGGGGTCATTATATACATCTATAACGTTGTATATCTTAACCTAAGGGAACCTAACATCTCGGGTGTAATATTTTACAACATTCCTGACGCGTCGGACCCTATTTTTCGGTGGGAACATTATATACGTCTATAACGTTATATATCCTAGCCTAAGGCAACCTAACATGGCGAATGTAACATTTTACAACATTCCTGGCGTGTCGTCGCCTACTTCTCGATGGGGACATTATATACATCTATAACATTGTATATCGTAACCTAAGGCAACCTAACATGTCGAATGTAAAATTTTACAACATTCCTGGCGTGTCGTCGCCTACTTCTCGATGGGAACATTGTATACGTCTATAACGTTATATATCCTAGCCTAAGGCGACCTAACATATCGAATTTAATATTTTACATCATTCCTGTCGTGTCGTCCCCTGCTTCTCGATGGGAACATTATATACGTCTATAACGTTGTGTATCCTAACCTAACGCAACCTAACATCTGGGATGTAATATTCCCGGCGTGTCGTCGCCTACTTCTGGATGGGGAGATTATATACGTCTATAACGTTATATATCCTAACCTAAGGCAACCTAACGTCTCGGATGTAATATTTGACAACATTCCTGGCGTGTCCGCCCGTACTTCTCGGTGGGAACATTATATACGTCTATAACGTTATATATCCTAGTGTAAGGCAACCTAACATGTCGAATTTAATACTTTACAACATTCCTGGCGAGTCGTCGCCTACTTCTCGATGGGGACATTATATACATCTATAACATTGTATATCCTAACCTAAGGCAGCCTAACATCTCGGATGTAATATTTTACAACACTCCTGGCGTGTCGTCGCCTACTTCTGGATGGGGTCATTATATACATCTATAACGTTGTATATCTTAACCTAAGGGAACCTAACATCTCGGGTGTAATATTTTACAACATTCCTGACGCGTCGGACCCTATTGTTCGGTGGGAACATTATATACGTCTATAACGTTATATATCCTAGCCTAAGGCAACCTAACATGTCGAATGTAACATTTTACAACATTCCTGGCGTGTCGTCGCCTACTTCTCGATGGGGACATTATATACATCTATAACATTGTATATCGTAACCTAAGGCAACCTAACATCTGGGATGTAATATTTTACAAGATTCCTGGCATGTCGGTTCCCAAGTCTCGGTAGGAACATTATATACGTCTATAACGATATATATCCAAACCGAAGGGAACCTAACATCTCGGATGTAATATTTTACAACATTCCTGGCGTGTCGTCGCCTGCTTCTCGATGGGGACATAATATACGTCTATAACGTTGTATATCCTAACCTAACGCAACCTAACATCTGGGATGTAATATTTTACAACATTCCTGGCGTGTCGTCGCCTGCTTCTCGATGGGGACATAATATACGTCTATAACGTTATATATCCTAGCCTAAGGTAACCTAACATCTCGGATGTAATATTTTACAACATTCCTGGCGTGTCGTCGCCTGCTTCTCGATGGGGACATTATATACGTCTATATCGTTGTGTATCCTAACCTAACGCAACCTAACGTATGGGATGTAATATTTTACAACATTCCTGGCATGTCGGTCCCTACGTCTCGGTGGGAACATTATATACGCCTATAACGATATATGTCCTAACCTAAGGCAACCTAACATCTCGGACGTAATAGTTTACAACTTTCCTGGCGTGTCCGCCCGTACTTCTCGGTGGGAACATTATATACATCTATAACGTTATACATCCTAGCCTAAGGCGACCTAACATGTCGAATATAATATTTTACAACATTCCTGGCGTGTCGTCTCCTGCTTCTCGATGGGGACATTATATACGTCTATAATGTTGCATATCCTAACCTAACGCAACCGAACATCTGGGATGTAATATTTTACAAGATTCCTGGCATGTCGGTCCCCAAGTCTCGGTAGGAACATTATATACTTCTACAACGATATGTATCCAAACCTAAGGGAACCTAACATCTCGGATGTAATATTTTACAACATTCCTGGCATGTCGGTCCCTACTTCTCGGTGGGAATATTATATACGTCTATAACGTTATATATAATAACCTAAGGCAACCTATCATCTCGGAAGTAATATTTTACAACATTCCCGTCATGTCGGTGCCTACGTCTCGGTGGGAACATAATATACGTCTATAACGGTATATATCCTAACCTAAGGCAACCTAACACCTCGGATGTAATAGTTGACAACATTCCTGGCGTGTAGGATCGTACTTCTCGGTGGGAACATTGTATACGTCTATAACGTTATATATTCTAGCCTAAGGCAACCTAACATGTCGAATGCAAAATTTTACAGCATTCCTGGCGTGTCGTCGCCTACTTCTCGGTGGGAACATTGTATACGTCTATAACGTTATATATCCTAGCCTAAGGCGACCTAACATATCGAATTTAATATTTTACATCATTCCTGTCGTGTCGTCCCCTGCTTCTCGATGGGAACATTATATACGTCTATAACGTTGTGTATCCTAACCTAACGCAACCTAACATCTGGGATGTAATATTCCCGGCGTGTCGTCGCCTACTTCTGGATGGGGAGATTATATACGTCTATAACGTTATATATCCTAACCTAAGGCAACCTAACGTCTCGGATGTAATATTTGACAACATTCCTGGCGTGTCCGCCCGTACTTCTCGGTGGGAACATTATATACGTCTATAACGTTATATATCCTAGTGTAAGGCAACCTAACATGTCGAATTTAATACTTTACAACATTCCTGGCGAGTCGTCGCCTACTTCTCGATGGGGACATTATATACATCTATAACATTGTATATCCTAACCTAAGGCAGCCTAACATCTCGGATGTAATATTTTACAACACTCCTGGCGTGTCGTCGCCTACTTCTGGATGGGGTCATTATATACATCTATAACGTTGTATATCTTAACCTAAGGGAACCTAACATCTCGGGTGTAATATTTTACAACATTCCTGACGCGTCGGACCCTATTGTTCGGTGGGAACATTATATACGTCTATAACGTTATATATCCTAGCCTAAGGCAACCTAACATGTCGAATGTAACATTTTACAACATTCCTGGCGTGTCGTCGCCTACTTCTCGATGGGGACATTATATACATCTATAACATTGTATATCGTAACCTAAGGCAACCTAACATCTGGGATGTAATATTTTACAAGATTCCTGGCATGTCGGTTCCCAAGTCTCGGTAGGAACATTATATACGTCTATAACGATATATATCCAAACCGAAGGGAACCTAACATCTCGGATGTAATATTTTACAACATTCCTGGCGTGTCGTCGCCTGCTTCTCGATGGGGACATAATATACGTCTATAACGTTGTATATCCTTACCTAACGCAACCTAACATCTGGGATGTAATATTTTACAACATTCCTGGAGTGTCGTCGCCTACTTCTGGATAGGGTCATTATATACATCTATAACCTTGTATATCCTAACCTAAGGCAACCTAACATCTCGGATGTAATATTTTATAACATTCCTGGCGTGTCATCGCCTGCTTCTCGATGGGGACATTATATACGTCTATAACGTTGTATATCCTAACCTAACGCAACCTAACATCTCGGATGTAATATTTTACAACATTCCTGGCATGTCGGTCCCTATATCTCGGTGGCAACATACTATACGTCTATAACGTTATATATCCTAACCTAAGGGAACCTAACATCTCGGGTGTAATATTTTACAACATTCCTGACGCGTCGGCCCCTATTTTTCGGTGGTAACATTACATACGTCTATAACGTTATATATCCTAGCCTAAGTCAACCTAACATGTCGAATGCAATATTTTACAACATTCCTGGCGTGTCGTCGCCTGCTTCTCGATGGGGACACTATATACGTATGTAACGATATATATCCTAACCTAAAGCAACCTAACATCTCGGGTGTAATATTTTACAACATTCCTGACGCGTCGGCCCCTATTTCTCGGTGGGAACATAATATACGTCTATAACGTTATATATCCTAGCCTAAGGTAACCTAACATCTCGGATGTAATATTTTACAACATTCCTGGCGTGTCGTCGCCTGCTTCTCGATGGGGACATTATATACGTCTATATCGTTGTATATCCTAACCTAACGCAACCTAACGTATGGGATGTAATATTTTACAACATTCCTGGCATGTCGGTCCCTACGTCTCGGTGGGAACATTATATACGCCTATAACGATATATGTCCTAACCTAAGGCAACTTAACATCTCGGAAGTAATAGTTTACAACTTTCCTGGCGTGTCCGCCCGTACTTCTCGGTGGGAACATTATATACATCTATAACGTTATATATCCTAGCCTAAGGCGACCTAACATGTCGAATATAATATTTTACAACATTCCTGGCGTGTCGTCTCCTGCTTCTCGATGGGGACATTATATACGTCTATAATGTTGCATATCCTAACCTAACGCAACCTAACATCTGGGATGTAATATTTTACAAGATTCCTGGCATGTCGGTCCCCAAGTCTCGGTAGGAACATTATATATTTCTACAACGATATGTATCCAAACCTAAGGGAACCTAACATCTCGGATGTAATATTTTACAACATTCCTGGCATGTCGGTCCCTACTTCTCGGTGGGAATATTATATACGTCTATACCGTTATATATAATAACCTAAGGCAACCTAACATCTCGGATGTAATATTTTACAACATTCCTGGCATGTCGGTGCCTACGTCTCGGTGGGAACATAATATACGTCTATAACGATATATATCCTAACCTAAGGCAACCTAACACTTCGGATGTAATAGTTGACAACATTCCTGGCGTGTAGGATCGTACTTCTCGGTGGGAACATTGTATACGTCTATAACGTTATATATTCTAGCCTAAGGCAACCTAACATGTCGAATTTAATATTTTACATCATTCCTGTCGTGTCGTCGCCTGCTTCTCGATGGGAACATTATATACGTCTATAACGTTGTGTATCCTAACCTAACGCAACCTAACATCTGGGATGTAATATTCCTGGCGTGTCGTCGCCTACTTCTGGATGGGGAGCTTATATACGTCTATAACGTTATATATACTAACCTAAGGCAACCTAGCATCTCGGATGTAATAGTTGACAACATTCCTGGCGTGTCCGCCCGTACTTCTCGGTGGGAACATTATATACGTCTATAACGTTATATATCCTAGCCTAAGGCCACATAACATGTCGAATGTAATATTTTACAGCATTCCGGGCGTGTCGTCGCCTGCTTCTCGATGGGGACATAATACACGTCTACAACGTTGTATATCCTAACATAACGCAACCTAACATCTGGGATGTAATATTTTACAACATTCCTGGCGTGTCGTCGCCTGCATCTGGATGGGGACATAATATACGTCTATAACGTTGTATATCCATCCATAACGAAACCTAACATCTGGGATGTAATATTTTACAACATTCCTGGAGTGTCGTCGCCTACTTCTGGATAGGGTCATTATATACATCTATAACATTGTATATCCTAACCTAAGGCAACCTAACATCTCGGATGTAATAGTTGACAACATTCCTGGCGTGTAGGCCCGTACTTCTCGGTGGGAACATTGTATACGTCTATAACGTTATATATCCTAGCCTAAGGCGACCTAACATGTCGAATGTAATATTTTACAACATTCCTGGCGTGTCGTCGCCTACATCTCGATGGGAACATTATATACGTCTATAACGTTGTGTATCCTAACATAACGCAACCTAACATCTGGGATGTAATATTCCTGGCGTGTCGTCGCCTACTTCTGAATGGGGAGATTATATACGTCTATAACGTTATATATCCTAACCTAAGGCAACCTAACATCTCGGATGTAATAGTTGACAACATTCCTGGCGTGTCCGCCCGCACTTCTCGATGGGGACATTATATACATCTATAACCTTGTATATCCTAACCTAAGGCAGCCTAACATCTCGGCTGTAATATTTTACAACATTCCTGGCATGTCGGTCCCTATATCTCGGTGGGAACATACTATACGTATATAACGTTGTATATCCTAACCTAAGGCAACCTAACATCTCGGATGTAATAGTTGACAACATTCCTGGCGTGTAGGCCCGTACTTCTCGGTGGGAACATTGTATACGTCTATAACGTTATATATCCTAGCCTAAGGCGACCTAGCATGTCGAATGTAATATTTTACAACATTCCTGGCGTGTCGTCGCCTGCTTCTCGATGGGGACATAATATACGTCTATAACGTTGTATATCCTAACCTAACGCAACCTAACATTTGGGATGTAATATTTTACAACATTCCTGGCATGTCGGTCCCTACATCTCGGTGGGAATATACTATACGTCTATAACGTTGCATATACTAACCTAAGGGAACCTAACATCTCGGATGTAATAGTTGAAAACATTGCTGGCGTGTAGGCCCGTACTTCTTGGTGGGAACATTGTATACGTCTGTAACGTTATATATCCTAGCCTAAGGCGACCTAGCATGTCGAATGTAATATTTTACATCATTCCTGGCGTGTCGTCGCCTGCTTCTCGATGGGAACATTATATACGTCTATAACGTTGTGTATCCTAACCTAACGCAACCTAACATCTGGGATGTAATATTCCTGGCGTGTCGTCGCCTACTTCTGGATGGGGAGCTTATATACGTCTATAACGTTATATATACTAGCCTAAGGCAACCTAGCATCTCGAATGTAATAGTTGACAACATTTCTGGCGTGTCCGCCCGTACATCTCGGTGGCAACATTATATACGTCTATAACGTTATATATCCTAGCCTAAGGCCACATAACATGTCGAATGTAATATTTTACAGCATTCCGGGCGTGTCGTCGCCTGCTTCTCGATGGGGACATAATATACGTCTACAACGTTGTATATCCTAACATAACGCAACCTAACATCTGGGATGTAATATTTTACAACATTCCTGGCGTGTCGTCGCCTGCTTCTCGATGGGGACATTATATACGTCTATATCGTTGTATATCCTAACCTAAAGCAACCTAACATCTGGGATGTAATATTATACAAGATTCCATGCATGTCGGTCCCCAAGTCGCGGTAGGAACATTATATACGTCTATAACGATATATATCCAAACCGAAGAGAACCTAACATCTCGGATGTAATATTTTACAACATTCCTGGCTTGTCGTCGCCTGCTTCTCGATGGGGCATAATATACGTCTATAACGTTGTATATCCTAACCTAACGCAACCTAACATCTCGGATGTAATATTTTACAACATTCCTGGCATGTCGGTCCCTACATCTCGGTGGGAACATACTATACGTCTATAACGTTGTATATCCTAACCTAAGGGAACCTAACATCTCGGGTGTAATATTTTACAACATTCCTGACGCGTCGGCCCCTATTTTTCAGTGGGAACATTATATACGTCTATAACGTTGTATATCCTAGCCTAAGGCCACATAACATGTCGAATGTAATACTTTACAACATTCCTGGCGTGTCGTCGCCTACTTCTCGATGGGGACATAATATACATCTATAACCTTGTACATCCTAACCTAAGGCAGCCTAACATCTCGGATGTAATATTTTACAACATTCCTGGCATGTCGGTCCCTATATCTCGGTGGGAACATACTATACGTATATAACGTTGTATATCCTAACCTAAGGCAACCTAACATCTCGGATGTAATAGTTGACAACATTCCTGGCGTGTAGGCCCGTACTTCTCGGTGGGAACATTGTATACGTCTATAACGTTATATATCCTAGCCTAAGGCGACCTAGCATGTCGAATGTAATATTTTACAACATTCCTGGCGTGTCGTCGCCTGCTTCTCGATGGGGACATAATATACGTCTATAACGTTGTATATCCTAACCTAACGCAACCTAACATTTGGGATGTAATATTTTACAACATTCCTGGCATGTCGGTCCCTACATCTCGGTGGGAATATACTATACGTCTATAACGTTGTATATACTAACCTAAGGGAACCTAACATCTCGGATGTAATAGTTGAAAACATTCCTGGCGTGTAGGCCCGTACTTCTTGGTGGGAACATTGTATACGTCTGTAACGTTATATATCCTAGCCTAAGGCGACCTAGCATGTCGAATGTAATATTTTACATCATTCCTGGCGTGTCGTCGCCTGCTTCTCGATGGGAACATTATATACGTCTATAACGTTGTGTATCCTAACCTAACGCAACCTAACATCTGGGATGTAATATTCCTGGCGTGTCGTCGCCTACTTCTGGATGGGGAGCTTATATACGTCTATAACGTTATATATACTAACCTAAGGCAACCTAGCATCTCGAATGTAATAGTTGACAACATTTCTGGCGTGTCCGCCCGTACTTCTCGGTGGGAACATTATATACGTCTATAACGTTATATATCCTAGCCTAAGGCCACATAACATGTCGAATCTAATATTTTACAGCATTCCGGGCGTGTCGTCGCCTGCTTCTCGATGGGGACATAATATACGTCTACAACGTTGTATATCCTAACATAACGCAACCTAACATCTGGGATGTAATATTTTACAACATTCCTGGCGTGTCGTCGCCTGCTTCTCGATGGGGACATTATATACGTCTATATCGTTGTATATCCTAACCTAAAGCAACCTAACATCTGGGATGTAATATTATACAAGATTCCAGGCATGTCGGTCCCCAAGTCGCGGTAGGAACATTATATACGTCTATAACGATATATATCCAAACCGAAGAGAACCTAACATCTCGGATGTAATATTTTACAACATTCCTGGCTTGTCGTCGCCTGCTTCTCGA
This sequence comes from Xylocopa violacea, assembly GCA_963969225.1. Lineage (NCBI taxonomy): Eukaryota > Metazoa > Arthropoda > Insecta > Hymenoptera > Apidae > Xylocopa > Xylocopa violacea. Next base: position 3,450,026 of record CAXAJV010000678.1, read on the forward strand.
TGGGGACATAATATACGTCTATAACGTTGTATATCCTAACCTAACGCAACCTAACATCTCGGATGTAATATTTTACAACATTCCTGGCATGTCGGTCCCTACATCTCGGTGGGAACATACTATACGTCTATAACGTTGTATATCCTAACCTAAGGGAACCTAACATCTCGGGTGTAATATTTTACAACATTCCTGACGCGTCGGCCCCTATGTTTCAGTGGGAACATTATATACGTCTATAACGTTGTATATCCTAGCCTAAGGCCACATAACATGTCGAATGTAATACTTTACAACATTCCTGGCGTGTCGTCGCCTACTTCTCGATGGGGACATAATATACATCTATAACCTTGTATATCCTAACCTAAGGCAGCCTAACATCTCGGATGTAATATTTTACAACATTCCTGGCATGTCGGTCCCTACATCTCGGTGGGAACATACTATACGTATATAACGTTGTATATCCTAACCTAAGGGAACCTAACATCTCGGATGTAATAGTTGACAACATTCCTGGCGTGTAGGCCCGTACTTCTCGGTGGGAACATTGTATACGTCTATAACGTTATATATCCTAGCCTAAGGCGACCTAGCATGTCGAATGTAATATTTTACAACATTCCTGGCGTGTCGTCGCCTGCTTCTCGATGGGGACATTATATACGTCTAGATCGTTGTATATCCTAACTTAAAGCAACCTAACATCTGGGATGTAATATTATACAAGATTCCAGGCATGTCGATCCCCAAGTCACGGTAGGAACATTATATACGTATATAACGATATATATCCAAACCGAAGAGAACCTAACATCTCGGATGTAATATTTTACAACATTCCTGGCGTGTCGTCGCCTGCTTCTCGATGGGGACATAATATACGTCTATAACGTTGTATATCCTAACCTAACGCAACTTAAAACCTGGGATGTAATATTTTACAACATTCCTGGAGTGTCGTCGCCTACTTCTGGATAGGGTCATTATATACATCTATAACCTTGTATATCCTAACCTAAGGCAACCTAACATCTCGGATGTAATATTTTATAACATTCCTGGCGTGTCGTCGTCTGCTTCTCCATGGGGACATTATATACGTCTATAACGTTATATATCCTAACGTAAGGCAACATAACATCTCGGATGTAATATTTTACAACATTCCTGGCGTGTCGTCGCCTGCTTCTCGATGGGGACATTATATACGTCTATAACGTTGTATATCCTAACCTAACGCAACCTAACATCTGGGATGTAATATCTTACAACATTCCTGGCATGTCGGTCCCTACGCCTCGGTTGGAACGTTATATACGTCTATAACGACATATATCCAATCTTAAGGGAAACTAACATCTCGGGTGTAATATTTTACAACATTCCTGGCGCTTCGGCTCCTATTTCTCGGTGGGAATATTATATACGTCTATAACGTTATATATCCTAGCCTAAGGCAACCTAACATCTCGGGTTTAATATTTTACAACATTCGTGACGCGTCGGCCCCTATTTCTCGGTGGGAACATTATATACGTCTATAACGTTATATATCATAACCTAAGGCAACCTAAAATTTCTACCGTAATAGTTTACAACATTCCTGGCGTGTCGGTTCGTACTTCTCGGTGCGAACATTATATACGTCTATAACGTTATATATCCTAACGTAAGGCAACATAACATCTCGGATATAATATTTTACAACATTCCTGGCGTGTCGTCGCCTGCTTCTCGATGGGGACATTATATACGTCTATAACGTTGTATATCCTAACCTAACGCAACCTAACATCTGGGATGAAATATTTTACAACATTCCTGGCATGTCGGTCCCTACGTCTCGGTGGGAACGTTATATACGTCTATAACGATATATATCCAAACTTATGGGAAACTAACATCTCGGATATCATATTTTACAACATTCCTGGCGCTTCGGCCCCTATTTCTCGGTGGTAACATTATATACGTCTATAACGTTGTATATCATAACCAAAGGCAACCTAAAATCTCTACCGTAATAGTTTACAACATTCCTGGCGTGTCGGCTCGTACTTCTCGGTGCGAACATTATATACGTCTATAACGTTATATATCCTAACGTAAGGCAACATAACATCTCAGATATAATATTTTACAACATTCCTGGCGTGTCGTCGCCTGCTTCTCGATGGGGACATTATATACGTCTATAACGTTGTATATCCTAACCTAACGTAACCTAACATCTAGTATGTAATATTTTACAACATTCCTGGCATGTCGGCCCCTATTTCTCGGTGGGAATATTATATACGTCTATAACGTTATATATCCTATCCTAAGGCAACCTAACATCTCGGGTTTAATATTTTACAACATTGTTGACGCGTCGGCCCCTATTTCTCGGTGGGAACATTATATACGTCTATAACTTTATATATCCTAACGTAAGGCAACCTAAAATATCTACCGTAATAGTTTACAACATTCCTGGCGTGTCGGCTCGTACTTCTCGGTGCGAACATTATATACGTCTATAACGTTATATATCCTAACGTAAGGCAACATAACATCTCGGATGTAATATTTTACAACATTCCTGGCGTGTCGTCGCCTGCTTCTCGATGGGGACATTATATACGTCTATAACGTTGTATATCCTAACCTAACGCAACCTAACATCTGGGATGTAATATTTTACAACATTCCTGGCATGTCGGTCCCTACGCCTCGGTTGGAACGTTATATACGTCTATAACGACATATATCCAATCTTAAGGGAAACTAACATCTCGGGTGTAATATTTTACAACATTCCTGGCGCTTCGGCTCCTATTTCTCGGTGGGAATATTATATACGTCTATAACGTTATATATCCTAGCCTAAGGCAACCTAACATCTCGGGTTTAATATTTTACAACATTCCTGACGCGTCGGCCCCTATTTCTCGGTGGGAACATTATATACGTCTATAACGTTATATATCATAACCTAAGGCAACCTAAAATTTCTACCGTAATAGTTTACAACATTCCTGGCGTGTCGGTTCGTACTTCTCGGTGCGAACATTATATACGTCTATAACGTTATATATCCTAACGTAAGGCAACATAACATCTCGGATGTAATATTTTACAACATTCCTGGCGTGTCGTCGCCTGCTTCTCGATGGGGACATTATATACGTCTATAACGTTGTATATCCTAACCTAACGTAACCTAACATCTCGGATGTAATATTTTACAACATTCCTGGCATGTCGGTCCCTACATCTCGGTGGGAACATACTATACGTCTATAACGTTGTATATTCTAACATAAGGGAACCTAACATCTCGGGTGTAATATTTTACAACATTCCTGACGCGTCGGCCCCTATTTTTCAGTGGGAACATTATATACGTCTATAGCGTTATATATTCTAGCCTAAGGCAACCTAACATGTCGAATGTAAAATTTTACAACATTCCTGGCGTGACGTCGCCTACTTCTGGATAGGGTCATTATATACATCTATAACATTGTATATCCTAACCTAAGGCAACATATCATCTCGGATGTAATATTTTATAACATGCCTGGCATGTCGGTCCCTACTTCTCGGTGGAAACATGGTATACGTCTATAACGGTATATATCCTAACCTAAGGCAACCTAACATCGCGGATGTAATAGTTAACAACATTCCTGGCGTGTAGGCCCGTACTTCTCGGTGGGAACATTGTATACGTCCATAACGTTATATATCCTAGCCTAAGGCGACCTAACATGTCGAATGTAATATTTTACAACATTCCTGGCGTGTCGTCGCCTTCTTCTCGATGGGAACATTATATACGTCTATAACGTTGTGTATCCTAACCTAACGCAACCTAACATCTGGGATGTAATATTCCTGGCGTGTCGTCGCCTACTTCTGGATGGGGAGATTATATACGTCTATAACGTTATATATCCTAACCTAAGGCAACCTAATATCTCGGATGTAATAGTTGACAACATTCCTGGCGTGTCCGCCCGCACTTCTCGGCGGGAACATTATATACGTCTATAACGTTATATATCCTAGCCTAAGGCCACATAACATGTCGAATGTAATACTTTACAACATTCCTGGCGTGTCGTCGCCTACTTCTCGATGGGGACATTATATATATCTATAACCTTGTATATCCTAACCTAAGGCAGCCTAACATCTCGGATGTAATATTTTACAACATTCCTGGCATGTCGGTCCCTATTTCTCGGTGGGAATATTATATACGTCTATAACGTTATATATCCTAGCCTAAGGCAACCTAACATCTCGGGTTTAATATTTTACAACATTCCTGTCGCGTCGGCCCCTATTTCTCGGTGGGAACATTATATACGTCTATAACGTTATATATCATAACCTAAGGCAACCTAAAATCTCTACCGTAATAGTTTACAACATTCCTGGCGTGTCGGCTCGTACTTCTCGGTGCGAACATTATATGCGTCTATAACGTTATATATCCTAACGTAAGGCAACATAACATCTCGGATATAATATTTTACAACATTCCTGGCGTGTCGTCGCCTGCTTCTCGATGGGGACATTATATACGTCTATAACGTTGTATATCCTAACCTAACGCAACCTAACATCTGGGATGAAATATTTTACAACATTCCGGGCATGTCGGTCCCTACGTCTCGGTGGGAACGTTATATACGTCTATAACGATATATATCCAAACTTATGGGAAACTAACATCTCGGATATCATATTTTACAACATTTCTGGCGCTTCGGCCCCTATTTCTCGGTGGTAACATTATATACGTCTATAACGTTGTATATCACAACCAAAGGCAACCTAAAATCTCTACAGTAATAGTTTACAACATTCCTGGCGTGTCGGCTCGTACTTCTCGGTGCGAACATTATATACGTCTATAACGTTATATATCCTAACGTAAGGCAACATAACATCTCAGATATAATATTTTACAACATTCCTGGCGTGTCGTCGCCTGCTTCTCGATGGGGACATTATATACGTCTATAACGTTGTATATCCTAACCTAACGTAACCTAACATCTAGTATGTAATATTTTACAACATTCCTGGCATGTCGGCCCCTATTTCTCGGTGGGAATATTATATACGTCTATAACGTTATATATCCTATCCTAAGGCAACCTAACATCTCGGGTTTAATATTTTACAACATTGTTGACGCGTCGGCCCCTATTTCTCGGTGGGAACATTATATACGTCTATAACTTTATATATCCTAACGTAAGGCAACCTAAAATATCTACCGTAATAGTTTACAACATTCCTGGCGTGTCGGCTCGTACTTCTCGGTGCGAACATTATATACGTCTATAACGTTATATATCCTAACGTAAGGCAACATAACATCTCGGATGTAATATTTTACAACATTCCTGGCGTGTCGTCGCCTGCTTCTCGATGGGGACATTATATACGTCTATAACGTTGTATATCCTAACCTAACGCAACCTAACATCTGGGATGTAATATTTTACAACATTCCTGGCATGTCGGTCCCTACGCCTCGGTGGGAACGTTATATACGTCTATAACGACATATATCCAATCTTAAGGGAAACTAACATCTCGGGTGTAATATTTTACAACATTCCTGGCGCTTCGGCTCCTATTTCTCGGTGGGAATATTATATACGTCTATAACGTTATATATCCTAGCCTAAGGCAACCTAACATCTCGGGTTTAATATTTTACAACATTCCTGACGCGTCGGCCCCTATTTCTCGGTGGGAACATTATATACGTCTATAACGTTATATATCATAACCTAAGGCAACCTAAAATTTCTACCGTAATAGTTTACAACATTCCTGGCGTGTCGGTTCGTACTTCTCGGTGCGAACATTATATACGTCTATAACGTTATATATCCTAACGTAAGGCAACATAACATCTCGGATGTAATATTTTACAACATTCCTGGCGTGTCGTCGCCTGCTTCTCGATGGGGACATTATATACGTCTATAACGTTGTATATCCTAACATAACGCAACCTAACATCTGGGATGAAATATTTTACAACATTCCTGGCATGTCGGTCCCTACGTCTCGGTGGGAACATTATATACGTCTATAACGTTACATATCCTAACGTAAGGCAACATAACATCTCGGATGTAATATTTTACAACATTCCTGGCGTGTCGTCGCCTGCTTCTCGATGGGGACATTATATACGTCTATAACGTTGTATATCCTAACCTAACGCAACCTAACATCTGGGATGTAATATTTTACAACATTCCTGGCATGTCGGCCCCTATTTCTCGGTGGGAATATTATATACGTCTATAACGTTATATATCCTAGCCTAAGGCAACCTAACATCTCGGGTTTAATATTTTACAACATTCCTGACGCGTCGGCCCCTATTTCTCGGTGGGAACATTATATACGTCTATAACGTTATATATCATAACCTAAGGCAACCTAAAATTTCTACCGTAATAGTTTACAACATTCCTGGCGTGTCGGTTCGTACTTCTCGGTGCGAACATTATATACGTCTATAACGTTATATATCCTAACGTAAGGCAACATAACATCTCGGATGTAATATTTTACAACATTCCTGGCGTGTCGTCGCCTGCTTCTCGATGGGGACATTATATACGTCTATAACGTTGTATATCCTAACCTAACGCAACCTAACATCTGGGATGTAATATTTTACAACATTCCTGGCATGTCGGCCCCTATTTCTCGGTGGGAATATTATATACGTCTATAACGTTATATATCCTAGCCTAAGGCAACCTAACATCTCGGGTTTAATATTTTACAACATTCCTGACGCGTCGGCCCCTATTTCTCGGTGGTAACATTATATACGTCTATAACGTTATATATCATAACCTAAGGCAACCTAAAATTTCTACCGTAATAGTTTACAACATTCCTGGCGTGTCGGTTCGTACTTCTCGGTGCGAACATTATATACGTCTATAACGTTATATATCCGAACGTAAGGCAACATAACATCTCGGATGTAATATTTTACAACATTCCTGGCGTGTCGTCGCCTGCTTCTCGATGGGGACATTATATTCGTCTATAACGTTGTATATCCTAACCAAACACAACCTAACATCTGGGATGTAATATTTTACAACATTCCTGGCATGTCGGTCCCTACGTCTCGGTGGGAACGTTATATACGTCTATAACGTTATATATCATAACCTAAGGCAACCTAAAATCTCTACCGTAATAGTTTATAACATTCCTGGCGCTTCGGCTCTAACTTTTCGGTGGGAACATTATATACGTCTATAACGTTACATATCCTAACGTAAGGCAACATAACATCTCGGATGTAATATTTTACAACATTCCTGGCGTGTCGTCGCCTGCTTCTCGATGGGGACATTATATTCGTCTATAACGTTGTATATCCTAACCTAACGCAACCTAACATCTGGGATGTAATATTTAACAACATTCCTGGCATGTCGGTCCCTACGCCTCGGTGGGAACGTTATATACGTCTATAACGACATATATCCAATCTTAAGGGAAACTAACATCTCGGGTGTAATATTTTACAACATTCCTGGCGCTTCGGCTCCTATTTCTCGGTGGGAATATTATATACGTCTATAACGTTATATATCCTAGCCTAAGGCAACCTAACATCTCGGGTTTAATATTTTACAACATTCCTGACGCGTCGGCCCCTATTTCTCGGTGGGAACATTATATACGTCTATAACGTTATATATCATAACCTAAGGCAACCTAAAATTTCTACCGTAATAGTTTACAACATTCCTGGCGTGTCGGTTCGTACTTCTCGGTGCGAACATTATATACGTCTATAACGTTATATATCCTAACGTAAGGCAACCTAAAATCTCTACCGTAATAGTTTACAACATTCCTGGCGTGTCGGCTCGTACTTCTCGGTGCGAACATTATATATGTCTATAACGTTATATATCATAACCTAAGGCAACCTAAAATCTCTACCGTAATAGTTTATAACATTCCTGGCGCTTCGGCTCTAACTTTTCGGTGGGAACATTATATACGTCTATAACGTTACATATCCTAACGTAAGGCAACATAACATCTCGGATGTAATATTTTACAACATTCCTGGCGTGTCGTCGCCTGCTTCTCGATGGGGACATTATATTCGTCTATAACGTTGTATATCCTAACCTAACGCAACCTAACATCTGGGATGTAATATTTAACAACATTCCTGGCATGTCGGTCCCTACGTCTCGTTGGGAACGTTATATACGTCTATAACGACATATATCCAAACTTAAGGGAAACTAACATCTCGGATGTAATATTTTACAACATTCCTGGCGCTTCGGCTCCTACTTTTCGGTGGGAACATTATATACGTCTATAACGTTACATATCCTAACGTAAGGCAACATAACATCTCGGATGTAATATTTTACAACATTCCTGGCATGTCGGTCCCTATTTCTCGGTGGGAATATTATATACGTCTATAACGTTATATATCCTAGCCTAAGGCAACCTAACATCTCGGGTTTAATATTTTACAACATTCCTGTCGCGTCGGCCCCTATTTCTCGGTGGGAACATTATATACGTCTATAACGTTATACATCATAACCTAAGGCAACCTAAAATCTCTACCGTAATAGTTTACAACATTCCTGGCGTGTCGGCTCGTACTTCTCGGTGCGAACATTATATGCGTCTATAACGTTATATATCCTAACGTAAGGCAACATAACATCTCGGATATAATATTTTACAACATTCCTGGCGTGTCGTCGCCTGCTTCTCGATGGGGACATTATATACGTCTATAACGTTGTATATCCTAACCTAACGCAACCTAACATCTGGGATGAAATATTTTACAACATTCCTGGCATGTCGGTCCCTACGTCTCGGTGGGAACGTTATATACGTCTATAACGATATATATCCAAACTTATGGGAAACTAACATCTCGGATATCATATTTTACAACATTCCTGGCGCTTCGGCCCCTATTTCTCGGTGGTAACATTATATACGTCTATAACGTTGTATATCATAACCAAAGGCAACCTAAAATCTCTACCGTAATAGTTTACAACATTCCTGGCGTGTCGGCTCGTACTTCTCGGTGCGAACATTATATACGTCTATAACGTTATATATCCTAACGTAAGGCAACATAACATCTCGGATGTAATATTTTACAACATTCCTGGCGTGTCGTCGCCTGCTTCTCGATGGGGACATTATATACGTCTATAACGTTGTATATCCTAACCTAACGCAACCTAACATCTGGGATGTAATATTTTACAACATTCCTGGCATGTCGGTCCCTACGCCTCGGTGGGAACGTTATATACGTCTATAACGACATATATCCAATCTTAAGGGAAACTAACATCTCGGGTGTAATATTTTACAACATTCCTGGCGCTTCGGCTCCTATTTCTCGGTGGGAATATTATATACGTCTATAACGTTATATATCCTAGCCTAAGGCAACCTAACATCCCGGGTTTAATATTTTACAACATTCCTGACGCGTCGGCCCCTATTTCTCGGTGGGAACATTATATACGTCTATAACGTTATATATCATAACCTAAGGCAACCTAAAATTTCTACCGTAATAGTTTACAACATTCCTGGCGTGTCGGTTCGTACTTCTCGGTGCGAACATTATATACGTCTATAACGTTATATATCCTAACGTAAGGCAACATAACATCTCGGATGTAATATTTTACAACATTCCTGGCGTGTCGTCGCCTGCTTCTCGATGGGGACATTATATACGTCTATAACGTTGTATATCCTAACCTAATGTAACCTAACATCTCGGATGTAATATTTTACAACATTCCTGGCATGTCGGTCCCTACATCTCGGTGGGAACATACTATACGTCTATAACGTTGTATATTCTAACATAAGGGAACCTAACATCTCGGGTGTAATATTTTACAACATTCCTGACGCGTCGGCCCCTATTTTTCAGTGGGAACATTATATACGTCTATAACGTTATATATTCTAGCCTAAGGCAACCTAACATGTCGAATGTAAAATTTTACAACATTCCTGGCGTGACGTCGCCTACTTCTGGATAGGGTCATTATATACATCTATAACATTGTATATCCTAACCTAAGGCAACATATCATCTCGGATGTAATATTTTATAACATGCCTGGCATGTCGGTCCCTACTTCTCGGTGGAAACATTGTATACGTCTATAACGGTATATATCCTAACCTAAGGCAACCTAACATCTCGGATGTAATAGTTAACAACATTCCTGGCGTGTAGGCCCGTACTTCTCGGTGGGAACATTGTATACGTCCATAACGTTATATATCCTAGCCTAAGGCGACCTAACATGTCGAATGTAATATTTTACAACATTCCTGGCGTGTCGTCGCCTTCTTCTCGATGGGAACATTATATACGTCTATAACGTTGTGTATCCTAACCTAACGCAACCTAACATCTGGGATGTAATATTCCTGGCGTGTCGTCGCCTACTTCTGGATGGGGAGATTATATACGTCTATAACGTTATATATCCTAACCTAAGGCAACCTAACATCTCGGATGTAATAGTTGACAACATTCCTGGCGTGTCCGCCCGCACTTCTCGGCGGGAACATTATATACGTCTATAACGTTATATATCCTAGCCTAAGGCCACATAACATGTCGAATGTAATACTTTACAACATTCCTGGCGTGTCGTCGCCTACTTCTCGATGGGGACATTATATATATCTATAACCTTGTATATCCTAACCTAAGGCAGCCTAACATCTCGGATGTAATATTTTACAACATTCCTGGCATGTCGGTCCCTATTTCTCGGTGGGAATATTATATACGTCTATAACGTTATATATCCTAGCCTAAGGCAACCTAACATCTCGGGTTTAATATTTTACAACATTCCTGTCGCGTCGGCCCCTATTTCTCGGTGGGAACATTATATACGTCTATAACGTTATATATCATAACCTAAGGCAACCTAAAATCTCTACCGTAATAGTTTACAACATTCCTGGCGTGTCGGCTCGTACTTCTCGGTGCGAACATTATATGCGTCTATAACGTTATATATCCTAACGTAAGGCAACATAACATCTCGGATATAATATTTTACAACATTCCTGGCGTGTCGTCGCCTGCTTCTCGATGGGGACATTATATACGTCTATAACGTTGTATATCCTAACCTAACGCAACCTAACATCTGGGATGAAATATTTTACAACATTCCTGGCATGTCGGTCCCTACGTCTCGGTGGGAACGTTATATACGTCTATAACGATATATATCCAAACTTATGGGAAACTAACATCTCGGATATCATATTTTACAACATTCCTGGCGCTTCGGCCCCTATTTCTCGGTGGTAACATTATATACGTCTATAACGTTGTATATCATAACCAAAGGCAACCTAAAATCTCTACCGTAATAGTTTACAACATTCCTGGCGTGTCGGCTCGTACTTCTCGGTGCGAACATTATATACGTCTATAACGTTATATATCCTAACGTAAGGCAACATAACATCTCAGATATAATATTTTACAACATTCCTGGCGTGTCGTCGCCTGCTTCTCGATGGGGACATTATATACGTCTATAACGTTGTATATCCTAACCTAACGTAACCTAACATCTAGTATGTAATATTTTACAACATTCCTGGCATGTCGGCCCCTATTTCTCGGTGGGAATATTATATACGTCTATAACGTTATATATCCTATCCTAAGGCAACCTAACATCTCGGGTTTAATATTTTACAACATTGTTGACGCGTCGGCCCCTATTTCTCGGTGGGAACATTATATACGTCTATAACTTTATATATCCTAACGTAAGGCAACCTAAAATATCTACCGTAATAGTTTACAACATTCCTGGCGTGTCGGCTCGTACTTCTCGGTGCGAACATTATATACGTCTATAACGTTATATATCCTAACGTAAGGCAACATAACATCTCGGATGTAATATTTTACAACATTCCTGGCGTGTCGTCGCCTGCTTCTCGATGGGGACATTATATACGTCTATAACGTTGTATATCCTAACCTAACGCAACCTAACATCTGGGATGTAATATTTTACAACATTCCTGGCATGTCGGTCCCTACGCCTCGGTTGGAACGTTATATACGTCTATAACGACATATATCCAATCTTAAGGGAAACTAACATCTCGGGTGTAATATTTTACAACATTCCTGGCGCTTCGGCTCCTATTTCTCGGTGGGAATATTATATACGTCTATAACGTTATATATCCTAGCCTAAGGCAACCTAACATCTCGGGTTTAATATTTTACAACATTCCTGACGCGTCGGCCCCTATTTCTCGGTGGGAACATTATATACGTCTATAACGTTATATATCATAACCTAAGGCAACCTAAAATTTCTACCGTAATAGTTTACAACATTCCTGGCGTGTCGGTTCGTACTTCTCGGTGCGAACATTATATACGTCTATAACGTTATATATCCTAACGTAAGGCAACATAACATCTCGGATGTAATATTTTACAACATTCCTGGCGTGTCGTCGCCTGCTTCTCGATGGGGACATTATATACGTCTATAACGTTGTATATCCTAACCTAACGTAACCTAACATCTCGGATGTAATATTTTACAACATTCCTGGCATGTCGGTCCCTACATCTCGGTGGGAACATACTATACGTCTATAACGTTGTATATTCTAACATAAGGGAACCTAACATCTCGGGTGTAATATTTTACAACATTCCTGACGCGTCGGCCCCTATTTTTCAGTGGGAACATTATATACGTCTATAACGTTATATATTCTAGCCTAAGGCAACCTAACATGTCGAATGTAAAATTTTACAACATTCCTGGCGTGACGTCGCCTACTTCTGGATAGGGTCATTATATACATCTATAACATTGTATATCCTAACCTAAGGCAACATATCATCTCGGATGTAATATTTTATAACATGCCTGGCATGTCGGTCCCTACTTCTCGGTGGAAACATGGTATACGTCTATAACGGTATATATCCTAACCTAAGGCAACCTAACATCGCGGATGTAATAGTTAACAACATTCCTGGCGTGTAGGCCCGTACTTCTCGGTGGGAACATTGTATACGTCCATAACGTTATATATCCTAGCCTAAGGCGACCTAACATGTCGAATGTAATATTTTACAACATTCCTGGCGTGTCGTCGCCTTCTTCTCGATGGGAACATTATATACGTCTATAACGTTGTGTATCCTAACCTAACGCAACCTAACATCTGGGATGTAATATTCCTGGCGTGTCGTCGCCTACTTCTGGATGGGGAGATTATATACGTCTATAACGTTATATATCCTAACCTAAGGCAACCTAATATCTCGGATGTAATAGTTGACAACATTCCTGGCGTGTCCGCCCGCACTTCTCGGCGGGAACATTATATACGTCTATAACGTTATATATCCTAGCCTAAGGCCACATAACATGTCGAATGTAATACTTTACAACATTCCTGGCGTGTCGTCGCCTACTTCTCGATGGGGACATTATATATATCTATAACCTTGTATATCCTAACCTAAGGCAGCCTAACATCTCGGATGTAATATTTTACAACATTCCTGGCATGTCGGTCCCTATTTCTCGGTGGGAATATTATATACGTCTATAACGTTATATATCCTAGCCTAAGGCAACCTAACATCTCGGGTTTAATATTTTACAACATTCCTGTCGCGTCGGCCCCTATTTCTCGGTGGGAACATTATATACGTCTATAACGTTATATATCATAACCTAAGGCAACCTAAAATCTCTACCGTAATAGTTTACAACATTCCTGGCGTGTCGGCTCGTACTTCTCGGTGCGAACATTATATGCGTCTATAACGTTATATATCCTAACGTAAGGCAACATAACATCTCGGATATAATATTTTACAACATTCCTGGCGTGTCGTCGCCTGCTTCTCGATGGGGACATTATATACGTCTATAACGTTGTATATCCTAACCTAACGCAACCTAACATCTGGGATGTAATATTTTACAACATTCCTGGCGTGTCGTCGCCTGCTTCTCGATGGGGACATTATATACGTCTATAACGTTGTATATCCTAACCTAACGCAACCTAACATCTGGGATGTAATATTTTACAACATTCCTGGCATGTCGGTCCCTACGCCTCGGTGGGAACGTTATATACGTCTATAACGACATATATCCAATCTTAAGGGAAACTAACATCTCGGGTGTAATATTTTACAACATTCCTGGCGCTTCGGCTCCTATTTCTCGGTGGGAATATTATATACGTCTATAACGTTATATATCCTAGCCTAAGGCAACCTAACATCTCGGGTTTAATATTTTACAACATTCCTGACGCGTCGGCCCCTATTTCTCGGTGGGAACATTATATACGTCTATAACGTTATATATCATAACCTAAGGCAACCTAAAATTTCTACCGTAATAGTTTACAACATTCCTGGCGTGTCGGTTCGTACTTCTCGGTGCGAACATTATATACGTCTATAACGTTATATATCCTAACGTAAGGCAACATAACATCTCGGATGTAATATTTTACAACATTCCTGGCGTGTCGTCGCCTGCTTCTCGATGGGGACATTATATACGTCTATAACGTTGTATATCCTAACATAACGCAACCTAACATCTGGGATGAAATATTTTACAACATTCCTGGCATGTCGGTCCCTACGTCTCGGTGGGAACATTATATACGTCTATAACGTTACATATCCTAACGTAAGGCAACATAACATCTCGGATGTAATATTTTACAACATTCCTGGCGTGTCGTCGCCTGCTTCTCGATGGGGACATTATATACGTCTATAACGTTGTATATCCTAACCTAACGCAACCTAACATCTGGGATGTAATATTTTACAACATTCCTGGCATGTCGGCCCCTATTTCTCGGTGGGAATATTATATACGTCTATAACGTTATATATCCTAGCCTAAGGCAACCTAACATCTCGGGTTTAATATTTTACAACATTCCTGACGCGTCGGCCCCTATTTCTCGGTGGGAACATTATATACGTCTATAACGTTATATATCATAACCTAAGGCAACCTAAAATTTCTACCGTAATAGTTTACAACATTCCTGGCGTGTCGGTTCGTACTTCTCGGTGCGAACATTATATACGTCTATAACGTTATATATCCTAACGTAAGGCAACATAACATCTCGGATGTAATATTTTACAACATTCCTGGCGTGTCGTCGCCTGCTTCTCGATGGGGACATTATATACGTCTATAACGTTGTATATCCTAACCTAACGCAACCTAACATCTGGGATGTAATATTTTACAACATTCCTGGCATGTCGGCCCCTATTTCTCGGTGGGAATATTATATACGTCTATAACGTTATATATCCTAGCCTAAGGCAACCTAACATCTCGGGTTTAATATTTTACAACATTCCTGACGCGTCGGCCCCTATTTCTCGGTGGTAACATTATATACGTCTATAACGTTATATATCATAACCTAAGGCAACCTAAAATTTCTACCGTAATAGTTTACAACATTCCTGGCGTGTCGGTTCGTACTTCTCGGTGCGAACATTATATACGTCTATAACGTTATATATCCGAACGTAAGGCAACATAACATCTCGGATGTAATATTTTACAACATTCCTGGCGTGTCGTCGCCTGCTTCTCGATGGGGACATTATATTCGTCTATAACGTTGTATATCCTAACCAAACACAACCTAACATCTGGGATGTAATATTTTACAACATTCCTGGCATGTCGGTCCCTACGTCTCGGTGGGAACGTTATATACGTCTATAACGTTATATATCATAACCTAAGGCAACCTAAAATCTCTACCGTAATAGTTTATAACATTCCTGGCGCTTCGGCTCTAACTTTTCGGTGGGAACATTATATACGTCTATAACGTTACATATCCTAACGTAAGGCAACATAACATCTCGGATGTAATATTTTACAACATTCCTGGCGTGTCGTCGCCTGCTTCTCGATGGGGACATTATATTCGTCTATAACGTTGTATATCCTAACCTAACGCAACCTAACATCTGGGATGTAATATTTAACAACATTCCTGGCATGTCGGTCCCTACGCCTCGGTGGGAACGTTATATACGTCTATAACGACATATATCCAATCTTAAGGGAAACTAACATCTCGGGTGTAATATTTTACAACATTCCTGGCGCTTCGGCTCCTATTTCTCGGTGGGAATATTATATACGTCTATAACGTTATATATCCTAGCCTAAGGCAACCTAACATCTCGGGTTTAATATTTTACAACATTCCTGACGCGTCGGCCCCTATTTCTCGGTGGGAACATTATATACGTCTATAACGTTATATATCATAACCTAAGGCAACCTAAAATTTCTACCGTAATAGTTTACAACATTCCTGGCGTGTCGGTTCGTACTTCTCGGTGCGAACATTATATGCGTCTATAACGTTATATATCCTAACGTAAGGCAACATAACATCTCGGATATAATATTTTACAACATTCCTGGCGTGTCGTCGCCTGCTTCTCGATGGGGACATTATATACGTCTATAACGTTGTATATCCTAACCTAACGCAACCTAACATCTGGGATGTAATATTTAACAACATTCCTGGCATGTCGGTCCCTACGTCTCGTTGGGAACGTTATATACGTCTATAACGACATATATCCAAACTTAAGGGAAACTAACATCTCGGATGTAATATTTTACAACATTCCTGGCGCTTCGGCTCCTACTTTTCGGTGGGAACATTATATACGTCTATAACGTTACATATCCTAACGTAAGGCAACATAACATCTCGGATGTAATATTTTACAACATTCCTGGCGTGTCGTCGCCTGCTTCTCGATGGGGACATTATATACGTCTATAACGTTGTATATCCTAACCTAACGCAACCTAACATCTGGGATGTAATATTTTACAACATTCCTGGCATGTCGGCCCCTATTTCTCGGTGGGAATATTATATACGTCTATAACGTTATATATCCTAGCCTAAGGCAACCTAACATCTCGGGTTTAATATTTTACAACATTCCTGACGCGTCGACCCCTATTTCTCGGTGGGAACATTATATACGTCAATAACGTTATATATCATAACCTAAGGCAACCTAAAATCTCTACCGTAATAGTTTACAACATTCCTGGCGTGTCGGCTCGTACTTCTCGGTGCGAACATTATATATGTCTATAACGTTATATATCCTAACGTAAGGCAACATAACATCTCGGATATAATATTTTTCATCATTCCTGGCGTGTCGTCGCCTGCTTCTCGATGGGGACATTATATACGTCTATAACGTTGTATATCCTAACCTAACGCAACCTAACATCTCGGATGTAATATTTTACAACATTCCTGGCGCTTCGGCTCCTACTTTTCGGTGGGAACACTATATACGTCTATAACGTTACATATCCTAACGTAAGGCAACATAACATCTCGGATGTAATATTTTACAACATTCCTGGCGTGTCGTCGGCTGCTTCTCGCTGGGGACATTATATACGTCCATAACGTTGTATATCCGAACCTAACGCAACCTAACATCTGGGATGTAATATTTTACAACATTCCTGGCGTGTCGTCGCCTGCTTCTCGATGGGGACATTATATACGTCTATAACGTTGTATATCCTAACCTAACGCAACCTAACGTCTGGGATGTAATATCTTACAACATTCCTGGCATGTCGGTCCCTACGTCTCGGTGGGAACGTTATATACGTCTATAACGATATATATCCCCACTTAAGGGAAACTAACTTCTCGGGTGTCATATTTTACAACATTCCTGGCGCTTCGGCTCCTACTTTTCGGTGGGAACATTATATACCTCTATAACGTTACATATTCTAACGTAAGGCAACATAACATCTCGGATGTTATATTTTACAACATTCCTGTCGTGTGGTCGCCTGCTTCTCGATGGGGTCATTATATACGTCTATAACATTGTATATCCTAACCAAAGGCAACCTAACATCTCGGATGTAATATTTTACAACATTCTGGCTTGTCAGTCCCCACGTCTCGATCTGGACATTATATACATTTATAACGATATATATCCACACTTAAGGGAAACTAACATCTCGGATGTAATATTTTGCAACATTCCTGGCGCTTCGGCTCCTACTTTTCGGTGGGAACATTATATACGTCTATAACGTTACATATCCTAACGTAAGGCAACATAACATCTCGGATGTTATATTTTACAACATTCCTGGCGTGTCGTCGCCTGCTTCTCGATGGGGACATTATATACGTCTATAACGTTGTATATCCTAACCTAACGCAACCTAACATCTGGGATGTAATATTTTACAACATTCCTGGCATGTCGGCCCCTATTTCTCGGTGGGAATATTATATACGTCTATAACGTTATATATCCTAGCCTAAGGCAACCTAACATCTCGGGTTTAATATTTTACAACATTCCTGACGCGTCGGCCCCTATTTCTCGGTGGGAACATTATATACGTCTATAACGTTATATATCATAACCTAAGGCAACCTAAAATTTCTACCGTAATAGTTTACAACATTCCTGGCGTGTCGGTTCGTACTTCTCGGTGCGAACATTATATACGTCTATAACGTTATATATCCTAACGTAAGGCAACATAACATCTCGGATGTAATATTTTACAACATTCCTGGCGTGTCGTCGCCTGCTTCTCGATGGGGACATTATATACGTCTATAACGTTGTATATCCTAACCTAACGCAACCTAACATCTGGGATGTAATATTTTACAACATTCCTGGCATGTCGGCCCCTATTTCTCGGTGGGAATATTATATACGTCTATAACGTTATATATCCTAGCCTAAGGCAACCTAACATCTCGGGTTTAATATTTTACAACATTCCTGACGCGTCGGCCCCTATTTCTCGGTGGGAACATTATATACGTCTATAACGTTATATATCATAACCTAAGGCAACCTAAAATTTCTACCGTAATAGTTTACAACATTCCTGGCGTGTCGGTTCGTACTTCTCGGTGCGAACATTATATACGTCTATAACGTTATATATCCTAACGTAAGGCAACATAACATCTCGGATGTAATATTTTACAACATTCCTGGCGTGTCGTCGCCTGCTTCTCGATGGGGACATTATATTCGTCTATAACGTTGTATATCCTAACCAAACACAACCTAACATCTGGGATGTAATATTTTACAACATTCCTGGCATGTCGGTCCCTACGTCTCGGTGGGAACGTTATATACGTCTATAACGTTATATATCATAACCTAAGGCAACCTAAAATCTCTACCGGAATAGTTTATAACATTCCTGGCGCTTCGGCTCTAACTTTTCGGTGGGAACATTATATACGACTATAACGTTACATATCCTAACGTAAGGCAACATAGCATCTCGGATGTAATATTTTACAACATTCCTGGCGTGTCGTCGCCTGCTTCTCGATGGGGACATTATATTCGTCTATAACGTTGTATATCCTAACCTAACGCAACCTAACATCTGGGATGTAATATTTAACAACATTCCTGGCATGTCGGTCCCTACGTCTCGTTGGGAACGTTATATACGTCTATAACGACATATATCCAAACTTAAGGGAAACTAACATCTCGGATGTAATATTTTACAACATTCCTGGCGCTTCGGCTCCTACTTTTCGGTGGGAACATTATATACGTCTATAACGTTACATATCCTAACGTAAGGCAACATAACATCTCGGATGTAATATTTTACAACATTCCTGGCGTGTCGTCGCCTGCTTCTCGATGGGGACATTATATACGTCTATAACGTTGTATATCCTAACCTAACGCAACCTAACATCTGGGATGTAATATTTTACAACATTACTGGCATGTCGGCCCCTATTTCTCGGTGGGAATATTATATACGTCTATAACGTTATATATCCTAGCCTAAGGCAACCTAACATCTCGGGTTTAATATTTTACAACATTCCTGACGCGTCGACCCCTATTTCTCGGTGGGAACATTATATACGTCAATAACGTTATATATCATAACCTAAGGCAACCTAAAATCTCTACCGTAATAGTTTACAACATTCCTGGCGTGTCGGCTCGTACTTCTCGGTGCGAACATTATATATGTCTATAACGTTATATATCCTAACGTAAGGCAACATAACATCTCGGATATAATATTTTTCATCATTCCTGGCGTGTCGTCGCCTGCTTCTCGATGGGGACATTATATACGTCTATAACGTTGTATATCCTAACCTAACGCAACCTAACATCTCGGATGTAATATTTTACAACATTCCTGGCGCTTCGGCTCCTACTTTTCGGTGGGAACACTATATACGTCTATAACGTTACATATCCTAACGTAAGGCAACATAACATCTCGGATGTAATATTTTACAACATTCCTGGCGTGTCGTCGGCTGCTTCTCGCTGGGGACATTATATACGTCCATAACGTTGTATATCCGAACCTAACGCAACCTAACATCTGGGATGTAATATTTTACAACATTCCTGGCGTGTCGTCGCCTGCTTCTCGATGGGGACATTATATACGTCTATAACGTTGTATATCCTAACCTAACGCAACCTAACGTCTGGGATGTAATATCTTACAACATTCCTGGCATGTCGGTCCCTACGTCTCGGTGGGAACGTTATATACGTCTGTAACGATATATATCCACACTTAAGGGAAACTAACTTCTCGGGTGTTATATTTTACAACATTCCTGGAGCTTCGGCTCCTACTTTTCGGTGGGAACATTATATACGTCTATAACGTTACATATCCTAACGTAAGGCAACATAACATCTCGGATGTAATATTTTACAACATTCCTGGCGTGTCGTCGCCTGCTTCTCGATGGGCACATTATATTCGTCTATAACGTTGTATATCCTAACCTAACGCAACCTAACATCTGGGATGTAATATTTTACAACATTCCTGGCATGTCGGTCCCTACGTCTCGTTGGGAACGTTATATACGTCTGTAACGACATATATCCAAACTTAAGGGAAACTAACATCTCGGATGTAATATTTTACAACATTCCTGGCGCTTCGGCTCCTACTTTTCGGTGGGAACATTATATACGTCTATAACGTTACATATCCTAACGTAAGGCAACATAACATCTCGGATGTAATATTTTACAACATTCCTGGCGTGTCGTCGCCTGCTTCTCGATGGGGACATTATATACGTCTATAACGTTGTATATCCTAACCTAACGCAACCTAACATCTGGGATGTAATATTTTACAACATTCCTGGCATGTCGGCCCCTATTTCTCGGTGGGAATATTATATACGTCTATAACGTTATATATCCTAGCCTAAGGCAACCTAACATCTCGGGTTTAATATTTTACAACATTCCTGACGCGTCGACCCCTATTTCTCGGTGGGAACATTATATACGTCAATAACGTTATATATCATAACCTAAGGCAACCTAAAATCTCTACCGTAATAGTTTACAACATTCCTGGCGTGTCGGCTCGTACTTCTCGGTGCGAACATTATATATGTCTATAACGTTATATATCCTAACGTAAGGCAACATAACATCTCGGATATAATATTTTTCATCATTCCTGGCGTGTCGTCGCCTGCTTCTCGATGGGGACATTATATACGTCTATAACGTTGTATATCCTAACCTAACGCAACCTAACATCTCGGATGTAATATTTTACAACATTCCTGGCGCTTCGGCTCCTACTTTTCGGTGGGAACACTATATACGTCTATAACGTTACATATCCTAACGTAAGGCAACATAACATCTCGGATGTAATATTTTACAACATTCCTGGCGTGTCGTCGGCTGCTTCTCGCTGGGGACATTATATACGTCCATAACGTTGTATATCCGAACCTAACGCAACCTAACATCTGGGATGTAATATTTTACAACATTCCTGGCGTGTCGTCGCCTGCTTCTCGATGGGGACATTATATACGTCTATAACGTTGTATATCCTAACCTAACGCAACCTAACGTCTGGGATGTAATATCTTACAACATTCCTGGCATGTCGGTCCCTACGTCTCGGTGGGAACGTTATATACGTCTGTAACGATATATATCCACACTTAAGGGAAACTAACTTCTCGGGTGTTATATTTTACAACATTCCTGGAGCTTCGGCTCCTACTTTTCGGTGGGAACATTATATACGTCTATAACGTTACATATCCTAACGTAAGGCAACATAACATCTCGGATGTAATATTTTACAACATTCCTGGCGTGTCGTCGCCTGCTTCTCGATGGGCACATTATATTCGTCTATAACGTTGTATATCCTAACCTAACGCAACCTAACATCTGGGATGTAATATTTTACAACATTCCTGGCATGTCGGTCCCTACGTCTCGTTGGGAACGTTATATACGTCTGTAACGACATATATCCAAACTTAAGGGAAACTAACATCTCGGATGTAATATTTTACAACATTCCTGGCGCTTCGGCTCCTACTTTTCGGTGGGAACATTATATACGTCTATAACGTTACATATCCTAACGTAAGGCAACATAACATCTCGGATGTAATATTTTACAACATTCCTGGCGTGTCGTCGCCTGCTTCTCGATGGGGACATTATATACGTCTATAACGTTGTATATCCTAACCTAAGGCAACCTAACATCTGGGATGTAATATTTTACAACATTCCTGGCATGTCGGCCCCTATTTCTCGGTGGGAATATTATATACGTCTATAACGTTATATATCCTAGCCTAAGGCAACCTAACATCTCGGGTTTAATATTTTACAACATTCCTGACGCGTCGGCCCCTATTTCTCGGTGGGAACATTATATACGTCAATAACGTTATATATCATAACCTAAGGCAACCTAAAATCTCTACCGTAATAGTTTACAACATTCCTGGCGTGTCGGCTCGTACTTCTCGGTGCGAACATTATATACGTCTATAACGTTATATATCCTAACGTAAGGCAACATAACATCTCGGATATAATATTTTTCATCATTCCTGGCGTGTCGTAGCCTGCTTCTCGATGGGGACATTATATACGTCTATAACGTTGTATATCCTATCCTAACGCAACCTAACATCTCGGATGTAATATTTTACAACATTCCTGGCGCTTCGGCTCCTACTTTTCGGTGGGAACACTATATACGTCTATAACGTTACATATCCTAACGTAAGGCAACATAACAACTCGGATGTAATATTTTACAACATTCCTGGCGTGTCGTCGCCTGCTTCTCGATGGGGACATTATATACGTCCATAACGTTGTATATCCGTACCTAACGCAACCTAACATCTGGGATGTAATATTTTACAACATTCCTGGCGTGTCGTCGCCTGCTTCTCGATGGGGACATTATATACGTCTATAACGTTGTATATCCTAACCTAACGCAACCTAACATCTGGGATGTAATATCTTACAACATTCCTGGCATGTCGGTCAATACGTCTCGGTGGGAACGTTATATACATCTATAACGATATATATCCACACTTAAGGGAAACTAACTTCTCGGGTGTCATATTTTACAACATTCCTGGCGCTTCGGCTCCTACTTTTCGGTGGGAACATTATATACCTCTATAACGTTACATATTCTAACGTAAGGCAACATAACATCTCGGATGTTATATTTTACAACATTCCTGTCGTGTGGTCGCCAGCTTCTCGATGGGGTCATTATATACGTCTATAACATTGTATATCCTAACCAAAGGCAACCTAACATCTCGGATGTAATATTTTACAACATTCTGGCTTGTCAGTCCCCACGTCTCGATCTGGACATTATATACATTTATAACGATATATATCCACACTTAAGGGAAACTAACATCTCGGATGTAATATTTTGCAACATTCCTGGCGCTTCGGCTCCTACTTTTCGGTGGGAACATTATATACGTCTATAACGTTACATATCCTAACGTAAGGCAACATAACATCTCGGATGTTATATTTTACAACATTCCTGGCGTGTCGTCGCCTGCTTCTCGATGGGGACATTATATACGTCTATAACGTTGTATATCCTAGCCTAAGCAATCTAACATCTCGGATGTAATATTTTACAACATTCCTGGCGTGTCGTCGCCTGCTTCTCGATGGGGACATTATATACGTCTATAACGTTGTACATCCTAACCTAACGCAACCTAACATCTCGGATGTAATATTTTACAACATTCTGGCTTGTCGGTCCCGACGTCTCGATCTGGACATTATATACGTCTATAACGATATATATCCAAACTTAAGGGAAACTAACATCTCGGATGTAATATTTTATAACATTCCTGGCGCTTCGGCACCTACTTTTCGGTGGGAACATTATATACGTCTATAACGTTGTATATCCTAACCTAACGCAACCTAACATGTGGGATGTAATATTTTACAACATTCCTGGCATGTCGGCCCCTATTTCTCGGTGGGAATATTATATACGTCTATAACGTTATATATCCTAGCCTAAGGCAACCTAACATCTCGAGTTTAATATTTTACAACATTCCTGACGCGTCGGCCCCTATTTCTCGGTGGGAACATTATATACGTCCATAACGTTATATATCATAACCTAAGGCAACCTAAAATTTCTACCGTAATAGTTTACAACATTCCTGGCGTGTCGGTTCGTACTTCTCGGTGTGAACATTATATACGTCTATAACGTTATATATCCGAACGTAAGGCAACATAACATCTCGGATGTAATATTTTACAACATTCCTGGCGTGTCGTCGCCTGCTTCTCGATGGGGACATTATATTCGTCTATAACGTTGTATATCCTAACCAAACACAACCTAACATCTGGGATGTAATATTTTACAACATTCCTGGCATGTCGGTCCCTACGTCTCGGTGGGAACGTTATATACGTCTATAACGTTATATATCATAACCTAAGGCAACCTAAAATCTCTACCGTAATAGTTTATAACATTCCTGGCGCTTCGGCTCTAACTTTTCGGTGGGAACATTATATACGTCTATAACGTTACATATCCTAACGTAAGGCAACATAACATCTCGGATGTAATATTTTACAACATTCCTGGCGTGTCGTCGCCTGCTTCTCGATGGCGACATTATATTCGTCTATAACGTTGTATATCCTAACCTAACGCAACCTAACATCTGGGATGTAATATTTAACAACATTCCTGGCACGTCGGTCCCTACGTCTCGTTGGGAACGTTATATACGTCTATAACGACATATATCCAAACTTAAGGGAAACTAACATCTCGGATGTAATATTTTACAACATTCCTGGCGCTTCGGCTCCTACTTTTCGGTGGGAACATTATATACGTCTATAACGTTACATATCCTAACGTAAGGCAACATAACATCTCGGATGTAATATTTTACAACATTCCTGGCGTGTCGTCGCCTGCTTCTCGATGGGGACATTATATACGTCTATAACGTTGTATATCCTAACCTAAGGCAACCTAACATCTGGTATGTAATATTTTACAACATTCCTGGCATGTCGGCCCCTATTTCTCGGTGGGAATATTATATACGTCTATAACGTTATATATCCTAGCCTAAGGCAACCTAACATCTCGGGTTTATTATTTTACAACATTCCTGACGCGTCGACCCCTATTTCTCGGTGGGAACATTATATACGTCAATAACGTTATATATCATAACCTAAGGCAACCTAAAATCTCTACCGTAATAGTTTACAACATTCCTGGCGTGTCGGCTCGTACTTCTCGGTGCGAACATTATATATGTCTATAACGTTATATATCCTAACGTAAGGCAACATAACATCTCGGATATAATATTTTTCATCATTCCTGGCGTGTCGTCGCCTGCTTCTCGATGGGGACATTATATACGTCTATAACGTTGTATATCCTAACCTAACGCAACCTAACATCTCGGATGTAATATTTTACAACATTCCTGGCGCTTCGGCTCCTACTTTTCGGTGGGAACACTATATACGTCTACAACGTTACATATCCTAACGTAAGGCAACATAACATCTCGGATGTAATATTTTACAACATTCCTGGCGTGTCGTCGGCTGCTTCTCGCTGGGGACATTATATACGTCCATAACGTTGTATATCCGAACCTAACGCAACCTAACATCTGGGATGTAATATTTTACAACATTCCTGGCGTGTCGTCGCCTGCTTCTCGATGGGGACATTATATACGTCTATAACGTTGTATATCCTAACCTAACGCAACCTAACATCTGGGATGTAATATCTTACAACATTCCTGGCATGTCGGTCCCTACGTCTCGGTGGGAACGTTATATACGTCTGTAACGATATATATCCACACTTAAGGGAAACTAACTTCTCGGGTGTTATATTTTACAACATTCCTGGCGCTTCGGCTCCTACTTTTCGGTGGGAACATTATATACGTCTATAACGTTACATATCCTAACGTAAGGCAACATAACATCTCGGATGTAATATTTTACAACATTCCTGGCGTGTCGTCGCCTGCTTCTCGATGGGCACATTATATTCGTCTATAACGTTGTATATCCTAACCTAACGCAACCTAACATCTGGGATGTAATATTTTACAACATTCCTGGCATGTCGGCCCCTATTTCTCGGTGGGAATATTATATACGTCTATAACGTTATATATCCTAGCCTAAGGCAACCTAACATCTCGGGTTTAATATTTTACAACATTCCTGACGCGTCGGCCCCTATTTCTCGGTGGGAACATTATATACGTCAATAACGTTATATATCATAACCTAAGGCAACCTAAAATTTCTACCGTAATAGTTTACAACATTCCTGGCGTGTCGGCTCGTACTTCTCGGTGCGAACATTATATACGTCTATAACGTTATATATCCTAACGTAAGGCAACATAACATCTCGGATATAATATTTTTCATCATTCCTGGCGTGTCGTCGCCTGCTTCTCGATGGGGACATTATATACGTCTATAACGTTGTATATCCTAACCTAACGCAACCTAACATCTGGGATGTAATATCTTACAACATTCCTGGCATGTCGGTCCCTACGTCTCGGTGGGAACGTTATATACGTCTATAACGATATATATCCACACTTAAGGGAAACTAACTTCTCGGGTGTCATATTTTACAACATTCCTGGCGCTTCGGCTCCTACTTTTCGGTGGGAACATTATATACGTCTATAACGTTACATATTCTAACGTAAGGCAACATAACATCTCGGATGTTATATTTTACAACATTCCTGTCGTGTGGTCGCCTGCTTCTCGATGGGGTCATTATATACGTCTATAACATTGTATATCCTAACCAAAGGCAACCTAACATCTCGGATGTAATATTTTACAACATACTGGCTTGTCAGTCCCCACGTCTCGATCTGGACATTATATACATTTATAACGATATATATCCACACTTAAGGGAAACTAACATCTCGGATGTAATATTTTGCAACATTCCTGGCGCTTCGGCTCCTACTTTTCGGTGGGAACATTATATACGTCTATAACGTTACATATCCTAACGTAAGGCAACATAACATCTCGGATGTTATATTTTACAACATTCCTGGCGTGTCGTCGCCTGCTTCTCGATGGGGACATTATATACGTCTATAACGTTGTATATCCTAGCCTAAGCAATCTAACATCTCGGATGTAATATTTTACAACATTCCTGGCGTGTCGTCGCCTGCTTCTCGATGGGGACATTATATACGTCTATAACGTTGTATATCCTAACCTAACGCAACCTAACATCTCGGATGTAATATTTTACAACATTCTGGCTTGTCGGTCCCGACGTCTCGATCTGGACATTATATACGTCTATAACGATATATATCCAAACTTAAGGGAAACTAACATCTCGGATGTAATATTTTATATCATTCCTGGCGCTTCGGCACCTACTTTTCGGTGGGAACATTATATACGTCTATAACGTTGTATATCCTAACCTAACGCAACCTAACATGTGGGATGTAATATTTTACAACATTCCTGGCATGTCGGCCCCTATTTCTCGGTGGGAATATTATATACGTCTATAACGTTATATATCCTAGCCTAAGGCAACCTAACATCTCGAGTTTAATATTTTACAACATTCCTGACGCGTCGGCCCCTATTTCTCGGTGGGAACATTATATACGTCCATAACGTTATATATCATAACCTAAGGCAACCTAAAATCTCTACCGTAACAGTTTACAACATTCCTGGCGTGTCGGCTCGTACTTCTCGGTGCGAACTTTATATACGTCTATAACGTTATATATCCTAACGTAAGGCAACATAACATCTCGGATGTAATATTTTACAACATACCTGGCGTGTCGTCGCCTGCTTCTCGATGGGGACATTATATACGTCTATAACGTTGTATATCCTAACCTAACGCAATCTAACATCTGGGATGTAATATTTTCCAACATTCCTGGCATGTCGGTCCCTACGTCTCGGAGGGAACGTTATATACGTCTATAACGATATATATCCAAACTTAAGGGAAACTAACATCTCGGGTGTCATATTTTACAACATTCCTGGCGCTTCGGCTCCTACTTTTCGGTGGGAACATTATATACGTCTATAACGTTACATATCCAAACGTAAGGCAACATAACATCTCGGATGTAATATTTTACAACATTCCTGGCGTGTCGTCGCCTGCTTCTCGATGGGGACATTATATTCGTCTATAACGTTGTATATCCTAACCAAACGCAACCTAACATCTGGGATGTAATATTTTCCAACATTCCTGGCATGTCGGTCCCTACGTCTCGGTGGGAACGTTATATATGTCTATAACGTTATATATCATAACCTAAGGCAACCTAAAATCTCTACCGTAATAGTTTATAACATTCCTGGCGCTTCGGCTCTAACTTTTCGGTGGGAACATTATTTACGTCTATAACGTTACATATCCTAACGTAAGGCAACATAACATCTCGGATGTAATATTTTACAACATTCCTGGCGTGTCGTCGCCTGCTTCTCGATGGGGACATTATATTCGTCTATAACGTTGTATATCCTAACCTAACGCAACCTAACATCTGGGATGTAATATTTTACAACATTCCTGGCATGTCGGCCCCTATTTCTCGGTGGGAATATTGTATACGTCTATAACGTTATATTTCCTAGCCGAAGGCAACCTAACATCTCGGGTTTAATATTTTACAACATTCCTGACGCGTCGGCCCCTATTTCTCGGTGGGAACATTATATACGTCTATAACGTTGTATATCCTAACCTAACGCAACCTAACATCGCGGGTTTAATATTTTACAACATTCCTGACGCGTCGGCCCCTATTTCTCGGTGGGAACATTATATACGTCTATAAAGTTATATATCATAACCTAAGGCAACCTAAAATCTCTACCGTAATAGTTTACAACATTCCTGGCGTGTCGGCTCGTACTTCTCGGTGCGAACATTATATACGTCTATAACGTTATATATCCTAACGTAAGGCAACATAACATCTCGGATATAATATTTTACAACATTCCTGGCGTGTCGTCGCCTGCTTCTCGATGGGGACATTATATACGTCTATAACGTTGTATATCCTAACCTAACGTAACCTAACATCTGGTATGTAATATTTTACAACATTCCTGGCATGTCGGCCCCTATTTCTCGGTGGGAATATTATATACGTCTATAACGTTATATATCCTAGCCTAAGGCAACCTAACATCTCGGGTTTAATATTTTACAACATTGTTGACGCGTCGGCCCCTATTTCTCGGTGGGAACATTATATACGTCTATAACGTTATATATCATAACCTAAGGCAACCTAAAATTTCTACCGTAATAGTTTACAACATTCCTGGCGTGTCGGTTCGTACTTCTCGGTGCGAACATTATATACGTCTATAACGTTATATATCCGAACGTAAGGCAACATAACATCTCGGATGTAATATTTTACAACATTCCTGGCGTGTCGTCGCCTGCTTCTCGATGGGGACATTATATTCGTCTATAACGTTGTATATCCTAACCAAACACAACCTAACATCTGGGATGTAATATTTTACAACATTCCTGGCATGTCGGTCCCTACGTCTCGGTGGGAACGTTATATACGTCTATAACGTTATATATCATAACCTAAGGCAACCTAAAATCTCTACCGTAATAGTTTATAACATTCCTGGCGCTTCGGCTCTAACTTTTCGGTGGGAACATTATATACGTCTATAACGTTACATATCCTAACGTAAGGCAACATAACATCTCGGATGTAATATTTTACAACATTCCTGGCGTGTCGTCGCATGCTTCTCGATGGGGACATTATATTCGTCTATAACGTTGTATATCCTAACCTAACGCAACCTAACATCTGGGATGTAATATTTTACAACATTCCTGGCATGTCGGTCCCTACGTCTCGTTGGGAACGTTATATACGTCTATAACGACATATATCCAAACTTAAGGGAAACTAACATCTCGGATGTAATATTTTACAACATTCCTGGCGCTTCGGCTCCTACTTTTCGGTGGGAACATTATATACGTCTATAACGTTACATATCCTAACGTAAGGCAACATAACATCTCGGATGTAATATTTTACAACATTCCTGGCGTGTCGTCGCCTGCTTCTCGATGGGGACATTATATACGTCTATAACGTTGTATATCCTAACCTAAGGCAACCTAACATCTGGGATGTAATATTTTACAACATTCCTGGCATGTCGGCCCCTATTTCTCGGTGGGAATATTATATACGTCTATAACGTTATATATCCTAGCCTAAGGCAACCTAACATCTCGGGTTTAATATTTTACAACATTCCTGACGCGTCGACCCCTATTTCTCGGTGGGAACATTATATACGTCAATAACGTTATATATCATAACCTAAGGCAACCTAAAATCTCTACCGTAATAGTTTACAACATTCCTGGCGTGTCGGCTCGTACTTCTCGGTGCGAACATTATATACGTCTATAACGTTATATATCCTAACGTAAGGCAACATAACATCTCGGATATAATATTTTTCATCATTCCTGGCGTGTCGTCGCCTGCTTCTCGATGGGGACATTATATACGTCTATAACGTTGTATATCCTAACCTAACGCAACCTAACATCTCGGATGTAATATTTTACAACATTCCTGGCGTGTCGTCGCCTGCTTCTTGATGGGGACATTATATACGTCTATAACGTTGTATATCCTAACCTAACGCAATCTAACATCTGGGATGTAATATTTTCTAACATTCCTGGCGCTTCGGCTCCTACTTTTCGGTGGGAACATTATATACGTCTATAACGTTACATATCCTAACGTAAGGCAACATAACATCTCGGATATAATATTTTACAACATTCCTGGCGTGTCGTCGCCTGCTTCTCGATGGGAACATTATATACGTCTATAACGTTGTATATCCTAACCTAACGCAACCTAACATGTGGGATGTAATATTTTACAACATTCCTGGCATGTCGGCCCCTATTTCTCGGTGGGAATATTATATACGTCTATAACGTTATATATCCTAGCCTAAGGCAACCTAACATCTCGGGTTTAATATTTTACAACATTGTTGACGCGTCGGCCCCTATTTCTCGGTGGGAACATTATATACGTCTA
Source organism: Xylocopa violacea (assembly GCA_963969225.1). Lineage (NCBI taxonomy): Eukaryota > Metazoa > Arthropoda > Insecta > Hymenoptera > Apidae > Xylocopa > Xylocopa violacea. Next base: position 3,481,838 of record CAXAJV010000678.1, read on the forward strand.
TAACGTTATATATCATAACCTAAGGCAACCTAAAATTTCTACCGTAATAGTTTACAACATTCCTGGCGTGTCGGTTCGTACTTCTCGGTGCGAACATTATATACGTCTATAACGTTATATATCCGAACGTAAGGCAACATAACATCTCGGATGTAATATTTTACAACATTCCTGGCGTGTCGTCGCCTGCTTCTCGATGGGGACATTATATTCGTCTATAACGTTGTATATCCTAACCAAACACAACCTAACATCTGGGATGTAATATTTTACAACATTCCTGGCATGTCGGTCCCTACGTCTCGGTGGGAACGTTATATACGTCTATAACGTTATATATCATAACCTAAGGCAACCTAAAATCTCTACCGTAATAGTTTATAACATTCCTGGCGCTTCGGCTCTAACTTTTCGGTGGGAACATTATATACGTCTATAACGTTACATATCCTAACGTAAGGCAACATAACATCTCGGATGTAATATTTTACAACATTCCTGGCGTGTCGTCGCATGCTTCTCGATGGGGACATTATATTCGTCTATAACGTTGTATATCCTAACCTAACGCAACCTAACATCTGGGATGTAATATTTTACAACATTCCTGGCATGTCGGTCCCTACGTCTCGTTGGGAACGTTATATACGTCTATAACGACATATATCCAAACTTAAGGGAAACTAACATCTCGGATGTAATATTTTACAACATTCCTGGCGCTTCGGCTCCTACTTTTCGGTGGGAACATTATATACGTCTATAACGTTACATATCCTAACGTAAGGCAACATAACATCTCGGATGTAATATTTTACAACATTCCTGGCGTGTCGTCGCCTGCTTCTCGATGGGGACATTATATACGTCTATAACGTTGTATATCCTAACCTAAGGCAACCTAACATCTGGGATGTAATATTTTACAACATTCCTGGCATGTCGGCCCCTATTTCTCGGTGGGAATATTATATACGTCTATAACGTTATATATCCTAGCCTAAGGCAACCTAACATCTCGGGTTTAATATTTTACAACATTCCTGACGCGTCGACCCCTATTTCTCGGTGGGAACATTATATACGTCAATAACGTTATATATCATAACCTAAGGCAACCTAAAATCTCTACCGTAATAGTTTACAACATTCCTGGCGTGTCGGCTCGTACTTCTCGGTGCGAACATTATATACGTCTATAACGTTATATATCCTAACGTAAGGCAACATAACATCTCGGATATAATATTTTTCATCATTCCTGGCGTGTCGTCGCCTGCTTCTCGATGGGGACATTATATACGTCTATAACGTTGTATATCCTAACCTAACGCAACCTAACATCTCGGATGTAATATTTTACAACATTCCTGGCGCTTCGGCTCCTACTTTTCGGTGGGAACACTATATACGTCTATAACGTTACATATCCTAACGTAAGGCAACATAACATCTCGGATGTAATATTTTACAACATTCCTGGCGTGTCGTCGCCTGCTTCTCGATGGGGACATTATATACGTCCATAACGTTGTATATCCGAACCTAACGCAACCTAACATCTGGGATGTAATATTTTACAACATTCCTGGCGTGTCGTCGCCTGCTTCTCGATGGGGACATTATATTCGTCTATAACGTTGTATATCCTAACCTAACGCAACCTAACATCTGGGATGTAATATTTTACAACATTCCTGGCATGTCGGTCCCTACGTCTCGTTGGGAACGTTATATACGTCTATAACGACATATATCCAAACTTAAGGGAAACTAACATCTCGGATGTAATATTTTACTACATTCCTGGCGCTTCGGCTCCTACTTTTCGGTGGGAACATTATATACGTCTATAACGTTACATATCCTAACGTAAGGCAACATAACATCTCGGATATAATATTTTTCATCATTCCTGGCGTGTCGTCGCCTGCTTCTCGATGGGGACATTATATACGTCTATAACGTTGTATATCCTAACCTACCGCAACCTAACATCTCGGATGTAATATTTTACAACATTCCTGGCGCTTCGGCTCCTACTTTTCGGTGGGAACACTATATACGTCTATAACGTTACATATCCTAACGTAAGGCAACATAACATCTCGGATGTAATATTTTACAACATTCCTGGCGTGTCGTCGCCTGCTTCCCGATGGGGACATTATATACGTCCATAACGTTGTATATCCGAACCTAACGCAACCTAACATCTGGGATGTAATATTTTACAACATTCCTGGCGTGTCGTCGCCTGCTTCTCGATGGGGACATTATATACGTCTATAACGTTGTATATCCTAACCTAACGCAACCTAACATCTGGGATGTAATATCTTACAACATTCCTGGCATGTCGTCGCCTGCTTCTCGATGGGGACATTATATACGTCTATAACGTTGTATATCCTAACCTAAGGCAACCTAACATCTCGGATGTAATATTTTACAACATTCTGGCTTGTCAGTCCCCACATCTCGATCTGGACATTATATACATTTATAACGATATATATCCAAACTTAAGGGAAACTAACATCTCGGATGTAATATTTTGCAACATTCCTGGCGCTTCGGCTCCTACTTTTCGGTGGGAACATTATATACGTCTATAACGTTACATATCCTAACGTAAGGCAACATAACATCTTGGATGTTATATTTTACAACATTCCTGGCGTGTGGTCGCCTGCTTCTCGATGGGGTCATTATATACGTCTATAACATTGTATATCCTAACCTAAGGCAACCTAACATCTCGGATGTAATATTTTACAACATTCTGGCTTGTCAGTCCCCACATCTCGATCTGGACATTATATACATTTATAACGATATATATCCAAACTTAAGGGAAACTAACATCTCGGATGTAATATTTTGCAACATTCCTGGCGCTTCGGCTCCTACTTTTCGGTGGGAACATTATATACGTCTATAACGTTACATATCCTAATGTAAGGCAACATAACATCTCGGATGTTATATTTTACAACATTCCTGGCGTGTCGTCGCCTGCTTCTCGATGGGGACATTATATACGTCTATAACGTTGTATATCGTAGCCTAAGCAATCTAACATCTCGGATGTAATATTTTACAACATTCCTGGCGTGTCGTCGCCTGCTTCTCGAAGGGGACATTATATACGTCTATAACGTTGTATATCCTAACCTAACGCAACCTAACATCTCGGATGTAATATTTTACAACATTCTGGCTTGTCGGTCCCGACGTCTCGATCTGGACATTATATACGTCTATAACGATATGTATCCAAACTTAAGGGAAACTAACACTCGGATGTAATATTTTATAACATTCCTGGCGCTTCGGCACCTACTTTTCGGTGGGAACATTATATACGTCTATAACGTTGTATATCCTAACCTAACGCAACCTAACATCTGGGATGTAATATTTTACAACATTCCTGGCATGTCGGCCCCTATTTCTCGGTGGGAATATTATATACGTCTATAACGTTTTATATCCTAGCCTAAGGCAACCTAACATCTCGAGTTTAATATTTTACAACATTCCTGACGCGTCGGCCCCTATTTCTCGGTGGGAACATTATATACGTCCATAACGTTATATATCATAACCTAAGGCAACCTAAAATCGCTACCGTAACAGTTTACAACATTCCTGGCGTGTCGGCTCGTACTTCTCGGTGCGAACATTATATACGTCTATAACGTTATATATCCTAACGTAAGGCAACATAACATCTCGGATGTAATATTTTACAACATACCTGGCGTGTCGTCGCCTGCTTCTCGATGGGGACATTATATACGTCTATAACGTTGTATATCCTAACCTAACGCAATCTAACATCTGGGATGTAATATTTTCCAACATTCCTGGCATGTCGGTCCCTACGTCTCGGAGGGAACGTTATATACGTCTATAACGATATATATCCAAACTTAAGGGAAACTAACATCTCGGGTGTCATATTTTACAACATTCCTGGCGCTTCGGCTCCTCCTTTTCGGTGGGAACATTATATACGTCTATAACGTTACATATCCTAACGTAAGGCAACATAACATCTCGGATGTTATATTTTACAACATTCCTGGCGTGTGGTCGCCTGCTTCTCGATGGGGTCATTATATACGTCTATAACATTGTATATCCTAACCTAAGGCAACCTAACATCTCGGATGTAATATTTTACAACATTCTGGCTTGTCAGTCCCCACTTCTCGATCTGGACATTATATACATTTATAACGATATATATCCAAACTTAAGGGAAACTAACATCTCGGATATAATATTTTACAACATTCCTGGTGCTTCGGCTCCTACTTTTCGGTGGGAACATTATATACGTCTATAACGTTACATATCCTAACGTAAGGCAACATAACATCTCGGATGTTATATTTTACAACATTCCTGGCGTGTCGTCGCCTGCTTCTCGATGGGGACATTATATACGTCTATAACGTTGTATATCCTAACCTAACGCAACCTAACATCTCGGATGTATTATTTTACAACATTCTGGCTTGTCGGTCCCGACGTCTCGATCTGCACATTATATACGTCTATAACGATATATATCCAAACTTAAGGGAAACTAACATCTCGGATGTAATATTTTACAACATTCCTGGCGCTTCGGCTCCTACTTTTCGGTGGGAACATTATATACGTCTATAACGTTACATATCCTAACGTAAGGCAACATAACATCTCGGATGTTATATTTTACAACATTCCTGGCGTGTCGTCGCCTGCTTCTCGATGGGGACATTATATACGTCTATAACGTTGTATATCCTAGCCTAAGCAATCTAACATCTCGGATGTAATATTTTACAACATTCCTGGCGTGTCGTCGCCTGCTTCTCGATGGGGACATTATATACGTCTATAACGTTGTATATCCTAACCTAACGCAACCTAACATCGCTGGTTTAATATTTTACAACATTCCTGACGCGTCGGCCCCTATTTCTCGGTGGGAACATTATATACGTCTATAACGTTATATATCATAACCTAAGGCAACCTAAAACCTCTACCGTAATAGTTTACAACATTCCTGGCGTGTCGGCTCGTACTTCTCGGTGCGAACATTATATACGCCTATAACGTTATATATCCTAACGTAACGCAACATAACATCTCGGATATAATATTTTACAACATTCCTGGCGTGTCGTCGCCTGCTTCTCGATGGGGACATTATATACGTCTATAACGTTGTATATCCTAACCTAACGCAACCTAACATCTGGGATGTAATATCTTACAACATTCCTGGCATGTCGGTCCCCACGTCTCGGTGGGAACGTTATATACGTCTATAACGATATATATCCACACTTAAGGGAAACTAACTTCTCGGGTGTTATATTTTACAACATTCCTGGCGCTTCGGCTCCTACTTTTCGGTGGGAACATTATATATGTCTATAACGTTACATATTCTAACGTAAGGCAACACAACATCTCGGATGTTATATTTTACAACATTCCTGTCGTGTGGTCGCCTGCTTCTCGATGGGGTCATTATATACGTCTATAACATTGTATATCCTAACCTAAGGCAACCTAACATCTCGGATGTAATATTTTACAACATTCTGGCTTGTCAGTCCCCACATCTCGATCTGGACATTATATACATTTATAACGATATATATCCAAACTTAAGGGAAACTAACATCTCGGATGTAATATTTTGCAACATTCCTGGCGCTTCGGCTCCTACTTTTCGGTGGGAACATTATATACGTCTATAACGTTACATATCCTAATGTAAGGCAACATAACATCTCGGATGTTATATTTTACAACATTCCTGGCGTGTCGTCGCCTGCTTCTCGATGGGGACATTATATACGTCTATAACGTTGTATATCGTAGCCTAAGCAATCTAACATCTCGGATGTAATATTTTACAACATTCCTGGCGTGTCGTCGCCTGCTTCTCGAAGGGGACATTATATACGTCTATAACGTTGTATATCCTAACCTAACGCAACCTAACATCTCGGATGTAATATTTTACAACATTCTGGCTTGTCGGTCCCGACGTCTCGATCTGGACATTATATACGTCTATAACGATATGTATCCAAACTTAAGGGAAACTAACACTCGGATGTAATATTTTATAACATTCCTGGCGCTTCGGCACCTACTTTTCGGTGGGAACATTATATACGTCTATAACGTTGTATATCCTAACCTAACGCAACCTAACATCTGGGATGTAATATTTTACAACATTCCTGGCATGTCGGCCCCTATTTCTCGGTGGGAATATTATATACGTCTATAACGTTTTATATCCTAGCCTAAGGCAACCTAACATCTCGAGTTTAATATTTTACAACATTCCTGACGCGTCGGCCCCTATTTCTCGGTGGGAACATTATATACGTCCATAACGTTATATATCATAACCTAAGGCAACCTAAAATCGCTACCGTAACAGTTTACAACATTCCTGGCGTGTCGGCTCGTACTTCTCGGTGCGAACATTATATACGTCTATAACGTTATATATCCTAACGTAAGGCAACATAACATCTCGGATGTAATATTTTACAACATACCTGGCGTGTCGTCGCCTGCTTCTCGATGGGGACATTATATACGTCTATAACGTTGTATATCCTAACCTAACGCAATCTAACATCTGGGATGTAATATTTTCCAACATTCCTGGCATGTCGGTCCCTACGTCTCGGAGGGAACGTTATATACGTCTATAACGATATATATCCAAACTTAAGGGAAACTAACATCTCGGGTGTCATATTTTACAACATTCCTGGCGCTTCGGCTCCTCCTTTTCGGTGGGAACATTATATACGTCTATAACGTTACATATCCTAACGTAAGGCAACATAACATCTCGGATGTTATATTTTACAACATTCCTGGCGTGTGGTCGCCTGCTTCTCGATGGGGTCATTATATACGTCTATAACATTGTATATCCTAACCTAAGGCAACCTAACATCTCGGATGTAATATTTTACAACATTCTGGCTTGTCAGTCCCCACTTCTCGATCTGGACATTATATACATTTATAACGATATATATCCAAACTTAAGGGAAACTAACATCTCGGATATAATATTTTACAACATTCCTGGTGCTTCGGCTCCTACTTTTCGGTGGGAACATTATATACGTCTATAACGTTACATATCCTAACGTAAGGCAACATAACATCTCGGATGTTATATTTTACAACATTCCTGGCGTGTCGTCGCCTGCTTCTCGATGGGGACATTATATACGTCTATAACGTTGTATATCCTAACCTAACGCAACCTAACATCTCGGATGTATTATTTTACAACATTCTGGCTTGTCGGTCCCGACGTCTCGATCTGCACATTATATACGTCTATAACGATATATATCCAAACTTAAGGGAAACTAACATCTCGGATGTAATATTTTACAACATTCCTGGCGCTTCGGCTCCTACTTTTCGGTGGGAACATTATATACGTCTATAACGTTACATATCCTAACGTAAGGCAACATAACATCTCGGATGTTATATTTTACAACATTCCTGGCGTGTCGTCGCCTGCTTCTCGATGGGGACATTATATACGTCTATAACGTTGTATATCCTAGCCTAAGCAATCTAACATCTCGGATGTAATATTTTACAACATTCCTGGCGTGTCGTCGCCTGCTTCTCGATGGGGACATTATATACGTCTATAACGTTGTATATCCTAACCTAACGCAACCTAACATCGCTGGTTTAATATTTTACAACATTCCTGACGCGTCGGCCCCTATTTCTCGGTGGGAACATTATATACGTCTATAACGTTATATATCATAACCTAAGGCAACCTAAAACCTCTACCGTAATAGTTTACAACATTCCTGGCGTGTCGGCTCGTACTTCTCGGTGCGAACATTATATACGCCTATAACGTTATATATCCTAACGTAACGCAACATAACATCTCGGATATAATATTTTACAACATTCCTGGCGTGTCGTCGCCTGCTTCTCGATGGGGACATTATATACGTCTATAACGTTGTATATCCTAACCTAACGCAACCTAACATCTGGGATGTAATATCTTACAACATTCCTGGCATGTCGGTCCCCACGTCTCGGTGGGAACGTTATATACGTCTATAACGATATATATCCACACTTAAGGGAAACTAACTTCTCGGGTGTTATATTTTACAACATTCCTGGCGCTTCGGCTCCTACTTTTCGGTGGGAACATTATATATGTCTATAACGTTACATATTCTAACGTAAGGCAACACAACATCTCGGATGTTATATTTTACAACATTCCTGTCGTGTGGTCGCCTGCTTCTCGATGGGGTCATTATATACGTCTATAACATTGTATATCCTAACCTAAGGCAACCTAACATCTCGGATGTAATATTTTACAACATTCTGGCTTGTCAGTCCCCACATCTCGATCTGGACATTATATACATTTATAACGATATATATCCAAACTTAAGGGAAACTAACATCTCGGATGTAATATTTTGCAACATTCCTGGCGCTTCGGCTCCTACTTTTCGGTGGGAACATTATATACGTCTATAACGTTACATATCCTAACGTAAGGCAACATAACATCTCGGATGTTATATTTTACAACATTCCTGGCGTGTCGTCGCCTGCTTCTCGATGGGGACATTATATACGTCTATAACGTTGTATATCGTAGCCTAAGCAATCTAACATCTCGGATGTAATATTTTACAACATTCCTGGCGTGTCGTCGCCTGCTTCTCGATGGGGACATTATATACGTCTATAACGTTGTATATCCTAACCTAACGCAACCTAACATCTCGGATGTAATATTTTACAACATTCTGGCTTGTCGGTCCCGACGTCTCGATCTGGACATTATATACGTCTATAACGATATATATCCAAACTTAAGGGAAACTAACATCTCGGATGTAATATTTTATAACATTCCTGGCGCTTCGGCACCTACTTTTCGGTGGGAACATTATATACGTCTATAACGTTGTATATCCTAACCTAACGCAACCTAACATCTGGGATGTAATATTTTACAACATTCCTGGCATGTCGGCCCCTATTTTTCGGTGGGAATATTATATACGTCTATAACGTTATATATCCTAGCCTAAGGCAACCTAACATCTCTAGTTTAATATTTTACAACATTCCTGACGCGTCGGCCCCTATTTCTCGGTGGGAACATTATATACGTCCATAACGTTATATATCATAACCTAAGGCAACCTAAAATGTCTACCGTAACAGTTTACAACATTCCTGGCGTGTCGGCTCGTACTTCTCGGTGCGAACATTATATACGTCTATAACGTTATATATCCTAACGTAAGGCAACATAACATCTCGGATGTAATATTTTACAACATACCTGGCGTGTCGTCGCCTGCTTCTCGATGGGGACATTATATACGTCTATAACGTTGTATATCCTAACCTAACGCAATCTAACATCTGGGATGTAATATTTTCCAACATTCCTGGCATGTTGGTCCCTACGTCTCGGAGGGAACGTTATATACGTCTATAACGATATATATCCAAACTTAAGGGAAACTAACATCTCGGGTGTCATATTTTACAACATTCCTGGCGCTTCGGCTCCTCCTTTTCGGTGGGAACATTATATACGTCTATAACGTTACATATCCTAACGTAAGGCAACATAACATCTCGGATGTTATATTTTACAACATTCCTGGCGTGTGGTCGCCTGCTTCTCGATGGGGTCATTATATACGTCTATAACATTGTATATCCTAACCTAAGGCAACCTAACATCTCGGATGTAATATTTTACAACATTCTGGCTTGTCAGTCCCCACTTCTCGATCTGGACATTATATACATTTATAACGATATATATCCAAACTTAAGGGAAACTAACATCTCGGATATAATATTTTACAACATTCCTGGTGCTTCGGCTCCTACTTTTCGGTGGGAACATTATATACGTCTATAACGTTACATATCCTAACGTAAGGCAACATAACATCTCGGATGTTATATTTTACAACATTCCTGGCGTGTCGTCGCCTGCTTCTCGATGGGGACATTATATACGTCTATAACGTTGTATATCCTAACCAAACGCAACCTAACATCTCGGATGTATTATTTTACAACATTCTGGCTTGTCGGTCCCGACGTCTCGATCTGCACATTATATACGTCTATAACGATATATATCCAAACTTAAGGGAAACTAACATCTCGGATGTAATATTTTACAACATTCCTGGCGCTTCGGCTCCTACTTTTCGGTGGGAACATTATATACGTCTATAACGTTACATATCCTAACGTAAGGCAACATAACATCTCGGATGTTATATTTTACAACATTCCTGGCGTGTCGTCGCCTGCTTCTCGATGGGGACATTATATACGTCTATAACGTTGTATATCCTAGCCTAAGCAATCTAACATCTCGGATGTAATATTTTACAACATTCCTGGCGTGTCGTCGCCTGCTTCTCGATGGGGACATTATATACGTCTATAACGTTGTATATCCTAACCTAACGCAACCTAACATCGCTGGTTTAATATTTTACAACATTCCTGACGCGTCGGCCCCTATTTCTCGGTGGGAACATTATATACGTCTATAACGTTATATATCATAACCTAAGGCAACCTAAAACCTCTACCGTAATAGTTTACAACATTCCTGGCGTGTCGGCTCGTACTTCTCGGTGCGAACATTATATACGCCTATAACGTTATATATCCTAACGTAACGCAACATAACATCTCGGATATAATATTTTACAACATTCCTGGCGTGTCGTCGCCTGCTTCTCGATGGGGACATTATATACGTCTATAACATTGTATATCCTAACCTAACGCAACCTAACATCTGGGATGTAATATCTTACAACATTCCTGGCATGTCGGTCCCCACGTCTCGGTGGGAACGTTATATATGTCTATAACGATATATATCCACACTTAAGGGAAACTAACTTCTCGGGTGTTATATTTTACAACATTCCTGGCGCTTCGGCTCCTACTTTTCGGTGGGAACATTATATATGTCTATAACGTTACATATTCTAACGTAAGGCAACACAACATCTCGGATGTTATATTTTACAACATTCCTGTCGTGTGGTCGCCTGCTTCTCGATGGGGTCATTATATACGTCTATAACATTGTATATCCTAACCTAAGGCAACCTAACATCTCGGATGTAATATTTTACAACATTCTGGCTTGTCAGTCCCCACATCTCGATCTGGACATTATATACATTTATAACGATATATATCCAAACTTAAGGGAAACTAACATCTCGGATGTAATATTTTGCAACATTCCTGGCGCTTCGGCTCCTACTTTTCGGTGGGAACATTATATACGTCTATAACGTTACATATCCTAACGTAAGGCAACATAACATCTCGGATGTTATATTTTACAACATTCCTGGCGTGTCGTCGCCTGCTTCTCGATGGGGACATTATATACGTCTATAACGTTGTATATCGTAGCCTAAGCAATCTAACATCTCGGATGTAATATTTTACAACATTCCTGGCGTGTCGTCGCCTGCTTCTCGATGGGGACATTATATACGTCTATAACGTTGTATATCCTAACCTAACGCAACCTAACATCTCGGATGTAATATTTTACAACATTCTGGCTTGTCGGTCCCGACGTCTCGATCTGGACATTATATACGTCTATAACGATATATATCCAAACTTAAGGGAAACTAACATCTCGGATGTAATATTTTATAACATTCCTGGCGCTTCGGCACCTACTTTTCGGTGGGAACATTATATACGTCTATAACGTTGTATATCCTAACCTAACGCAACCTAACATCTGGGATGTAATATTTTACAACATTCCTGGCATGTCGGCCCCTATTTCTCGGTGGGAATATTATATACGTCTATAACGTTATATATCCTAGCCTAAGGCAACCTAACATCTCGAGTTTAATATTTTACAACATTCCTGACGCGTCGGCCCCTATTTCTCGGTGGGAACATTATATACGTCCATAACGTTATATATCATAACCTAAGGCAACCTAAAATGTCTACCGTAACAGTTTACAACATTCCTGGCGTGTCGGCTCGTACTTCTCGGTGCGAACATTATATACGTCTATAACGTTATATATCCTAACGTAAGGCAACATAACATCTCGGATGTAATATTTTACAACATACCTGGCGTGTCGTGGCCTGCTTCTCGATGGGGACATTATATACGTCTATAACGTTGTATATCCTAACCTAACGCAATCTAACATCTGGGATGTAATATTTTCCAACATTCCTGGCATGTCGGTCCCTACGTCTCGGAGGGAACGTTATATACGTCTATAACGATATATATCCAAACTTAAGGGAAACTAACATCTCGGGTGTCATATTTTACAACACTCCTGGCGCTTCGGCTCCTCCTTTTCGGTGGGAACATTAATTACGTCTATAACGTTACATATCCTAACGTAAGGCAACATAACATCTCGGATGTTATATTTTACAACATTCCTGGCGTGTGGTCGCCTGCTTCTCGATGGGGTCATTATATACGTCTATAACATTGTATATCCTAACCTAAGGCAACCTAACATCTCGGATGTAATATTTTACAACATTCTGGCTTGTCAGTCCCCACGTCTCGATCTGGACATTATATACATTTATAACGATATATATCCAAACTTAAGGGAAACTAACATCTCGGATGTAATATTTTACAACATTCCTGGTGCTTCGGCTCCTACTTTTCGGTGGGAACATTATATACGTCTATAACGTTACATATCCTAACGTAAGGCAACATAGCATCTCGGATGTTATATTTTACAACATTCCTGGCGTGTCGTCGCCTGCTTCTCGATGGGGACATTATATACGTCTATAACGTTGTATATCCTAACCTAACGCAACCTAACATCTCGGACGTATTATTTTACAACATTCTGGCTTGTCGGTCCCGACGTCTCGATCTGGACATTATATACGTCTAGAACGATATATATCCAAACTTAAGGGAAACTAACATCTCGGATGTAATATTTTATAACATTCCTGGCGCTTCGGATCCTACTTTACGGTGGGAACATTATATACGTCTATAACGTTGTATATCCTAACCTAACGCAACCTAACATCTGGGATGTAATATTTTACAACATTCCTGGCATGTCGGCCCCTATTTCTCGGTGGGTATATTATATACGTCTATAACGTTATATATCCTAGCCTAAGGCAACCTAACATCTCGAGTTTAATATTTTACAACATTCCTGACGCGTCGGCCCCTATTTCTCGGTGGGAACATTATATACGTCCATAACGTTATATATCATAACCTAAGGCAACCTAAAATCTCTACCGTAACAGTTTACAACATTCCTGGCGTGTCGGCTCGTACTTCTCGGTGCGAACATTACATACGTCTATAACGTTATATATCCTAACGTAAGGCAACATAACATCTCGGATGTAATATTTTACAACATACCTGGCGTGTCGTCGCCTGCTTCTCGATGGGGACATTATATACGTCTATAACGTTGTATATCCTAACCTAACGCAACCTAACATCTGGGATGTAATATTTTACAACATTCCTGGCATGTCGGCTCCTATTTCTCGGTGGGAATATTATATACGTCTATAACGTTATATATCCTATCCTAAGGCAACCTAAAACCTCTACCGTAATAGTTTACAACATTCCTGGCGTGTCGGCTCGTACTTCTCGGTGGGAACATTATATACGTCTATAACGTTATATATCCTAATGTAACGCAACATAACATCTCGGATATAATATTTTACAACATTCCTGGCGTGTCGTCGCCTGCTTCTCGATGGGGACATTATATACGTCTATAACGTTGTATATCCTAACCTAACGCAACCTAACATGTGGGATGTAATATTTTACAACATTCCTGGCATGTCGGTCCCTACGTCTCGTTGGGAACGTTATATACGTCTATAACGACATATATCCAAACTTAAGGGAAACTAACATCTCCGATGTAATATTTTACAACATTCCTGGCGCTTCGGCTCCTACTTTTCGGTGGGAACATTATATACGTCTATAACGTTACATATCCTAACGTAAGGCAACATAACATCTCGGATGTTATATTTTACAACATTCCTGGCGTGTCGTCGCCTGCTTCTCGATGGGGACATTATATACGTCTATAACGTTGTATATCCTAACCTAACGCAACCTAACATCTGGGATGTAATATTTTACAACATTCCTGGCATGTCGGTCCCTACGTCTCGGTGGGAACGTTATATACGTCTATAACGACATATATCCAAACTTAAGGGAAACTAACATCTCGGATGTAATATTTTACAACATTCCTGGCGATTCGGCTCCCACTTTTCGGTGGGAACATTATATACGTCTATAACGTTACATATCCTAACGTAAGGCAACATAACATCTCGGATGTTATATTTTACAACATTCCTGGCGTGTCGTCGCCTGCTCCTCGATGGGGTCATTATATACGTCTATAACGTTGTATATCCTAACCTAAGGCAACCTAACATCTCGGATGTAATATTCTACAACATTCTGGCTTGTCGGTCCCCACGTCTCGATCTGCACATTATATACGTCTATAACGATATATATCCAAACTTAAGGGAAACCTACATCTCGGATGTAATATTTTGCATCATTCCTGGCGCTTCGGCTCCTACTTTTCGGTGGGAACATTATATACGTCTATAACGTTACATATCCTAACGTAAGGCAACATAACATCTCGGATGTAATATTTTACAACATTCCTGGCGTGTCGTCGCCTGCTTCTCGATGGGGACATTATATACGTCTATAACGTTGTATATCCTAACCTAACGCATCCTAACATCTGGGATGTAATATTTTACAACATTCCTGGCATGTCGGCCCCTATTTCTCGGTGGGAATATTATATACGTCTATAACGTTATATATCCTAGCCTAAGGCAACCTAACATCTCGAGTTTAATATTTTACAACATTCCTGACGCTTCGGCCCCTATTTCTCGGTGGGAACATTATATACGTCTATAACGTTATATATCATAACCTAAGGCAACCTAAAACCTCTACCGTAATAGTTTACAACATTCCTGGCGTGTCGGCTCGTACTTCTCGGTGGGAACATTATATACGTCTATAACGTTATATATCCTAATGTAACGCAACATAACATCTCGGATATAATATTTTACAACATTCCTGGCGTGTCGTCGCCTGCTTCTCGATGGGGACATTATATACGTCTATAACGTTGTATATCCTAACCTAACGCAACCTAACATCTGGGATGTAATATTTTACAACATTCCTGGCCTGTCGGTCCCTACGTCTCGTTGGGAACGTTATATACGTCTATAACGACATATATCCAAACTTAAGGGAAACTAACATCTCGGATGTAATATTTTACAACATTCCTGGCGCTTCGGCTCCTACTTTTCGGTGGGAACATTATATACGTCTATAACGTTACATATCCTAACGTAAGGCAACATAACATCTCCGATGTTATATTTTACAACATTCCTGGCGTGTCGTCGCCTGCTTCTCGATGGGGACATTATATACGTCTATAACGTTGTATATCCTAACCTAACGCAACCTAACATCTGGGATGTAATATTTTACAACATTCCTGGCATGTCGGTCCCTACGTCTCGGTGGGAACGTTATATACGCCTATAACGACATATATCCAAACTTAAGGGAAACTAACATCTCGGATGTAATATTTTACAACATTCCTGGCGATTCGGCTCCCACTTTTCGGTGGGAACATTATATACGTCTATAACGTTACATATCCTAACGTAAGGCAACATAACATCTCGGATGTTATATTTTACAACATTCCTGGCGTGTCGCCGCCTGCTCCTCGATGGGGTCATTATATACGTCTATAACGTTGTATATCCTAACCTAAGGCAACCTAACATCTCGGATGTAATATTTTCCAACATTCTGGCTTGTCGGTCCCCACGTCTCGATCTGCACATTATATACGTCTATAACGATATATATCCAAACTTAAGGGAAACCTACATCTCGGATGTAATATTTTACATCATTCCTGGCGCTTCGGCTCCTACTTTTCGGTGGGAACATTATATACGTCTATAACGTTACATATCCTAACGTAAGGCAACATAACATCTCGGATGTAATATTTTACAACATTCCTGGCGTGTCGTCGCCTGCTTCTCGATGGGGACATTATATACGTCTATAACGTTGTATATCCTAACCTAACGCATCCTAACATCTGGGATGTAATATTTTACAACATTCCTGGCATGTCGGCCCCTATTTCTCGGTGGGAATATTATATACGTCTATAACGTTATATATCCTAGCCTAAGGCAACCTAACATCTCGAGTTTAATATTTTACAACATTCCTGACGCGTCGGCCCCTATTTCTCGGTGAGAACATTATATACGTCAATAACGTTATATATCATAACCTAAGGCAACCTAAAATCTCTACCGTAGTAGTTTACAACATTCCTGGCGTGTCGGCTCGTACTTCTCGGTGCGAACATTATATTCGTCTATAACGTTATATATCCTAACGTAAGGCAACACAACATCTCGGATATAATATTTTACAACATTCCTGGCGTGTCGTCGCCTGCTTCTCGATGGGGACATTATATACGTCTATAACGTTGTATATCCTAACCTAACGCAACCTAACATCTCGGATGTAATATTTTACAACATTCCTGGCGCTTCGGCTCCTACTTTTCGGTGGGAACATTATATACGTCTATAACGTTACATATCCTAACGTAAGGCAACATAACATCTCGGATGTAATATTTTACATTCCTGGCGTGTCGTCGCCTGCTTCTCGATGGGGACATTATATACGTCTATAACGTTTTATATCCTAGCCTAAGGCAACCTAACATCTCGGGTTTAATATTTTACAACATTCCTGACGCGTCGGCCCCTATTTCTCGGTGGGAACATTATATACGTCAATAACGTTATATATCATAACCTAAGGCAACCTAAAACCTCTACCGTAATAGTTTACAACATTCCTGGCGTGTCGGCTCGTACTTCTCGGTGCGAACATTATATACGCCTATAACGTTATATATCCTAACGTAACGCAACATAACATCTCGGATATAATATTTTACAACATTCCTGGCGTGTCGTCGCCTGCTTCTCGATGGGGACATTATATACGTCTATAACGTTGTATATCCTAACCTAACGCAACCTAACATCTGGAATGTAATATTTTACAACATTCCTGGCATGTCGGTCCCTACGTCTCGTTGGGAACGTTATATACGTCTATAACGACATATATCCAAACTTAAGGGAAACTAACATCTCGGATGTAATATTTTTCAACATTCCTGGCGTTTCGGCTCCTACTTTTCGGTGGGAACATTATATACGTCTATAACGTTACATATCCTAACGTAAGGCAACATAACATCTCGGATGTTATATTTTACAACATTCCTGGCGTGTCGTCGCCTGCTTGTCGATGGGGACATTATATACGTCTATAACGTTGTATATCCTAGCCTAAGCAATCTAACATCTCGGATGTAATATTTTACAACATTCCTGGCGTGTCGTCGCCTGCTTCTCGATGGGGACATTATATACGTCTATAACGTTGTATATCCTAACCTAACGCAACCTAACATCTGGGATGTAATATTTTACAACATTCCTGGCATGTCGGCTCCTATTTCTCGGTGGGAATATTATATACGTCTATAACGTTATATATCCTATCCTAAGGCAACCTAAAACCTCTACCGTAATAGTTTACAACATTCCTGGCGTGTCGGCTCGTACTTCTCGGTGGGAACATTATATACGTCTATAACGTTATATATCCTAATGTAACGCAACATAACATCTCGGATATAATATTTTACAACATTCCTGGCGTGTCGTCGCCTGCTTCTCGATGGGGACATTATATACGTCTATAA
Organism: Xylocopa violacea; assembly: GCA_963969225.1. Classification (NCBI taxonomy): domain Eukaryota; kingdom Metazoa; phylum Arthropoda; class Insecta; order Hymenoptera; family Apidae; genus Xylocopa; species Xylocopa violacea. The sequence continues at coordinate 3,499,903 of CAXAJV010000678.1, forward strand.
CGTTGTATATCCTAACCTAACGCAACCTAACATGTGGGATGTAATATTTTACAACATTCCTGGCATGTCGGTCCCTACGTCTCGTTGGGAACGTTATATACGTCTATAACGACATATATCCAAACTTAAGGGAAACTAACATCTCCGATGTAATATTTTACAACATTCCTGGCGCTTCGGCTCCTACTTTTCGGTGGGAACATTATATACGTCTATAACGTTACATATCCTAACGTAAGGCAACATAACATCTCGGATGTTATATTTTACAACATTCCTGGCGTGTCGTCGCCTGCTTCTCGATGGGGACATTATATACGTCTATAACGTTGTATATCCTAACCTAACGCAACCTAACATCTGGGATGTAATATTTTACAACATTCCTGGCATGTCGGTCCCTACGTCTCGGTGGGAACGTTATATACGTCTATAACGACATATATCCAAACTTAAGGGAAACTAACGTCTCGGATGTAATATTTTACAACATTCCTGGCGATTCGGCTCCCACTTTTCGGTGGGAACATTATATACGTCTATAACGTTACATATCCTAACGTAAGGCAACATAACATCTCGGATGTTATATTTTACAACATTCCTGGCGTGTCGTCGCCTGCTCCTCGATGGGGTCATTATATACGTCTATAACGTTGTATATCCTAACCTAAGGCAACCTAACATCTCGGATGTAATATTCTACAACATTCTGGCTTGTCGGTCCCCACGTCTCGATCTGCACATTATATACGTCTATAACGATATATATCCAAACTTAAGGGAAACCTACATCTCGGATGTAATATTTTGCATCATTCCTGGCGCTTCGGCTCCTACTTTTCGGTGGGAACATTATATACGTCTATAACGTTACATATCCTAACGTAAGGCAACATAACATCTCGGATGTAATATTTTACAACATTCCTGGCGTGTCGTCGCCTGCTTCTCGATGGGGACATTATATACGTCTATAACGTTGTATATCCTAACCTAACGCATCCTAACATCTGGGATGTAATATTTTACAACATTCCTGGCATGTCGGCCCCTATTTCTCGGTGGGAATATTATATACGTCTATAACGTTATATATCCTAGCCTAAGGCAACCTAACATCTCGAGTTTAATATTTTACAACATTCCTGACGCTTCGGCCCCTATTTCTCGGTGGGAACATTATATACGTCTATAACGTTATATATCATAACCTAAGGCAACCTAAAACCTCTACCGTAATAGTTTACAACATTCCTGGCGTGTCGGCTCGTACTTCTCGGTGGGAACATTATATACGTCTATAACGTTATATATCCTAATGTAACGCAACATAACATCTCGGATATAATATTTTACAACATTCCTGGCGTGTCGTCGCCTGCTTCTCGATGGGGACATTATATACGTCTATAACGTTGTATATCCTAACCTAACGCAACCTAACATCTGGGATGTAATATTTTACAACATTCCTGGCCTGTCGGTCCCTACGTCTCGTTGGGAACGTTATATACGTCTATAACGACATATATCCAAACTTAAGGGAAACTAACATCTCGGATGTAATATTTTACAACATTCCTGGCGCTTCGGCTCCTACTTTTCGGTGGGAACATTATATACGTCTATAACGTTACATATCCTAACGTAAGGCAACATAACATCTCGGATGTTATATTTTACAACATTCCTGGCGTGTCGTCGCCTGCTCCTCGATGGGGTCATTATATACGTCTATAACGTTGTATATCCTAACCTAAGGCAACCTAACATCTCGGATGTAATATTTTCCAACATTCTGGCTTGTCGGTCCCCACGTCTCGATCTGCACATTATATACGTCTATAACGATATATATCCAAACTTAAGGGAAACCTACATCTCGGATGTAATATTTTACATCATTCCTGGCGCTTCGGCTCCTACTTTTCGGTGGGAACATTATATACGTCTATAACGTTACATATCCTAACGTAAGGCAACATAACATCTCGGATGTAATATTTTACAACATTCCTGGCGTGTCGTCGCCTGCTTCTCGATGGGGACATTATATACGTCTATAACGTTGTATATCCTAACCTAACGCATCCTAACATCTGGGATGTAATATTTTACAACATTCCTGGCATGTCGGCCCCTATTTCTCGGTGGGAATATTATATACGTCTATAACGTTATATATCCTAGCCTAAGGCAACCTAACATCTCGAGTTTAATATTTTACAACATTCCTGACGCGTCGGCCCCTATTTCTCGGTGGGAACATTATATACGTCAATAACGTTATATATCATAACCTAAGGCAACCTAAAATCTCTACCGTAGTAGTTTACAACATTCCTGGCGTGTCGGCTCGTACTTCTCGGTGCGAACATTATATTCGTCTATAACGTTATATATCCTAACGTAAGGCAACACAACATCTCGGATATAATATTTTACAACATTCCTGGCGTGTCGTCGCCTGCTTCTCGATGGGGACATTATATACGTCTATAACGTTGTATATCCTAACCTAACGCAACCTAACATCTCGGATGTAATATTTTACAACATTCCTGGCGCTTCGGCTCCTACTTTTCGGTGGGAACATTATATACGTCTATAACGTTACATATCCTAACGTAAGGCAACATAACATCTCGGATGTAATATTTTACATTCCTGGCGTGTCGTCGCCTGCTTCTCGATGGGGACATTATATACGTCTATAACGTTTTATATCCTAGCCTAAGGCAACCTAACATCTCGGGTTTAATATTTTACAACATTCCTGACGCGTCGGCCCCTATTTCTCGGTGGGAACATTATATACGTCAATAACGTTATATATCATAACCTAAGGCAACCTAAAATCTCTACCGTAATAGTTTACAACATTCCTGGCGTGTCGGCTCGTACTTCTCGGTGCGAACATTATATACGTCTATAACGTTATATATCCTAACGTAAGGCAACATAACATCTCGGATGTTATATTTTACAACATTCCTGGCGTGTGGTCGCCTGCTTCTCGATGGGGTCATTATATACGTCTATAACATTGTATATCCTAACCTAAGGCAACCTAACATCTCGGATGTAATATTTTACAACATTCTGGCTTGTCAGTCCCCACATCTCCATCTGGACATTATATACATTTATAACGATATATATCCAAACTTAAGGGAAACTAACATCTCGGATGTAATATTTTGCAACATTCCTGGCGCTTCGGCTCCTACTTTTCGGTGGGAACATTATATACGTCTATAACGTTACATATCCTAACGTAAGGCAACATAACATCTCGGATGTTATATTTTACAACATTCCTGGCGTGTCGTCGCCTGCTTCTCGATGGGGACATTATATACGTCTATAACGTTGTATATCCTAGCCTAAGCAATCTAACATCTCGGATGTAATATTTTACAACATTCCTGGCGTGTCGTCGCCTGCTTCTTGATGGGGACATTATATACGTCTATAACGTTGTATATCCTAACCTAACGCAATCTAACATCTGGGATGTAATATTTTCTAACATTCCTGGCGCTTCGGCTCCTACTTTTCGGTGGGAACATTATATACGTCTATAACGTTACATATCCTAACGTAAGGCAACATAACATCTCGGATGTTATATTTTACAACATTCCTGGCGTGTCGTCGCCTGCTCCTCGATGGGGTCATTATATACGTCTATAACGTTGTATATCCTAACCTAACGCAACCTAACATCTCGGATGTAATATTTTACAACATTCTGGCTTGTCGGTCCACACGTCTCGATCTGGACATTATATACGTCTATAACGATATATATCCAAACTTAAGGGAAACTAACATCTCGGATGTAATATTTTATAACATTCCTGGCGCTTCGGCTCCTACTTTTCGGTGGGAACATTATATACGTCTATAACGTTGTATATCCTAACCTAACGCAACCTAACATCTGGGATGTAATATTTTACAACATTCCTGGCATGTCGGCCCCTATTTCTCGGTGGGAATATTATATACGTCTATAACGTAATATATCCTAGCCTAAGGCAACCTAACATCTCGAGTTTAATATTTTACAACATTCCTGACGCGTCGGCCCCTATTTCTCGGTGGGAACATTATATACGTCTATAACGTTATATATCATAACCTAAGGCAACCTAAAATCTCTACCGTAACAGTTTACAATATTCCTGGCGTGTCGGCTCGTACTTCTCGGTGCGAACATTATATACGTCCATAACGTTATATATCCTAACGTAAGGCAACATAACATCTCGGATGTAATATTTTACAACATTCCTGGCGTGTCGTCGCCTGCTTCTCGATGGGGACATTATATACGTCTATAGCGTTGTATATCCTAACCTAACGCAACCTAACATCTCGGATGTAATATTTTACAACATTCCTGGCATGTCGTCGCCTGCTTCTCGATGGGGACATTACATAAATCTATATCGTTGTATATCCTAACCTAACGCAACCTAACATCTGGGATGTAATATTTTACAACATTCCTGGCATGTCGGTCCCTACGTCTCGGTGGTAACATTACATACGTCTATAACGTTATATATCCTAGCCTAAGGCGGCCTAACATGTCGAATATAATATTTTACATCATTCCTGGCGTGTCGGCCCGTAGTTCTCGGTGGTAACAATATATTCGTCTATAACGTTATGTATCCTAGTCTAAGGCAACCTAACGTGCCGAATGTAATATTTTACAACATTCCTGGCGTGTCGTCGCCTACTTCTCGATGGGGACATTATATACATCTATAACCTTGTATATCCTAACCTAAGGCAACCTAACATCTCGGATGTAATATTTTACAACATTCTGGCGTGTCGTCGCCTGCTTCTCGATGGGGACATTATATGCGTCTATAACGTTGTATATCCTAACCTAACGCAACCTAACATTTGGGATGCAATATTTTACAACATTCCTGGCATGTCGGTGCCTACGTCTCGGTGGGAACATTATATACGTCTATAACGATATATGTCCCAACCTAAGGCAACCTAACACCTCGGATGTAATAGTTGACAACATTCCTGGCGTGTCGTCGCCTGCTTCTCGATGGAGACATTATATACGTCTATAACGTTGTGTATCCTAACCTAACGCAATCTAACATCTGGGATGTAATATTCCTGGCGTGTCGTCGCCTACTTCTGGATGGGGAGATTATATACGTCTATAACGTTATATATCCTAACCTAAGGCAACCTAACATCTCGGATGTAATGGTTGACAACATTCCTGGCGTGTCCGCCCGTACTTCTCGGTGGGAACATTATATACGTCTATAACGTTATATATCCTAGCCTAAGGCCACATAACATGTCGAATGTAATATTTTACAACACTCCTGTCGTGTAGTCGCCTACTTCTGGATGGGGACATTATATACATCTATAACTTTGTATATCCTAACCTAAGGCAGCCTAACATCTCGGATGTAATATTTTACAACATTCCTGGCATGTCGGTCCCTACATCTCGGTGGGAACATACTATACGTCTATAACGTTGTATATCCTAACCTAAGGGAACCTAACATCTCGGGTGTAATATTTTACAACATTCCTGACGCGTCGGCCCCTATTTCTCGGTGGGAACATTACATACGTCTATAACGTTATATATCTTAGCCTAAGGCAACCTAACATGTCGAATGTAATATTTTACAACATTCCAGGCGTGTCGTCCCCTGCTTCTCGATGGGGACATTATATACGTCTATAACGTTGTATATCCTAACCTAACGCAACCTAACATTTCGGATGTAATATTTTACAACATTCCTGGCATGTCGGTCCCTACATCTCGGTGGGAACATACTATACGTCTATAACGTTGTATATCCTAACCTAAGGGAACCTAACATCTCGGGTGTAATATTTTACAACATTCCTGACGCGTCGGCCCCTATTTTTCAGTGGGAACATTATATACGTCTATAACGTTATATATCCTAGCCTAAGGCAACCTAAGATGTCGAATGTAATATTTTACAACATTCCTGGCGTGTCGTCGCCTACTTCACGATGGGGACATTATACACATCTATAACATTGTATATCCTAACCTAAGGCAACCTAACATCTCGGATGTAATATTTTACAACATTCTGGCGTGTCGTCGCCCGCTTCTCGATGGGGAGATTATATACGTCTATAACGTTGTATATCCTAACCTAACGCAACCTAACATTTGGGATGCAATATTTTACAACATTCCTGGCATGTCGGTGCCTACGTCTCGGTGGGAACACTATATACGTCTATAACGATATATGTCCCAACCTAAGGCAACCTAACACCTCGGATGTAATAGTTGAAAACATTCCTGGCGTCTAGGCCCGTACTTCTCGGTGGGAACATTGTATACGTCTATAACGTTATACATCCTAGCCTAAGGCGACCTAACATGTCGAATGTTATATTTTACATCATTCCTGGCGTGTCGTCGCCTGCTTCTCGATGGGAACATTATATACGTCTATAACGTTGTGTATCCTAACCTAACGCAACCTAACATCTGGGATGTAATATTCCTGGCGTGTCGTCGCCTACTTCTGGATGGGGAGATTATATGCGTCTATAACGTTATATATCCTAACCTAAGGCAACCTAACATCTCGGATGTAATAGTTGACAACATTTCTGGCGTGTACGCCCGTACTTCTCGGTGGGAACCTTATATACGTCTATAACGTTATATATCCTAGCCTAAGGCCACATAACATGTCGAATGTAATATTTTACAACATTCCTGGCGTGTCGTCGCCTGCATCTCGATGGGGACATTATATACGTCTATAACGTTGTATATCCTAACCTAAAGCAACCTAACATCTGGGATGTAATATTTTACAAGATTCCTGGCATGTCGGTCCCCAAGTCTCGGTAGGAACATTATATACGTCTATAACGATATATACCCAAACCGAAGGGAACCTAACATCTCGGATGTAATATTTTACAACATTCCTGGCGTGTCGTCGCCTGCTTCTCGATGGGGACATTATATACGTCTATAACGTTGTATATCCTAACCTAACGCAACCTAACATCTCGGACGTAATATTTTACAACATTCCTGGCATGTCGGTCCCTACAGCTCGGTGGGAACATACTATACGTCTATAAAGTTGTATATCCTAACCTAAGGGAACCTAACATCTCGGGTGTAATATTTTACAACATTCCTGACTCGTCGGCCCCCATTTTTAGGTGGGAACATTATATACGTCTATAACGCTATATATCCTAGCCTAAGGCAACCTAAGATGTCGAATGTAATATTTTACAACATTCTGGCGTGTCGTCGCCTGCTTCTCGATGGGAACATTATATACGTCTATAACGTTGTGTATCCTAACCTAACGCAACCTAACATCTGGGATGTAATATTCCTGGCGTGTCGTCGCCTACTTCTGGATGGGGAGATTATATACGTCTATAACGTTATATATCCTAACCTAAGGCAACCTAACATCTCGGATGTAGTAGTTGACAACATTCCTGGCGTGTCCGCACGTACTTCTCGGTGGGAACATTATATACGTCTATAACGTTATATATCCTAGCCTAAGGCCACATAACATGTCGAATGTAATATTATACAACATTCCTGGCGTGTCGTCGCCTGCTTCTCGATGGGGACATTATATACGTCTTTAACGTTGTATATCCTAACCTAAAGCAACCTAACATCTGGGATGTAATATTTTACAAGATTCCTGGCATGTCGGTCCCCAAGTCTCGGTAGGAACATTATATACGTCTATAACGATATATATCCAAACCGAAGGGAACCTAACATCTCGGATGTAATATTTTACAACATTCCTGGCGTGTCGTCGCCTGCTTCTCGATGGGGACATTATACACATCTATAACATTGTATATCCTAACCTAAGGCAACCTAACATCTCGGATGTAATATTTTACAACATTCTGGCGTGTCGTCGCCTGCTTCTCGATGGGGAGATTATATACGTCTATAACGTTGTATATCCTAACCTAACGCAACCTAACATTTGGGATGCAATATTTTACAACATTCCTGGCATGTCGGTGCCTACGTCTCGGTGGGAACACTATATACGTCTATAACGATATATGTCCCAACCTAAGGCAACCTAACACCTCGGATGTAATAGTTGACAACATTCCTGGCGTCTAGGCCCGTACTTCTCGGTGGGAACATTGTATACGTCTATAACGTTATACATCCTAGCCTAAGGCGACCTAACATGTCGAATGTTATATTTTACATCATTCCTGGCGTGTCGTCGCCTGCTTCTCGATGGGAACATTATATACGTCTATAACGTTGTGTATCCTAACCTAACGCAACCTAACATCTGGGATGTAATATCCCTGGCGTGTCGTCGCCTACTTCTGGATGGGGAGATTATATGCGTCTATAACGTTATATATCCTAACCTAAGGCAACCTAACATCTCGGATGTAATAGTTGACAACATTTCTGGCGTGTACGCCCGTACTTCTCGGTGGGAACCTTATATACGTCTATAACGTTATATATCCTAGCCTAAGGCCACATAACATGTCGAATGTAATATTTTACAACATTCCTGGCGTGTCGTCGCCTGCATCTCGATGGGGACATTATATACGTCTATAACGTTGTATATCCTAACCTAAAGCAACCTAACATCTGGGATGTAATATTTTACAAGATTCCTGGCATGTCGGTCCCCAAGTCTCGGTAGGAACATTATATACGTCTATAACGATATATACCCAAACCGAAGGGAACCTAACATCTCGGATGTAATATTTTACAACATTCCTGGCGTGTCGTCGCCTGCTTCTCGATGGGGACATTATATACGTCTATAACGTTGTATATCCTAACCTAACGCAACCTAACATCTCGGACGTAATATTTTACAACATTCCTGGCATGTCGGTCCCTACAGCTCGGTGGGAACATACTATACGTCTATAAAGTTGTATATCCTAACCTAAGGGAACCTAACATCTCGGGTGTAATATTTTACAACATTCCTGACTCGTCGGCCCCCATTTTTAGGTGGGAACATTATATACGTCTATAACGCTATATATCCTAGCCTAAGGCAACCTAAGATGTCGAATGTAATATTTTACAACATTCTGGCGTGTCGTCGCCTGCTTCTCGATGGGAACATTATATACGTCTATAACGTTGTGTATCCTAACCTAACGCAACCTAACATCTGGGATGTAATATTCCTGGCGTGTCGTCGCCTACTTCTGGATGGGGAGATTATATACGTCTATAACGTTATATATCCTAAACTAAGGCAACCTAACATCTCGGATGTAATAGTTGACAATATTCCTGGCGTGTCCGCCCGTACTTCTCGGTGGGAACATTATATACGTCTATAACGTTATATATCCTAGCCTAAGGCCACATAACATGTCGAATGTAATATTATACAACATTCCTGGCGTGTCGTCGCCTGCTTCTCGATGGGGACATTATATACGTCTTTAACGTTGTATATCCTAACCTAAAGCAACCTAACATCTGGGATGTAATATTTTACAAGATTCCTGGCATGTCGGTCCCCAAGTCTCGGTAGGAACATTATATACGTCTATAACGATATATATCCAAACCGAAGGGAACCTAACATCTCGGATGTAATATTTTACAACATTCCTGGCGTGTCGTCGCCTGCTTCTCGATGGGGACATTATACACATCTATAACATTGTATATCCTAACCTAAGGCAACCTAACATCTCGGATGTAATATTTTACAACATTCTGGCGTGTCGTCGCCTGCTTCTCGATGGGGAGATTATATACGTCTATAACGTTGTATATCCTAACCTAACGCAACCTAACATTTGGGATGCAATATTTTACAACATTCCTGGCATGTCGGTGCCTACGTCTCGGTGGGAACACTATATACGTCTATAACGATATATGTCCCAACCTAAGGCAACCTAACACCTCGGATGTAATAGTTGACAACAATCCTGGCGTCTAGGCCCGTACTTCTCGGTGGGAACATTGTATACGTCTATAACGTTATACATCCTAGCCTAAGGCGACCTAACATGTCGAATGTAATATTTTACATCATTCCTGGCGTGTCGTCGCCTGCTTCTCGATGGGAACATTATATACGTCTATAACGTTGTGTATCCTAACCTAACGCAACCTAACATCTGGGATGTAATATCCCTGGCGTGTCGTCGCCTACTTCTGGATGGGGAGATTATATGCGTCTATAACGTTATATATCCTAACCTAAGGCAACCTAACATCTCGGATGTAATAGTTGACAACATTTCTGGCGTGTACGCCCGTACTTCTCGGTGGGAACCTTATATACGTCTATAACGTTATATATCCTAGCCTAAGGCCACATAACATGTCGAATGTAATATTTTACAACATTCCTGGCGTGTCGTCGCCTGCATCTCGATGGGGACATTATATACGTCTATAACGTTGTATATCCTAACCTAAAGCAACCTAACATCTGGGATGTAATATTTTACAAGATTCCTGGCATGTCGGTCCCCAAGTCTCGGTAGGAACATTATATACGTCTATAACGATATATACCCAAACCGAAGGGAACCTAACATCTCGGATGTAATATTTTACAACATTCCTGGCGTGTCGTCGCCTGCTTCTCGATGGGGACATTATATACGTCTATAACGTTGTATATCCTAACCTAACGCAACCTAACATCTCGGACGTAATATTTTACAACATTCCTGGCATGTCGGTCCCTACAGCTCGGTGGGAACATACTATACGTCTATAAAGTTGTATATCCTAACCTAAGGGAACCTAACATCTCGGGTGTAATATTTTACAACATTCCTGACTCGTCGGCCCCCATTTTTAGGTGGGAACATTATATACGTCTATAACGCTATATATCCTAGCCTAAGGCAACCTAAGATGTCGAATGTAATATTTTACAACATTCTGGCGTGTCGTCGCCTGCTTCTCGATGGGAACATTATATACGTCTATAACGTTGTGTATCCTAACCTAACGCAACCTAACATCTGGGATGTAATATTCCTGGCGTGTCGTCGCCTACTTCTGGATGGGGAGATTATATACGTCTATAACGTTATATATCCTAACCTAAGGCAACCTAACATCTCGGATGTAATAGTTGACAATATTCCTGGCGTGTCCGCCCGTACTTCTCGGTGGGAACATTATATACGTCTATAACGTTATATATCCTAGCCTAAGGCCACATAACATGTCGAATGTAATATTATACAACATTCCTGGCGTGTCGTCGCCTGCTTCTCGATGGGGACATTATATACGTCTTTAACGTTGTATATCCTAACCTAAAGCAACCTAACATCTGGGATGTAATATTTTACAAGATTCCTGGCATGTCGGTCCCCAAGTCTCGGTAGGAACATTATATACGTCTATAACGATATATATCCAAACCGAAGGGAACCTAACATCTCGGATGTAATATTTTACAACATTCCTGGCGTGTCGTCGCCTGCTTCTCGATGGGGACATTATATACGTCTATAACGTTGTATATCCTAACCTAACGCAACCTAACATCTGGGATGTAATATCTTACAACATTCTGGCTTGTCTGTCCCCACGTCTCGATCTGGACATTATATACATTTATAACGCTATATATCCAAACTTAAGGGAAACTAACATCTCGGATGTAATATTTTACAACATTCCTGGCGCTTCGGCTCCTACTTTTCGGTGGGAACATTATATACGTCTATAACGTTACACATCCTAACGTAAGGCAACATAACGTCTCGGATGTTATATTTTACAACATTCCTGGCGTGTCGTCGCCTGCTTCTCGATGGGGACATTATATGCGTCTATAACTTTGTATATCCTAGCCTAAGCAATCTAACATCTCGGATGTAATATTTTACAACATTCCTGGCATGTCGGTCCCTACGTCTCGGTGGGAACATTATATACGTCTATAACGACATATATCCAAACTTAAGGGAAACTAACATCTCGGATGTAATATTTTACAATATTCCTGGCTCTTCGGCTCCTACTTTTCGGTGGGAACATTATATACGTCTATAACGTTACATATCCTAACGTAAGGCAACATAACATCTCGGATGTTATATTTTACAACATTCCTGGCGTGTCGTCGCCTGCTCCTCGATGGGGTCATTATATACGTCTATAACGTTGTATATCCTAACCTAACGCAACCTGACATCTCGGATGTAATATTTTACAACATTCTGGCTTGTCGGTCCACACGTCTCGATCTGGACATTATATACGTCTATAACGATATATATCCAAACTTAAGGGAAACTAACATCTCGGATGTAATATTTTATAACATTCCTGGCGCTTCGGCTCCTACTTTTCGGTGGGAACATTATATACGTCTATAACGTTGTATATCCTAACCTAACGCAACCTAACATCTGGGATGTAATATTTTACAACATTCCTGGCATGTCGGCCCCTATTTCTCGGTGGGAATATTATATACGTCTATAACGTTATATATCCTAGCCTAAGGCAACCTAACATCTCGAGTTTAATATTTTACAACATTCCTGACGCGTCGGCCCCTATTTCTCGGTGGGAACATTATATACGTCCATAACGTTATATATCATAACCTAAGGCAACCTAAAATCTCTACCGTAACAGTTTACAACATTCCTGGCGTGTCGGCTCGTACTTCTCGGTGCGAACATTATATACGTCTATAACGATATATATCCAAACTTAAGTGAAACTAACATCTCGGATGTAATATTTTATAACATTCCTGGCGCTTCGGCTCCTACTTTTCGGTGGGAACATTATATACGTCTATAACGTTACATATCCCAACGTAAGGCAACATAACATCTCGGATGTTATATTTTACAACATTCCTGGCGCTTCGGCTCCTACTTTTCGGTGGGAACATTATATACGTCTATAACGTTACATATCCTAACGTAAGGCAACATAACATCTCGGATGTAATATTTTACAACATTCCTGGCGTGTCGTCGCCTGCATCTCGATGGGGACATTTTATACGTCTATAACGTTGTGTATCCTAACCTAACGCAACCTAACATCTGGGATGTAATATTTTACAAGATTCCTGGCATGTCGGTCCCCAAGTCTCGGTAGGAACATTATATACGTCTATAACGATATATATCCAAACCGAAGGGAACCTAACATCTCGGATGTAATATTTTACAACATTCCTGGCGTGTCGTCGCCTGCTTCTCGATGGAGACATTATATACGTCTATAACGTTGTATATCCTAACCTAACGCAACCTAACATCTCGGATGTACTATTTTACAAAATTCCTGGCATGTCGGTCCCTACATCTCGGTGGGAACTTACTATACGTCTATAAAGTTGTATATCCTAACCTAAGGGAACCTAACATCTCGGGTGTAATATTTTACAGCATTCCTGACTCGTCGGCCCCTATTTTTAGGTGGGAACATTATATACGTCTATAACGCTATATATCCTAGCCTAAGGCAACCTAAGATGTCGAATATAATATTTTACAACATTCTGGCGTGTCGTCGCCTGCTTCTCGATGGGGACATTATATACGTCTATAACTTTGTATATCCTAACCTAACGCAACCTGACATGTCGAATGTAATATTTTACAACACTCCTGTCGTGTAGTCGCCTACTTCTGGATGGGGACATTATATACATCTATAACTTTGTATATCCTAACCTAAGGCAGCCTAACATCTCGGATGTAATATTTTACAACATTCCTGGCATGTCGGTCCCTACATCTCGATGGGAACATACTATACGTCTATAACGTTGTATATCCTAACCTAAGGGAACCTAACATCTCGGGTGTAATATTTTACAACATTCCTGACGCGTCGGCCCCTATTTCTCGGTGGGAACATTATATACGTCTATAACGTTATATATCCTAGCCTAAGGCGACCTAACATGTCGGATGTAATAGTTGATAACATTCCTGGCGTGTCGGCCCGTACTTCTCGGTGGTAACATTACATACGTCTATAACGTTATATATCTTAGCCTAAGGCAACCTAACATGTCGAATGTAATATTTTACAACATTCCAGGCGTGTCGTCCCCTGCTTCTCGATGGGGACATTATATACGTCTATAACGTTGTATATCCTAACCTAACGCAACCTAACATTTCGGATGTAATATTTTACAACATTCCTGGCATGTCGGTCCCTACATCTCGGTGGGAACATATGATACGTCTATAACGTTGTATATCCTAACCTAAGGGAACCTAACATCTCGGGTGTAATATTTTACAACATTCCTGACGCGTCGGCCCCTATTTTTCAGTGGGAACATTATATACGTCTATAACGTTATATATCCTAGCCTAAGGCAACCTAAGATGTCGAATGTAATATTTTACAACATTCCTGGCGTGTCGTCGCCTGCATCTCGATGGGGACATTATATACGTCTATAACGTTGTATATCCTAACCTAAAGCAACCTAACATCTGGGAGGTAATATTTTACAAGATTCCTGGCATGTCGGTCCCCAAGTCTCGGTAGGAACATTATATACGTCTATAACGATATATACCCAAACCGAAGGGAACCTAACATCTCGGATGTAATATTTTACAACATTCCTGGCGTGTCGTCGCCTGCTTCTCGATGGGGACATTATATACGTCTATAACGTTGTATATCCTAACCTAACGCAACCTAACATCTCGGACGTAATATTTTACAACATTCCTGGCATGTCTGTCCCTACAGCTCGGTGGGAACATACTATACGTCTATAAAGTTGTATATCCTAACCTAAGGGAACCTAACATCTCGGGTGTAATATTTTACAACATTCCTGACTCGTCGGCCCCCATTTTTAGGTGGGAACATTATATACGTCTATAACGCTATATATCCTAGCCTAAGGCAACCTAAGATGTCGAATGTAATATTTTACAACATTCTGGCGTGTCGTCGCCTGCTTCTCGATGGGAACATTATATACGTCTATAACGTTGTGTATCCTAACCTAACGCAACCTAACATCTGGGATGTAATATTCCTGGCGTGTCGTCGCCTACTTCTGGATGGGGAGATTATATACGTCTATAACGTTATATATCCTAACCTAAGGCAACCTAACATCTCGGATGTAATAGTTGACAATATTCCTGGCGTGTCCGCCCGTACTTCTCGGTGGGAACATTATATACGTCTATAACGTTATATATCCTAGCCTAAGGCCACATAACATGTCGAATGTAATATTATACAACATTCCTGGCGTGTCGTCGCCTGCTTCTCGATGGGGACATTATATACGTCTTTAACGTTGTATATCCTAACCTAAAGCAACCTAACATCTGGGATGTAATATTTTACAAGATTCCTGGCATGTCGGTCCCCAAGTCTCGGTAGGAACATTATATACGTCTATAACGATATATATCCAAACCGAAGGGAACCTAACATCTCGGATGTAATATTTTACAACATTCCTGGCGTGTCGTCGCCTGCTTCTCGATGGGGACATTATATACGTCTATAACGTTGTATATCCTAACCTAACGCAACCTAACATCTGGGATGTAATATCTTACAACATTCTGGCTTGTCTGTCCCCACGTCTCGATCTGGACATTATATACATTTATAACGCTATATATCCAAACTTAAGGGAAACTAACATCTCGGATGTAATATTTTACAACATTCCTGGCGCTTCGGCTCCTACTTTTCGGTGGGAACATTATATACGTCTATAACGTTACACATCCTAACGTAAGGCAACATAACGTCTCGGATGTTATATTTTACAACATTCCTGGCGTGTCGTCGCCTGCTTCTCGATGGGGACATTATATACGTCTATAACTTTGTATATCCTAGCCTAAGCAATCTAACATCTCGGATGTAATATTTTACAACATTCCTGGCATGTCGGTCCCTACGTCTCGGTGGGAACATTATATACGTCTATAACGACATATATCCAAACTTAAGGGAAACTAACATCTCGGATGTAATATTTTACAATATTCCTGGCTCTTCGGCTCCTACTTTTCGGTGGGAACATTATATACGTCTATAACGTTACATATCCTAACGTAAGGCAACATAACATCTCGGATGTTATATTTTACAACATTCCTGGCGTGTCGTCGCCTGCTCCTCGATGGGGTCATTATATACGTCTATAACGTTGTATATCCTAACCTAACGCAACCTGACATCTCGGATGTAATATTTTACAACATTCTGGCTTGTCGGTCCACACGTCTCGATCTGGACATTATATACGTCTATAACGATATATATCCAAACTTAAGGGAAACTAACATCTCGGATGTAATATTTTATAACATTCCTGGCGCTTCGGCTCCTACTTTTCGGTGGGAACATTATATACGTCTATAACGTTGTATATCCTAACCTAACGCAACCTAACATCTGGGATGTAATATTTTACAACATTCCTGGCATGTCGGCCCCTATTTCTCGGTGGGAATATTATATACGTCTATAACGTTATATATCCTAGCCTAAGGCAACCTAACATCTCGAGTTTAATATTTTACAACATTCCTGACGCGTCGGCCCCTATTTCTCGGTGGGAACATTATATACGTCCATAACGTTATATATCATAACCTAAGGCAACCTAAAATCTCTACCGTAACAGTTTACAACATTCCTGGCGTGTCGGCTCGTACTTCTCGGTGCGAACATTATATACGTCTATAACGATATATATCCAAACTTAAGGGAAACTAACATCTCGGATGTAATATTTTATAACATTCCTGGCGCTTCGGCTCCTACTTTTCGGTGGGAACATTATATATATCTATAACGTTACATATCCCAACGTAAGGCAACATAACATCTCGGATGTAATATTTTACAACATTCCTGGCGTGTCCTCGCCTGCTTCTCCATGGGGACATTATATACGTCTATAAAGTTGTATATCCTAACCTAACGCAACCTAACATCTGGGATGTAATATCTTACAACATTCCTGGCATGTCGGTCCCTACGTCTCGATGGGAACGTTATATACGTCTATAACGATATATATCCAAACTTAAGGGAAACTAACACCTCGGATGTAATATTTTACAACATTCCTGGCGCTTCGGCTCCTACTTTTCGGTGGGAACATTATATACGTCTATAACGTTACATATCCTAACGTAAGGCAACATAACATCTCGGATGTTATATTTTACAACATTCCTGGCGCGTCGTCGCCTGCTTCTCGATGGGGACATTATATACGTCTATAACGTTGTATATCCTAACCTAAGCAAACTAACATCTGGGATGTAATATTTTACAACATTCCTGGCATGTCGGTCCCTACGTCTCGCTGGGAACGTTATATACGTCTATAACGACATATATCCAAACTTAAGGGAAACTAACATCTGGGATGTAATATTTTACAACATTCCTGGCGCTTCGGCTCCTACTTTTCGGTGGGAAAATTATATACGTCTATAACGTTACATATCCTAACGTAAGGCAACATAACATCTCGGATGTTATATTTTACAACATTCCTGGCGTGTCGTCGCCTGCTTCTCGATGGGGACATTATATACGTCTATAACGTTGTATATCCTAGCCTAAGCAATCTAACATCTCGGATGTAATATTTTACAACATTCCTGGCGTGTCGTCGCCTGCTTCTCGATGGGGACATTATATACGTCTATAACGTTGTATATCCTAACCTAACGCAACCTAACATCTGGGATGTAATATTCTACAACATTCCTGGCATGTCGGCCCCTATTTCTCGGTGGGAATATTATATACGTCTATAACGTTATATATCCTAGCCTAAGGCAACCTAACATCTCGGGTTTAATATTTTACAACATTCCTGACGCGTCGGCCCCTATTTCTCGGTGGGAACATTATATACTTCTTTAACGTTATATATCATAACCTAAGGCAACCTAAAATCTCAACCGTAATAGTTTACAACATTCCTGGCGCTTCGGCTCCTACTTTTCGGTGGGAACATTATATACGTCTATAACGTTACATATCCTAACGTAAGGCAACATAACATCTCGGATGTAATATTTTACAACATTCCTGGCGTGTCGCCGCCTGCTTCTCGATGGAGAAATTATATACGTCTATAACGTTGTATATCCTAACCTAACGCAACCTAACATCTGGGATGTAATATTTTACAACATTCCTGGCATGTCGGCCCCTATTTCTCGGTGGGAATATTATATACGTCTATAACGTTATATATCCTAGCCTAAGGCAACCTAACATCTCGGGTTTAATATTTTACAACATTCCTGACGCGTCGGCCCCTATTTCTCGGTGGGAACATTATATACTTCTATAACGTTATATATCATAACCTAAGGCAACCTAAATTCTCTACCGTAATAGTTTACAACATTCCTGGCGCTTCGGCTCCTACTTTTCGCTGGGAACGTTATATACGTCTATAACGTTACATATCCTAACGTAAGGCAACATAACATCTCGGATGTAATATTTTACAACATTCCTGTCGTGTCGTCGCCTGCTTCTCGATGGGGACGTTATATACGTCTATAACGTTGTATATCCTAACCTAACGCAACCTAACATCTGGGATGTAATATTTTACAACATTCCTGGCATGTCGGCCCCTTTTTCTCGGTGGGAATATGATATACGTCTATAACGTTATATATCCTAGCCTAAGGCAACCTAACATCTCGGGTTTAATATTTTACAACATTCCTGACGCGTCGGCCCCTATCTCTCGGTGGGAACATTATATACGTCTATAACGTTATATATCATAGCCTAAGGCAACCTAAAATCTCTACCGTAATAGTTTACGACGTTCCTGGCGTGTCGGCTCGTACTTCTCGGTGCGAACATTATATACGTCTATAACGTTATATATCCTAACGTAAGGCAACATAACATCTCGGATGTAATATTTTACAACATTCCTGGCGTGTCGTCGCCAGCTTCTCGATGGGGACATTATATACGTCTATAACGTTGTATATCCTAACCTATCGCAACCTAACATCTGGGATGTAATATTTTACAACATTCCTGGCATGTCGGTCCCTACGTCTCGGTGGGAACGTTATATACGTCTATAACGACATATATCCAAACTTAAGGGAAACTAACATCTCGGATGTAATATTTTACAACATTCCTGGCGATTCGGCTACTACTTTTCGGTGGGAACATTATATACGTCTATAACGTTACATATCCTAACGTAAGGCAACATAACATCTCGGATGTAATATTTTACAACATTCCTGGCGTGTCGTCGCCTGCTTCTCGATGGGGACATTATATACGTCTATAGCGTTGTATATCCTAACCTAACGCAACCTAACATCTCGGATGTAATATTTTACAACATTCCTGGCATGTCGTCGCCTGCTTCTCGATGGGGACATTACATAAGTCTATATCGTTGTATATCCTAACCTAACGCAACCTAACATCTGGGATGTAATATTTTACAACATTCCTGGCATGTCGGTCCCTACGTCTCGGTGGTAACATTACATACGTCTATAACGTTATATATCCTAGCCTAAGGCGGCCTAACATGTCGAATGTAATATTTTACATCATTCCTGGCGTGTCGGCCCGTAGTTCTCGGTGGTAACAATATATTCGTCTATAACGTTATGTATCCTAGCCTAAGGCAACCTAACGTGCCAAATGTAATATTTTACAACATTCCTGGCGTGTCGTCGCCTACTTCTCGATGGGGACATTATATACGTCTATATCGTTGTATATCCTAACCTAACGCAACCTAACTTCTGGGATGTAATATTTTACAACATTCCTGGCATGTCGGTCCCTACGTATCGGTGGTGACATTACATACGTCTATAACGTTATATATCCTAGCCTAAGGCAGCCTAACATGTCGAATGTAATATTTTACATCATTCCTGGCGTGTCGGCCCGTAGTTCTCGGTGGTAACAATATATTCGTCTATAACGTTATGTATCCTAGCCTAAGGCAACCTAACATGCCGAATGTAATATTTTAAAACATTCCTGGCGTGCCGTCGCCTACTTCTCGATGGGGACATTATATACGTCTATAACGTTGTATATCCTAACCTAACGCAACCTAACATCTGGGATGTATTATTTTACAACATTCCTGACTCGTCTGTTCCTACTTTTCGGTGGGAACATTATATACGTCTATAACGTTGTATATCCTAGTCCAAGGCAACCTAACATGTCGAATGTAATATTTTACAACATTCCTGGCGTGTCGTCGCCTACTTCTCGATGGGGACATTATATACATCTATAACCTTGTATATCCTAACCTAAGGCAACCTAACATCTCGGATGTAATATTTTACAACATTCTGGCGTGTCGTCGCCTGCTTCTCGATGGGGACATTATATACGTCTATAACGTTGTATATCCTAACCTAACGCAACCTAACATTTGGGATGCAATATTTTACAACATTCCTGGCATGTCGGTGCCTACGTCTCGGTGGGAACATTATATACGTCTATAACGATATATGTCCCAACCTAAGGCAACCTAACACCTCGGATGTAATAGTTGACAACATTCCTGGCGTCTAGGCCCGTACTTCTCGGTGGGAACATTGTATACGTCTATAACGTTATATATCCTAGCCTAAGGCCACATAACATGTCGAATGTAATATTTTACAACATTCCTGGCGTGTCGTCGCCTGCATCTCGATGGGGACATTATATACGTCTATAACGTTGTGTATCCTAACCTAACGCAACCTAACATCTGGGATGTAATATTCCTGGCGTGTCGTCGCCTACTTCTGGATGGGGAGATTATATACGTCTATAACGTTATATATCCTAACCTAAGGCAACCTAACATCTCGGATGTAATAGTTGACAACATTCCTGGCGTGTCCGCCCGTACTTCTCGGTGGGAACATTATATACGTCTATAACGTTATATATCCTAGCCTAAGGCCACATAAAATGTCGAATGTAATATTTTACAACATTCCTGGCGTGTCGTCGCCTGCTTCTCGATGGGGACATTATATACGTCTTTAACGTTGTATATCCTAACCTAAAGCAACCTAACATCTGGGATGTAATATTTTACAAGATTCCTGGCATGTCGGTCCCCAAGTCTCGGTAGGAACATTATATACGTCTATAACGATATATATCCAAACCGAAGGGAACCTAACATCTCGGATGTACTATTTTACGAAATTCCTGGCATGTCGGTCCCTACATCTCGGTGGGAACTTACTATACGTCTATAAAGTTGTATATCCTAACCTAAGGGAACCTAACATCTCGGGTGTAATATTTTACAACATTCCTGACTCGTCGGCCCCTATTTTTAGGTGGGAACATTATATACGTCTATAACGCTATATATCCTAGCCTAAGGCAACCTAAGATGTCGAATATAATATTTTACAACATTCTGGCGTGTCGTCGCCTGCTTCTCGATGGGGAGATTATATACGTCTATAACTTTGTATATCCTAACCTAACGCAACCTGACATGTCGAATGTAATATTTTACAACACTCCTGTCGTGTAGTCGCCTACTTCTGGATGGGGACATTATATACATCTATAACTTTGTATATCCTAACCTAAGGCAGCCTAACATCTCGGATGTAATATTTTACAACATTCCTGGCATGTCGGTCCCTACATCTCGGTGGGAACATACTATACGTCTATAACGTTGTATATCCTAACCTAAGGGAACCTAACATCTCGGGTGTAATATTTTACAACATTCCTACGCGTCGGCCCCTATTTCTCGGTGGGAACATTATATACGTCTATAACGTTATATATCCTAGCCTAAGGCGACCTAACATGTCGGATGTAATAGTTGATAACATTCCTGGCGTGTCGGCCCGTACTTCTCGGTGGTAACATTACATACGTCTATAACGTTATATATCCTAGCCTAAGGCAACCTAACATGTCGAATGTAATATTTTACAACATTCCAGGCGTGTCGTCCCCTGCT
Source organism: Xylocopa violacea (assembly GCA_963969225.1). Classification (NCBI taxonomy): domain Eukaryota; kingdom Metazoa; phylum Arthropoda; class Insecta; order Hymenoptera; family Apidae; genus Xylocopa; species Xylocopa violacea. Next base: position 3,521,991 of record CAXAJV010000678.1, read on the forward strand.
TCTCGATGGGGACATTATATACGTCTATAACGTTGTATATCCTAACCTAACGCAACCTAACATTTCGGATGTAATATTTTACAACATTCCTGGCATGTCGGTCCCTACATCTCGGTGGGAACATACTATACGTCTATAACGTTGTATATCCTAACCTAAGGGAACCTAACATCTCGGGTGTAATATTTTACAACATTCCTGACGCGTCGGCCCCTATTTTTCGGTGGGAACATTATATACTGAAGGATAATAATCTTAGATATCCTTGTTTGTTAATCAATAATTTATATTAATCAATAATTTAAGAGTTTCAATTTTTATGTTATGGAATATTCTACAATGTGAGCGAGAGCGAATGTGCATGTGAATGAGTCTTTCAAGTGAATGTTTTCAAACAAATCGAGTCAGTTGTTCATCGTGCGTTATTGAGGAAACATATAGTTATAAAGACGTTCTTAATCTCCTTGTATCTAATTTTAAAATAATAAATATCCTACAATACGTCTATAACGTTATATAACCTAGCCTAAGGCAACCTAAGATGTCGAATGTAATATTTTACAACATTCCTGGCGTGTCGTCGCCTACTTCACGATGGGGACATTATACACATCTATAACATTGTATATCCTAACCTAAGGCAACCTAACATCTCGGATGTAATATTTTACAACATTCTGGCGTGTCGTCGCCTGCTTCTCGATGGGGAGATTATATACGTCTATAACGTTGTATATCCTAACCTAACGCAACCTAACATTTGGGATGCAATATTTTACAACATTCCTGGCATGTCGGCGCCTACGTCTCGGTGGGAACATTATATACGTCTATAACGATATATGTCCCAACCTAAGGCAACCTAACACCTCGGATGTAATAGTTGACAACATTCCTGGCGTCTAGGCCCGTACTTCTCGGTGGGAACATTGTATACGTCTATAACGTTATATATCCTAGCCTAAGGCGACCTAACATGTCGAATGTAATATTTTACATCATTCCTGGCGTGTCGTCGCCTGCTTCTCGATGGGAACATTATATACGTCTATAACGTTGTGTACCCTAACCTAACGCAACCTAACATCTGGGATGTAATATTCCTGGCGTGTCGTCGCCTACTTCTGGATGGGGAGATTATATACGTCTATAACGTTATATATCCTAAGCTAAGGCAACCTAACATCTCGGATGTAATAGTTGACAACATTCCTGGCGTGTCCGCCCGTACTTCTCGGTGGGAACATTATATACGTCTATAACGTTATATATCCTAGCCTAAGGCCACATAACATGTCGAATGTAATATTTTACATCATTCCTGGCGTGTCGGCCCGTAGTTCTCGGTGGTAACAATATATTCGTCTATAACGTTATGTATCCTAGCCTAAGGCAACCTAACATGCCGAATGTAATATTTTAAAACATTCCTGGCGTGCCGTCGCCTACTTCTCGATGGGGACATTATATACGTCTATAACGTTGTATATCCTAACCTAACGCAACCTAACATCTGGGATGTATTATTTTACAACATTCCTGACTCGTCTGTTCCTACTTTTCGGTGGGAACATTATATACGTCTATAACGTTGTATATCCTAGTCCAAGGCAACCTAACATGTCGAATGTAATATTTTACAACATTCCTGGCGTGTCGTCGCCTACTTCTCGACGGGGACATTATATACATCTATAACCTTGTATATCCTAACCTAAGGCAACCTAACATCTCGGATGTAATATTTTACAACATTCTGGCGTGTCGTCGCCTGCTTCTCGATGGGGACATTATATACGTCTATAACGTTGTATATCCTAACCTAACGCAACCTAACATTTGGGATGCAATATTTTACAACATTCCTGGCATGTCGGTGCCTACGTCTCGGTGGGAACATTATATACGTCTATAACGATATATGTCCCAACCTAAGGCAACCTAACACCTCGGATGTAATAGTTGACAACATTCCTGGCGTCTAGGCCCGTACTTCTCGGTGGGAACATTGTATACGTCTATAACGTTATATATCCTAGCCTAAGGCCACATAACATGTCGAATGTAATATTTTACAACATTCCTGGCGTGTCGTCGCCTGCATCTCGATGGGGACATTATATACGTCTATAACGTTGTGTATCCTAACCTAACGCAACCTAACATCTGGGATGTAATATTCCTGGCGTGTCGTCGCCTACTTCTGGATGGGGAGATTATATACGTCTATAACGTTATATATCCTAACCTAAGGCAACCTAACATCTCGGATGTAATAGTTGACAACATTCCTGGCGTGTCCGCCCGTACTTCTCGGTGGGAACATTATATACGTCTATAACGTTATATATCCTAGCCTAAGGCCACATAAAATGTCGAATGTAATATTTTACAACATTCCTGGCGTGTCGTCGCCTGCTTCTCGATGGGGACATTATATACGTCTTTAACGTTGTATATCCTAACCTAAAGCAACCTAACATCTGGGATGTAATATTTTACAAGATTCCTGGCATGTCGGTCCCCAAGTCTCGGTAGGAACATTATATACGTCTATAACGATATATATCCAAACCGAAGGGAACCTAACATCTCGGATGTACTATTTTACGAAATTCCTGGCATGTCGGTCCCTACATCTCGGTGGGAACTTACTATACGTCTATAAAGTTGTATATCCTAACCTAAGGGAACCTAACATCTCGGGTGTAATATTTTACAACATTCCTGACTCGTCGGCCCCTATTTTTAGGTGGGAACATTATATACGTCTATAACGCTATATATCCTAGCCTAAGGCAACCTAAGATGTCGAATATAATATTTTACAACATTCTGGCGTGTCGTCGCCTGCTTCTCGATGGGGAGATTATATACGTCTATAACTTTGTATATCCTAACCTAACGCAACCTGACATGTCGAATGTAATATTTTACAACACTCCTGTCGTGTAGTCGCCTACTTCTGGATGGGGACATTATATACATCTATAACTTTGTATATCCTAACCTAAGGCAGCCTAACATCTCGGATGTAATATTTTACAACATTCCTGGCATGTCGGTCCCTACATCTCGGTGGGAACATACTATACGTCTATAACGTTGTATATCCTAACCTAAGGGAACCTAACATCTCGGGTGTAATATTTTACAACATTCCTACGCGTCGGCCCCTATTTCTCGGTGGGAACATTATATACGTCTATAACGTTATATATCCTAGCCTAAGGCGACCTAACATGTCGGATGTAATAGTTGATAACATTCCTGGCGTGTCGGCCCGTACTTCTCGGTGGTAACATTACATACGTCTATAACGTTATATATCCTAGCCTAAGGCAACATGTCGAATGTAATATTTTACAACATTCCAGGCGTGTCGTCCCCTGCTTCTCGATGGGGACATTATATACGTCTATAACGTTGTATATCCTAACCTAACGCAACCTAACATTTCGGATGTAATATTTTACAACATTCCTGGCATGTCGGTCCCTACATCTCGGTGGGAACATACTATACGTCTATAACGTTGTATATCCTAACCTAAGGGAACCTAACATCTCGGGTGTAATATTTTACAACATTCCTGGCGTGTCGTCGCCTACTTCACGATGGGGACATTATACACATCTATAACATTGTATATCCTAACCTAAGGCAACCTAACATCTCGGATGTAATATTTTACAACATTCTGGCGTGTCGTCGCCTGCTTCTCGATGGGGAGATTATATACGTCTATAACGTTGTATATCCTAACCTAACGCAACCTAACATTTGGGATGCAATATTTTACAACATTCCTGGCATGTCGGCGCCTACGTCTCGGTGGGAACATTATATACGTCTATAACGATATATGTCCCAACCTAAGGCAACCTAACACCTCGGATGTAATAGTTGACAACATTCCTGGCGTCTAGGCCCGTACTTCTCGGTGGGAACATTGTATACGTCTATAACGTTATATATCCTAGCCTAAGGCGACCTAACATGTCGAATGTAATATTTTACATCATTCCTGGCGTGTCGTCGCCTGCTTCTCGATGGGAACATTATATACGTCTATAACGTTGTGTACCCTAACCTAACGCAACCTAACATCTGGGATGTAATATTCCTGGCGTGTCGTCGCCTACTTCTGGATGGGGAGATTATATACGTCTATAACGTTATATATCCTAAGCTAAGGCAACCTAACATCTCGGATGTAATAGTTGACAACATTCCTGGCGTGTCCGCCCGTACTTCTCGGTGGGAACATTATATACGTCTATAACGTTATATATCCTAGCCTAAGGCCACATAACATGTCGAATGTAATATTTTACAACATTCCTGGCGTGTCGTCGCCTGCTTCTCGATGGGGACATTATATACGTCTATAACGTTGTATATCCTAACGTAAAGCAACCTAACATCTGGGATGTAATATTTTACAAGATTCCTGGCATGTCGGTCCCCAAGTCTCGGTAGGAACATTATATACGTCTATAACGATATATATCCAAACCGAAGGGAACCTAACATCTCGGATGTAATATTTTACAACATTCCTGGCGTGTCGTCGCCTGCTTCTCGATGGGGACATTATATACGTCTATAACGTTGTATATCCTAACCTAACGCAACCTAACATCTCGGATGTAATATTTTACAACATTCCTGGCATGTCGGTCCCTACATCTCGGTGGGAACATACTAAACGTCTATAAAGTTGTATATCCTAACCTAAGGGAACCTAACATCTCGGGTGTAATATTTTACAACATTCCTGACGCGTCGGCCCCTATTCCTCGCTGAGAACATTATATATGTCTATAACGTTATATATCATAACCTAAGGCAACCTAACATCTCTACCGTAATATTTTACAACATTCCTGTCGTGACGGCCCCTACTTCCCGATGGGGATATTATATACGTCCATAACGTTGTATACTCTAACCTAAGGCTATCTAACATCTCGTATGTAATAGTTGATAACATTCCTGGCGTGTCGGCCCGAACTTCTCGGTGGGAACATTATATACGTCTATAACGATACATATCCTAACGTAAGGCAACATGACATCTTGGATGTAATATTTTACAACATTCCTGGCGTATCGTCGCCTGCTTCTCGATGGGGACAGTATATACGTCTATAACGATATATATCCTAACCTAAAGCAACCTAACATCTCGGGTGTAATATTTTACAACATTCCTGTCGCGTCGGCCCCTATTTCTCGGTGGGAACATAATACACGTCTATAACGTTATATATCCTAGCCTAAGGTAACCTAACATCTCGGATGTAATATTTTACAAAATTTCTGGCGTGTCGTCGCCTGCTTCTCGATGGGGACATTATATTCGTCTATATCGTTGTATATCCTAACCTAACGCAACCTAACGTCTGGGATGTAATATTTTACAACATTCCTGGCATGTCGGTCCCTACGTCTCGGTGGGAACATTATATACGTCTATAACGACATATGTCCTAACCTAAGGCAACCTAACATCTCGGAAGTAATAGTTGACAACTTTCCTGGCGTGTCCGCCCTTACTTCTCGGTGGGAACATTATGTACATCTATAACGTTATATATCCTAGCCGAAGGCGACCTAACATGTCGAATGTAATATTTTATAACATTCCTGGCGTGTCGGTCCCTACTTCTCGGTGGGAATATTATATACGTCTATAACGTTATATATCATAACCTAAGGCAACCTAACTTCTCGGATGTAATATTTTACAACATTTCTGGCATGTCGGTCCCTACTTCTCGGTGGGAATATTATATACGTCTATAACGTTGTGTATCCTAACCTAACGCAACCTAACATCTGGGATGTAATATTCCTGGCGTGTCGTCGCCTACTTCTGGATGGGGAGATTATATACGTCTATAACGTTATATATCCTAACCTAAGGCAGCCTAACATCTCGGATGTAATAGTTGACAACATTTCTGGCGTGTCCGCCCGTACTTCTCGGTGGGAACATTATATACGTCTATAACGTTATATATCCTAGCCTAAGGCCACATAACATGTCGAATGTAATATTTTACAACATTCCTGGCGTGTCGTCGCCTGCTTCTCGATGGGGACATTATATACGTCTATAACGTTGTATATCCTAACCTAAAGCAACCTAACATCTGGGATGTAATATTTTACAAGATTCCTGGCATGTCGGTCCCCAAGACTCGGTAGGAACATTATATACGTCTATAACGATATATGTCCCAACCTAAGGCAACCTAACACCTCGGATGTAATAGTTGACAACATTCCTGGCGTCTAGGCCCGTACTTCTCGGTGGGAACATTGTATACGTCTATAACGTTATATATCCTAGCCTAAGGCGACCTAACATGTCGAATGTAATATTTTACATCATTCCTGGCGTGTCGTCGCCTGCTTCTCGATGGGAACATTATATACGTCTATAACGTTGTGTATCCTAACCTAACGCAACCTAACATCTGGGATGTAATATTCCTGGCGTGTCGTCGCCTACTTCTGGATGGGGAGATTATATACGTCTATAACGTTATATATCCTAAGCTAAGGCAACCTAACATCTCGGATGTAATAGTTGACAACATTCCTGGCGTGTCCGCCCGTACTTCTCGGTGGGAACATTATATACGTCTATAACGTTATATATCCTAGCCTAAGGCCACATAACATGTCGAATGTAATATTTTACAACATTCCTGGCGTGTCGTCGCCTGCTTCTCGATGGGGACATTATATACGTCTATAACGTTGTATATCCTAACCTAAAGCAACCTAACATCTGGGATGTAATATTTTACAAGATTCCTGGCATGTCGGTCCCCAAGTCTCGGTAGGAACATTATATACGTCTATAAAGATATATATCCAAACCGAAGGGAACCTAACATCTCGGATGTAATATTTTACAACATTCCTGGCGTGTCGTCGCCTGCTTCTCGATGGGGACATTATATGCGTCTATAACGTTGTATATCCTAACCTAACGCAACCTAACATCTCGGATGTAATATTTTACAACATTCCTGGCATGTCGGTCCCTACATCTCGGTGGGAACATACTAAACGTCTATAAAGTTGTATATCCTAACCTAAGGGAACCTAACATCTCGGGTGTAATATTTTACAACATTCCTGACGCGTCGGCCCCTATTCCTCGCTGAGAACATTATATATGTCTATAACGTTATATATCATAACCTAAGGCAACCTAAAATCTCTACCGTAATATTTTACAACATTCCTGTCGTGACGGCCCCTACTTCCCGATGGGGATATTATATACGTCCATAACGTTGTATACTCTAACCTAAGGCTATCTAACATCTCGGATGTAATAGTTGATAACATTCCTGTCGTGTCGGCCCGAACTTCTCGGTGGGAACATTATATACGTCTATAACGATACATATCCTAACGTAAGGCAACATGACATCTTGGATGTAATATTTTACAACATTCCTGGCGTATCGTCGCCTGCTTCTCGATGGGGACAGTATATACGTCTATAACGATATATATCCTAACCTAAAGCAACCTAACATCTCGGGTGTAATATTTTACAACATTCCTGACGCGTCGGCCCCTATTTCTCGGTGGGAACATAATACACGTCTATAACGTTATATATCCTAGCGTAAGGTAACCTAACATCTCGGATGTAATATTTTACAAAATTTCTGGCGTGTCGTCGCCTGCTTCTCGATGGGGACATTATATTCGTCTATATCGTTGTATATCCTAACCTAACGCAACCTAACGTCTGGGATGTAATATTTTACAACATTCCTGGCATGTCGGTCCCTACGTCTCGGTGGGAACATTATATACGTCTATAACGACATATGTCCTAACCTAAGGCAACCTAACATCTCGGAAGTAATAGTTGACAACTTTCCTGGCGTGTCCGCCCTTACTTCTCGGTGGGAACATTATGTACATCTATAACGTTATATATCCTAGCCGAAGGCGACCTAACATGTCGAATGTAATATTTTATAACATTCCTGGCGTGTCGGTCCCTACTTCTCGGTGGGAATATTATATACGTCTATAACGTTATATATCATAACCTAAGGCAACCTAACTTCTCGGATGTAATATTTTACAACATTTCTGGCATGTCGGTCCCTACTTCTCGGTGGGAATATTATATACGTCTATAACGTTGTGTATCCTAACCTAACGCAACCTAACATCTGGGATCTAATATTCCTGGCGTGTCGTCGCCTACTTCTGGATGGGGAGATTATATACGTCTATAACGTTATATATCCTAACCTAAGGCAGCCTAACATCTCGGATGTAATAGTTGACAACATTTCTGGCGTGTCCGCCCGTACTTCTCGGTGGGAACATTATATACGTCTATAACGTTATATATCCTAGCCTAAGGCCACATAACATGTCGAATGTAATATTTTACAACATTCCTGGCGTGTCGTCGCCTGCTTCTCGATGGGGACATTATATACGTCTATAACGTTGTATATCCTAACCTAAAGCAACCTAACATCTGGGATGTAATATTTTACAAGATTCCTGGCATGTCGGTCCCCAAGACTCGGTAGGAACATTATATACGTCTATAACGATATATGTCCCAACCTAAGGCAACCTAACACCTCGGATGTAATAGTTGACAACATTCCTGGCGTCTAGGCCCGTACTTCTCGGTGGGAACATTGTATACGTCTATAACGTTATATATCCTAGCCTAAGGCGACCTAACATGTCGAATGTAATATTTTACATCATTCCTGGCGTGTCGTCGCCTGCTTCTCGATGGGAACATTATATACGTCTATAACGTTGTGTATCCTAACCTAACGCAACCTAACATCTGGGATGTAATATTCCTGGCGTGTCGTCGCCTACTTCTGGATGGGGAGATTATATACGTCTATAACGTTATATATCCTAAGCTAAGGCAACCTAACATCTCGGATGTAATAGTTGACAACATTCCTGGCGTGTCCGCCCGTACTTCTCGGTGGGAACATTATATACGTCTATAACGTTATATATCCTAGCCTAAGGCCACATAACATGTCGAATGTAATATTTTACAACATTCCTGGCGTGTCGTCGCCTGCTTCTCGATGGGGACATTATATACGTCTATAACGTTGTATATCCTAACCTAAAGCAACCTAACATCTGGGATGTAATATTTTGCAAGATTCCTGGCATGTCGGTCCCCAAGTCTCGGTAGGAACATTATATACGTCTATAAAGATATATATCCAAACCGAAGGGAACCTAACATCTCGGATGTAATATTTTACAACATTCCTGGCGTGTCGTCGCCTGCTTCTCGATGGGGACATTATATGCGTCTATAACGTTGTATATCCTAACCTAACGCAACCTAACATCTCGGATGTAATATTTTACAACATTCCTGGCATGTCGGTCCCTACATCTCGGTGGGAACATACTAAACGTCTATAAAGTTGTATATCCTAACCTAAGGGAACCTAACATCTCGGGTGTAATATTTTACAACATTCCTGACGCGTCGGCCCCTATTCCTCGCTGAGAACATTATATATGTCTATAACGTTATATATCATAACCTAAGGCAACCTAACATCTCTACCGTAATATTTTACAACATTCCTGTCGTGACGGCCCCTACTTCCCGATGGGGATATTATATACGTCCATAACGTTGTATACTCTAACCTAAGGCTATCTAACATCTCGGATGTAATAGTTGATAACATTCCTGGCGTGTCGGCCCGAACTTCTCGGTGGGAACATTATATACGTCTATAACGATACATATCCTAACGTAAGGCAACATGACATCTTGGATGTAATATTTTACAACATTCCTGGCGTATCGTCGCCTGCTTCTCGATGGGGACACTATATACGTCTATAACGATATATATCCTAACCTAAAGCAACCTAACATCTCGGGTGTAATATTTTACAACATTCCTGACTCGTCGGCCCCTATTTTTAGGTGGGAACATTATATACGTCTATAACGCTATATATCCTAGCCTAAGGCAACCTAAGATGTCGAATGTAATATTTTACAACATTCTGGCGTGTCGTCGCCTGCTTCTCGATGGGGAGATTATATACGTCTATACCGTTGTATATCCTAACCTAACGCAACCTAACATTTGGGATGTAATATTTTACAACATTCCTTGCATGTCGGTGCCTACGTCTCGGTGGGAACATTATATACGTCTATATCGTTATACATCCTAGCCTAAGGCGACCTAACATGTCGAATGTAATATTTTACATCATTACTGGCGTGTCGTCACCTGCTTCTCGATGGGAACATTATATACGGCTATAACGATATATATCCTAACGTAAGGCAGCCTAACATCTCGGATGTAATATTTTACAACATTCCTAGCATCTCGTCGCCTGCTTCTCGATGGGGACATTATATACGTCTATAACGTTATATATCCTAACCTAAGGCAACCTAACATCTCGGATGTAATATTTTACAACATTCTGGCGTGTCGTCGCCTGCTTCTCGATGGGGAGATTATATACGTCTATAACGTTGTATATCCTAACCTAACGCAACCTAACATTTGGGATGTAATATTTTACAACATTCGTTGCATGTCGGTGCCTACGTCTCGGTGGGAACATTATATACGTCTATAACGATATATATCCTAACCTAAGGCAACCTAACACCTCGGATGTAATAGTTGACAACATTCCTGGCGTGTAGGCCCGTACTTCTCGGTGGGAACATTGTATACGTCTATAACGTTATATATCCTAACCTAAGGCAACCTAACATCTCGGATGTAATAGTTGACAACATTCCTAGCGTGTCCGCCCGTACTTCTCGGTGGGAACCTTATATACGTCTATAACGTTATATATCCTAGCCTAAGGCCACCTAACATGTCGAATGTAATATTTTACATCATTCCTGGCGTGTCGTCGCCTGCTTCTCGATGGGAACATTATATACGTCTATAACGTTGTGTATCCTAACCTAACGCAACCTAACATCTGGGATGTAATATTCCTGGCGTGTCGTCGCCTACTTCTGGATGGGGACATTATATACGTCTATAACGTTATATATCCTAACCTAAGGCAACCTAACATCTCGGATGTAATAGTTGACAACATTCCAGGCGTGTCCGCCCGTACTTTTCGGTGGGAATATTATATACGTCTATAACGTTATATATCCTAGCCTAAGGCAACCTAACACCTCGGATGTAATAGTTGACAACATTCCTGGCGTGTAGGCCCGTACTTCTCGGTGGGAACGTTGTATACATCTATAACGTTATATATCCTAGCCTAAGGCGACCTAACATATCGAATGTAATATTTTACATCATTCCTGGCTTGTCGTCGCCTGCTTCTCGATGGGAACATTATATACGTCTATAACGTTGTGTATCCTAACCTAACGCAACCTAGCATCTGGGATGTAATATTCCTGGCGTGTCGTCGCCTACTTCTGGATGGGGACATTATATACGTCTATAACGTTATATATCCGAACCTAAGGCAACCTAACATCTCGGATGTAATAGTTGACAACATTCCTGGCGTGTGCGCCCGTACTTCTCGGTGGGAACCTTATAAACGTCTATAACGTTATATATCCTAGCCTAAGGCCACCTAACATGTCGAATGTAATATTTTACAGCATTCCTGACGCGTCGGCCCCTATTTTTCAGTGGGAACATTATATACGTCTATAACGTTATATATCCTAGTCTAAGGCAACCTAACATGTCGAATGTAATATTTTACAACATTCCTGGCGTGTTGTCGCCTATTTCTCGATGGGGACATTATATACATCTATAATCTTGTATATCCTAACCTAAGGCAGCCTAACATCTCGGATGTAACATTTTACAACATTCCTGGCGTGTCGTCTCCTACTTCTGGATGGGGGCATTATATACATCTATAACGTTGTTTATCCTAACCTAAGGGAACCTAACATCTCGGGTGTAATATTTTACAACATTCCTGACGCGACGGCCCCTATTTTTCGGTGGGAATATTATATACGTCTATAACGTTATATATCATATCCTAAGGCAACCTAACATCTCGGATGTAATATTTTACAACATTCCTGGCATATCGGTCCCTACTTCTCGGTGGAAACATTGTATACGTCTATAACGATATATATTCTAGCCTAAGGCAACCTAACATCTCGGATGTAATATTTTACAACATTCCTGGCGCGTCGGCTCCTATTTTTCGGTGGGAACATTATATACGTCTATAACGTTATATATCCTAACCTAAGGGACCCTAACATGTCGTATGTAATATTTTACAACATTCCTGGCGTGTCGTAGCCTGCTTCTCGATGGGGAGATTATATACGTCTATAACGTTGTATATCCTAACCTAACGCAACCTAACATTTGGGATGTAATATTTTACAACATTCCTTGCATGTCAGTGCCTACGTCTCGGTGGGAACATTATATACATCTATAACGATATATATCCTAACCTAAGGCAACCTAACACCTCGGGTGTAATAGTTGACAACATTCCTGGCGTGTAGGCCCGTACTTCTCGATGGGGACATTATATACGTCTATAACGATATACATCCAAACCTAAGGGAACCTAACATCTCGGATGTAATATTTTAAAACATTCCTGGCATGTCGGTCCCTACTTCTCGGTGGGAATATTATATACGTCTATAACGTTGTATATCCTAACGTAACGCAACCTAACATCTCGGATGTAATAGTTGACAACATTCCAGGCGTGTCCGCCCGTACTTCTCGGTGGGAACATTATATACGTCTATAACGTTATATATCCTAGCCTAAGGCGACATAATATGTCGAATGTGATATTTTACAACATTCCTGGCGTGTCGTCGCCTGCTTCTCGATGGGGACATTATATACGTCTATAACGTTGTATATCCTAACCTAACGCAACCTAACATCTGGGATGTAATATTCCTGGCGTGTCGTCGCCTACCCCTGGATGGGGACATTATATACGTCTATAACGTTATATATCCTAACCTAAGGCAACCTAACATCTCGGATGTAATAGTTGACAACATTCCTAGCGTGTCCGCCCGTACTTCTCGGTGGGAACCTTATATACGTCTATAACGTTATATATCCTAGCCTAAGGCCACCTAACATGTCGAATGTAATATTTTACATCATTCCTGGCGTGTCGTCGCCTGCTTCTCGATGGGTACATTATATACGTCTATAACGTTGTGTATCCTAACCTAACGCAACCTAACATCTGGGATGTAATATTCCTGGCGTGTCGTCGCCTACTTCTGGATGGGGACATTATATACGTCTATAACGTTATATATCCTAACCTAAGGCAACCTAACATCTCGGATGTAATAGTTGACAACATTCCTAGCGTGTCCGCCCGTACTTCTCGGTGGAAACCTTATATACGTCTATAACGTTATATATCCTAGCCTAAGGCCACCTAACATGTCGAATGTAATATTTTACATCATTCCTGGCGTGTCGTCGCCTGCTTCTCGATGGGAACATTATATACGTCTATAACGTTGTGTATCCTAACCTAACGCAACCTAACATCTGGGATGTAATATTCCTGGCGTGTCGTCGCCTACTTCTGGATGGGGACATTATATACGTCTATAACGTTATATATCCTAACCTAAGGCAACCTAACATCTCGGATGTAATATTTTACAACATTCTGGCTTGTCGTCGCCTGCTTCTCGATGGGGAGATTATATACGTCTATAACGTTGTATATCCTAGCCTAACGCAACCTAACATTTGGGATGTAATATTTTACATCATTCGTTGCATGTCGGTGCCTACGTCTCGGTGGGAACATTATATACGTCTATAACGATATATATCCTAACCTAAGGCAACCTAACACCTCGGATGTAATAGTTGACAACATTCCAGGCGTGTCCGCCCGTACTTTTCGGTGGGAACATTATATACGTCTATAACGTTATATATCCTAGTCTAAGGCCACCTAACATGTCGAATGTAATATTTTACGACATTCCTGACGCGTCGGCCTCTATTTTTCGGTGGGAACATTATATACGTCTATAACGTTATATATCCTAGTCTAAGGCAACCTAACATGTCGAATGTAATATTTTACAACATTCCTGGCGTGTTGTCGCCTACTTCTCGATGGGGACATTATATACATCTATAATCTTGTATATCCTAACCTAAGGCAGCCTAACATCTCGGATGTAGTATTTTACAACATTCCTGGCGTGTCGTCTCCTACTTCTGGATGGGGTCATTATATACATCCATAACGTTGTATATCCTAACCTAAGAGAACCTAACATCTCGGGTGTAATATTTTACAACATTCCTGACGCGTCGGTCCCTATTTTTCGGTGGGAATATTATATACGTCTATAACGATATATATCCTAACCTAAGGCAACCTAAACCTCGGATGTAATAGTTGACAACATTCCTGGCGTGTAGGCCCGTACTTCACGGTGGGAACATTGTATACGTCTATAGCGTTATATATCCTAGCCTAAGGCCACCTAACATATCGAATGTAATGTTTTACATCATTCGTGGCGTGTCGTCGCCTGCTTCTCGATGGGAACATTATATACGACTATAGCGTTGTGTAGCCTAACCTAACGCAACCTAACATCTGGGATGTAATATTCCTGGCTTGTCGTCGCCTACCTCTGGATGGGGACATTATATACGTCTATAACGTTATATATCCTAACCTAAGGCAACCTAACATCTCGGATGTAATAGTTGACAACATTCCTAGCGTGTCCGCCCGTACTTCTCGGTGGGAACCTTATAGACGTCTATAACGTTATATATCCTAGCCTAAGGCCACCTAACATGTCGAATGTAATATTTTACATCTTTCCTGGCGTGTCGTCGCCTGCTTCTCGATGGGAACATTATATACGTCTATAACGTTGTGTGTCCTAACCTAACGCAACCTAACATCTGGGATGTAATATTCCTGGCGTGTCGTCGCCTACTTCTGGATGGGGACATTATATACGTCTATAACGTTATATATCCTAACCTAAGGCAACCTAACATCTCGGGTGTAATATTTTACAACATTCTGGCGTTTCGTCGCCTGCTTCTCGATGGGGAGATTATATACGTCTATAACGTTGTATATCCTAACCTAACGCAACCTAACATTTGGGATGTAATATTTTACATCATTCGTTGCATGTCGGTGCCTACGTCTCGGTGGGAACATTATATACGTCTATAACGATATATATCCTAACCTAAGGCAACCTAACACCTCGGATGTAATAGTTGACAACATTCCAGGCGTGTCCGCCCGTACTTTTCGGTGGGAACATTATATACGTCTATAACGTTATATATCCTAGTCTAAGGCCACCTAACATGTCGAATGTAATATTTTACGACATTCCTGACGCGTCGGCCTCTATTTTTCGGTGGGAACATTATATACGTCTATAACGTTATATATCCTAGTCTAAGGCAACCTAACATGGCGAATGTAATATTTTACAACATTCCTGGCGTGTTGTCGCCTACTTCTCGATGGGGACATTATATACATCTATAATCTTGTATATCCTAACCTAAGGCAGCCTAACATCTCGGATGTAGTATTTTACAACATTCCTGGCGTGTCGTCTCCTACTTCTGGATGGGGTCATTATATACATCCATAACGTTGTATATCCTAACCTAAGAGAACCTAACATCTCGGGTGTAATATTTTACAACATTCCTGACGCGTCGGTCCCTATTTTTCGGTGGGAATATTATATACGTCTATAACGATATATATCCTAACCTAAGGCAACCTAAACCTCGGATGTAATAGTTGACAACATTCCTGGCGTGTCCGCCCGTACTTCTCGGTGGGAACATTGTATACGTCTATAACGTTATATATCCTAGCCTAAGGCGACCTAACATATCGAATGTAATATTTTACATCATTCCTGGCTTGTCGTCGCCTGCTTCTCGATGGGAACATTATATACGTCTATAACGTTTTGTATCCTAACCTAACGCAACCTAGCATCTGGGATGTAATATTCCTGGCGTGTCGTCGCCTACTTCTGGATGGGGACATTATATACGTCTATAACGTTATATATCCGAACCTAAGGCAACCTAACATCTCGGATGTAATAGTTGACAACATTCCTGGCGTGTGCGCCCGTACTTCTCGGTGGGAACCTTATATACGTCTATAACGTTATATATCCTAGCCTAAGGCCACCTAACATGTCGAATGTAATATTTTACAGCATTCCTGACGCGTCGGCTCTATTTTTCAGTGGGAACATTATATACGTCTATAACGTTATATATCCTAGTCTAAGGCAACCTAACATGTCGAATGTAATATTTTACAACATTCCTGGCGTGTCGTCTCCTACTTCTGGATGGGGGCATTATATACATCTATAACGTTGTATATCCTAACCTAAGGCAACCTAACATCTCCGGTGTAATATTTTACAACATTCCTGACGCGACGGCCCCTATTTTTCGGTGGGAGTATTATATACGTCTATAACGTTATATATCATAACCTAAGGCAACCTAACATCTCGGATGTAATATTTTACAACATTCCTGGCATATCGGTCCCTACTTCTCGGTGGAAACATTGTATACGTCTATAACGATATATATAATAGCCTAAGGCAACCTAACATCTCGGATGTAATATTTTACAACATTCCTGGCGTGTCGTCGCCTAGTTTGGATGGGGTCATTATATACATCTATAACGCTGTATATCCTAACCTAAGGCAACATAACATCTCGGATGTAATAGTTGGCAAAATTCCTGGCGTGTCCGCCCGTACTTCTAGGTGGGAACATTATATACGTCTATAACGTTGTATATCCTAGCCTAAGACCAGCTAACATGTCGAATGTAATATTTTACAACATTCCTGTCGCGTCGGCCCCTATTTTTCGGTGGGAACATTATATACGTCTATAACGTTATATATCCTAGTCTAAGGCAACCTAACATGTCGACTGTAATATTTTACAACATTCCTGGCGTGTCGTCGCCTGCTTCTCGATGGGGACATAATATACATCTATAACATTGTATATCCTAACCTAAGGCAACCTAACATCTCGGATGTAATATTTTACAACATTCTGGCGTGTCGTCGCCGGGTTCTCGATGGGGAGATTATATACGTCTATAACGTTGTATATCCTAACCTAACGCAACCTAACATTTGGGATGTAATATTTTACAACACTCCTTGCATGTCGGTGCCTACGTCTCGGTGGGAACATTATATACGTCTATAACGATATATATCCTAACCCAAGGCAACCTAACACCTCGGATGTAATAGGTGACCACATTCCTGGCATGTAGGCCCGTACTTCTCGGAGGGAACATTGTATACGCCTATAACGTTATATATCCTAGCCTAAGGCGACCTAACATGTCGAATGTAATATTTTACATCATTCCTGGCGTGTCGTCTCCTGCTTCTCGATGGGAACATTATATACGCCTATAACGTTATATATCATAACCTAAGGCAACCGAACATCTGGGATGTAATATTTTACAACATTCCTGGCATATCGGTCCCTACTTCTCGGTGGAAACATTGTATACGTCTATAACGATATATATCCTAGCCTAAGGCAACCTAACATCTCGCATGTAATATTTTACAACATTCCTGGCGTGTCGTCGCCTACTTCTCGATGGGGACATTATATACGTCGATAACGTTATATATCCTAGCCTAAGGCAACCTAACATGTCGAATGTAATATTTTACAACATTCCTGGCGTGTCGTCGCCTACTTCTCGATGGGGACATTATATACATCTATAACATTGTATATCCTAACCCAAGGCAACCTAACATCTCGGATGGAATATTTTACAACATTCCTGGCATATCGGTCCCTACTTCTCGGTGGACACATTGCATACGTCTATAACGTTATATATCCTAACCTAAGGCAACCTAACATCTCGGATGTAATATTTTACAACATTCTGGCGTGTCGTCGCCTGCTTCTCGATGGGAACATTATATACATCTATAACGTTGTATATCCTAACCTACCGCAACCAAACATCTCGGATGTAATATTTTACAACATTCCTGGCATGTCGGTCCCTACTTCTCGGTGGGAATATTATATACGTCTATAGTGTTATATATCATAACCTAAGGCAACCTAACATCTCGGATGTAATATTTTACAACATTCCTGGCATATCGGTCCCTACTTCTCGGTGGAAACATTGTATACGTCTATAACCATATATATCCTAGCCTAAGGCAACCTAACATCTCGGATGTAATATTTTACAACATTCCTGGCGCGTCGGCTCCTATTTTTCGGTGGGAACATTATATACGTCTATAACGTTATATATCCTAACCTAAGGGACCCTAACATGTCGTATGTAATATTTTACAACATTCCTGGCGTGTCGTAGCCTGCTTCTCGATGGGGACATTATATACGTCTATAACGTTGTATATCCTAACCTAAAGCAACCTAACATCTGGGATGTAATATTTTACAACATTCCTGGCGTGTCGTCGCCTAGTTTGGATGGGGTCATTATATACATCTATAACGCTGTATATCCTAACCTAAGGCAACCTAACATCTCGGATGTAATATTTTACAACATTCCTGGCATGTCGGTCCCTACATCTCGGTGGGAACATACTATACGTCTATAATGTTGTATATCCTAACCTAAGGGAACCTAACATCTCGAGTGTAAACCTTTACAACATTCCTGACGCGTCGGGCCCTATTTTTCGGTGGGAACATTATATACGGCTATAACGTTATATATCCTAGCCTAAGGCCACCTAACATATCGAATGTAATGTTTTACATCATTCGTGGCGTGTCGTCGCCTGCTTCTCGATGGGAACATTATATACGACTATAGCGTTGTGTAGCCTAACCTAACGCAACCTAACATCTGGGATGTAATATTCCTGGCTTGTCGTCGCCTACCTCTGGATGGGGACATTATATACGTCTATAACGTTATATATCCTAACCTAAGGCAACCTAACATCTCGGATGTAATAGTTGACAACATTCCTAGCGTGTCCGCCCGTACTTCTCGGTGGGAACCTTATAGACGTCTATAACGTTATATATCCTAGCCTAAGGCCACCTAACATGTCGAATGTAATATTTTACATCTTTCCTGGCGTGTCGTCGCCTGCTTCTCGATGGGAACATTATATACGTCTATAACGTTGTGTGTCCTAACCTAACGCAACCTAACATCTGGGATGTAATATTCCTGGCGTGTCGTCGCCTACTTCTGGATGGGGACATTATATACGTCTATAACGTTATATATCCTAACCTAAGGCAACCTAACATCTCGGGTGTAATATTTTACAACATTCTGGCGTTTCGTCGCCTGCTTCTCGATGGGGAGATTATATACGTCTATAACGTTGTATATCCTAACCTAACGCAACCTAACATTTGGGATGTAATATTTTACATCATTCGTTGCATGTCGGTGCCTACGTCTCGGTGGGAACATTATATACGTCTATAACGATATATATCCTAACCTAAGGCAACCTAACACCTCGGATGTAATAGTTGACAACATTCCAGGCGTGTCCGCCCGTACTTTTCGGTGGGAACATTATATACGTCTATAACGTTATATATCCTAGTCTAAGGCCACCTAACATGTCGAATGTAATATTTTACGACATTCCTGACGCGTCGGCCTCTAATTTTCGGTGGGAACATTATATACGTCTATAACGTTATATATCCTAGTCTAAGGCAACCTAACATGGCGAATGTAATATTTTACAACATTCCTGGCGTGTTGTCGCCTACTTCTCGATGGGGACATTATATACATCTATAATCTTGTATATCCTAACCTAAGGCAGCCTAACATCTCGGATGTAGTATTTTACAACATTCCTGGCGTGTCGTCTCCTACTTCTGGATGGGGTCATTATATACATCCATAACGTTGTATATCCTAACCTAAGAGAACCTAACATCTCGGGTGTAGTATTTTACAACATTCCTGACGCGTCGGTCCCTATTTTTCGGTGGGAATATTATATACGTCTATAACGATATATATCCTAACCTAAGGCAACCTAAACCTCGGATGTAATAGTTGACAACATTCCTGGCGTGTCCGCCCGTACTTCTCGGTGGGAACATTGTATACGTCTATAACGTTATATATCCTAGCCTAAGGCGACCTAACATATCGAATGTAATATTTTACATCATTCCTGGCTTGTCGTCGCCTGCTTCTCGATGGGAACATTATATACGTCTATAACGTTTTGTATCCTAACCTAACGCAACCTAGCATCTGGGATGTAATATTCCTGGCGTGTCGTCGCCTACTTCTGGATGGGGACATTATATACGTCTATAACGTTATATATCCGAACCTAAGGCAACCTAACATCTCGGATGTAATAGTTGACAACATTCCTGGCGTGTGCGCCCGTACTTCTCGGTGGGAACCTTATATACGTCTATAACGTTATATATCCTAGCCTAAGGCCACCTAACATGTCGAATGTAATATTTTACAGCATTCCTGACGCGTCGGCTCTATTTTTCAGTGGGAACATTATATACGTCTATAACGTTATATATCCTAGTCTAAGGCAACCTAACATGTCGAATGTAATATTTTACAACATTCCTGGCGTGTCGTCTCCTACTTCTGGATGGGGGCATTATATACATCTATAACGTTGTATATCCTAACCTAAGGCAACCTAACATCTCCGGTGTAATATTTTACAACATTCCTGACGCGACGGCCCCTATTTTTCGGTGGGAGTATTATATACGTCTATAACGTTATATATCATAACCTAAGGCAACCTAACATCTCGGATGTAATATTTTACAACATTCCTGGCATATCGGTCCCTACTTCTCGGTGGAAACATTGTATACGTCTATAACGATATATATAATAGCCTAAGGCAACCTAACATCTCGGATGTAATATTTTACAACATTCCTGGCGTGTCGTCGCCTAGTTTGGATGGGGTCATTATATACATCTATAACGCTGTATATCCTAACCTAAGGCAACATAACATCTCGGATGTAATAGTTGGCAAAATTCCTGGCGTGTCCGCCCGTACTTCTCGGTGGGAACATTATATACGTCTATAACGTTGTATATCCTAGCCTAAGACCAGCTAACATGTCGAATGTAATATTTTACAACATTCCTGTCGCGTCGGCCCCTATTTTTCGGTGGGAACATTATATACGTCTATAACGTTATATATCCTAGTCTAAGGCAACCTAACATGTCGACTGTAATATTTTACAACATTCCTGGCGTGTCGTCGCCTGCTTCTCGATGGGGACATAATATACATCTATAACATTGTATATCCTAACCTAAGGCAACCTAACATCTCGGATGTAATATTTTACAACATTCTGGCGTGTCGTCGCCGGGTTCTCGATGGGGAGATTATATACGTCTATAACGTTGTATATCCTAACCTAACGCAACCTAACATTTGGGATGTAATATTTTACAACACTCCTTGCATGTCGGTGCCTACGTCTCGGTGGGAACATTATATACGTCTATAACGATATATATCCTAACCCAAGGCAACCTAACACCTCGGATGTAATAGGTGACCACATTCCTGGCATGTAGGCCCGTACTTCTCGGAGGGAACATTGTATACGCCTATAACGTTATATATCCTAGCCTAAGGCGACCTAACATGTCGAATGTAATATTTTACATCATTCCTGGCGTGTCGTCTCCTGCTTCTCGATGGGAACATTATATACGCCTATAACGTTATATATCATAACCTAGGGCAACCGAACATCTGGGATGTAATATTTTACAACATTCCTGGCATATCGGTCCCTACTTCTCGGTGGAAACATTGTATACGTCTATAACGATATATATCCTAGCCTAAGGCAACCTAACATCTCGCATGTAATATTTTACAACATTCCTGGCGTGTCGTCGCCTACTTCTCGATGGGGACATTATATACGTCGATAACGTTATATATCCTAGCCTAAGGCAACCTAACATGTCGAATGTAATATTTTACAACATTCCTGGCGTGTCGTCGCCTACTTCTCGATGGGGACATTATATACATCTATAACATTGTATATCCTAACCCAAGGCAACCTAACATCTCGGATGGAATATTTTACAACATTCCAGGCATATCGGTCCCTACTTCTCGGTGGACACATTGCATACGTCTATAACGTTATATATCCTAACCTAAGGCAACCTAACATCTCGGCTGTAATATTTTACAACATTCTGGCGTGTCGTCGCCTGCTTCTCGATGGGAACATTATATACATCTATAACGTTGTATATCCTAACCTACCGCAACCAAACATCTCGGATGTAATATTTTACAACATTCCTGGCATGTCGGTCCCTACTTCTCGGTGGGAATATTATATACGTCTATAATGTTATATATCATAACCTAAGGCAACCTAACATCTCGGATGTAATATTTTACAACATTCCTGGCATATCGGTCCCTACTTCTCGGTGGAAACATTGTATACGTCTATAACCATATATATCCTAGCCTAAGGCAACCTAACATCTCGGATGTAATATTTTACAACATTCCTGGCGCGTCGGCTCCTATTTTTCGGTGGGAACATTATATACGTCTATAACGTTATATATCCTAACCTAAGGGACCCTAACATGTCGTATGTAATATTTTACAACATTCCTGGCGTGTCGTAGCCTGCTTCTCGATGGGGACATTATATACGTCTATAACGTTGTATATCCTAACCTAAAGCAACCTAACATCTGGGATGTAATATTTTACAACATTCCTGGCGTGTCGTCGCCCAGTTTGGATGGGGTCATTATATACATCTATAACGCTGTATATCCTAACCTAAGGCAACCTAACATCTCGGATGTAATATTTTACAACATTCCTGGCATGTCGGTCCCTACATCTCGGTGGGAACATACTATACGTCTATAATGTTGTATATCCTAACCTAAGGGAACCTAACATCTCGAGTGTAAACCTTTACAACATTCCTGACGCGTCGGGCCCTATTTTTCGGTGGGAACATTATATACGGCTATAACGTTATATATCCTAGCCTAAGGCCACCTAACATATCGAATGTAATGTTTTACATCATTCGTGGCGTGTCGTCGCCTGCTTCTCGATGGGAACATTATATACGACTATAGCGTTGTGTAGCCTAACCTAACGCAACCTAACATCTGGGATGTAATATTCCTGGCTTGTCGTCGCCTACCTCTGGATGGGGACATTATATACGTCTATAACGTTATATATCCTAACCTAAGGCAACCTAACATCTCGGATGTAATAGTTGACAACATTCTTAGCGTGTCCGCCCGTACTTCTCGGTGGGAACCTTATAGACGTCTATAACGTTATATATCCTAGCCTAAGGCCACCTAACATGTCGAATGTAATATTTTACATCTTTCCTGGCGTGTCGTCGCCTGCTTCTCGATGGGAACATTATATACGTCTATAACGTTGTGTGTCCTAACCTAACGCAACCTAACATCTGGGATGTAATATTCCTGGCGTGTCGTCGCCTACTTCTGGATGGGGACATTATATACGTCTATAACGTTATATATCCTAACCTAAGGCAACCTAACATCTCGGGTGTAATATTTTACAACATTCTGGCGTTTCGTCGCCTGCTTCTCGATGGGGAGATTATATACGTCTATAACGTTGTATATCCTAACCTAACGCAACCTAACATTTGGGATGTAATATTTTACATCATTCGTTGCATGTCGGTGCCTACGTCTCGGTGGGAACATTATATACGTCTATAACGATATATATCCTAACCTAAGGCAACCTAACACCTCGGATGTAATAGTTGACAACATTCCAGGCGTGTCCGCCCGTACTTTTCGGTGGGAACATTATATACGTCTATAACGTTATATATCCTAGTCTAAGGCCACCTAACATGTCGAATGTAATATTTTACGACATTCCTGACGCGTCGGCCTCTAATTTTCGGTGGGAACATTATATACGTCTATAACGTTATATATCCTAGTCTAAGGCAACCTAACATGGCGAATGTAATATTTTACAACATTCCTGGCGTGTTGTCGCCTACTTCTCGATGGGGACATTATATACATCTATAATCTTGTATATCCTAACCTAAGGCAGCCTAACATCTCGGATGTAGTATTTTACAACATTCCTGGCGTGTCGTCTCCTACTTCTGGATGGGGTCATTATATACATCCATAACGTTGTATATCCTAACCTAAGAGAACCTAACATCTCGGGTGTAGTATTTTACAACATTCCTGACGCGTCGGTCCCTATTTTTCGGTGGGAATATTATATACGTCTATAACGATATATATCCTAACCTAAGGCAACCTAAACCTCGGATGTAATAGTTGACAACATTCCTGGCGTGTCCGCCCGTACTTCTCGGTGGGAACATTGTATACGTCTATAACGTTATATATCCTAGCCTAAGGCGACCTAACATATCGAATGTAATATTTTACATCATTCCTGGCTTGTCGTCGCCTGCTTCTCGATGGGAACATTATATACGTCTATAACGTTTTGTATCCTAACCTAACGCAACCTAGCATCTGGGATGTAATATTCCTGGCGTGTCGTCGCCTACTTCTGGATGGGGACATTATATACGTCTATAACGTTATATATCCGAACCTAAGGCAACCTAACATCTCGGATGTAATAGTTGACAACATTCCTGGCGTGTGCGCCCGTACTTCTCGGTGGGAACCTTATATACGTCTATAACGTTATATATCCTAGCCTAAGGCCACCTAACATGTCGAATGTAATATTTTACAGCATTCCTGACGCGTCGGCTCTATTTTTCAGTGGGAACATTATATACGTCTATAACGTTATATATCCTAGTCTAAGGCAACCTAACATGTCGAATGTAATATTTTACAACATTCCTGGCGTGTCGTCTCCTACTTCTGGATGGGGGCATTATATACATCTATAACGTTGTATATCCTAACCTAAGGGAACCTAACATCTCCGGTGTAATATTTTACAACATTCCTGACGCGACGGCCCCTATTTTTCGGTGGGAGTATTATATACGTCTATAACGTTATATATCATAACCTAAGGCAACCTAACATCTCGGATGTAATATTTTACAACATTCCTGGCATATCGGTCCCTACTTCTCGGTGGAAACTTTGTATACGTCTATAACGATATATATAATAGCCTAAGGCAACCTAACATCTCGGATGTAATATTTTACAACATTCCTGGCGTGTCGTCGCCTAGTTTGGATGGGGTCATTATATACATCTATAACGCTGTATATCCTAACCTAAGGCAACATAACATCTCGGATGTAATAGTTGGCAAAATTCCTGGCGTGTCCGCCCGTACTTCTCGGTGGGAACATTATATACGTCTATAACGTTATATATCCTAACCTAAGGGACCCTAACATGTCGTATGTAATATTTTACAACATTCCTGGCGTGTCGTAGTCTGCTTCTCGATGGGGACATTATATACGTCTATAACGTTGTATATCCTAACCTAAAGCAACCTAACATCTGGGATGTAATATTTTACAACATTCCTGGCGTGTCGTCGCCTAGTTTGAATGGGGTCATTATATACATCTATAACGCTGTATATCCTAACCTAAGGCAACCTAACATCTCGGATGTAATATTTTACAACATTCCTGGCATGTCGGTCCCTACATCTCGGTGGGAACATACTATACGTCTATAATGTTGTATATCCTAACCTAAGGGAACCTAACATCTCGAGTGTAAACCTTTACAACATTCCTGACGCGTCGGGCCCTATTTTTCGGTGGGAACATTATATACGGCTATAACGTTATATATCCTAGCCTAAGGCAACCTAACATGTCGAATGTAATATTTTACAACATTCCTGTCGTGTCGTCGCCTGCTTCTCGATGGGGATATTATATACGTCTATAACGTTGTATATCCTAACATAACGCAACCTAACATTTGGGATGTAATATTTTACAGCATTCCTTGCATGTCAGTGCCTACGTCTCGGTGGGAACATTATATACGTCTACAACGATATATATCGTAACCTAAGGCAACCTAACACCTCGGATGTAATAGTTGACAACATTCCTGGCGTGTAGGCCCGTACTTCTCGGTGGGAACATTGTATACGTCTATAACGTTATATATCCTAGCCTAAGGCGACCTATCATATCGAATGTAATATTTTACATCATTCCTGGCGTGTCGTCGCCTGCTTCTCGATGGGAACATTATATACGTCTATAACATTGTGTATCCTAACCTAACGCAACCTAACATTTGGGATGTAATATTCCTGGCGTGTCGTCGCCTACTTCTGGATGGGGACATTATATACGTCTATAACGTTATATATCCTAACCTAAGGCAACCTAACATCTCGGATGTAATAGTTGGCAAAATTCCTGGCGTGTCCGCCCGTACTTCTCGGTGGGAACATTATATACGTCTATAACGTTGTATATCCTAGCCTAAGACCAGCTAACATGTCGAATGTAATATTTTACAACATTCCTGTCGCGTCGGCCCCTATTTTTCGGTGGGAACATTATATACGTCTATAACGTTATATATCCTAGTCTAAGGCAACCTAACATGTCGACTGTAATATTTTACAACATTCCTGGCGTGTCGTCGCCTGCTTCTCGATGGGGACATAATATACATCTATAACATTGTATATCCTAACCTAAGGCAACCTAACATCTCGGATGTAATATTTTACAACATTCTGGCGTGTCGTCGCCGGCTTCTCGATGGGGAGATTATATACGTCTATAACGTTGTATATCCTAACCTAACGCAACCTAACATTTGGGATGTAATATTTTACAACACTCCTTGCATGTCGGTGCCTACGTCTCGGTGGGAACATTATATACGTCTATAACGATATATATCCTAACCCAAGGCAACCTAACACCTCGGATGTAATAGGTGACCACATTCCTGGCATGTAGGCCCGTACTTCTCGGAGGGAACATTGTATACGCCTATAACGTTATATATCCTAGCCTAAGGCGACCTAACATGTCGAATGTAATATTTTACATCATTCCTGGCGTGTCGTCTCCTGCTTCTCGATGGGAACATTATATACGCCTATAACGTTATATATCATAACCTAAGGCAACCGAACATCTGGGATGTAATATTTTACAACATTCCTGGCATATCGGTCCCTACTTCTCGGTGGAAACATTGTATACGTCTATAACGATATATATCCTAGCCTAAGGCAACCTAACATCTCGCATGTAATATTTTACAACATTCCTGGCGCGTCGGCTCCTATTTTTCGGTGGGAACATTATATACGTCTATAACGTTATATATCCTAACCTAAGGGACCCTAACATGTCGTATGTAATATTTTACAACATTCCTGGCGTGTCGTAGTCTGCTTCTCGATGGGGACATTATATACGTCTATAACGTTGTATATCCTAACCTAAAGCAACCTAACATCTGGGATGTAATATTTTACAACATTCCTGGCGTGTCGTCGCCTAGTTTGAATGGGGTCATTATATACATCTATAACGCTGTATATCCTAACCTAAGGCAACCTAACATCTCGGATGTAATATTTTACAACATTCCTGGCATGTCGGTCCCTACATCTCGGTGGGAACATACTATACGTCTATAACGTTGTATATCCTAACCTAAGGGAACCTAACATCTCGGGTGTAAACTTTTACAACATTCC
The DNA here is from genome assembly GCA_963969225.1 of Xylocopa violacea. Classification (NCBI taxonomy): domain Eukaryota; kingdom Metazoa; phylum Arthropoda; class Insecta; order Hymenoptera; family Apidae; genus Xylocopa; species Xylocopa violacea. The sequence goes on from CAXAJV010000678.1 coordinate 3,549,883, forward strand.
TGACGCGTCGGGCCCTATTTTTCAGTGGGAACATTATATACGGCTATAACGTTATATATGCTAGCCTAAGGCAACCTATCATGTCGAATGTAATATTTTACAACATTCCTGTCGTGTCGTCGCCTGCTTCTCGATGGGGAGATTATATACGTCTATAACGTTGTATATCCTAACCTAACGCAACCTAACATTTGGGATGTAATATTTTACAACATTCCTTGCATGTCGGTGCCTACGTCTCGGTGGGAACATTATATACGTCTATAACGATATATATCCTAACCTAAGGCAACCTAACACCTCGGATGTAATAGTTGACAACATTCCTGGCGTGTAGGCCCGTACTTCTCGGTGGGAACATTGTATACGTCTATAACGATATATATCCTAGCCTAAGGCGACCTAACATGTCGAATGTAATATTTTACATCATTCCTGGCGTGTCGTCGCCTGCTTCTCGATGGGAACATTATATACGTCTATAACGTTATATATCATAACCTAAGGCAACCGAACATCTGGGATGTAATATTCCTGGCGTGTCGTCGCCTACTTCTGGATGGGGAGATTATATACGTCTATAACGTTATATATCATAACCTAAGGCAATCTAACATCTGGGATGTAATACTTTACAACATTCCTGGAGTGTCGTCGCCTACTTCTGGCTAGGGTCATAATATACATCTATAACGTTGTATATCCTAACCTAAGGCAACCTAACATCTCGAATGTAATATTTTATAACATTCCTGGCGTGTCGCCGCCTGCTTCTCGATGGGGATATTATATACGTCTATAACGTTGTATATCCTAACCTAACGCAACCTAACATCTCGGATGTAATATTTTACAACATTCCTGGCATGTCGGTTCCTACGTCTCGGTGGGAACATACTATACGTCTATAACGTTGTATATCCTAACCTAAGGGAACCTAACATCTCGGGAGTAATATTTTACAACATTCCTGACGCGTCGGCCCCTATTTTTCGGTGGGAACATTATATACGTCTATAAAGTTATATATCCTAGCCTAAGGCAACCTAACATGTTGAATGTAATACTTTACAACATTCCTGGCCTGTCGTCGCCAACTTCTCGATGGGGACATTATATACATCTATAACATTGTATATCCTAACCTAAGGCAACCTAACATCTCGGATATATTATTTTACAACATTCTGGCGTTTCGTCGCCTGCTTCTCGATGGGGAGATTATATACTTCTATAACGTTGTATATCCTAAACTAACGCAACCTAACGTTTGGGATGTATTATTTTACAACATTCCTTGCATGTCGGTGCCTACGTCTCGGTGGGAACATTATATACGTCTATGACAATATATATTCTAACCTAAGGCAACCTAACACCTCGGATGTTATAGTTGACAACATTCCTGGCGTGTAGGTCCGTACTTCTCGGTGGGAACATTGTATACGTCTATAACGTTATATATCCTAGCCTAAGGCGACCTAACATATCGAATGTAATATTTTACATCATTCCTGGCGTGTCGTCGCCTGCTTCTCGATGGGGATATTATATACGTCTATAACGTTGTATATCCTAACCTAACGCAACCTAACATCTCGGATGTAATATTTTACAACATTCCTGGCATGTCGGTCCCTACGTCTCGGTGGGAACATACTATACGTCTATAACGTTGTATATCCTATCCTAAGGGAACATAACATCTCGGGTGCAATATTTTACAACATTCCTGACGCGTCGGCCCCTATTTTTCGGTGGGAACATTATATACGTCAATAACGTTATATATCCTAGCCTAAGGCGACCTAACATGTCGAATGTAATATTTTACAACATTCCTGGCGTGTCGTCTACTGCTTCTCGATGGGGACATTATATACGTCTATAATGTTGTATATCTTAACCTAACGCAACTTAACATCTGGGATGTAATATTTTACAGCATTCGTGGTGTGTCGTCGCCTACTTCTGGATGGGGTCATTATATACATCTATAACGTTGTATATCCTACCCTAAGGGAACCTAACACCTCGGGTGTAATATTTTACAACATTCCCGACGCGTCGGCCCCTATTTTTCGGTGAGAACATTATATACATTTATAACGGTATATATCATAGCCTAAGGCAACCTAACATCTCGGATGTAATAGTTGACAACATTCCTGGCGTGTCCGCCCGTACTTCTCGGTGGGAACATTATATACGTCTATAACGTGATATATCCTAGCCTAAGGCTACATAACATGTCGAATGTAATATTTTACAACATTCCTGGCGTGTCGTCGCCTGCTTCTCGATGGGGACATTATATACGTCTATAACGTTGTATATCCTAACCTAAAGCAACCTAACATCTGGGATGTAATATTTTACAAGATTCCTGGCATGTCGGTCCCCAAGTCTCGGTAGGGACATTATATACGTCTATAACGATATATATCCAAACCTAAGGGAACCTAACATCTCGGATGTAATATTTTACAACATTCCTGGCATGTCGGTCCCTACTTCTCGGTGGGAATATTATATACGTCTATAACGTTATATATCATAACCTAAGGCAACCTAACATCTCGGATGTAATATTTTACAACATTCCTGGCATGTCGGTGCCTACGTCTCGGTGGGAACATTGTATACGTCTATAACGATATATATCCTAGTCTAAGGCAACCTAATATGTCAAATGTAATATTTTACAACATTCCTGGCGTGTCGTCGCCTACTTCTCGATGGGGACATTATATAAATCTATAACCTTGTATATCCTAACCTAAAGCAGCCTAACATCTCGGATGTAATATTTCACAACATTCCTGGCATGTCGGTCCCTACTACTCGGTGGAAACATTGTATACGTCTATAACGATATAAATGCTAACCTAAGGCAAACTAACATCTCGGATGTAATAGTTGACAACATTCCAGGCGTGTCAGCCCGTACTTCTCGGTGGGAACATTATATACGTCTATAACGCTATATATCCTAGCCTAAGGCTACCTAACATGTCGATTGTAATATTTTACAACATTCCTGGCCTGTCGTCTCCTGCTCCTCGATGGGGACATTATATACGTCTATAACGTTGTATATCCTAACCCAAAGCAACCTAACATCTCGGATGTAATAGTTGACAACATTCCTGGCGTGTAGGCCCGTAGTTCTCGGTGAGAACATTCTATACGTCTATAGCGTTGTATATCCTAGCCTAAGGCGACCTAATATATCGAATGTAATATTTTACATCATTCCTGGCGTCTCATCGCCTGCTTCTCAATGGGAACATTATATACGTCTATAACGTTGTATATCCTAACCTAACGCAACCTAACATCTGGGATGTAATATTCCTGGCGTGTCGTCGCCTACTTCTGGATAGGGACATTATATACGTCTATAACGTTATATATCCTAACCTAAGGGAACCTAACATCTCGGGTGTAATATTTGAAAACATTCCCTGCGTGTTAGCCCGTACTTCTCGGTGGGAACATCATATACGTCTATAGCGATATATATCATAGCCTAAGGCAACCTAACATCTCGGATGTAATATTTTACAACATTCCTGGCGCGTCGGCTCCTATTTTTCGGTGGGAACATTATATACGTCTATAACGTTATATATCCTAACCTAAGGGAATCTAACATCTCGGGTGTAATATTTTACAACATTCATGACACGTCGTCGCCTGCTTCTCGATGGGGACATTATATAAGTCTATAACGTTGTATATCCTAACCTAGCGCAACCTAACATCTGGGATGTAATATTCCTGTCTTGTCGTCGCCTACTTCTGGATGGGGACATTGTATACGTCTATAACGATATATATCCTAGTGTAAGGCAACCTAATATGTCAAATGTAATATTTTACAACATTCCTGGCGTGTCGTCGCCTACTTCTCGATGGGGACATTATATAAATCTATAACCTTGTATATCCTAACCTAAAGCAGCCTAACATCTCGGATGTAATATTTCACAACATTCCTGGCATGTCGGTCCCTACTTCTCGGTGGAAACATTGTATACGTCTATAACGATATATATGCTAACCTAAGGCAAACTAACATCTCGGATGTAATAGTTGACAACATTCCAGTCGTGTCAGCCCGTACTTCTCGGTGGGAACATTATATACGTCTATAACGCTATATATCCTAGCCTAAGGCGACCTAACATGTCGAATGTAATATTTTACAACATTCCTGGCCTGTCGTCTCCTGCTCCTCGATGGGGACATTATATACGTCTATAACGTTGTATATCCTAACCTAAAGCAACCTAACATCTCGGATGTAATAGTTGACAACATTCCTGGCGTGTAGGCCCGTACTTCTCGGTGGGAACATTCTATACGTCTATAACGTTGTATATCCTAGCCTAAGGCGACCTAATATATCGAATGTAATATTTTACATCATTCCTGGCATCTCATCGCCTGCTTCTCAATGGGAACATTATATACGTCTATAACGTTGTATATCCTAACCTATCGCAACCTAACATCTGGGATGTAATATTCCTGGCGTGTCGTCGCCTACTTCTGGATAGGGACATTATATACGTCTATAACGTTATATATCCTAACCTAAGGGAACCTAACATCTCGGGTGTAATATTTGAAAACATTCCCGGCGTGTTAGCCCGTACTTCTCGGTGGGAACATCATATACGTCTATAGCGATATATATCATAGCCTAAGGCAACCTAACATCTCGGATGTAATATTTTACAACATTCCTGGCGCGTCGGCTCCTATTTTTCGGTGGGAACATTATATACGTCTATAACGTTATATATCCTAACCTAAGGGAATCTAACATCTCGGGTGTAATATTTTACAACATTCATGACACGTCGTCGCCTGCTTCTCGATGGGGACATTATATAAGTCTATAACGTTGTATATCCTAACCTAACGCAACCTAACATCTGGGATGTAATATTCCTGGCGTGTCGTCGCCTACTTCTGCATGGGGAGATTATATACGTCTATAACGTTATATATCCTAACCTAAGGCAACCTAACATCTCGGATGTAATAGTTGACAACATTCCTGGCGTGTCCGACCGTACTTCTCGGCGGAAACATTGTATACGTCTATAACGTTGTATATCATAGTCCAAGGCAACCTAACATGTCGAATGTAATATTTTACAACATTCCTGGCGTGTCGTCGCCTACTTCTCGCTGGGGACATTATATACATCTATAACCTTGTATATCCTAACCTAAGGCAACCTAACATCTCGGATGTAATATTTTACAACATTCTGGCGTGTCGTTGCCTACGTCTCGGTGGGAACATTATATACGTCTATAACGATAGATATCCTAACCTAAGGCAACCTAACACCTCGGATGTAATATTTTACAACATTCCTGGCATGTCGGTGCCTACGTCTCGGTGGGAACATTATATACGTCTATAACGATAGATATCCTAACCTAAGGCAACCTAACACCTCGGATGTAATAGTTCACAACATTCCTGGCGTGTAGGCCCGTACTTCCCGGTGGTAACATTACATACGTCTATAACGTTATATATCCTAGCCTAAGGCCACCTAAGATGTCAAATGTAATATTTTACAACATTCCTGACGCGTCGGCCCCTATTTTTCGGTGGGAACATTATATACGTCTATAACGTTATATATCCTAGTCTAAGGCAACCTAACATGTCGAATGTAATATTTTACAACATTCCTGGCGTGTCGTCGCCTACTTCTCGATGGGGACATTATATACGTCTATAACGTTGTATATCCTAACCTAACGCAACCTAACATCTCGTATGTAATATTTTACAACATTCCTGGCATGTCGGTCCCTACATCTCGGCGGGAACACACTATACGTCTGTAACGTTGTATATCCTAACCTAACGCAACCTAACATTTGGGATGCAATATTTTACAACATTCCTGGCATGTCGGTGCCTACGTCTCGGTGGGAACATTATATACGTCTATAACGATATATGTCCCAACCTAAGGCAACCTAACACCTCGGATGTAATAGTTGACAACATTCCTGGCGTCTAGGCCCGTACTTCTCGGTGGGAACATTGTATACGTCTATAACGTTATATATCCTAGCCTAAGGCCACATAACATGTCGAATGTAATATTTTACAACATTCCTGGCGTGTCGTCGCCTGCTTCTCGATGGGGACATTATATACGTCTATAACGTTGTGTATCCTAACCTAACGCAACCTAACATCTGGGATGTAATATTCTTGGCGTGTCGTCGCCTACTTCTGCATGGGGAGATTATATACGTCTATAACGTTATATATCCTAACCTAAGGCAACCTAACATCTCGGATGTAATAGTTGACAACATTCCTGGCGTGTCCTCCCGTACTTCTCGGTGGGAACATTATATACGTCTATAACGTTATATATCCTAGCCTAAGGCCACATAACATGTCGAATGTAATATTTTACAACATTCCTGGCGTGTCGTCGCCTGCTTCTCGATGGGGACATTATATACGTCTATAACGTTGTATATCCTAACCTAACGCAACCTAACATTTGGGATGTAATATTTTACAACATTCCTGGCATGTCGGTCTCTACATCTCGGTGGGAACATACTATACGTCTATAAAGTTGTATATCCTAACCTAAGGGAACCTAACATCTCGGGTGTAATATTTTACAACATTCCTGACTCGTCGGCCCCTATTTTTAGGTGGGAACATTATATACGTCTATAACGCTATATATCCTAGCCTAAGGCAACCTAAGATGTCGAATGTAATATTTTACAACATTCTGGCGTGTCGTCGCCTGCTTCTCGATGGGAACATTATATACGTCTATAACGTTGTGTATCCTAACCTAACGCAACCTAACATCTGGGATGTAATATTCCTGGCGTGTCGTCGCCTACTTCTGGATGGGGAGATTATATACGTCTATAACGTTATATATCCTAACCTAAGGCAACCTAACATCTCGGATGTAATAGTTGACAACATTCCTGGCGTGTCGTCGCCTGCTTCTCGATGGGGACATTATATACGTCTATAACGTTGTATATCCTAACCTAACGCAACCTAACATCACGGATGTAATATTTTACAACATTCTTGGCATGTCGGACCCTACATCTCGGTGGGAACATACTATACGTCTATAACGTTATATATCCTAGTCTAAGGCAACCTGACATGTCGAATGTAATATTTTACAACACTCCTGTCGTGTAGTCGCCTACTTCTTGATGGGGACATTATATACATCTATAACTTTGTATATCCTAACCTAAGGCAGCCTAACATCTCGGATGTAATATTTTACAACATTCCTGACGCGTCGGCCCCTATTTCTCGGTGGGAACATTATATACGTCTATAACGTTATATATCCTAGCCTAAGGCGACCTAGCATGTCGGATGTAATAGTTGATAACATTCCTGGCGTGTCGGCCCGTACTTCTCGGTGGTAACATTACATACGTCTATAACGTTATATATCCTAGCCTAAGTCAACCTAACATGTCGAATGTGATATTTTACAACATTCCTGGCGTGTCGTCGCCTGCTTCTCGATGGCGACATTATATACGTCTATAACGTTGTATATCCTAACCTAACGCAACCTAACATCTGGGATGTAATATTTTACAACATTCCTGGCGTGTCGTCCCCTGCTTCTCGATGGGGACATTATATACGTCTATAACGTTGTATATCCTAACCTAACGCAACCTAACATCTCGGATGTAATATTTTACAACATTCCTGGCATGTCGGTCCCTACATCTCGGTGGGAACATACTATACGTCTATAACGTTGTATATCCTAACCTAAGGGAACCTAACATCTCGGGTGTAATATTTTACAACATTCCTGACACGTCGGCCCCTATTTTTCGGTGGGAACATTATATACGTCTATAACGTTATATATCCTAGCCTAAGGCAACCTAAGATTTCGAATGTAATATTTTACAACATTCCTGGCGTGTCGTCGCCTACTTCACGATGGGGACATTATATACATCTATAACATTGTATATCCTAACCTAAGGCAACCTAACATCTCGGATGTAATATTTTACAACATTCTGGCGTGTCGTCGCCTGCTTCTCGATGGGGAGATTATATACGTCTATAACGTTGTATATCCTAACCTAACGCAACCTAACATTTGGGATGCAATATTTTACAACATTCCTGGCATGTCGGTGCCTACGTCTCGGTGGGAACATTATATACGTCTATAACGATATATGTCCCAACCTAAGGCAACCTAACACCTCGGATGTAATAGTTGACAACATTCCTGGCGTCTAGGCCCGTACTTCTCGGTGGGAACATTGTATACGTCTATAACGTTATATATCCTAGCCTAAGGCGACCTAACATGTCGAATGTAATATTTTACATCATTCCTGGCGTGTCGTCGCCAGCTTCTCGATGGGAACATTATATACGTCTATAACGTTGTGTATCCTAACCTAACGCAACCTAACATCTGGGATGTAATTTTCCTGGCGTGTCGTCGCCTACTTCTGGATGGGGATATTATATACGTCTATAACGTTATATATCCTAACCTAAGGCATCCTAACATCTCGGATGTAATAGTTGACAACATTTCTGGCGTGTCCGCCCGTACTTCTCGGTGGGAACATTATATACGTCTATAACGATATATATCCAAACCGAAGGGAACCTAACATCTCGGATGTAATATTTTACAACATTCCTGGCGTGTCGTCGCCTGCTTCTCGATGGCGACATTATATACGTCTATAACGTTGTATACCCTAACCTAACGCAACCTAACATCTCGGATGTAATATTTTACAACATTCCTGGCATGTCGGTCTCTACATCTCGGTGGGAACATACTATACGTCTATAAAGTTGTATATCCTAACCTAAGGGAACCTAACATCTCGGGTGTAATATTTTACAACATTCCTGACTCGTCGGCCCCTATTTTTAGGTGGGAACATTATATACGTCTATAACGCTATATATCCTAGCCTAAGGCAACCTAAGATGTCGAATGTAATATTTTACAACATTCTGGCGTGTCGTCGCCTGCTTCTCGATGGGAACATTATATACGTCTATAACGTTGTGTATCCTAACCTAACGCAACCTAACATCTGGGATGTAATATTCCTGGCGTGTCTTCGCCTACTTCTGGATGGGGAGATTATATACGTCTATAACGTTATATATCCTAACCTAAGGCAACCTAACATCTCGGATGTAATAGTTGACAACATTCCTGGCGTGTCCGCCCGTACTTCTCGGTGGGAACATTATATACGTCTATAACGTTATATATCCTAGCCTAAGGCCACATAACATGTCGAATGAAATATTTTACAACATTCCTGGCGTGTCGTCGCCTGCTTCTCGACGGGGACATTATATACGTCTTTAACGTTGTATATCCTAACCTAAAGCAACCTAACATCTGGGATGTAATATTTTACAAGATTCCTGGCATGTCGGTCCCCAAGTCTCGGTAGGAACATTATATACGTCTATAACGATATATATCCAAACCGAAGGGAACCTAACATCTCGGATGTAATATTTTACAACATTCCTGGCGTGTCGTCGCCTGCTTCTCGGTGGGGACATTATATACGTCTATAACGTTGTATATCCTAACCTAACGCAACCTAACATCTCGGATGTAATATTTTACAACATTCTTGGCATGTCGGACCCCACATCTCGGTGGGAACATACTATACGTCTATAAAGTTGTATATCCTAACCTAAGGGAACATAACATCTCGGGTGTAATATTTTACAACATTCCTGACTCGTCGGCCCCTATTTTTAGGTGGGAACATTATATACGTCTATAACGCTATATATCCTAGCCTAAGGCAACCTAAGATGTCACATGTAATATTTTACAACATTCTGGCGTGTCGTCGCCTGCTTCTCGATGGGAACATTATATACGTCTATAACGTTGTGTATCCTAACCTAACGCAACCTAACATCTGGGATGTAATATTCCTGGCGTGTCGTCGCCTACTTCTGGATGGGGAGATTATATACGTCTATAACGTTATATATCCTAACCTAAGGCAACCTAACATCTCGGATGTAATAGTTGACAACATTTCTGGCGTGTCCGCCCGTACTTCTCGGTGGGAACATTATATACGTCTATAACGTTATATATCCTAGCGTAAGGCCACATAACATGTCGAATGTAATATTTTACAACATTCCTGGCGTGTCGTCGCCTGCTTCTCGATGGGGACATTATATACGTCTATAACGTTGTATATACTAACCTAAAGCAACCTAACATCTGGGATGTAATATTTTACAAGATTCCTGGCATGTCGGTCCCCAAGTCTCGGTAGGAACATTATATACGTCTATAACGACATATGTCCTAACCTAAGGCAACCTAACATCTCGGAAGTAATAGTTGACAACTTTCCTGGCGTGTCCGCCCTTACTTCTCGGTGGGAACATTATGTACATCTATAACGTTATATATCCTAGCCTAAGGCGACCTAACATGTCGAATGTAATATTTTACAACATTCCTGGCGTGTCGGTCCCTACTTCTCGGTGGGAATATTATATACGTCTATAACGTTATATATCATAACCTAAGGCAACCTAACTTCTCGGATGTAATATTTTACAACATTTCTGGCATGTCGGTCCCTACTTCTCGGTGGGAATATTATATACGTCTATAACGTTGTGTATCCTAACCTAACGCAACCTAACATCTGGGATGTAATATTCCTGGCGTGTCGTCGCCTACTTCTGGATGGGGAGATTATATACGTCTATAACGTTATATATCCTAACCTAAGGCAACCTAACATCTCGGATGTAATATTTTACAACATTCTTGGCATGTCGGACCCTACATCTCGGTGGGAACATACTATACGTCTATAAAGTTGTATATCCTAACCTAAGGGAACATAACATCTCGGGTGTAATATTTTACAACATTCCTGACTCGTCGGCCCCTATTTTTAGGTGGGAACATTATATACGTCTATAACGCTATATATCCTAGCCTAAGGCAACCTAAGATGTCGAATGTAATATTTTACAACATTCTGGCGTGTCGTCCCCTGCTTCTCGATGGGGACATTATATACGTCTATAGCGTTATATATCCTAGTCTAAGGCAACCTAACATGCCGAATGCAATATTTTACAACATTCCTGGCATGTCAGTCCCTACTTCTCGGTGGGAATATTATATACGTCTATAACGTTATATATCATAACCTAAGGCAACCTAACATTTCTACCGTAATATTTTACAACATTCCTGTCGTGACGGCCCCTACTTCCCGATGGGGACATTATATACGTCCATAGCGTTGTATACTCTAACCTAAGGCAATCTAACATCTCGGATGTAATAGTTGATAACATTCCTGGCGTGTCGGCCCGAACTTCTCGGTGGGAACATTATATACGTCTATAACGATACATATCCTAACGTAAGGCAACATGAAATCTTGGATGTAATATTTTACAACAGTCCTGGCGTATCGTCGCCTGCTTCTCGATGGGGACACTATATACGTCTATAACGATATATATCCTAACCTAAAGCAACCTAACATCTCGTATGTAATATTTTACAACATTCCTGGCATGTCGGTCCCTACATCTCGGCGGGAACACACTATACGTCTGTAACGTTGTATATCCTAACCTAACGCAACCTAACATTTGGGATGCAATATTTTACAACATTCCTGGCATGTCGGTGCCTACGTCTCGGTGGGAACATTATATACGTCTATAACGATATATGTCCCAACCTAAGGCAACCTAACACCTCGGATGTAATAGTTGACAACATTCCTGGCGTCTAGGCCCGTACTTCTCGGTGGGAACATTGTATACGTCTATAACGTTATATATCCTAGCCTAAGGCCACATAACATGTCGAATGTAATATTTTACAACATTCCTGGCGTGTCGTCGCCTGCTTCTCGATGGGGACATTATATACGTCTATAACGTTGTGTATCCTAACCTAACGCAACCTAACATCTGGGATGTAATATTCTTGGCGTGTCGTCGCCTACTTCTGCATGGGGAGATTATATACGTCTATAACGTTATATATCCTAACCTAAGGCAACCTAACATCTCGGATGTAATAGTTGACAACATTCCTGGCGTGTCCTCCCGTACTTCTCGGTGGGAACATTATATACGTCTATAACGTTATATATCCTAGCCTAAGGCCACATAACATGTCGAATGTAATATTTTACAACATTCCTGGCGTGTCGTCGCCTGCTTCTCGATGGGGACATTATATACGTCTATAACGTTGTATATCCTAACCTAACGCAACCTAACATTTGGGATGTAATATTTTACAACATTCCTGGCATGTCGGTCTCTACATCTCGGTGGGAACATACTATACGTCTATAAAGTTGTATATCCTAACCTAAGGGAACCTAACATCTCGGGTGTAATATTTTACAACATTCCTGACTCGTCGGCCCCTATTTTTAGGTGGGAACATTATATACGTCTATAACGCTATATATCCTAGCCTAAGGCAACCTAAGATGTCGAATGTAATATTTTACAACATTCTGGCGTGTCGTCGCCTGCTTCTCGATGGGAACATTATATACGTCTATAACGTTGTGTATCCTAACCTAACGCAACCTAACATCTGGGATGTAATATTCCTGGCGTGTCGTCGCCTACTTCTGGATGGGGAGATTATATACGTCTATAACGTTATATATCCTAACCTAAGGCAACCTAACATCTCGGATGTAATAGTTGACAACATTCCTGGCGTGTCGTCGCCTGCTTCTCGATGGGGACATTATATACGTCTATAACGTTGTATATCCTAACCTAACGCAACCTAACATCACGGATGTAATATTTTACAACATTCTTGGCATGTCGGACCCTACATCTCGGTGGGAACATACTATACGTCTATAACGTTATATATCCTAGTCTAAGGCAACCTGACATGTCGAATGTAATATTTTACAACACTCCTGTCGTGTAGTCGCCTACTTCTTGATGGGGACATTATATACATCTATAACTTTGTATATCCTAACCTAAGGCAGCCTAACATCTCGGATGTAATATTTTACAACATTCCTGACGCGTCGGCCCCTATTTCTCGGTGGGAACATTATATACGTCTATAACGTTATATATCCTAGCCTAAGGCGACCTAGCATGTCGGATGTAATAGTTGATAACATTCCTGGCGTGTCGGCCCGTACTTCTCGGTGGTAACATTACATACGTCTATAACGTTATATATCCTAGCCTAAGTCAACCTAACATGTCGAATGTGATATTTTACAACATTCCTGGCGTGTCGTCGCCTGCTTCTCGATGGCGACATTATATACGTCTATAACGTTGTATATCCTAACCTAACGCAACCTAACATCTGGGATGTAATATTTTACAACATTCCTGGCGTGTCGTCCCCTGCTTCTCGATGGGGACATTATATACGTCTATAACGTTGTATATCCTAACCTAACGCAACCTAACATCTCGGATGTAATATTTTACAACATTCCTGGCATGTCGGTCCCTACATCTCGGTGGGAACATACTATACGTCTATAACGTTGTATATCCTAACCTAAGGGAACCTAACATCTCGGGTGTAATATTTTACAACATTCCTGACACGTCGGCCCCTATTTTTCGGTGGGAACATTATATACGTCTATAACGTTATATATCCTAGCCTAAGGCAACCTAAGATTTCGAATGTAATATTTTACAACATTCCTGGCGTGTCGTCGCCTACTTCACGATGGGGACATTATATACATCTATAACATTGTATATCCTAACCTAAGGCAACCTAACATCTCGGATGTAATATTTTACAACATTCTGGCGTGTCGTCGCCTGCTTCTCGATGGGGAGATTATATACGTCTATAACGTTGTATATCCTAACCTAACGCAACCTAACATTTGGGATGCAATATTTTACAACATTCCTGGCATGTCGGTGCCTACGTCTCGGTGGGAACATTATATACGTCTATAACGATATATGTCCCAACCTAAGGCAACCTAACACCTCGGATGTAATAGTTGACAACATTCCTGGCGTCTAGGCCCGTACTTCTCGGTGGGAACATTGTATACGTCTATAACGTTATATATCCTAGCCTAAGGCGACCTAACATGTCGAATGTAATATTTTACATCATTCCTGGCGTGTCGTCGCCAGCTTCTCGATGGGAACATTATATACGTCTATAACGTTGTGTATCCTAACCTAACGCAACCTAACATCTGGGATGTAATTTTCCTGGCGTGTCGTCGCCTACTTCTGGATGGGGATATTATATACGTCTATAACGTTATATATCCTAACCTAAGGCATCCTAACATCTCGGATGTAATAGTTGACAACATTTCTGGCGTGTCCGCCCGTACTTCTCGGTGGGAACATTATATACGTCTATAACGATATATATCCAAACCGAAGGGAACCTAACATCTCGGATGTAATATTTTACAACATTCCTGGCGTGTCGTCGCCTGCTTCTCGATGGCGACATTATATACGTCTATAACGTTGTATACCCTAACCTAACGCAACCTAACATCTCGGATGTAATATTTTACAACATTCCTGGCATGTCGGTCTCTACATCTCGGTGGGAACATACTATACGTCTATAAAGTTGTATATCCTAACCTAAGGGAACCTAACATCTCGGGTGTAATATTTTACAACATTCCTGACTCGTCGGCCCCTATTTTTAGGTGGGAACATTATATACGTCTATAACGCTATATATCCTAGCCTAAGGCAACCTAAGATGTCGAATGTAATATTTTACAACATTCTGGCGTGTCGTCGCCTGCTTCTCGATGGGAACATTATATACGTCTATAACGTTGTGTATCCTAACCTAACGCAACCTAACATCTGGGATGTAATATTCCTGGCGTGTCTTCGCCTACTTCTGGATGGGGAGATTATATACGTCTATAACGTTATATATCCTAACCTAAGGCAACCTAACATCTCGGATGTAATAGTTGACAACATTCCTGGCGTGTCCGCCCGTACTTCTCGGTGGGAACATTATATACGTCTATAACGTTATATATCCTAGCCTAAGGCCACATAACATGTCGAATGAAATATTTTACAACATTCCTGGCGTGTCGTCGCCTGCTTCTCGACGGGGACATTATATACGTCTTTAACGTTGTATATCCTAACCTAAAGCAACCTAACATCTGGGATGTAATATTTTACAAGATTCCTGGCATGTCGGTCCCCAAGTCTCGGTAGGAACATTATATACGTCTATAACGATATATATCCAAACCGAAGGGAACCTAACATCTCGGATGTAATATTTTACAACATTCCTGGCGTGTCGTCGCCTGCTTCTCGGTGGGGACATTATATACGTCTATAACGTTGTATATCCTAACCTAACGCAACCTAACATCTCGGATGTAATATTTTACAACATTCTTGGCATGTCGGACCCCACATCTCGGTGGGAACATACTATACGTCTATAAAGTTGTATATCCTAACCTAAGGGAACATAACATCTCGGGTGTAATATTTTACAACATTCCTGACTCGTCGGCCCCTATTTTTAGGTGGGAACATTATATACGTCTATAACGCTATATATCCTAGCCTAAGGCAACCTAAGATGTCACATGTAATATTTTACAACATTCTGGCGTGTCGTCGCCTGCTTCTCGATGGGAACATTATATACGTCTATAACGTTGTGTATCCTAACCTAACGCAACCTAACATCTGGGATGTAATATTCCTGGCGTGTCGTCGCCTACTTCTGGATGGGGAGATTATATACGTCTATAACGTTATATATCCTAACCTAAGGCAACCTAACATCTCGGATGTAATAGTTGACAACATTTCTGGCGTGTCCGCCCGTACTTCTCGGTGGGAACATTATATACGTCTATAACGTTATATATCCTAGCGTAAGGCCACATAACATGTCGAATGTAATATTTTACAACATTCCTGGCGTGTCGTCGCCTGCTTCTCGATGGGGACATTATATACGTCTATAACGTTGTATATACTAACCTAAAGCAACCTAACATCTGGGATGTAATATTTTACAAGATTCCTGGCATGTCGGTCCCCAAGTCTCGGTAGGAACATTATATACGTCTATAACGACATATGTCCTAACCTAAGGCAACCTAACATCTCGGAAGTAATAGTTGACAACTTTCCTGGCGTGTCCGCCCTTACTTCTCGGTGGGAACATTATGTACATCTATAACGTTATATATCCTAGCCTAAGGCGACCTAACATGTCGAATGTAATATTTTACAACATTCCTGGCGTGTCGGTCCCTACTTCTCGGTGGGAATATTATATACGTCTATAACGTTATATATCATAACCTAAGGCAACCTAACTTCTCGGATGTAATATTTTACAACATTTCTGGCATGTCGGTCCCTACTTCTCGGTGGGAATATTATATACGTCTATAACGTTGTGTATCCTAACCTAACGCAACCTAACATCTGGGATGTAATATTCCTGGCGTGTCGTCGCCTACTTCTGGATGGGGAGATTATATACGTCTATAACGTTATATATCCTAACCTAAGGCAACCTAACATCTCGGATGTAATATTTTACAACATTCTTGGCATGTCGGACCCTACATCTCGGTGGGAACATACTATACGTCTATAAAGTTGTATATCCTAACCTAAGGGAACATAACATCTCGGGTGTAATATTTTACAACATTCCTGACTCGTCGGCCCCTATTTTTAGGTGGGAACATTATATACGTCTATAACGCTATATATCCTAGCCTAAGGCAACCTAAGATGTCGAATGTAATATTTTACAACATTCTGGCGTGTCGTCCCCTGCTTCTCGATGGGGACATTATATACGTCTATAGCGTTATATATCCTAGTCTAAGGCAACCTAACATGCCGAATGCAATATTTTACAACATTCCTGGCATGTCAGTCCCTACTTCTCGGTGGGAATATTATATACGTCTATAACGTTATATATCATAACCTAAGGCAACCTAACATTTCTACCGTAATATTTTACAACATTCCTGTCGTGACGGCCCCTACTTCCCGATGGGGACATTATATACGTCCATAGCGTTGTATACTCTAACCTAAGGCAATCTAACATCTCGGATGTAATAGTTGATAACATTCCTGGCGTGTCGGCCCGAACTTCTCGGTGGGAACATTATATACGTCTATAACGATACATATCCTAACGTAAGGCAACATGAAATCTTGGATGTAATATTTTACAACAGTCCTGGCGTATCGTCGCCTGCTTCTCGATGGGGACACTATATACGTCTATAACGATATATATCCTAACCTAAAGCAACCTAACATCTCGGGTGTAATATTTTATAACATTCCTGACGCGTCGGCCCCTATTTCTCGGTGGGAACATAATACACGTCTATAACGTTATATATCCCAGCCTAAGGTAACCTAACATCTCGGATGTAATATTTTACAACATTTCTGGCGTGTCGTCGCCTGCTTCTCGATGGGGACATTATATTCGTCTATATCGTTGTATATCCTAACCTAACGCAACCTAACGTCTGGGATGTAATATTTTACAGCATTCCTGGCATGGTGGTCCCTACGTTTCGGTGGGAACATTATATACGTCTATAACGATATATGTCCTAACCTAAGGCAACCTAACATCTCGGAAGTAATAGTTGACAACTTTCCTGGCGTGTCCGCCCTTACTTCTCGGTGGGAGCATTACGTACATCTATAACGTTATATATCCTAGCCTAAGGCGACCTAACATGTCGAATGTAATATTTTACAACATTCCTGGCGTGTCGGTCCCTACTTCTCGGTGGGAATATTATATACGTCTATAACGTTATATATCATAACCTAAGGCAACCTAACTTCTCGGATGTAATATTTTACAACATTTCTGGCATGTCGGTCCCTACTTCTCGGTGGGAATATTATATACGTCTATAACGTTATATAACATAACCTAAGGCAACCTAACTTCTCGGATGTAATACTTTACAACATTCCTGGCTCGTCGGTTCCTACTTTTCGGTGGGAACATTATATACGTCTATAACGTTATATATCCTAGTCTAGGCAACCTAACATGTCGAAAGTAATATTTTACAACATTCCTGGCGTGTCGTCGCCTACTTCTCGATGGGGACATTATATACATCTATAACATTGTATATCCTAACCTAAGGCAACCTAACATCTCGGATGTAATATTTTACAACATTCTGGCGTGTCGTCGCCTGCTTCTCGATGGGGAGATTATATACATCTATAACATTGTATATCCTAACCTAAGGCAACCTAACATCTCGGATGTAATATTTTACATCATTCTGGCGTGTCGTCGCCTGCTTCTCGATGGGGAGATTATATACGTCTATAACGTTGTATATCCTAACCTAACGCAACCTAACATTTGGGATGTAATATTTTACAACATTCCTGGCACGTCGGTGCCTACGTCTCGGTGGGAACATTATATACGTCTATAACGAGATATATCCTAACCTAAGGCAACCTAACACCTCGGATGTAATAGTTGACAACATTCCTGGCGTGCAGGCCCGTACTTCTCGGTGGGAACATTGTATACGTCTATAACGATATATATCCTAGCCTAAGGCGACCTAACATGTCGAATGTAATATTTTACATCATTCCTGGCGTGTCGTCTCCTGCTTCTCGATGGGAACATTATATACGTCTATAACGTTATATATCATAACCTAAGGCAACCGAACATCTGGGATGTAATATTTTACAACATTCCTGGCATATCGGTCCCTACTTCTCGGTGGAAACATTGTATACGTCTATAACGATATATATCCTAGCCTAAGGCAACCTAACATCTCGCATGTAATATTTTACAACATTCCTGGCGTGTCGTCGCCTACTTCTCGATGGGGACATTATATACGTCGATAACGTTATATATCCTAGCCTAAGGCAACCTAACATCTCGGATGTAATAGTTGACAACATTCCTGGCGTGTCGTCGCCTGCTTCTAGATGGGGACATTATTTACGTCTATAACGTTGTATATCCTATCCTAAGGGAACCTAACATCTCGAGTGTAAACTTTTACAACATTCCTGACGCGTCGGGCCCTATTTTTCGGTGGGAACATTATATACGTCTATAACGATATATATCCTAACCTAAGGCAACCTAACACCTCGGATGTAATAGTTGACAACATTCCTGGCGTGCAGGCCCGTACTTCTCGGTGGGAACATTGTATACGTCTATAACGATATATATCCTAGCCTAAGGCGACCTAACATGTCGAATGTAATATTTTACATCATTCCTGGCGTGTCGTCGCCTGCTTCTCGATGGGAACATTACATGCGTCTATAACGTGATATACCATAACCTATGGGAACCTAACATCTCGGATGTCATATTTTAAAACATTCCTGGCATGTCGGTCCCTACTTCTCGGTGGGAATATTATATACGTCTATAACGTTATATATCATAACCTAAGGCAACCTAACATCTGGGATGTAATATTCCTGGCGTGTCGTCGCCTACTTCTGGATGGGGACATTATATACGTCTATAACGTTATATATCCTAACCTAAGGCAACCTAACATCTCGGATGTAATAGTTGGCAAAATTCCTGGCGTGTCCGCCCGTACTTCTCGGTGGGAATATTATATACGTCTATAACGTTGTATATCCTAGCCTAAGGCCAGCTAACATGTCGAATGTAATATTTTACAACATTCCTGACGCGTCGGCCCCTATTTTTCGGTGGGAACATTATATACGTCTATAACGTTATATATCCTAGTCTAAGGCAACCTAACATGTCGACTGTAATATTTTACATCATTCCTGGCGTGTCATTGCCTGCTTCTCGATGGGAACATTATATACGTCTATAACGTTTTGTATCCTAACCTAACGCAACCTAACATCTGGGATGTAATATTCCTGGCGTGTCGTCGCCTACTTCTGGATGGGGAGATTATATACGTCTATAACGTTATATATCCTAACCTAAGGCAACCTAACATCTCGGATGTAATAGTTGACAACATTCCTGGCGTGTCCGCCCGTACTTCTCGGTGGGAACATTGTATACGTCTATAACGATATATATCCTAGCCTAAGGCGACCTAACATGTCGAATGTAATATTTTACATTATTCCTGGCGTGTCGTCGCCTGCTTCTCGATGGGAACATTACATGCGTCTATAACGTTATATACCATAACCTAAGGGAACCTAACATCTCGGATGTAATATTTTAAAACATTCCTGGCATGTCGGTCCCTACTTCTCGGTGGGAATATTATATACGTCTATAACGTTATATATCATAACCTAAGGCAACCTAACATCTCGGATGTAATATTTTACAACATTCCTGGCATATCGGTCCCTACTTCTCGGTGGAAACATTGTGTACGTCTATAACGATATATATCCTAGCCTAAGGCAACCTAACATCTCGGATGTAATATTTTACAACATTCCTTGCATATCGGTCCCTACTTCTCGGAGGAAACATTGTATACGTCTATAACGATATATATCCTAGCCTCAGGCAACCTATCATCTCGGATGTAATATTTT
The DNA here is from genome assembly GCA_963969225.1 of Xylocopa violacea. Lineage (NCBI taxonomy): Eukaryota > Metazoa > Arthropoda > Insecta > Hymenoptera > Apidae > Xylocopa > Xylocopa violacea. The sequence continues at coordinate 3,570,596 of CAXAJV010000678.1, forward strand.
ACAACATTCCTGGTGTGTCGTCGCCTACTTCTCGATGGGGACATTATATACATCTATAACATTGTATATCCTAACCTAAGGCAACCTAACATCTCGGATGTAATATTTTACAACATTCTGGCGTGTCGTCGCCGGCTTCTCGATGGGGAGATTATAAACGTCTATAACGTTGTATATCCTAACCTAACGCAACCTAACATTTGGGATGTAATATTTTACAACATTCCTTGCATGTCGGTGCCTACGTCTCGGTAGGAACATTATATACGTCTATAACGATATATATCCTGACCCAAGGCAACCTAGCACCTCGGATGTAATAGTTGACAACATTCCTGGCGTGTAGGCCCGTACTTCTCGATGGGAACATTGTATACGTCTATAACGTTATATATCCTAGCCTAAGGCAACCTAACGTATCGAATGTAATATTTTACATCATTCCTGGCGTGTCGTCGCCTGCTTCTCGATGGGATCATTATATACGTCTATAACGTTGTGTATCCTAACCTAACGCAACCTAACATCTGGGATGTAATATTCCTGGCGTGTCGTCGCCTACTTCTGGATGGGGACATTATATACGTCTATAACGTTATATATCCTAACCTAAGGCAACCTAACATCTCGGATGTAATAGTTGGCAAAATTCCTGGCGTGTCCGCCCGTACTTCTCGGTGGGAATATTATATACGTCTATAACGTTGTATATCCTAGCCTAAGGCCAGCTAACATGTCGAATGTAATATTTTACAACATTCCTGACGCGTCGGCCCCTATTTTTCGGTGGGAACATTATATACGTCTATAACGTTATATATCCTAGTCTAAGGCAACCTAACATGTCGACTGTAATATTTTACAACATTCCTGGCGTGTCGTCGCCTGCTTCTCGATGGGGACATAATATACATCTATTACATTGTATATCCTAACCTAAGGCAACCTAACATCTCGGATGTAATAGGTGACCACATTCCTGGCATGTAGGCCCGTACTTCTCGGTGGGAACATTGTATACGCCTATAACGTTATATATCCTAGCCTAAGGCGACCTAACATGTCGAATGTAATATTTTACATCATTCCTGGCGTGTCGTCGCCTGCTTCTCGATGGGAACATTATATACGTCTATAACGTTATATATCATAACCTAAGGCAACCGAACATCTGGGATGTAATATTTTACAACATTCCTGGCATATCGGTCCCTACTTCTCGGTGGAAACATTGCATACGCCTATAACGATATATATCCTAGCCTAAGGCAACCTAACATGTCGAATGTAATATTTTACATCATTCCTGGCGTGTCATTGCCTGCTTCTCGATGGGAACATTATATACGTCTATAACGTTGTGTATCCTAACCTAACGCAACCTAACATCTGGGATGTAATATTCCTGGCGTGTCGTCGCCTACTTCTGGATGGGGAGATTATATACGTCTATAACGTTATATATCCTAACGTAAGGCAACCTAACATCTCGGATGTAATAGTTGACAACATTCCTGGCGTGTCCGCCCGTACTTCTCGGTGGGAACATTATATACGTCTATAACGTGATATATCCTAGCCTAAGGCTACATAACATGACGAATGTCATATTTTACAACATTCCTGGCGTGTCGTCGCCTGCTTCTCGATGGGGACATTATATACGTCTATAACGTTGTATATCCTAACCTAAAGCAACCTAACATCTGGGATGTAATATTTTACAAGATTCCTGACATGTCGGTCCCCAAGTCTCGGTAGGAACATTATATACGTCTATAACGATATATATCCAAACCTAAGGGAACCTAACATCTCGGATGTAATATTTTACAACATTCCTGGCATGTCGGTCCCTACTTCTCGGTGGGAATATTATATACGTCTATAACGTTATATATCATAACCTAAGGCAACCTAACATCTCGGATGTAATATTTTACAACATTCCTGGAATATGGGTCCCTACTTCTCGGTGTAAACATTGTATACGTCTATAACGATATATATCCTAGCCTAAGGCAACCTAACATCTCGGATGTAATATTTTACAACATTCTGGCGTGTCGTCGCCTGCTTCTCGATGGGGAGATTATATAAGTCTATAACGTTATATATCCTAACCTAAGGCAACCTAACATCTCGGATGTAATAGTTGGCAAAATTCCTGGCGTGTCCGCCCGTACTTCTCGGTGGGAACATTATATACGTCTATAACGTTGGATATCCTAGCCTAAGGCCAGCTAACATGTCGAATGTAATATTTTACCACATTCCTGACGCGTCGGCCCCTATTTTTCGGTGGGAACATTATATACGTCTATAACGTTATATATCCTAGTCTAAGGCAACCTAACATGTCGACTGTAATATTTTACAACATTCCTGGCGTGTCGTCGCCTGCTTCTCGATGGGGACATAATATACATCTATTACATTGTATATCCTAACCTAAGGCAACCTAACATCTCGGATGTAATATTTTACAACATTCTGGCGTGTCGTCGCCGGCTTCTCGATGGGGAGATTATATACGTCTATAACGTTGTATATCCTAACCTAACGCAACCTAACATTTGGGATGTAATATTTTACAACACTCCTTGCATGTCGGTGCCTACGTCTCGGTGGGAACATTATATACGTCTATAACGATATATATCCTAACCCAAGGCAACCTAACACCTCGGATGTAATAGGTGACCACATTCCTGGCATGTAGGCCCGTACTTCTCGGTGGGAACATTGTATACGCCTATAACGTTATATATCCTAGCCTAAGGCGACCTAACATGTCGAATGTAATATTTTACATCATTCCTGGCGTGTCGTCGCCTGCTTCTCGATGGGAACATTACATGCGTCTATAACGTTATATACCATAACCTATGGGAACCTAACATCTCGGATGTAATATTTTAAAACATTCCTGGCATGTCGGTCCCTACTTCTCGGTGGGAATATTATATACGTCTATAACGTTATATATCATAACCTAAGGCAACCTAACATCTCGGATGTAATATTTTACAACATTCCTGGCATATCGGCCCCTACTTCTCGGTGGAAACATTGTGTACGTCTATAACGATATATATCCTAGCCTAAGGCAACCTAACATCTCGCATGTAATATTTTACAACATTCCTGGCGTGTCGTCGCCTACTTCTCGATGGGGACATTATATACGTCGATAACATTATATATCCTAGCCTAAGGCAACCTAACATCTCGGATGTAATAGTTGACAACATTCCTGGCGTGTCGTCGCCTGCTTCTAGATGGGGACATTATATACGTCTATAACGTTGTATATCCTATCCTAAGGGAACCTAACATCTCGAGTGTAAACTTTTACAACATTCCTGACGCGTCGGGCCCTATTTTTCGGTGGGAACATTATATACGTCTATAACGATATATATCCTAACCTAAGGCAACCTAACACCTCGGATGTAATAGTTGACAACATTCCTGGCGTGCAGGCCCGTACTTCTCGGTGGGAACATTGTATACGTCTATAACGATATATATCCTAGCCTAAGGCGACCTAACATGTCGAATGTAATATTTTACATCATTCCTGGCGTGTCGTCGCCTGCTTCTCGATGGGAACATTACATGCGTCTATAACGTTATATACCATAACCTAAGGGAACCTAACATCTCGGATGTAATATTTTAAAACATTCCTGGCATGTCGGTCCCTACTTCTCGGTGCGAATATTATATACGTCTATAACGTTATATATCATAACCTAAGGCAACCTAACATCTCGGATGTAATATTTTACAACATTCCTGGCATATCGGTCCCTACTTCTCGGTGGAAACATTGTGTACGTCTATAACGATATATATCCTAACCTAAGGCAACCTAACACCTCGGATGTAATAGGTGACAACATTCCTGGCGTGCAGGCCCGTACTTCTCGGTGGGAACATTGTATACGTCTATAACGATATATATCCTAGCCTAAGGCGACCTAACATGTCGAATGTAATATTTTACATTATTCCTGGCGTGTCGTCGCCTGCTTCTCGATGGGAACATTACATGCGTCTATAACGTTATATACCATAACCTAAGGGAACCTAACATCTCGGATGTAATATTTTAAAACATTCCTGGTATGTCGGTCCCTACTTCTCGGTGGGAATATTATATACGTCTATAACGTTATATATCATAACCTAAGGCAACCTAACATCTCGGATGTAATATTTTACAACATTCCTGGCATATGGGTCCCTACTTCTCGGTGGAAACATTGTATACGTCTATAACGATATATATCCTAGCCTAAGGCAACCTAACATCTCGGATGTAATATTTTACAACATTCCTGGCGTGTCGTCGCCTACTTCTCGATGGGGACATTATATACATCTATAACATTGTATATCCTAACCTAAGGCAACCTAACATCTCGGATGTAATATTTTACAACATTCTGGCGTGTCGTCGCCTGCTTCTCGATGGGGAGATTATATAAGTCTATAACGTTGTATAACCTAACCTAACGCAACCTAACATTTGGGATGTAATGTTTTACAACATTCCTTGCATGTCGGTGCCTACGTCTCGGTGGGAACAGTATATACGTCTATAACGATATATATCCTAACCTAAGGCAACCTAACACCTCGGATGTAATAGTTGACAACATTCCTGGCATGTAGGCCCGTACTTCTCGGTGGGAACATTGTATACGTCTATAACGTTGTATATCCTAACCTAACGCAACCTAACATTTGGGATGTAATATTTTACAACATTCCTGGCATGTCGGTCCCTACTCCTCGGCGGAAACATTGTATACGTCTATAACGATATATATCCTAGTCTAAGGCAACCTAATATGTCAAATGTAATATTTTACAACATTCCTGGCGTGTCGTCGCCTACTTCTCGATGGGGACATTATATAAATCTATAACCTTGTATATCCTAACCTAAAGCAGCCTAACATCTCGGATGTAATATTTCACAACATTCCTGGCATGTCGGTCCCTACTTCTCGGTGGAAACATTGTATACGTCTATAACGATATATATGCTAACCTAAGGCAAACTAACATCTCGGATGTAATAGTTGACAACATTCCAGGCGTGTCAGCCCGTACTTATCGGTGGGAACACTATATATGTCTATAACGCTATATATCCTAGCCTAAGGCGACCTAATATGTCGAATGTAATATTTTACAACATTCCTGGCCTGTCGTCGCCTGCTCCTCGATGGGGACATTATATACGTCTATAACGTTGTATAGCCTAACCTAAAGCAACCTAACATCTCGGATGTAATAGTTGACAACATTCCTGGCGTGTAGGCCCGTACTTCTCGGTGAGAACATTCTATACGTCTATAACGTTGTATATCCTAGCCTAAGGCGAGCTAATATATCGAATGTAATATTTTACATCATTCCTGGCGTCTCATCGCCTGCTTCTCAATGGGAACATTATATACGTCTATAACGTTGTATATCCTAACCTAACGCAACCTAACATCTGGGATGTAATATTCCTGGCGTGTCGTCGCCTACTTCTGGATAGGGACATTATATACGTCTATAACGTTATATATCCTAACCTAAGGGAACCTAACATCTCGGGTGTAATATTTGAAAACATTCCCGGCGTGTTAGCCCGTACTTCTCGGTGGGAACATCATATACGTCTATAGCGATATATATCATAGCCTAAGGCAACCTAACATCTCGGATGTAATATTTTACAACATTCCTGGCATATCGGTCCCTACTTCTCGGTGGAAACATTGTGTACGTCTATAACGATATATATCCTAACCTAAGGCAACCTAACACCTCGGATGTAATAGGTGACAACATTCCTGGCGTGCAGGCCCGTACTTCTCGGTGGAAACATTGTGTACGTCTATAACGATATATATCCTAACCTAAGGCAACCTAACACCTCGGATGTAATAGGTGACAACATTCCTGGCGTGCAGGCCCGTACTTCTCGGTGGGAACATTGTATACGTCTATAACGATATATATCCTAGCCTAAGGCGACCTAACATGTCGAATGTAATATTTTACATTATTCCTGGCGTGCCGTCGCCTGCTTCTCGATGGGAACATTACATGCGTCTATAACGTTATATACCATAACCTAAGGGAACCTAACATCTCGGATGTAATATTTTACAACATTCCTGGCATATCGGTCCCTACTTCTCGGTGGAAACATTGTGTACGTCTATAACGATATATATCCTAGCCTAAGGCAACCTAACATCTCGGATGTAATATTTTACAACATTCCTTGCATATCGGTCCCTACTTCTCGGAGGAAACATTGTATACGTCTATAACGATATATATCCTAGCCTAAGGCAACCTAACATCTCGGATGTAATATTTTACAACATTCCTGGTGTGTCGTCGCCTACTTCTCGATGGGGAGATTATAAACGTCTATAACGTTGTATATCCTAACCTAACGCAACCTAACATTTGGGATGTAATATTTTACAACATTCCTTGCATGTCGGTGCCTACGTCTCGGTAGGAACATTATATACGTCTATAACGATATATATCCTGACCCAAGGCAACCTAGCACCTCGGATGTAATAGTTGACAACATTCCTGGCGTGTAGGCCCGTACTTCTCGATGGGAACATTGTATACGTATATAACGTTATATATCCTAGCCTAAGGCAACCTAACGTATCGAATGTAATATTTTACATCATTCCTGGCGTGTCGTCGCCTGCTTCTCGATGGGATCATTATATACGTCTATAACGTTGTGTATCCTAACCTAACGCAACCTAACATCTGGGATGTAATATTCCTGGCGTGTCGTCGCCTACTTCTGGATGGGGACATTATATACGTCTATAACGTTATATATCCTAACCTAAGGCAACCTAACATCTCGGATGTAATAGTTGGCAAAATTCCTGGCGTGTCCGCCCGTACATCTCGGTGGGAACATTATATACGTCTATAACGTTGTATATCCTAGCCTAAGGCCAGCTAACATGTCGAATGTAATATTTTACAACATTCCTGACGCGTCGGCCCCTATTTTTCGGTGGGAACATTATATACGTCTATAACGTTATATATCCTAGTCTAAGGCAACCTAACATGTCGACTGTAATATTTTACAACATTCCTGGCGTGTCGTCGCCTGCTTCTCGATGGGGACATAATATACATCTATTACATTGTATATCCTAACCTAAGGCAACCTAACATCTCGGATGTAATATTTTACAACATTCTGGCGTGTCGTCGCCGGCTTCTCGATGGGGAGATTATATACGTCTATAACGTTGTATATCCTAACCTAACGCAACCTAACATTTGGGATGTAATATTTTACAACACTCCTTGCATGTCGGTGCCTACGTCTCGGTGGGAACATTATATACGTCTATAACGATATATATCATAACCCAAGGCAACCGAACACCTCGGATGTAATAGGTGACCACATTCCTGGCATGTAGGCCCGTACTTCTCGGTGGGAACATAGTATACGCCTATAACGTTATATATCCTAGCCTAAGGCGACCTAACATGTCGAATGTAATATTTTACATCATTCCTGGCGTGTCGTCGCCTGCTTCTCGATGGGAACATTATATACGTCTATAACGTTATATATCATAACCTAAGGCAACCGAACATCTGGGATGTAATATTTTACAACATTCCTGGCATATCGGTCCCTACTTCTCGGTGGAAACATTGCATACGCCTATAACGATATATATCCTAGCCTAAGGCAACCTAACATGTCGAATGTAATATTTTACATCATTCCTGGCGTGTCATTGCCTGCTTCTCGATGGGAACATTATATACGTCTATAACGTTGTGTATCCTAAACTAACGCAACCTAACATCTGGGATGTAATATTCCTGGCGTGTCGTCGCCTACTTCTGGATGGGGAGATTATATACGTCTATAACGTTATATATCCTAACCTAAGGCAACCTAACATCTCGGATGTAATATTTTACAACATTCCTGGCATATGGGTCCCTACTTCTCGGTGGAAACATTGTATACGTCTATAACGATATATATCCTAGCCTAAGGCAACCTAACATCTCGGATGTAATATTTTACAACATTCCTGGCGTGTCGTAGCCTGCTTCTCGATGGGGACATTATATACGTCTATAACGTTGTATATCCTATCCTAAGGGAACCTAACATCTCGAGTGTAAACTTTTACAACATTCCTGACGCGTCGGGCCCTATTTTTCGGTGGGAACATTATATACGGCTATAACGTTATATATCCTAGCCTAAGGCAACCTAACATGTCGAATGTAATATTTTACAACATTCCTGTCGTGTCGTCGCCTGCTTCTCGATGGGGAGATTATAAACGTCTATAACGTTGTATATCCTAACCTAACGCAACCTAACATTTGGGATGTAATATTTTACAACATTCCTTGCATGTCGGTGCCTACGTCTCGGTGGGAACATTATATACGTCTATAACGAGATATATCCTAACCTACGGCAACCTAACACCTCGGATGTAATAGTTGACAACATTCCTGGCGTGCAGGCCCGTACTTCTCGGTGGGAACATTGTATACGTCTATAACGATATATATCCTAGCCTAAGGCGACCTAACATGTCGAATGTAATATTTTACATCATTCCTGGCGTGTCGTCGCCTGCTTCTCGATGGGAACATTACATGCGTCTATAACGTTATATACCATAACCTATGGGAACCTAACATCTCGGATGTAATATTTTAAAACATTCCTGGCATGTCGGTCCCTACTTCTCGGTGGGAATATTATATACGTCTATAACGTTATATATCATAACCTAAGGCAACCTAACATCTCGGATGTAATATTTTACAACATTCCTGGCATATCGGCCCCTACTTCTCGGTGGAAACATTGTGTACGTCTATAACGATATATATCCTAGCCTAAGGCAATCTAACATCTCGGATGTAATATTTTACAACATTCCTTGCATATCGGTCCCTACTTCTCGGAGGAAACATTGTATACGTCTATAACGATATATATCCTAGCCTAAGGCAACCTAACATCTCGGATGTAATATTTTACAACATTCCTGGCGTGTCGTCGCCTACTTCTCGATGGGGACATTATATACATCTATAACATTGTATATCCTAACCTAAGGCAACCTAACATCTCGGATGTAATAGTTGGCAAAATTCCTGGCGTGTCCGCCCGTACTTCTCGGTGGGAACATTATATACGTCTATAACGTTGTATATCCTAGATTAAGACCAGCTAACATGTCGAATGTAATATTTTACAACCTTCCTGTCGCGTCGGCCCCTATTTTTCGGTGGGAACATTATATACGTCTATAACGTTATATATCCTAGTCTAAGGCAACCTAACATGTCGACTGTAATATTTTACAACATTCCTGGCGTGTCGTCGACTGCTTCTCGATGGGGACATAATATACATCTATAACATTGTATATCCTAACCTAAGGCAACCTAACATCTCGGATGTAATATTTTACAACATTCTGGCGTGTCGTCGCCGGCTTCTCGATGGGGAGATTATATACGTCTATAACGTTGTATATTATAACCTAACGCAACCTAACATTTGGGATGTAACATTTTACAACACTCCTTGCATGTCGGTGCCTACGTCTCGGTGGGAACATTATATACGTCTATAACGATATATATCCTAACCCAAGGCAACCTAACACCTCGGATGTAATAGGTGACCACATTCCTGGCATGTAGGCCCGTACTTCTCGGTGGGAACATTGTATACGCCTATAACGTTATATATCCTAGCCTAAAGCGACCTAACATGTCGAACGTAATATTTTACATCATTCCTGGCGTGTCTTCTCCTGCTTCTCGATGGGAACATTATATACGTCTATAACGTTATATATCATAACCTAAGGCAACCGAACATCTGGGATGTAATATTTTACAACATTCCTGGCATATCGGTCCCTACTTCTCGGTGGAAACATTGTATACGTCTATAACGATATATATCCTAGCCTAAGGCAACCTAACATCTCGCATGTAATATTTTACAACATTCCTGGCGTGTCGTCGCCTACTTCTCGATGGGGACATTATATACGTTGATAACGTTATATATCCTAGCCTAAGGCAACCTAACATCTCGGATGTAATAGTTGACAACATTCCTGGCGTGTCGTCGCCTGCTTCTAGATGGGGACATTATATACGTCTATAACGTTGTATATCCTATCCTAAGGGAACCTAACATCTCGAGTGTAAACTTTTACAACATTCCTGACGCGTCGGGCCCTATTTTTCGGTGGGAACATTATATACGTCTATAACGATATATATCCTAACCTAAGGCAACCTAACACCTCGGATGTAATAGTTGACAACATTCCTGGCGTGCAGGCCCGTACTTCTCGGTGGGAACATTGTATACGTCTATAACGATATATATCCTAGCCTAAGGCGACCTAACATGTCGAATGTAATATTTTACATCATTCCTGGCGTGTCGTCGCCTGCTTCTCGATGGGAACATTACATGCGTCTATAACGTTATATACCATAACCTAAGGGAACATAACATCTCGGATGTAATATTTTAAAACATTCCTGGCATGTCGGTCCCTACTTCTCGGTGGGAATATTATATACGTCTATAACGTTATATATCATAACCTAAGGCAACCTAACATCTCGGATGTAATATTTTACAACATTCCTGGCATATCGGTCCCTACTTCTCGGTGGAAACATTGTGTACGTCTATAACGATATATATCCTAACCTAAGGCAACCTAACACCTCGGATGTAATAGGTGACAACATTCCTGGCGTGCAGGCCCGTACTTCTCGGTGGGAACATTGTATACGTCTATAACGATATATATCCTAGCCTAAGGCGACCTAACATGTCGAATGTAATATTTTACATTATTCCTGGCGTGCCGTCGCCTGCTTCTCGATGGGAACATTACATGCGTCTATAACGTTATATACCATAACCTAAGGGAACCTAACATCTCGGATGTAATATTTTAAAACATTCCTGGCATGTCGGTCCCTACTTCTCGGTGGGAATATTATATACGTCTATAACGTTATATATCATAACCTAAGGCAACCTAACATCTCGGATGTAATATTTTACAACATTCCTGGCATATCGGTCCCTACTTCTCGGTGGAAACATTGTGTACGTCTATAACGATATATATCCTAGCCTAGGGCAACCTAACATCTCGGATGTAATATTTTACAACATTCCTTGCATATCGGTCCCTACTTCTCGGAGGAAACATTGTATACGTCTATAACGATATATATCCTAGCCTAAGGCAACCTAACATCTCGGATGTAATATTTTACAACATTCCTGGTGTGTCGTCGCCTACTTCTCGATGGGGACATTATATACATCTATAACATTGTATATCCTAACCTAAGGCAACCTAACATCTCGGATGTAATATTTTACAACATTCTGGCGTGTCGTCGCCGGCTTCTCGATGGGGAGATTATAAACGTCTATAACGTTGTATATCCTAACCTAACGCAACCTAACATTTGGGATGTAATATTTTACAACATTCCTTGCATGTCGGTGCCTACGTCTCGGTAGGAACATTATATACGTCTATAACGATATATATCCTGACCCAAGGCAACCTAGCACCTCGGATGTAATAGTTGACAACATTCCTGGCGTGTAGGCCCGTACTTCTCGATGGGAACATTGTATACGTCTATAACGTTATATATCCTAGCCTAAGGCAACCTAACGTATCGAATGTAATATTTTACATCATTCCTGGCGTGTCGTCGCCTGCTTCTCGATGGGATCATTATATACGTCTATAACGTTGTGTATCCTAACCTAACGCAACCTAACATCTGGGATGTAATATCCCTGGCGTGTCGTCGCCTACTTCTGGATGGGGACATTATATACGTCTATAACGTTATATATCCTAACCTAAGGCAACCTAACATCTCGGATGTAATAGTTGGCAAAATTCCTGGCGTGTCCGCCCGTACATCTCGGTGGGAACATTATATACGTCTATAACGTTGTATATCCTAGCCTAAGGCCAGCTAACATGTCGAATGTAATATTTTACAACATTCCTGACGCGTCGGCCCCTATTTTTCGGTGGGAACATTATATACGTCTATAACGTTATATATCCTAGTCTAAGGCAACCTAACATGTCGACTGTAATATTTTACAACATTCCTGGCGTGTCGTCGCCTGCTTCTCGATGGGGACATAATATACATCTATTACATTGTATATCCTAACCTAAGGCAACCTAACATCTCGGATGTAATATTTTACAACATTCTGGCGTGTCGTCGCCGGCTTCTCGATGGGGAGATTATATACGTCTATAACGTTGTATATCCTAACCTAACGCAACCTAACATTTGGGATGTAATATTTTACAACACTCCTTGCATGTCGGTGCCTACGTCTCGGTGGGAACATTATATACGTCTATAACGATATATATCATAACCCAAGGCAACCTAACACCTCGGATGTAATAGGTGACCACATTCCTGGCATGTAGGCCCGTACTTCTCGGTGGGAACATTGTATACGCCTATAACGTTATATATCCTAGCCTAAGGCGACCTAACATGTCGAATGCAATATTTTACATCATTCCTGGCGTGTCGTCGCCTGCTTCTCGATGGGAACATTATATACGTCTATAACGTTATATATCATAACCTAAGGCAACCGAACATCTGGGATGTAATATTTTACAACATTCCTGGCATATCGGTCCCTACTTCTCGGTGGAAACATTGCATCCGCCTATAACGATATATATCCTAGCCTAAGGCAACCTAACATGTCGAATGTAATATTTTACATCATTCCTGGCGTGTCATTGCCTGCTTCTCGATGGGAACATTATATACGTCTATAACGTTGTGTATCCTAACCTAACGCAACCTAACATCTGGGATGTAATATTCCTGGCGTGTCGTCGCCTACTTCTGGATGGGGAGATTATATACGTCTATAACGTTATATATCCTAACCTAAGGCAACCTAACATCTCGGATGTAATAGTTGACAACATTCCTGGCGTGTCCGCCCGTACTTCTCGGTGGGAACATTATATACGTCTATAACGTGATATATCCTAGCCTAAGGCTACATAACATGTCGAATGTCATATTTTACAACATTCCTGGCGTGTCGTCGCCTGCTTCTCGATGGGGACATTATATACGTCTATAACGTTGTATATCCTAACCTAAAGCAACCTAACATCTGGGATGTAATATTTTACAAGATTCCTGACATGTCGGTCCCCAAGTCTCGGTAGGAACATTATATACGTCTATAACGATATATATCCAAACCTAAGGCAACCTAACACCTCGGATGTAATAGTTGACAACATTCCTGGCGTGTAGGCCCGTACTTCTCGGTGGGAACATTGTATACGTCTATAACGTTGTATATCCTAACCTAACGCAACCTAACATTTGGGATGTAATATTTTACAACATTCCTTGCATGTCGGTCCCTACTCCTCGGCGGAAACATTGTATACGTCTATAACGATATATATCCTAGTCTAAGGCAACCTAATATGTCAAATGTAATATTTTACAACATTCCTGGCGTGTCGTCGCCTACTTCTCGATGGGGACATTATATAAATCTATAACCTTGTATATCCTAACCTAAAGCAGCCTAACATCTCGGATGTAATATTTCACAACTATCCTGGCATGTCGGTCCCTACTTCTCGGTGGAAACATTGTATACGTCTATAACGATATATATGCTAACCTAAGGCAAACTAACATCTCGGATGTAATAGTTGACAACATTCCAGGCGTGTCAGCCCGTACTTATCGGTGGGAACATTGTATACGTCTATAACGTTGTATATCCTAACCTAACGCAACCTAACATTTGGGATGTAATATTTTACAACATTCCTTGCATGTCGGTCCCTACTCCTCGGCGGAAACATTGTATACGTCTATAACGATATATATCCTAGTCTAAGGCAACCTAATATGTCAAATGTAATATTTTACAACATTCCTGGCGTGTCGTCGCCTACTTCTCGATGGGGACATTATATAAATCTATAACCTTGTATATCCTAACCTAAAGCAGCCTAACATCTCGGATGTAATATTTCACAACATTCCTGGCATGTCGGTCCCTACTTCTCGGTGGAAACATTGTATACGTCTATAACGATATATATGCTAACCTAAGGCAAACTAACATCTCGGATGTAATAGTTGACAACATACCAGGCGTGTCAGCCCGTACTTATCGGTGGGAACACTATGTATGTCTATAACGCTATATATCCCAGCCTAAGGCGACCTAATATGTCGAATGTAATATTTTACAACATTCCTGGCCTGTCGTCTCCTGCTCCTCGATGGGGACATTATATACGTCTATAACGTTGTATAGCCTAACCTAAAGCAACCTAACATCTCGGATGTAATAGTTGACAACATTCCTGGCGTGTAGGCCCGTACTTCTCGGTGAGAACATTCTATACGTCTATAACGTTGTATATCCTAGCCTAAGGCGAGCTAATATATCGAATGTAATATTTTACATCATTCCTGGCGTCTCATCGCCTGCTTCTCAATGGGAACATTATATACGTCTATAACGTTGTATATCCTAACCTAACGCAACCTAACATCTGGGATGTAATATTCCTGGCGTGTCGTCGCCTACTTCTGGATAGGGACATTATATACGTCTATAACGTTATATATCCTAACCTAAGGGAACCTAACATCTCGGGTGTAATATTTGAAAATATTCCCGGCGTGTTAGCCCGTACTTCTCGGTGGGAACATCATATACGTCTATAGCGATATATATCATAGCCTAAGGCAACCTAACATCTCGGATGTAATATTTTACAACATTCCTGGCATATCGGTCCCTACTTCTCGGTGGAAACATTGTGTACGTCTATAACGATATATATCCTAACCTAAGGCAACCTAACACCTCGGATGTAATAGGTGACAACATTCCTGGCGTGCAGGCCCGTACTTCTCGGTGGGAACATTGTATACGTCTATAACGATATATATCCTAGCCTAAGGCGACCTAACATGTCGAATGTAATATTTTACATTATTCCTGGCGTGCCGCCGCCTGCTTCTCGATGGGAACATTACATACGTCTATAACGTTATATACCATAACCTAACGGAACCTAACATCTCGGATGTAATATTTTAAAACATTCCTGGCATGTCGGTCCCTACTTCTCGGTGGGAATATTATATACGTCTATAACGTTATATATCATAACCTAAGGCAACCTAACATCTCGGATGTAATATTTTACAACATTCCTGGCATATCGGTCCCTACTTCTCGGTGGAAACATTGTGTACGTCTATAACGATATATATCCTAGCCTAAGGCAACCTAACATCTCGGATGTAATATTTTACAACATTCCTTGCATATCGGTCCCTACTTCTCGGAGGAAACATTGTATACGTCTATAACGATATATATCCTAGCCTAAGGCAACCTAACATCTCGGATGTAATATTTTACAACATTCCTGGTGTGTCGTCGCCTACTTCTCGATGGGGAGATTATAAACGTCTATAACGTTGTATATCCTAACCTAACGCAACCTAACATTTGGGATGTAATATTTTACAACATTCCTTGCATGTCGGTGCCTACGTCTCGGTAGGAACATTATATACGTCTATAACGATATATATCCTGACCCAAGGCAACCTGGCACCTCGGATGTAATAGTTGACAACATTCCTGGCGTGTAGGCCCGTACTTCTCGATGGGAACATTGTATACGTCTATAACGTTATATATCCTAGCCTAAGGCAACCTAACGTATCGAATGTAATATTTTACATCATTCCTGGCGTGTCGTCGCCTGCTTCTCGATGGGATCATTATATACGTCTATAACGTTGTGTATCCTAACCTAACGCAACCTAACATCTGGGATGTAATATTCCTGGCGTGTCGTCGCCTACTTCTGGATGGGGACATTATATACGTCTATAACGTTATATATCCTAACCTAAGGCAACCTAACATCTCGGATGTAATAGTTGGCAAAATTCCTGGCGTGTCCGCCCGTACATCTCGGTGGGAACATTATATACGTCTATAACGTTGTATATCCTAGCCTAAGGCCAGCTAACATGTCGAATGTAATATCTTACAACATTCCTGACGCGTCGGCCCCTATTTTTCGGTGGGAACATTATATACGTCTATAACGTTATATATCCTAGTCTAAGGCAACCTAACATGTCGACTGTAATATTTTACAACATTCCTGGCGTGTCGTCGACTGCTTCTCGATGGGGACATAATATACATCTATAACATTGTATATCCTAACCTAAGGCAACCTAACATCTCGGATGTAATATTTTACAACATTCTGGCGTGTCGTCGCCGGCTTCTCGATGGGGAGATTATATACGTCTATAACGTTGTATATTATAACCTAACGCAACCTAACATTTGGGATGTAACATTTTACAACACTCCTTGCATGTCGGTGCCTACGTCTCGGTGGGAACATTATATACGTCTATAACGATATATATCCAAACCTAAGGCAACCTAACACCTCGGATGTAATAGGTGACCACATTCCTGGCATGTAGGCCCGTACTTCTCGGTGGGAACATTGTATACGCCTATAACGTTATATATCCTAGCCTAAAGCGACCTAACATGTCGAACGTAATATTTTACATCATTCCTGGCGTGTCGTCTCCTGCTTCTCGATGGGAACATTATATACGTCTATAACGTTATATATCATAACCTAAGGCAACCGAACATCTGGGATGTAATATTTTACAACATTCCTGGCATATCGGTCCCTACTTCTCGGTGGAAACATTGTATACGTCTATAACGATATATATCCTAGCCTAAGGCAACCTAACATCTCGCATGTAATATTTTACAACATTCCTGGCGTGTCGTCGCCTACTTCTCGATGGGGACATTATATACGTCGATAACGTTATATATCCTAGCCTAAGGCAACCTAACATCTCGGATGTAATAGTTGACAACATTCCTGGCGTGTCGTCGCCTGCTTCTAGATGGGGACATTATATACGTCTATAACGTTGTATATCCTATCCTAAGGGAACCTAACATCTCGAGTGTAAACTTTTACAACATTCCTGACGCGTCGGGCCCTATTTTTCGGTGGGAACATTATATACGTCTATAACGATATATATCCTAACCTAAGGCAACCTAACACCTCGGATGTAATAGTTGACAACATTCCTGGCGTGCAGGCCCGTACTTCTCGGTGGGAACATTGTATACGTCTATAGCGATATATATCCTAGCCTAAGGCGACCTAACATGTCGAATGTAATATTTTACATCATTCCTGGCGTGTCGTCGCCTGCTTCTCGATGGGAACATTACATGCGTCTATAACGTTATATACCATAACCTAAGGGAACATAACATCTCGGATGTAATATTTTAAAACATTCCTGGCATGTCGGTCCCTACTTCTCGGTGGGAATATTATATACGTCTATAACGTTATATATCATAACCTAAGGCAACCTAACATCTCGGATGTAATATTTTACAACATTCCTGGCATATCGGTCCCTACTTCTCGGTGGAAACATTGTGTACGTCTATAACGATATATATCATAACCCAAGGCAACCTAACACCTCGGATGTAATAGGTGACCACATTCCTGGCATGTAGGCCCGTACTTCTCGGTGGGAACATTGTATACGCCTATAACGTTATATATCCTAGCCTAAGGCGACCTAACATGTCGAATGTAATATTTTACATCATTCCTGGCGTGTCGTCGCCTGCTTCTCGATGGGAACATTATATACGTCTATAACGTTATATATCATAACCTAAGGCAACCGAACATCTGGGATGTAATATTTTACAACATTCCTGGCATATCGGTCCCTACTTCTCGGTGGAAACATTGCATACGCCTATAACGATATATATCCTAGCCTAAGGCAACCTAACATGTCGAATGTAATATTTTACATCATTCCTGGCGTGTCATTGCCTGCTTCTCGATGGGAACATTATATACGTCTATAACGTTGTGTATCCTAACCTAACGCAACCTAACATCTGGGATGTAATATTACTGGCGTGTCGTCGCCTACTTCTGGATGGGGAGATTATATACGTCTATAACGTTATATATCCTAACCTAAGGCAACCTAACATCTCGGATGTAATAGTTGACAACATTCCTGGCGTGTCCGCCCGTACTTCTCGGTGGGAACATTATATACGTCTATAACGTGATATATCCTAGCCTAAGGCTACATAACATGTCGAATGTCATATTTTACAACATTCCTGGCGTGTCGTCGCCTGCTTCTCGATGGGGACATTATATACGTCTATAACGTTGTATATCCTAACCTAAAGCAACCTAACATCTGGGATGTAATATTTTACAAGATTCCTGACATGTCGGTCCCCAAGTCTCGGTAGGAACATTATATACGTCTATAACGATATATATCCAAACCTAAGGCAACCTAACACCTCGGATGTAATAGTTGACAACATTCCTGGCGTGTAGGCCCGTACTTCTCGGTGGGAACATTGTATACGTCTATAACGTTGTATATCCTAACCTAACGCAACCTAACATTTGGGATGTAATATTTTACAACATTCCTTGCATGTCGGTCCCTACTCCTCGGCGGAAACATTGTATACGTCTATAACGATATATATCCTAGTCTAAGGCAACCTAATATGTCAAATGTAATATTTTACAACATTCCTGGCGTGTCGTCGCCTACTTCTCGATGGGGACATTATATAAATCTATAACCTTGTATATCCTAACCTAAAGCAGCCTAACATCTCGGATGTAATATTTCACAACATTCCTGGCATGGCGGTCCCTACTTCTCGGTGGAAACATTGTATACGTCTATAACGATATATATGCTAACCTAAGGCAAACTAACATCTCGGATGTAATAGTTGACAACATTCCAGGCGTGTCAGCCCGTACTTATCGGTGGGAACATTGTATACGTCTATAACGTTGTATATCCTAACCTAACGCAACCTAACATTTGGGATGTAATATTTTACAACATTCCTTGCATGTCGGTCCCTACTCCTCGGCGGAAACATTGTATACGTCTATAACGATATATATCCTAGTCTAAGGCAACCTAATATGTCAAATGTAATATTTTACAACATTCCTGGCGTGTCGTCGCCTACTTCTCGATGGGGACATTATATACATCTATAACATTGTATATCCTAACCTAAAGCAGCCTAACATCTCGGATGTAATATTTCACAACATTCCTGGCATGTCGGTCCCTACTTCTCGGTGGAAACATTGTATACGTCTATAACGATATATATGCTAACCTAAGGCAAACTAACATCTCGGATGTAATAGTTGACAACATACCAGGCGTGTCAGCCCGTACTTATCGGTGGGAACACTATATATGTCTATAACGCTATATATCCTAGCCTAAGGCGACCTAATATGTCGAATGTAATATTTTACAACATTCCTGGCCTGTCGTCTCCTGCTCCTCGATGGGGACATTATATACGTCTATAACGTTGTATAGCCTAACCTAAAGCAACCTAACATCTCGGATGTAATAGTTGACAACATTCCTGGCGTGTAGGCCCGTACTTCTCGGTGAGAACATTCTATACGTCTATAACGTTGTATATCCTAGCCTAAGGCGAGCTAATATATCGAATGTAATATTTTACATCATTCCTGGCGTCTCATCGCCTGCTTCTCAATGGGAACATTATATACGTCTATAACGTTGTATATCCTAACCTAACGCAACCTAACATCTGGGATGTAATATTCCTGGCGTGCCGTCGCCTACTTCTGGATAGGGACATTATATACGTCTATAACGTTATATATCCTAACCTAAGGGAACCTAACATCTCGGGTGTAATATTTGAAAACATTCCCGGCGTGTTAGCCCGTACTCCTCGGTGGGAACATCATATACGTCTATAGCGATATATATCATAGCCTAAGGCAACCTAACATCTCGGATGTAATATTTTACAACATTCCTGGCATGTCGGTCTCTACGTCTCGGTGGGAACATCCTATACGTCTATAACGTTGCATATCCTAACCTAAGGGAACCTAACATCTCGGGTGTAATATTTTACAACATTCCTGACGCGTCGGGACTATTTCTCGGTGGGAATGTTATATTCGTCTATAATGTTATACATCTTAGCCCAAGGCGCCCTAACATGTCGGATGTAATAGTTGATAACATTCCTGGCGTGTCGGCCCGTACTTCTCGGCGGGGAAATTATATACGTCTATAATGTTGTATATCCTAACCTAAGGCAAACTTACCTCAATACCGTAATATTTTACAACATTCCTGGCGCGTCGTCTCCTACTTTTCGGTGGGAACATTATATACGTCTATAACAGTATATATCCTAACGTAAGGCAACATAACATCTCGGATGTAATATTCTACAACATTCCTGGCGTGTCGGCCCGTACTTCTCGGTGGGAACATTGTATACCTCTATAACGATATATATACCAGCCTAAGGCAACCTAACATGTCGAATGTAATATTTTACAACATTCGTGGTGTGTCGTCGCCTACTTCTGGATGGGGTCATTATATACATCTATAACGTTGTATATCCTAACCTAAGGTAACCTAACACCTCGGGTGTAATATTTTACAACATTCCCGACACGTCGGCCCCTATTTTTCGGTGAGAACATTATATACATTTATAACGGTATATATCCTAGCCTAAGGCAACCTAACATCTCGGATGTAATAGTTGACAACATTCCTGCCGTGTCCGCCCGTACTTCTCGGTGGGAACATTGTATACGTCTATAACGTTGTATGTCCTAACCTAACGCAACCTAACATTTGGCATGTAATATTTTACAACATTCCTGGCATGTCGGTCCCTACTCCTCGGCGGAAACATTGTATACGTCTATAACGATATATATCCTAGTCTAAGGCAACCTAATATGTCAAATGTAATATTTTACAACATTCCTGGCGTGTCGTCGCCTACTTCTCGATGGGGACATTATATACATCTATAACATTGTATATCCTAACCTGAGGCAACCTAACATCTCGGATGTAATATTTTACAACATTCCTTGCATGTCGGTGCCTACGTCTCGGTGGGAACAGTATATACGTCTATAACGATATATATCCTAACCTAAGGCAACCTAACACCTCGGATGTAATAGTTGACAACATTCCTGGCGTGTCCGCCCGTGCTTCTCGGTGGGAACATTATATACGTCTATAACGTTATATATCCTAGCCTAAGGCCACCTAACGTGTCGAATGTAAAATTTTACAGCATTCCTGACGCGTCGGCCCCTATTTTTCGGTGGGAACATTATATACGTCTATAACGTTATATATCCTAGCCTAAGGCAACCTAACATGTCGAACGTAATATGTTACAACATTCCTGGCGTGTCGTCGCCTACTTCTCGATGGGGACATTATATACATCTATAACATTGTATATCCTAACCTAAGGGTACCTAACAACTCGGATGTAATATTTTACAACATTCTGGCGTTTCGTCGCCTGCTTCTCGATGGGGAGATTATATACTTATATAACGTTGTACATCCTAACCTAACGCAACCTAACATTTGGGATGTAATATTTTACAACATTCCTTGCATGTCGGTGCCAACGTCTCGGTGGGAACATTATATACGTCTATAACGATATATATCCTAACCTAAGGCAACCTAACACCTCGGATGTAATAGTTGACAACATTCCTGGCGTGTAGGCCCGTACTTC
The DNA here is from genome assembly GCA_963969225.1 of Xylocopa violacea. Taxonomy (NCBI): domain Eukaryota; kingdom Metazoa; phylum Arthropoda; class Insecta; order Hymenoptera; family Apidae; genus Xylocopa; species Xylocopa violacea. Next base: position 3,592,524 of record CAXAJV010000678.1, read on the forward strand.
TCGGTGGGAACATTGTATACGTCTATAACGTTGTATGTCCTAACCTAACGCAACCTAACATTTGGCATGTAATATTTTACAACATTCCTGGCATGTCGGTCCCTACTCCTCGGCGGAAACATTGTATACGTCTATAACGATATATATCCTAGTCTAAGGCAACCTAATATGTCAAATGTAATATTTTACAACATTCCTGGCATGTCGTCGCCTACTTCTCGATGGGGACATTATATAAATCTATAACCTTGTATATCCTAACCTAAAGCAGCCTAACACCTCGGATGTAATATTTCACAACATTCCTGGCATGTCGGTCCCTACTTCTCGGTGGGAACATTATATACGTCTATAACGCTATATATCCTAGCCTAAGGCGACCTAACATGTCGAATGTAATATTTTACAACATTCCTGGCCTGTCGTCTCCTGCTCCTCGATGGGGACATTATATACGTCTATAACGTTGTATATCCTAACCTAAAGCAACCTAACATCTCGGATGTAATAGTTGACAACATTCCCGGCTTGTCGGCCCGTACTTCTCGGTGGGAACATTCTGTACTTCTATAGCCTTGTATATCCTAACCTAAGGGAACCTAACATCTCGGGTGTAATATTTTACAACATTCCTGACGCGTCGGCCCCTGTTTCTCGGTGGGAACATTATATACGTCTATAATGTTATATGTCCTAGCCTAAGGCGACCTGACATGTCCAATGTAATATTTTACACCATTCCTGGCGTGTCCGCCCGTACTTCTCGGTGGGAACATTATATACGTCTATAACGTTATATATCGTAGCCTAAGGCGATCTAACATGTCGAATGTAATATTTTACAACATTCCTGGCGTGTCGTCTCCTGCTTCTCGATGGGGACATAATATACGTCTATAACGTTGTATATCCTAACCCAACGCAACCTAACATCTGGGATGTAATATTTTACAACATTCTGGCGTGTCGTCGCCTGCTGCTCGATGGGGACATTATGTACATCTATAACGTTGTATATCCTAACCTAAGGCAACCTATCATCTCGGATGTAATATCTGACAACATTCCAGGCGTGTCGGTCCCTACATCTCGGTGGGAACATTCTATACGTCTATAACGTCGTATATCCTAACCTAAGGGAACCTAACATCTCGGGTGTAATATTTTACAACATTCCTGACCCGTCGGCCCCTATTTCTCGGTGGGAACATTCTATACGTCTATAACGTTGTATATGCTAATCTAAGGGAACCTAACATCTCGGGTGTAATATTTTACAACATTCCTGACGCGTCGGCCCCTATTTCTCGGTGGGAATATTATATACGTCTATAACGTTATATATCCTAGCCTAAGGCAACCTAACATGTCGAATGTAATATTTTACATCATTCTGGCTTGTCGTCGCCTGCTTCTCGAAGGGGACATTATATACGTCTCTAACGTTGTATATCCTAACCTAACGCAACCTAACATCTGGGATGTTTTATTTTACAACATTCCTGACGCGTCGGTCCCTACTTGTCGGTGGGAACATTGTATACGTCTATAACGATATATGTCCTAGCCTAAGGCAACCTAACATCTCGGGTGTAATATTTTGCAACATTCCTGACGCGTCGGCCCCTATTTCTCGGTAGGAATATTATATACGTCTATAACGTTATATATCCTAGCCTAAGGCAACCTAACATCTCGGATGTTATATTTTACAACATTCCTGGCGTGTCGTCGCCTGCTTCTCGATGGGGACATGAGATACGTCTATAACGTTGTATATCCTAACCTAAGGGAACCTAACATCTCGGATGTAATATTTTACAACATTCTGGCGTGTCGTCGCCTGCTTCTCGGTGGGAACATTGTATACGTCTATAACTATATATATCCTAGCCTAAGGCAACCTAACATGTCGAATGTAATATTTTACAACATTCCTGCCATGTCGTCTCCTGCATCTCGATGGGGACATTATATACGTCTATAACGTTGAATATCCTAACCTAAAGCAACCTAACATCTGGGATGTAATATTTTACAACATTCCTGGCGCGTCGGCTCCTATTTTTCGGTGGGAACATTATATACGTTTATAACGTTATATATCGTAACCTAAGGGACCCTAACATGTCGTATGTAATATTTTACAACATTCCTGGCGTGTCGTCGCCTACTTCTGGATGGGGACATTATATACATCTATAACGTTATATATCCTAACCTAAGGGAACCTAACATTTCGGGTGTAATATTTTACAACATTCCTGGCGTGTCGACGCCTACTTCTCGGTGGGAACATTGTATACGTCTATAACGATATATATTCTAGCCTAAGGCAACCTAACATGTCGAATGTAATATTTTACAACATTCCTGTCGTGTCGTCGCCTGCTTCTCGATGGGGACATTATATACGTCTATAACGTTGTATATTCTAACCTAACGCAACCTAACATCTGGGATGTAATATTTTACAACATTCCTGGCGTGTCGTCGCCTACTTCTGGATGGGGACATTATATACATCTATAGCGTCATATATCCTAACCTAAGGGAACCTAACATCTCGGGTGTAATATTTTACAACATTCCTGTCGTGTCGTCGCCTGCTTCTCGATGGGGACATTCTATACGTCTATAACGTTGTATATCCTAACCTAAGGGAACCTAACATCTCGGGTGTAATATTTTACAACATTCTGGCGTGTCGTCGCCTGCTTCTCGATGGGGACGTTATATACGTCTATAACCTTGTATATACTAACCTAACTCAACCTAACATCTGGGATGTAATATTTTACAACATTCCTGGCATGTCGGTCCCTACTTCTCGGTGGGAGCATACTATATGTCTATAACGTTGTATATCCTAACCTAAGGGAACCTAACATCTCGGATGTAATATTTTAAAACTTTCCTGGCACGTCGGTCCCTGCGTCTCGGTGGGATCATTATATACGTCTATAACGATATATATCCTAACCTAAGGCAACCTAACATCTCAGATGTAATATTTTACAACATTCCTGGCATGTCGGTCACTAGGTCTCGGTCGGAACATTATATACGTCTGTAACGATATATACCCTAACCTAAGGCAACCTAACACCTCGGATTTAATATTTTACAACATTCCTGGCATGTCGGGCCCTACTTCTCGGTGGGAACATTGTATACGTCTATAACGATATATATCCTAGCCTAAGGCAACCTAACATGTCGAATGTAATATTTTACAACATTCCTGTCGTGTCGTCGCCTGCTTCTCGATGGGGACATTCTATACGTCTATAACGTTGTATATCCTAACCTAAGGGAACCTAACATCTCGGGTGTAATATTTTAGAACATTCCTGACGCGTCAGTCCCTATTTCTCGGTGGGAACATTATATACGTCTATAACGTTATATATCCTAGCCTAAGGCAACCTAACTTGTAGAATGTAATATTTTACAACATTCCTGGCGTGTCGTCGCCTACTTCTCGATGGGGACAATATATACATTTATAACGTTGTATATCCTAACCTAAGGCAACCTAACATCTCGGATGTAGTATTTTACAACATTCCTGGCATGTCGGTCCCTACTTTTCTGTGGGAACATTGTATACGTCTATAACGATATATATTCTAGCCTAAGGCAACCTAACATGTCGAATGTAATATTTTACAACATTCCTGTCGTGTCGTCGCCTGCTTCTCGATGGGGACATTATATACGTCTGTAACGTTGTATATTCTAACCTAACTCAACCTAACATCTGGGATGTAATATTTTACAACATTCCTGGCGTGTCGTCGCCTACTTCTGGATGGGGACATTATATACATCTATAACGTCATATATCCTAACCTAAGGGAACCTAACATCTCGGGTGTAATATTTTACAACATTCCTGGCGTGTCGTTGCCTACTTCTCGATGGGGACATTATATACATCTATAACGTTGTATATCCTAACCTAAAGCAACCTAACATCTGGGATGTAATATTTTACAACATTCCTGGCATGTCGGGCCCTACTTCTCGGTGGGAATATTGTATACGTCTATAACGTTATATATCCTAGCCTAAGGCAACCTAACTTGTAGAATGTAATATTTTACAACATTCCTGGCATGTCGGTCCCTACTTCTCGGTGGAAACAATATATACTTCTATAACGACATATATCCTAGCCTAAGGCAACCCAACATGTAGAATGTAATATTTTACAACATTCCTGGCGTGTCGTCGCCTACTTCTGGATGGGGACATTATATACATCTATAACGTTATATATCCTAACCTAAGGGAACCTAACATCTCGGGTGTAATATTTTACAACATTCCTGGCGTGTCGTCGCCTACTTCTCGATGGGGACATTATATACATCTATAACGTTGTATATTCTAACCTAACGCAACCTAACATCTGGGATTTAATATTTTAGAACATTCCTGGCATGTAGGTCCCTACTTCTCGGTGGGAACATTCTATACGTCTATAACGTTGTATATCCTAACCTAAGGGAACCTAACATCTCGGGTGTAATATTTTAGAACATTCCTGTCGTGTCGTCGCCTGCTTCTCGATGGGTACATTATATACGTCTATAACGTTGTATATTCTAACCTAACGCAACCTAATATCTGGGATGTAATATTTTACAACATTCCTGGCGTGTCGTCGCCTACTTCTGGATGGGGACATTATATACATCTATAACGTCATATATCCTAGCCTAAGGGAACCTAACATCTCGGGTGTAATATTTTACAACATTCCTGTCGTGTCGTCGCCTGCTTCTCAATGGGGACATTCTATACGTCTATAACGTTGTATATCCTAACCTAAGGGAACCTAACACCTCGGATGTAATATTTTACAACATTCCTGGCATGTCGGTCCCTACTTCTCGGTGGGAGCATACTATATGTCTGTAACGTTGTATATCCTAACCTAAGGGAACCTAACATCTCGGATGTAATATTTTAAAACTTTCCTGGCACGTCGGTCCCTGCGTGTCGGTGGGATCATTATATACGTCTATAACGATATATATCCTAACCTAAGGCAACCTAACATTTCGGATATAATATTTTACAACATTCCTGGCATGTCGGTCACTAGTTCTCGGTGGGAACATTATATACGTCTGTAACGATATATACCCTAACCTAAGGCAACCTAACATCTCGGATTTAATATTTTACAACATTCCTGGCGTGTCGTCGCCTACTTCTCGATGGGGACATTATATACATCTATAACTTTGTATATCCTAACCTAAGGCAACCTAACATATCGGATGTAATATTTTACAACATTCTGGCGTGTCGTCGCCTTCTTCTACATGGGGACATTATATACGTCTATAACCTTGTATATACTAACCTAACGCAACCTAACATCTGGGATGTAATATTTTACAACATTCCTGGCGTGTCGTCGCCTACTTCTGGATGGGGACATTATATACATCTATAGCGTCATATATCCTAACCTAAGGGAACCTAACATCTCGGGTGTAATATTTTGCAACATTCCTGACGCGTCGGCCCCTATTTCTCGGTAGGAATATTATATACGTCTATAACGTTATATATCCTAGCCTAAGGCAACCTAACATCGCGGATGTTATATTTTACAACATTCCTGGCGTGTCGTCGCCTGCTTCTCGATGGGGACATGAGATACGTCTATAACGTTGTATATCCTAACCTAAGGGAACCTAACATCTCGGATGTAATATTTTACAACATTCTGGCGTGTCGTCGCCTGCTTCTCGGTGGGAACATTGTATACGTCTATAACTATATATATCCTAGCCTAAGGCAACCTAACATGTCGAATGTAATATTTTACAACATTCCTGCCATGTCGTCTCCTGCATCTCGATGGGGACATTATATACGTCTATAACGTTGAATATCCTAACCTAAAGCAACCTAACATCTGGGATGTAATATTTTACAACATTCCTGGCGCGTCGGCTCCTATTTTTCGGTGGGAACATTATATACGTTTATAACGTTATATATCGTAACCTAAGGGACCCTAACATGTCGTATGTAATATTTTACAACATTCCTGGCGTGTCGTCGCCTACTTCTGGATGGGGACATTATATACATCTATAACGTTATATATCCTAACCTAAGGGAACCTAACATTTCGGGTGTAATATTTTACAACATTCCTGGCGTGTCGTCGCCTACTTCTCGGTGGGAACATTGTATACGTCTATAACGATATATATTCTAGCCTAAGGCAACCTAACATGTCGAATGTAATATTTTACAACATTCCTGTCGTGTCGTCGCCTGCTTCTCGATGGGGACATTATATACGTCTATAACGTTGTATATTCTAACCTAACGCAACCTAACATCTGGGATGTAATATTTTACAACATTCCTGGCGTGTCGTCGCCTACTTCTGGATGGGGACATTATATACATCTATAGCGTCATATATCCTAACCTAAGGGAACCTAACATCTCGGGTGTAATATTTTACAACATTCCTGTCGTGTCGTCGCCTGCTTCTCGATGGGGACATTCTATACGTCTATAACGTTGTATATCCTAACCTAAGGGAACCTAACATCTCGGGTGTAATATTTTACAACATTCTGGCGTGTCGTCGCCTGCTTCTCGATGGGGACGTTATATACGTCTATAACCTTGTATATACTAACCTAACTCAACCTAACATCTGGGATGTAATATTTTACAACATTCCTGGCATGTCGGTCCCTACTTCTCGGTGGGAGCATACTATATGTCTATAACGTTGTATATCCTAACCTAAGGGAACCTAACATCTCGGATGTAATATTTTAAAACTTTCCTGGCACGTCGGTCCCTGCGTCTCGGTGGGATCATTATATACGTCTATAACGATATATATCCTAACCTAAGGCAACCTAACATCTCAGATGTAATATTTTACAACATTCCTGGCATGTCGGTCACTAGGTCTCGGTCGGAACATTATATACGTCTGTAACGATATATACCCTAACCTAAGGCAACCTAACACCTCGGATTTAATATTTTACAACATTCCTGGCATGTCGGGCCCTACTTCTCGGTGGGAACATTGTATACGTCTATAACGATATATATCCTAGCCTAAGGCAACCTAACATGTCGAATGTAATATTTTACAACATTCCTGTCGTGTCGTCGCCTGCTTCTCGATGGGGACATTCTATACGTCTATAACGTTGTATATCCTAACCTAAGGGAACCTAACATCTCGGGTGTAATATTTTAGAACATTCCTGACGCGTCAGTCCCTATTTCTCGGTGGGAACATTATATACGTCTATAACGTTATATATCCTAGCCTAAGGCAACCTAACTTGTAGAATGTAATATTTTACAACATTCCTGGCGTGTCGTCGCCTACTTCTCGATGGGGACAATATATACATTTATAACGTTGTATATCCTAACCTAAGGCAACCTAACATCTCGGATGTAGTATTTTACAACATTCCTGGCATGTCGGTCCCTACTTTTCTGTGGGAACATTGTATACGTCTATAACGATATATATTCTAGCCTAAGGCAACCTAACATGTCGAATGTAATATTTTACAACATTCCTGTCGTGTCGTCGCCTGCTTCTCGATGGGGACATTATATACGTCTGTAACGTTGTATATTCTAACCTAACTCAACCTAACATCTGGGATGTAATATTTTACAACATTCCTGGCGTGTCGTCGCCTACTTCTGGATGGGGACATTATATACATCTATAACGTCATATATCCTAACCTAAGGGAACCTAACATCTCGGGTGTAATATTTTACAACATTCCTGGCGTGTCGTTGCCTACTTCTCGATGGGGACATTATATACATCTATAACGTTGTATATCCTAACCTAAAGCAACCTAACATCTGGGATGTAATATTTTACAACATTCCTGGCATGTCGGGCCCTACTTCTCGGTGGGAATATTGTATACGTCTATAACGTTATATATCCTAGCCTAAGGCAACCTAACTTGTAGAATGTAATATTTTACAACATTCCTGGCATGTCGGTCCCTACTTCTCGGTGGAAACAATATATACTTCTATAACGACATATATCCTAGCCTAAGGCAACCCAACATGTAGAATGTAATATTTTACAACATTCCTGGCGTGTCGTCGCCTACTTCTGGATGGGGACATTATATACATCTATAACGTTATATATCCTAACCTAAGGGAACCTAACATCTCGGGTGTAATATTTTACAACATTCCTGGCGTGTCGTCGCCTACTTCTCGATGGGGACATTATATACATCTATAACGTTGTATATTCTAACCTAACGCAACCTAACATCTGGGATTTAATATTTTAGAACATTCCTGGCATGTAGGTCCCTACTTCTCGGTGGGAACATTCTATACGTCTATAACGTTGTATATCCTAACCTAAGGGAACCTAACATCTCGGGTGTAATATTTTAGAACATTCCTGTCGTGTCGTCGCCTGCTTCTCGATGGGTACATTATATACGTCTATAACGTTGTATATTCTAACCTAACGCAACCTAATATCTGGGATGTAATATTTTACAACATTCCTGGCGTGTCGTCGCCTACTTCTGGATGGGGACATTATATACATCTATAACGTCATATATCCTAGCCTAAGGGAACCTAACATCTCGGGTGTAATATTTTACAACATTCCTGTCGTGTCGTCGCCTGCTTCTCAATGGGGACATTCTATACGTCTATAACGTTGTATATCCTAACCTAAGGGAACCTAACACCTCGGATGTAATATTTTACAACATTCCTGGCATGTCGGTCCCTACTTCTCGGTGGGAGCATACTATATGTCTGTAACGTTGTATATCCTAACCTAAGGGAACCTAACATCTCGGATGTAATATTTTAAAACTTTCCTGGCACGTCGGTCCCTGCGTGTCGGTGGGATCATTATATACGTCTATAACGATATATATCCTAACCTAAGGCAACCTAACATTTCGGATATAATATTTTACAACATTCCTGGCATGTCGGTCACTAGTTCTCGGTGGGAACATTATATACGTCTGTAACGATATATACCCTAACCTAAGGCAACCTAACATCTCGGATTTAATATTTTACAACATTCCTGGCGTGTCGTCGCCTACTTCTCGATGGGGACATTATATACATCTATAACTTTGTATATCCTAACCTAAGGCAACCTAACATATCGGATGTAATATTTTACAACATTCTGGCGTGTCGTCGCCTTCTTCTACATGGGGACATTATATACGTCTATAACCTTGTATATACTAACCTAACGCAACCTAACATCTGGGATGTAATATTTTACAACATTCCTGGCGTGTCGTCGCCTACTTCTGGATGGGGACATTATATACATCTATAGCGTCATATATCCTAACCTAAGGGAACCTAACATCTCGGGTGTAATATTTTGCAACATTCCTGACGCGTCGGCCCCTATTTCTCGGTAGGAATATTATATACGTCTATAACGTTATATATCCTAGCCTAAGGCAACCTAACATCGCGGATGTTATATTTTACAACATTCCTGGCGTGTCGTCGCCTGCTTCTCGATGGGGACATGAGATACGTCTATAACGTTGTATATCCTAACCTAAGGGAACCTAACATCTCGGATGTAATATTTTACAACATTCTGGCGTGTCGTCGCCTGCTTCTCGGTGGGAACATTGTATACGTCTATAACTATATATATCCTAGCCTAAGGCAACCTAACATGTCGAATGTAATATTTTACAACATTCCTGCCATGTCGTCTCCTGCATCTCGATGGGGACATTATATACGTCTATAACGTTGAATATCCTAACCTAAAGCAACCTAACATCTGGGATGTAATATTTTACAACATTCCTGGCGCGTCGGCTCCTATTTTTCGGTGGGAACATTATATACGTTTATAACGTTATATATCGTAACCTAAGGGACCCTAACATGTCGTATGTAATATTTTACAACATTCCTGGCGTGTCGTCGCCTACTTCTGGATGGGGACATTATATACATCTATAACGTTATATATCCTAACCTAAGGGAACCTAACATTTCGGGTGTAATATTTTACAACATTCCTGGCGTGTCGTCGCCTACTTCTCGGTGGGAACATTGTATACGTCTATAACGATATATATTCTAGCCTAAGGCAACCTAACATGTCGAATGTAATATTTTACAACATTCCTGTCGTGTCGTCGCCTGCTTCTCGATGGGGACATTATATACGTCTATAACGTTGTATATTCTAACCTAACGCAACCTAACATCTGGGATGTAATATTTTACAACATTCCTGGCGTGTCGTCGCCTACTTCTGGATGGGGACATTATATACATCTATAGCGTCATATATCCTAACCTAAGGGAACCTAACATCTCGGGTGTAATATTTTACAACATTCCTGTCGTGTCGTCGCCTGCTTCTCGATGGGGACATTCTATACGTCTATAACGTTGTATATCCTAACCTAAGGGAACCTAACATCTCGGGTGTAATATTTTACAACATTCTGGCGTGTCGTCGCCTGCTTCTCGATGGGGACGTTATATACGTCTATAACCTTGTATATACTAACCTAACTCAACCTAACATCTGGGATGTAATATTTTACAACATTCCTGGCATGTCGGTCCCTACTTCTCGGTGGGAGCATACTATATGTCTATAACGTTGTATATCCTAACCTAAGGGAACCTAACATCTCGGATGTAATATTTTAAAACTTTCCTGGCACGTCGGTCCCTGCGTCTCGGTGGGATCATTATATACGTCTATAACGATATATATCCTAACCTAAGGCAACCTAACATCTCAGATGTAATATTTTACAACATTCCTGGCATGTCGGTCACTAGGTCTCGGTGGGAACATTATATACGTCTGTAACGATATATACCCTAACCTAAGGCAACCTAACATCTCGGATTTAATATTTTACAACATTCCTGGCATGTCGGGCCCTACTTCTCGGTGGGAACATTGTATACGTCTATAACGATATATATCCTAGCCTAAGGCAACCTAACATGTCGAATGTAATATTTTACAACATTCCTGTCGTGTCGTCGCCTGCTTCTCGATGGGGACATTCTATACGTCTATAACGTTGTATATCCTAACCTAAGGGAACCTAACATCTCGGGTGTAATATTTTAGAACATTCCTGACGCGTCAGTCCCTATTTCTCGGTGGGAACATTATATACGTCTATAGCGTTATATATCCTAGCCTAAGGCAACCTAACTTGTAGAATGTAATATTTTACATCATTCCTGGCGAGTCGTCGCCTACTTCTCGATGGGGACAATATATACATCTATAACGTTGTATATCCTAACCTAAGGCAACCTAACATCTCGGATGTAGTATTTTACAACATTCCTGGCATGTCGGTCCCTACTTCTCGGTGGGAACATTGTGTACGTCTATAACGATATATATCCTAGCCTAAGGCAACCTAACATGTCGAATGTAATATTTTACTACATTCCTGTCGTGTCGTCGCCTGCTTCTCGATGGGGACATTATATACGTCTATAACGTTGTATATTCTAACCTATCGCAACCTAACGTCAGGGATGTAATATATTACAACAGTCCTGGCGTGTCGTCGCCTACTTCTGGATGGGGACATTATATACATCTATAACGTCATATATCCTAACCTAAAGGAACCTAACATCTCGGGTGTAATATTTTACAACATTCCTGGCGTGTCGTTGCCTACTTCTCGATGGGGACATTATATACATCTATAACGTTGTATATCCTAACCTAAGGCAACCTGACATCTCGGATGTAATATTTTACAACATTCTGGCGTGTCATCGCCTGCTTCTCGATGGGGACATTATATACGTCTATAACCTTGTATATACTAACCTAACGCAACCTAACATCTGGGATGTAATATTTTACAATATTCCTGGCATGTCGGTCCCTACGTCACCGTGGGTACATTATATACGTCTATAACGTTGTATATCCTAACCTAGCGCAACCTAACATCTGGGATGTAATATTTTAAAACATTCCTGGCATGTCGGTCCTACGTCTCGGTGGGAAAGTTATATACGTCTATAACGATATATATCCTAACCTAAGGGTACCTTACATCTCGGATGTAATTTTTTACAACATTCCTGGTATGTCGGGCCCTACTTCTCGGTGGGAACATTGTATACGTCTATAACGATATATATCCTAGCCTAAGGCAACCTAACATGAAGGAATGTAATATTTTACAACATTCCTGTCGTGTCGTCGCCTGCTTCTCGATGGGGACATTCTATACGTCTATAACGTTGTATATCCTAACCTAAGGGAACCTAACATCTCGGGTGTAATATTTTAGAACATTCCTGACGCGTCAGTCCCTATTTCTCGGTGGGAACATTATATACGTCTATAACGTTATATATCCTAGCCTAAGGCAACCTAACTTGTAGAATGTAATATTTTACAACATTGTGGCGTGTCGTCGCCTACTTCTTGATGGGGACAATATATACATCTATAACGTTGTATATCCTAACCTAAGGCAACCTAACATCTCGGATGTAGTATTTTACAACATTCCTGGCATGTCGGTCCCTACTTTTCTGTGGGAACATTGTATACGTCTATAACGATATATATTCTAGCCTAAGGCAACCTAACATGTCGAATGTAATATTTTACAACATTCCTGTCGTGTCGTCGCCTGCTTCTCGATGGGGACATTATATACGTCTGTAACGTTGTATATTCTAACCTAACTCAACCTAACATCTGGGATGTAATATTTTACAACATTCCTGGCGTGTCGTCGCCTACTTCTGGATGGGGACATTATATACATCTATAACGTCATATATCCTAACCTAAGGGAACCTAACATCTCGGGTGTAATATTTTACAACATTCCTGGCGTGTCGTTGCCTACTTCTCGATGGGGACATTATATACATCTATAATGTTGTATATCCTAACCTAAAGCAACCTAACATCTGGGATGTAATATTTTACAACATTCCTGGCATGTCGGTCCCTACTTCTCGGTGGGAGCATACTATATGTCTGTAACGTTGTATATCCTAACCTAAGGGAACCTAACATCTCGGATGTAATATTTTAAAACATTCCTGGCATGTCGGTCCCTACGTCTCGGTGGGAAAGTTATATACGTCTATAACGATATATATCCTAACCTAAGGGTACCTTACATCTCGGATGTAATTTTTTACAACATTCCTGGTATGTCGGGCCCTACTTCTCGGTGGGAACATTGTATACGTCTATAACGATATATATCCTAGCCTAAGGCAACCTAACATGAAGGAATGTAATATTTTACAACATTCCTGGCGTGTCGTCGCCTGCTTCTCGATGGGGACATTCTATACGTCTATAACGTTGTATATCCTAACCTAAGGCAACCTAACATCTCGGATGTAGTATTTTACAACATTCCTGGCATGTCGGTCCCTACTTTTCGGTGGGAACATTATATACGTCTATAACGATATATATTCTAGCCTAAGGCAACCTAACATGTCGAATGTAATATTTTACAACATTCCTGTCGTGTCGTCGCCTGCTTCTCGATGGGGACATTATATACGTCTGTAACGTTGTATATTCTAACCTAACTCAACCTAACATCTGGGATGTAATATTTTACAACATTCCTGGCGTGTCGTCGCCTACTTCTGGATGGGGACATTATATACATCTATAACGTCATATATCCTAACCTAAGGGAACCTAACATCTCGGGTGTAATATTTTACAACATTCCTGGCGTGTCGTTGCCTACTTCTCGATGGGGACATTATATACATCTATAACGTTGTATATCCTAACCTAAGGCAACCTAACATCTCGGATGTAATATTTTACAACATTCCTGGCATGTCGGGCCCTACTTCTCGGTGGGAATATTGTATACGTCTATAACGTTATATATCCTAGCCTAAGGCAACCTAACTTGTAGAATGTAATATTTTACAACATTCCTGGCATGTCGGTCCCTACTTCTCGGTGGAAAGAATATATACTTCTACAACGACATATATCCTAGCCTAAGGCAACCCAACATGTAGAATGTAATATTTTACAACATTCCTGGCGTGTCGTCGCCTACTTCTGGATGGGGACATTATATACATCTATAACGTTATATATCCTAACCTAAGGGAACCTAACATCTCGGGTGTAATATTTTACAACATTCCTGGCGTGTCGTCGCCTACTTCTCGATGGGGACATTATATACATCTATAACGTTGTATATCATAACCTAATGCAACCTAACACCTCGGATGTAATATTTTACAACATTCCTGGCATGTCGGTCCCTACTTCTCGGTGGGAGCATACTATATGTCTGTAACGTTGTATATCTTAACCTAAGGGAACCTAACATCTCGGATGTAATATTTTAAAACTTTCCTGGCATGTCGGTCCCTGCGTGTCGGTGGGATCATTATATACGTCTATAACGATATAAATCCTAACCTAAGGCAACCTAACATCTCGGATGTAATATTTTACAACATTCCTGTCGTGTCGTCGCCTGCTTCTCGATGGGTACATTATATACGTCTATAACGTTGTATATTCTAACCTAACGCAACCTAATATCTGGGATGTAATATTTTACAACATTCCTGGCGTGTCGTCGCCTACTTCTGGATGGGGACATTATATACATCTATAACGTCATATATCCTAGCCTAAGGGAACCTAACATCTCGGGTGTAATATTTTACAACATTCCTGTCGTGTCGTCGCCTGCTTCTCAATGGGGACATTCTATACGTCTATAACGTTGTATATCCTAACCTAAGGGAACCTAACATCTCGGATGTAATATTTTAGAACATTCCTGACGCGTCAGTCCCTATTTCTCGGTGGGAACATTATATACGTCTATAACGTTATATATCCTAGCCTAAGGCAACCCAACTTGTAGAATGTAATGTTTTACAACATTCCTGGCGTGTCGTCGCCTACTTCTCGATGGGGACATTATATACATCTATAACGTTGTATATCATAACCTAATGCAACCTAACACCTCGGATGTAATATTTTACAACATTCCTGGCATGTCGGTCCCTACTTCTCGGTGGGAGCATACTATATGTCTGTAACGTTGTATATCCTAACCTAAGGGAACCTAACATCTCGGATGTAATATTTTAAAACTTTCCTGGCACGTCGGTCCCTGCGTGTCGGTGGGATCATTATATACGTCTATAACGATATATATCCTAACCTAAGGCAACCTAACATTTCGGATGTAATATTTTACAACATTCCTGTCATGTCGGTCACTAGTTCTCGGTGGGAACATTATATACGTCTGTAACGATATATACCCTAACCTAAGGCAACCTAACATCTCGGATTTAATATTTTACAACATTCCTGGCGTGTCGTCGCCTACTTCTCGATGGGGACATTATATACATCTATAACTTTGTATATCCTAACCTAAGGCAACCTAACATATCGGATGTAATATTTTACAACATTCTGGCGTGTCGTCGCCTTCTTCTACATGGGGACATTATATACGTCTATAACCTTGTATATACTAACCTAACGCAACCTAACATCTGGGATGTAATATTTTACAACATTCCTGGCGTGTCGTCGCCTACTTCTGGATGGGGACATTATATACATCTATAACGTCATATATCCTAACCTAAGGGAACCTAACATCTCGGGTGTAATATTTTACAACATTCCTGTCGTGTCGTCGCCTGCTTCTCGATGGGGACATTCTATACGTCTATAACGTTGTATATCCTAACCTAAGGGAACCTATCATCTCGGGTGTAATATTTTAGAACATTCCTGACGCGTCAGTCCCTATTTCTCGGTGGGAACATTATATACGTCTATAACGTTATATATCCTAGCCTAAGGCAACCTAACTTGTAGAATGTAATATTTTACAACATTCCTGGCGTGTCGTCGCCTGCTTCTCGATGGGGACATTATATACGTCTATAACGTTGTATATTCTAACCTCAGGCAAAGTAACATCTGGGATGTAATATTTTACAACAGTCCTGGCGTGTCGTCGCCTACTTCTGGATGGGGACATTATATACATCTATAACGTCATATATCCTAACCTAAGGGAACCTAACATCTCGGGTGTAATATTTTACAACATTCCTGTCGTGTCGTCGCCTGCTTCTCGATGGGGACATTCTATACGTCTATAACGTTGTATATCCTAACCTAAGGGAACCTAACATCTGGGATGCATTATTTTACAACATTCCTGGCATGTCGGTCCCTACGTCTCCGTGGGTACATTATATACGTCTATAACGTTGTATATCCTAACCTAACGCAACCTAACATCTGGGATGTAATATTTTAAAACATTCCTGGCATGTCGGTCCCTACGTCTCGGTGGGAACGTTATATACGTCTATAACGATATATATCCTAACCTAAGGCAACCTAACATCTCGGATGTAATATTTTACAACATTCCTGTCATATCGTCTCCTGCATCTCGATGGGGACATTATATACGTCTATAACGTTGAATATCCTAACCTAAAGCAACCTAACATCTCGGATTTAATATTTTACAACATTCCTGGTATGTAGGTCCCTACTTCTCGGTGGGAACATTATATACGTCTATAACGTTATATATTGTAGCCTAAGGCAACCTAACATGTCGAATGTAATATTTTACAACATTCCTGTCGTGTCGTCGCCTGCTTCTCGATGGGTACATTATATACGTCTATAACGTTGTATATTCTAACCTAACGCAACCTAACATCTGGGATGTAATATTTTACAACATTCCTGGCGTGTCGTCGCCTACTTCTGGATGGGGACATTATATACATCTATAACGTCATATATCCTAGCCTAAGGGAACCTAACATCTCGGGTGTAATATTTTACAACATTCCTGGCGTGTCGTTGCCTACTTCTCGATGGGGACATTATATACATCTATAACGTTGTATATCCTAACCTAAGACAACCTGACATCTCGGATGTAACAGTTGACAACATTCCTGGCGTGTCCACCCGTACTTCTCGGTGGGAACATTATATACGTCTATAACGTCATATATCCTAGCCTAAGGCAACCCAACTTGTAGAATGTAATATTTTACAACATTCCTGCCGTGTCGTCGCCTGCTTCTCGATGGGGACATTATATACGTCTATAACGTTGTATATCCTAACCTAACGCAACCTAACATCTGGGATGTAATATTTTACAACATTCCTGTCGTGTCGTCGCCTGCTTCTCGATGGGGACATTCTATACGTCTATAACGTTGTATATCCTAACCTAAGGGAACCTAACATCTCGGGTGTAATATTTTAGAACATTCCTGACGCGTCAGTCCCTATTTCGCGGTGGGAACATTATATACGTCTATAACGTTATATATCCTAGCCTAAGGCAACCTAACTTGTAGAATGTAATATTTTACAACATTCCTGGCGTGTCGTCGCCTACTTCTCGATGTGGACATTATATACTTCTAGAACTTTGTATATCCTAACCTAAGGCAACCTAACATATCGGAAGTAATATTTTACAACATTCTGGCGTGTCGTCGCCTTCTTCTACATGGGGACATTATATACGTCTATAACCTTGTATATACTAACCTAACGCAACCTAACATCTGGGATGTAATATTTTACAACATTCCTGGCGTGTCGTCGCCTACTTCTGGATGGGGACATTATATACATCTATAACGTCATATATCCTAACCTAAGGGAACCTAACATCTCGGGTGTAATATTTTACAACATTCCTGTCGTGTCGTCGCCTGCTTCTCGATGGGGACATTCTATACGTCTATAACGTTGTATATCCTAACCTAAGGGAACCTAACATCTCGGGTGTAATATTTTAGAACATTCCTGACGCGTCAGTCCCTATTTCTTGGTAGGACCATTATATACGTCTATAACGTTACATATCCTAACGTATGGCAACATAACATCTCGGATGTTATATTTTACAACATTCCTGCCGCTTCCGCGCCTGCTTCTCGATGGGGACTTTATATACATCTATAACGTTGTATATCCTAACCTAAGGCAACCTAACATATCGGATGTAATATTTTACAGCATTCTGGCGTGTCGTCGCCTGCTTCTCCATGGGGACATTATATACGTCTATAACCTTGTATATACTAACCTAACGCAACCTAACATCTGGGATGTAATATTTTACAACATTCCTGGCGTGTCGTCGCCTACTTCTCGGTGGGAACATTGTATACGTCTATAACGATATATATCCTAGCCTAAGGCAACCTAACATGTCGAATGTAATATTTTACAACATTCCTTTCGTGTCGTCGCCTGCTTCTCGATGGGTACATTATATACGTCTATAACGTTGTATATTCTAACCTAACGCAACCTAACATCTGGGATGTAATATTTTACAACATTCCTGGCGTGTCGTCGCCTACTTCTGGATGGGGACATTATATACATCTATAACGTCATATATCCTAGCCTAAGGGAACCTAACATCTCGGGTGTAATATTTTACTACATTCCTGGCGTGTCGTCGCCTACTTCTCGATGGGGACATTATATACGTCTATAACGTTGTATATTCTAACCTAACGCAACCTAACAACAGGGATGTAATATTTTACAACAGTCCTGGCGTGTCGTCGCCTACATCTGGATGGGGACATTATATACATCTATAACGTCATATATCCTAACCTAAGGGAACCTAACATCTCGGGTGTAATATTTTACAACTTTCCTGGCGTGTCGTTGCCTACTTCTCGATGGGGACATTATATACATCTATAACGTTGTTTATCATAACCTAAGGCAACCTAACATCTCGGATGTAATATTTTATAACATTCCTGGTATGTCGGGCCCTACTTCTCGGTGGGAACATTATATACGTCTATAACGTTACATATCCTAACGTATGGCAACATAACATCTCGGATGTTATATTTTACAACATTCCTGCCGCTTCCGCGCCTGCTTCGCGATGGGGACTTTATATACATCTATAACGTTTTATACCCTAACCTAAGGCAACCTAACATATCGGATGTAATATTTTACAGCATTCTGGCGTGTCGTCGCCTGCTTCTCGATGGGTACATTATATACGTCTATAACGTTGTATATTCTAACCTAACGCAACCTAACATCTGGGATGTAATATTTTACAACATTCCTGGCGTGTCGTCGCCTACTTCTGGATGGGGACATTATATACATCTATAACGTCATATATCCTAGCCTAAGGGAACCTAACATCTCGGGTGTAATATTTTACAACATTCCTGTCGTGTCGTCGCCTGCTTCTCGATGGGGACATTCTATACGTCTATAACGTTGTATATACTAACCTAAGGGAACCTAACATCTCAGGTGTAATATTTTAGAACATTCCTGACGCGTCAGTCCCTATTTCTCGGTGGGAACATTATATACGTCTATAACGTTATATATCCTAGCCTAAGGCAACCTAACTTGTAGAATGTAATATTTTACAACATTCCTGGCGTGTCGTCGCCTACTTCTCTATGCGAACATTATATACATCTATATCGTTGTATATCCTAACCTAAGGCAACCTAACATCTCGGATGTAATATTTTACAACATTCCTGTCATGTCGTCTCCTGCATCTCGATGGGGACATTATATACGTCTATAACGTTGAATATCCTAACCTAAAGCAACCTAACATCTGGGATGTAATATTTTACAACATTCCTGGCATGTCGGTCCCTACTTCTCGGTGGAAACAAT
This sequence comes from Xylocopa violacea, assembly GCA_963969225.1. Taxonomy (NCBI): domain Eukaryota; kingdom Metazoa; phylum Arthropoda; class Insecta; order Hymenoptera; family Apidae; genus Xylocopa; species Xylocopa violacea. Next base: position 3,612,361 of record CAXAJV010000678.1, read on the forward strand.
GTATACGTCTATAACGACATATATCCTAACCTAAGGGAACCTAACATCTCGGGTGTAATATTTTACAACATTCCTGGCGTGTCGTCGCCTACTTCTCGATGGGGACATTATATACATCTATAACGTTGTATATTCTAGCCTATCGCAACCTAACATCTGGGATTTAATATTTTAGAACATTCCTGGCATGTAGGTCCCTACTTCTCGGTGGGAACATTCTATACGTCTATAACGTTGTATATCCTAACCTAAGGGAACCTAACATCTCGGGTGTAATATTTTAGAACATTCCTGACGCGTCAGTCCCTATTTCTCGGTGGGAACATTATATACGTCTATAACGTTATATATCCTAGCCTAAGGCAACCCAACTTGTAGAATGTAATATTTTACAACATTCCTGGCGTGTCGTAGCCTACTTCTCGATGGGGACATTATATACATCTATAACGTTTTATAACATAACCTAATGCAACCTAACACCTCGGATGTAATATTTTACAACATTCCTGGCATGTCGGTCCCTACTTCTCGGTGGGAGCATACTATATGTCTATAACGTTGTATATCCTAACCTAAGGGAACCTAACATCTCGGGTGTAATATTTTAGAACATTCCTGACGCGTCAGTCCCTATTTCTCGGTGGGAACATTATATACGTCTATAACGTTATATATCCTAGCCTAAGGCAACCCAACTTGTAGAATGTAATATTTTACAACATTCCTGGCGTGTCGTCGCCTACTTCTCGATGGGGACATTATATACATCTATAACGTTGTATATCATAACCTAATGCAACCTAACACCTCGGATGTAATATTTTACAACATTCCTGGCATGTCGGTCCCTACTTCTCGGTGGGAGCATACTATATGTCTATAACGTTGTATATCCTAACCTAAGGGAACCTAACATCTCGGATGTAATATTTTAAAACTTTCCTGGCATGTCGGTCCCTACGTCTCGGTGGGATCATTATATACGTCTATAACGATATATATCCTAACCTAAGGCAACCTAACATCTCGGATGTAATATTTTACAACATTCCTGGCATGTCGGTCACTAGGTCTCGGTGGGAACATTATATACGTCTGTAACGATATATACCCTAACCTAAGGCAACCTAACACCTCGCATTTAATATTTTACAACATTCCTGGCATGTAGGTCCCTACTTCTCGGTGGGAACATTATATACGTCTATAACGTTATATATCCTAGCCTACGGCAACCTAACTTGTCGAATGTAATATTTTACAACATTCCTGGCGTGTCGTCGCCTACTTCTCGATGGGGACATTATATACATCTATAACGTTGTATATCCTAACCTAAGGCAACCTAACATCCCGGATGTAATATTTTACAACATTCTGGCGTGTCGCCGCCTGCTTCTCGATGGGGACATTATATACGTCTATAACCTTGTATATACTAACATAACGCAACCTAACATCTGGGATGTAATATTTTACAACATTCCTGGCATGTCGGTCCCTACGTCTCCGTGGGTACATTATATACGTCTGTAACGTTGTATATCCTAACCTAACGCAACCTAACGTCTGGGATGTAATATTTTAAAACAATCTTGGTATGTCGGTCCCTACGTCTCGGTGGGAACATTATATACGTCTATAACGATATATATCCTAACCTAAGGCAACCTAACATCTCGGATGTAATATTTGACAACATTCCTGGCGTGTTAACCGGCACTTCTCGGTGGGAACATCATATACGTCTATAGCGATATATATCCTAGCCTAAGGCGACCTAACATGTCGAATGTAATATTTTACATCATTCCTGACGTGTCGGCCCCTATTTCTCGGTGGGAACATTATATACGTCTATAACGTTATATATGCTAGCCTAAGGCAACCTAACATGTCGAATGTAATATTTTACAACATTCCTGGCGTGTCGTCGCCTACTTCTCGATGGGGACATTATATACATCTATAACGTTGTATATCATAACCTAAGGCAACCTAACATCTCGGATGTAATATTTTACAACATTCCTGGTATGTCGGGCCCTACTTCTCGGTGGGAACATTGTATACGTCTATAACGTTATATATCCTAGCCTAAGGCAACCCAACTTGTAGAATGTAATATTTTACAACATTCCTGCCGTGTCGTCGCCTGCTTCTCGATGGGGACATTATATACGTCTATAACGTTGTATATCCTAACCTAACGCATCCTAACATCTGGGATGTAATATTTTACAACATTCCTGTCGTGTCGTCGCCTGCTTCGCGATGGGGACATTCTATACGTCTATAACGTTGTATATCCTAACCTAAGGGAACCTAACATCTCGGGTGTAATATTTTAGAACATTCCTGACGCGTCAGTCCCTATTTCTCGGTGGGAACATTATATACGTCTATAACGTCATATATCCTAGCCTAAGGCAACCCAACTTGTAGAATGTAATATTTTACAACATTCCTGCCGTGTCGTCGCCTGCTTCTCGATGGGGACATTATATACGTCTATAACGTTGTATATCCTAACCTAACGCAACCTAACATCTGGGATGTAATATTTTACAACATTCCTGTCGTGTCGTCGCCTGCTTCTCGATGGGGACATTCTATACGTCTATAACGTTGTATATCCTAACCTAAGGGAACCTAACATCTCGGGTGTAATATTTTAGAACATTCCTGACGCGTCAGTCCCTATTTCGCGGTGGGAACATTATATACGTCTATAACGTTATATATCCTAGCCTAAGGCAACCTAACTTGTAGAATGTAATATTTTACAACATTCCTGGCGTGTCGTCGCCTACTTCTCGATGTGGACATTATATACTTCTAGAACTTTGTATATCCTAACCTAAGGCAACCTAACTTATCGGAAGTAATATTTTACAACATTCTGGCGTGTCGTCGCCTTCTTCTACATGGGGACATTATATACGTCTATAACCTTGTATATACTAACCTAACGCAACCTAACATCTGGGATGTAATATTTTACAACATTCCTGGCGTGTCGTCGCCTACTTCTGGATGGGGACATTATATACATCTATAACGTCATATATCCTAACCTAAGGGAACCTAACATCTCGGGTGTAATATTTTACAACATTCCTGTCGTGTCGTCGCCTGCTTCTCGATGGGGACATTCTATACGTCTATAACGTTGTATATCCTAACCTAAGGGAACCTAACATCTCGGGTGTAATATTTTAGAACATTCCTGACGCGTCAGTCCCTATTTCTTGGTAGGACCATTATATACGTCTATAACGTTACATATCCTAACGTATGGCAACATAACATCTCGGATGTTATATTTTACAACATTCCTGCCGCTTCCGCGCCTGCTTCTCGATGGGGACTTTATATACATCTATAACGTTGTATATCCTAACCTAAGGCAACCTAACATATCGGATGTAATATTTTACAGCATTCTGGCGTGTCGTCGCCTGCTTCTCCATGGGGACATTATATACGTCTATAACCTTGTATATACTAACCTAACGCAACCTAACATCTGGGATGTAATATTTTACAACATTCCTGGCGTGTCGTCGCCTACTTCTCGGTGGGAACATTGTATACGTCTATAACGATATATATCCTAGCCTAAGGCAACCTAACATGTCGAATGTAATATTTTACAACATTCCTTTCGTGTCGTCGCCTGCTTCTCGATGGGTACATTATATACGTCTATAACGTTGTATATTCTAACCTAACGCAACCTAACATCTGGGATGTAATATTTTACAACATTCCTGGCGTGTCGTCGCCTACTTCTGGATGGGGACATTATATACATCTATAACGTCATATATCCTAGCCTAAGGGAACCTAACATCTCGGGTGTAATATTTTACTACATTCCTGGCGTGTCGTCGCCTACTTCTCGATGGGGACATTATATACGTCTATAACGTTGTATATTCTAACCTATCGCAACCTAACAACAGGGATGTAATATTTTACAACAGTCCTGGCGTGTCGTCGCCTACATCTGGATGGGGACATTATATACATCTATAACGTCATATATCCTAACCTAAGGGAACCTAACATCTCGGGTGTAATATTTTACAACTTTCCTGGCGTGTCGTTGCCTACTTCTCGATGGGGACATTATATACATCTATAACGTTGTTTATCATAACCTAAGGCAACCTAACATCTCGGATGTAATATTTTATAACATTCCTGGTATGTCGGGCCCTACTTCTCGGTGGGAACATTATATACGTCTATAACGTTACATATCCTAACGTATGGCAACATAACATCTCGGATGTTATATTTTACAACATTCCTGCCGCTTCCGCGCCTGCTTCGCGATGGGGACTTTATATACATCTATAACGTTTTATACCCTAACCTAAGGCAACCTAACATATCGGATGTAATATTTTACAGCATTCTGGCGTGTCGTCGCCTGCTTCTCGATGGGTACATTATATACGTCTATAACGTTGTATATTCTAACCTAACGCAACCTAACATCTGGGATGTAATATTTTACAACATTCCTGGCGTGTCGTCGCCTACTTCTGGATGGGGACATTATATACATCTATAACGTCATATATCCTAGCCTAAGGGAACCTAACATCTCGGGTGTAATATTTTACAACATTCCTGTCGTGTCGTCGCCTGCTTCTCGATGGGGACATTCTATACGTCTATAACGTTGTATATACTAACCTAAGGGAACCTAACATCTCAGGTGTAATATTTTAGAACATTCCTGACGCGTCAGTCCCTATTTCTCGGTGGGAACATTATATACGTCTATAACGTTATATATCCTAGCCTAAGGCAACCTAACTTGTAGAATGTAATATTTTACAACATTCCTGGCGTGTCGTCGCCTACTTCTCTATGCGAACATTATATACATCTATATCGTTGTATATCCTAACCTAAGGCAACCTAACATCTCGGATGTAATATTTTACAACATTCCTGTCATGTCGTCTCCTGCATCTCGATGGGGACATTATATACGTCTATAACGTTGAATATCCTAACCTAAAGCAACCTAACATCTGGGATGTAATATTTTACAACATTCCTGGCATGTCGGTCCCTACTTCTCGGTGGAAACAATGTATACGTCTATAACGACATATATCCTAACCTAAGGGAACCTAACATCTCGGGTGTAATATTTTACAACATTCCTGGCGTGTCGTCGCCTACTTCTCGATGGGGACATTATATACATCTATAACGTTGTATATTCTAGCCTATCGCAACCTAACATCTGGGATTTAATATTTTAGAACATTCCTGGCATGTAGGTCCCTACTTCTCGGTGGGAACATTCTATACGTCTATAACGTTGTATATCCTAACCTAAGGGAACCTAACATCTCGGGTGTAATATTTTAGAACATTCCTGACGCGTCAGTCCCTATTTCTCGGTGGGAACATTATATACGTCTATAACGTTATATATCCTAGCCTAAGGCAACCCAACTTGTAGAATGTAATATTTTACAACATTCCTGGCGTGTCGTAGCCTACTTCTCGATGGGGACATTATATACATTTATAACGTTTTATAACATAACCTAATGCAACCTAACACCTCGGATGTAATATTTTACAACATTCCTGGCATGTCGGTCCCTACTTCTCGGTGGGAGCATACTATATGTCTATAACGTTGTATATCCTAACCTAAGGGAACCTAACATCTCGGGTGTAATATTTTAGAACATTCCTGACGCGTCAGTCCCTATTTCTCGGTGGGAACATTATATACGTCTATAACGTTATATATCCTAGCCTAAGGCAACCCAACTTGTAGAATGTAATATTTTACAACATTCCTGGCGTGTCGTCGCCTACTTCTCGATGGGGACATTATATACATCTATAACGTTGTATATCATAACCTAATGCAACCTAACACCTCGGATGTAATATTTTACAACATTCCTGGCATGTCGGTCCCTACTTCTCGGTGGGAGCATACTATATGTCTATAACGTTGTATATCCTAACCTAAGGGAACCTAACATCTCGGATGTAATATTTTAAAACTTTCCTGGCATGTCGGTCCCTACGTCTCGGTGGGATCATTATATACGTCTATAACGATATATATCCTAACCTAAGGCAACCTAACATCTCGGATGTAATATTTTACAACATTCCTGGCATGTCGGTCACTAGGTCTCGGTGGGAACATTATATACGTCTGTAACGATATATACCCTAACCTAAGGCAACCTAACACCTCGCATTTAATATTTTACAACATTCCTGGCATGTAGGTCCCTACTTCTCGGTGGGAACATTATATACGTCTATAACGTTATATATCCTAGCCTACGGCAACCTAACTTGTCGAATGTAATATTTTACAACATTCCTGGCGTGTCGTCGCCTACTTCTCGATGGGGACATTATATACATCTATAACGTTGTATATCCTAACCTAAGGCAACCTAACATCCCGGATGTAATATTTTACAACATTCTGGCGTGTCGCCGCCTGCTTCTCGATGGGGACATTATATACGTCTATAACCTTGTATATACTAACATAACGCAACCTAACATCTGGGATGTAATATTTTACAACATTCCTGGCATGTCGGTCCCTACGTCTCCGTGGGTACATTATATACGTCTGTAACGTTGTATATCCTAACCTAACGCAACCTAACGTCTGGGATGTAATATTTTAAAACAATCTTGGTATGTCGGTCCCTACGTCTCGGTGGGAACATTATATACGTCTATAACGATATATATCCTAACCTAAGGCAACCTAACATCTCGGATGTAATATTTGACAACATTCCTGGCGTGTTAACCGGCACTTCTCGGTGGGAACATCATATACGTCTATAGCGATATATATCCTAGCCTAAGGCGACCTAACATGTCGAATGTAATATTTTACATCATTCCTGACGTGTCGGCCCCTATTTCTCGGTGGGAACATTATATACGTCTATAACGTTATATATGCTAGCCTAAGGCAACCTAACATGTCGAATGTAATATTTTACAACATTCCTGGCGTGTCGTCGCCTACTTCTCGATGGGGACATTATATACATCTATAACGTTGTATATCATAACCTAAGGCAACCTAACATCTCGGATGTAATATTTTACAACATTCCTGGTATGTCGGGCCCTACTTCTCGGTGGGAACATTGTATACGTCTATAACGTTATATATCCTAGCCTAAGGCAACCCAACTTGTAGAATGTAATATTTTACAACATTCCTGCCGTGTCGTCGCCTGCTTCTCGATGGGGACATTATATACGTCTATAACGTTGTATATCCTAACCTAACGCATCCTAACATCTGGGATGTAATATTTTACAACATTCCTGTCGTGTCGTCGCCTGCTTCGCGATGGGGACATTCTATACGTCTATAACGTTGTATATCCTAACCTAAGGGAACCTAACATCTCGGGTGTAATATTTTAGAACATTCCTGACGCGTCAGTCCCTATTTCTCGGTGGGAACATTATATACGTCTATAACGTTATATATCCTAGCCTAAGGCAACCCAACTTGTAGAATGTAATATTTTACAACATTCCTGGCGTGTCGTAGCCTACTTCTCGATGGGGACATTATATACATCTATAACGTTTTATAACATAACCTAATGCAACCTAACACCTCGGATGTAATATTTTACAACATTCCTGGCATGTCGGTCCCTACTTCTCGGTGGGAGCATACTATATGTCTATAACGTTGTATATCCTAACCTAAGGGAACCTAACATCTCGGGTGTAATATTTTAGAACATTCCTGACGCGTCAGTCCCTATTTCTCGGTGGGAACATTATATACGTCTATAACGTTATATATCCTAGCCTAAGGCAACCCAACTTGTAGAATGTAATATTTTACAACATTCCTGGCGTGTCGTCGCCTACTTCTCGATGGGGACATTATATACATCTATAACGTTGTATATCATAACCTAATGCAACCTAACACCTCGGATGTAATATTTTACAACATTCCTGGCATGTCGGTCCCTACTTCTCGGTGGGAGCATACTATATGTCTATAACGTTGTATATCCTAACCTAAGGGAACCTAACATCTCGGATGTAATATTTTAAAACTTTCCTGGCATGTCGGTCCCTACGTCTCGGTGGGATCATTATATACGTCTATAACGATATATATCCTAACCTAAGGCAACCTAACATCTCGGATGTAATATTTTACAACATTCCTGGCATGTCGGTCACTAGGTCTCGGTGGGAACATTATATACGTCTGTAACGATATATACCCTAACCTAAGGCAACCTAACACCTCGCATTTAATATTTTACAACATTCCTGGCATGTAGGTCCCTACTTCTCGGTGGGAACATTATATACGTCTATAACGTTATATATCCTAGCCTACGGCAACCTAACTTGTCGAATGTAATATTTTACAACATTCCTGGCGTGTCGTCGCCTACTTCTCGATGGGGACATTATATACATCTATAACGTTGTATATCCTAACCTAAGGCAACCTAACATCCCGGATGTAATATTTTACAACATTCTGGCGTGTCGCCGCCTGCTTCTCGATGGGGACATTATATACGTCTATAACCTTGTATATACTAACATAACGCAACCTAACATCTGGGATGTAATATTTTACAACATTCCTGGCATGTCGGTCCCTACGTCTCCGTGGGTACATTATATACGTCTGTAACGTTGTATATCCTAACCTAACGCAACCTAACGTCTGGGATGTAATATTTTAAAACAATCTTGGTATGTCGGTCCCTACGTCTCGGTGGGAACATTATATACGTCTATAACGATATATATCCTAACCTAAGGCAACCTAACATCTCGGATGTAATATTTGACAACATTCCTGGCGTGTTAACCCGCACTTCTCGGTGGGAACATCATATACGTCTATAGCGATATATATCCTAGCCTAAGGCGACCTAACATGTCGAATGTAATATTTTACATCATTCCTGACGTGTCGGCCCCTATTTCTCGGTGGGAACATTATATACGTCTATAACGTTATATATGCTAGCCTAAGGCAACCTAACATGTCGAATGTAATATTTTACAACATTCCTGGCGTGTCGTCGCCTACTTCTCGATGGGGACATTATATACATCTATAACGTTGTATATCATAACCTAAGGCAACCTAACATCTCGGATGTAATATTTTACAACATTCCTGGTATGTCGGGCCCTACTTCTCGGTGGGAACATTGTATACGTCTATAACGTTATATATCCTAGCCTAAGGCAACCCAACTTGTAGAATGTAATATTTTACAACATTCCTGCCGTGTCGTCGCCTGCTTCTCGATGGGGACATTATATACGTCTATAACGTTGTATATCCTAACCTAACGCATCCTAACATCTGGGATGTAATATTTTACAACATTCCTGTCGTGTCGTCGCCTGCTTCGCGATGGGGACATTCTATACGTCTATAACGTTGTATATCCTAACCTAAGGGAACCTAACATCTCGGGTGTAATATTTTAGAACATTCCTGACGCGTCAGTCCCTATTTCTCGGTGGGAACATTATATACGTCTATAACGTTATATATCCTAGCCTAAGGCAACCTAACTTGTAGAATGTAATATTTTACAACATTCCTGGCGTGTCGTCGCCTGCTTCTCGATGGGTACATTATATGCGTCTATAACGTTGTATATTCTAACCTAACGCAACCTAACATTTGGGATGTAATATTTTACAACATTTCTGGCGTGTCGTCGCCTACTTCTCGATGGGGACATTATATACTTCTATAGCTTTGTATATCCTAACCTAAGGCAACCTAACATATCGGAAGTAATATTTTACAACATTCTGGCGTGTCGTCGCCTTCTTCTACATGGGGACATTATATACGTCTATAACCTTGTATATACTAACCTAACGCAACCTAACATCTGGGATGTAATATTTTACAACATTCCTGGCGTGTCGTCGCCTACTTCTGGATGGGGACATTATATACATCTATAACGTCATATATCCTAACCTAAGGGAACCTAACATTTCGGGTGTAATATTTTACAACATTCCTGGCGTGTCGTCGCCTACTTCTGGATGGGGACATTATATACATCTATAACGTCATATATCCTAACCTAAGGGAACCTAACATCTCGGGTGTAATATTTTACAACATTCCTGTCGTGTCGTCGCCTGCTTCTCGATGGGGACATTCTATACGTCTATAACGTTGTATATCCTAACCTAAGGGAACCTAACATCTCGGGTGTAATATTTTAGAACATTCCTGACGCGTCAGTCCCTATTTCTTGGTGGGAACATTATATACGTCTATAATGTTATATATCCTAGCCTAAGGCAACCCAACTTGTAGAATGTAATATTTTACGACATTCCTGGCGTGTCGTCGCCTACTTCTCGATGGGGACAATATATACATCTATAACGTTGTATATCCTAACCTAAGGCAACCTAACATCTCGGATGTAGTATTTTACAACATTCCTGGCATGTCGGTCCCTACTTCTCGGTGGGAACATTGTGTACGTCTATAACGATATATATCCTAGCCTAAGGCAACCTGACATGTCGAATGTAATATTTTACTACATTCCTGGCGTGTCGTTGCCTACTTCTCGATGGGGACATTATATACATCTATAACGTTGTTTATCATAACCTAAGGCAACCTAACATCTCGGATGTAATATTTTACAACATTCCTGGTATGTCGGGCCCTACTTCTCGGTGGGAACATTATATACGTCTATAACGTTACATATCCTAACGTATGGCAACATAACATCTCGGATGTTATATTTTACAACATTCCTGCCGCTTCCGCGCCTGCTTCTCGATGGGGACTTTATATACATCTATAACGTTTTATATCCTAACCTAAGGCAACCTAACATATCGGATGTAATATTTTACAGCATTCTGGCGTGTCGTCGCCTGCTTCTCCATGGGGACATTATATACGTCTATAACCTTGTATATACTAACCTAACGCAACCTAACATCTGGGATGTAATATTTTACAACATTCCTGGCGTGTCGTCGCCTACTTCTCGGTGGGAACATTGTATACGTCTATAACGATATATATCCTAGCCTAAGGCAACCTAACATGTCGGATGTAATATTTTACAACATTCCTTTCGTGTCGTCGCCTGCTTCTCGATAGGTACATTATATACGTCTATAACGTTGTATATTCTAACCTAACGCAACCTAACATCTGGGATGTAATATTTTACAACATTCCTGGCGTGTCGTCGCCTACTTCTGGATGGGGACATTATATACATCTATAACGTCATATATCCTAGCCTAAGGGAACCTAACATCTCGGGTGTAATATTTTACAACATTCCTGGCGTGTCGTCGCCTACTTCTCGATGGGGACATTATATACATCTATAAAGTTGTATATCCTAACCTAAGGCAACCTAACTTATCGGATGTAATATTTTACAACATTCCTGTCGTGTCGTCGCCTGCTTCTCCATGGGGACATTCTATACGTCTATAACGTTGTATATCCTAACCTAAGGGAACCTAACATCTCGGGTGTAATATTTTACAACATTCCTGCCGCTTCCGCGCCTGCTTCTCGATGGGGACTTTATATACATCTATAACGTTTTATACCCTAACCTAAGGCAACCTAACATATCGGATGTAACATTTTACAGCATTCTGGCGTGTCGTCGCCTGCTTCTCCATGGGGACATTATATACGTCTATAACCTTGTATATACTAACCTAACGCAACCTAACATCTGGGATGTAATATTTTACAACATTCCTGGCGTGTCGTCGCCTACTTCTCGGTGGGAACATTGTACACGTCTATAACGATATATATCCTAGCCTAAGGCAACCTAACATGTCGAATGTAATATTTTACAACATTCCTTTCGTGTCGTCGCCTGCTTCTCGATGGGTACATTATATACGTCTATAACGTTGTATATTCTAACCTAACGCAACCTAACATCTGGGATGTAATATTTTACAACATTCCTGGCGTGTCGTCGCCTACTTCTGGATGGGGACATTATATACATCTATAACGTCATATATCATAGCCTAAGGGAACCTAACATCTCGGGTGTAATATTTTACTACATTCCTGGCGTGTCGTCGCCTACTTCTCGATGGGGACATTATATACGTCTATAACGTTGTATATTCTAACCTATCGCAACCTAACATCAGGGATGTAATATTTTACAACAGTCCTGGCGTGTCGTCGCCTACATCTGGATGGGGACATTATATACATCTATAACGTCATATATCCTAACCTAAGGGAACCTAACATCTCGGGTGTAATATTTTACAACTTTCCTGGCGTGTCGTTGCCTACTTCTCGATGGGGACATTATATACATCTATAACGTTGTTTATCATAACCTAAGGCAACCTAACATCTCGGATGTAATATTTTATAACATTCCTGGTATGTCGGGCCCTACTTCTCGGTGGGAACATTATATACGTCTATAACGTTACATATCCTAACGTATGGCAACATAACATCTCGGATGTTATATTTTACAACATTCCTGCCGCTTCCGCGCCTGCTTCTCGATGGGGACTTTATATACATCTATAACGTTTTATACCCTAACCTAAGGCAACCTAACATATCGGATGTAATATTTTACAGCATTCTGGCGTGTCGTCGCCTGCTTCTCCATGGGGACATTATATACGTCTATAACCTTGTATATACTAACCTAACACAACCTAACATCTGGGATGTAATATTTTACAACATTCCTGGCGTGTCGTCGCCTACTTCTCGGTGGGAACATTGTACACGTCTATAACGATATATATCCTAGCCTAAGGCAACCTAACATGTCGAATGTAATATTTTACAACATTCCTTTCGTGTCGTCGCCTGCTTCTCGATGGGTACATTATATACGTCTATAACGTTGTATATTCTAACCTAACGCAACCTAACATCTGGTATGTAATATTTTACAACATTCCTGGCGTGTCGTCGCCTACTTCTGGATGGGGACATTATATACATCTATAACGTCATATATCCTAGCCTAAGGGAACCTAACATCTCGGGTGTAATATTTTACAACATTCCTGTCGTGTCGTCGCCTGCTTCTCGATGGGGACATTCTATACGTCTATAACGTTGTATATCCTAACCTAAGGGAACCTAACATCTCAGGTGTAATATTTTAGAACATTCCTGACGCGTCAGTCCCTATTTCTCGGTGGGAACATTATATACGTCTATAACGTTATATATCCTAGCCTAAGGCAACCTAACTTGTAGAATGTAATATTTTACAACATTCCTGGCGTGTCGTCGCCTACTTCTCTATGCGAACATTATATACATCTATATCGTTGTATATCCTAACCTAAGGCAACCTAACATCTCGGATGTAATATTTTACAACATTCCTGTCATGTCGTCTCCTGCATCTCGATGGGGACATTATATACGTCTATAACGTTGAATATCCTAACCTAAAGCAACCTAACATCTGGGATGTAATATTTTACAACATTCCTGGCATGTCGGTCCCTACTTCTCGGTGGAAACAATGTATACGTCTATAACGACATATATCCTAACCTAAGGGAACCTAACATCTCGGGTGTAATATTTTACAACATTCCTGGCGTGTCGTCGCCTACTTCTCGATGGGGACATTATATACATCTATAACGTTGTATATTCTAGCCTATCGCAACCTAACATCTGGGATTTAATATTTTAGAACATTCCTGGCATGTAGGTCCCTACTTCTCGGTGGGAACATTCTATACGTCTATAACGTTGTATATCCTAACCTAAGGGAACCTAACATCTCGGGTGTAATATTTTAGAACATTCCTGACGCGTCAGTCCCTATTTCTCGGTGGGAACATTATATACGTCTATAACGTTATATATCCTAGCCTAAGGCAACCCAACTTGTAGAATGTAATATTTTACAACATTCCTGGCGTGTCGTAGCCTACTTCTCGATGGGGACATTATATACATCTATAACGTTTTATAACATAACCTAATGCAACCTAACACCTCGGATGTAATATTTTACAACATTCCTGGCATGTCGGTCCCTACTTCTCGGTGGGAGCATACTATATGTCTATAACGTTGTATATCCTAACCTAAGGGAACCTAACATCTCGGGTGTAATATTTTAGAACATTCCTGACGCGTCAGTCCCTATTTCTCGGTGGGAACATTATATACGTCTATAACGTTATATATCCTATCCTAAGGCAACCTAACTTGTAGAATGTAATATTTTACAACATTCCTGGCGTGTCGTCGCCTGCTTCTCGATGGGTACATTATATACGTCTATAACGTTGTATATTCTAACCTAACGCAACCTAACATTTGGGATGTAATATTTTACAACATTTCTGGCGTGTTGTCGCCTACTTCTGGATGGGGACATTATATACATCTATAACGTCATATATCCTAACCTAAGGGAACCTAACATCTCGGGTGTAATATTTTACAACTTTCCTGGCGTGTCGTTGCCTACTTCTCGATGGGGACATTATATACATCTATAACGTTGTTTATCATAACCTAAGGCAACCTAACATCTCGGATGTAATATTTTACAACATTCCTGGTATGTCGGGCCCTACTTCTCGGTGGGAACATTATATACGTCTATAACGTTACATATCCTAACGTATGGCAACATAACATCTCGGATGTTATATTTTACAACATTCCTGCCGCTTCCGCGCCTGCTTCTCGATGGGGACTTTATATACATCTATAACGTTGTATATCCTAACCTAAGGCAACCTAACATATCGGATGTAATATTTTACAGCATTCTGGCGTGTCGTCGCCTGCTTCTCCATGGGGACATTATATACGTCTATAACCTTGTATATACTAACCTAACGCAACCTAACATCTGGGATGTAATATTTTACAACATTCCTGGCGTGTCGTCGCCTACTTCTCGGTGGGAACATTGTATACGTCTATAACGATATATATCCTAGCCTAAGGCAACCTAACATGTCGAATGTAATATTTTACAACATTCCTTTCGTGTCGTCGCCTGCTTCTCGATGGGTACATTATATACGTCTATAACGTTGTATATTCTAACCTAACGCAACCTAACATCTGGGATGTAATATTTTACAACATTCCTGGCGTGTCGTCGCCTACTTCTGGATGGGGACATTATATACATCTATAACGTCATATATCCTAGCCTAAGGGAACCTAACATCTCGGGTGTAATATTTTACTACATTCCTGGCGTGTCGTCGCCTACTTCTCGATGGGGACATTATATACGTCTATAACGTTGTATATTCTAACCTATCGCAACCTAACATCAGGGATGTAATATTTTACAACAGTCCTGGCGTGTCGTCGCCTACATCTGGATGGGGACATTATATACATCTATAACGTCATATATCCTAACCTAAGGGAACCTAACATCTCGGGTGTAATATTTTACAACTTTCCTGGCGTGTCGTTGCCTACTTCTCGATGGGGACATTATATACATCTATAACGTTGTTTATCATAACCTAAGGCAACCTAACATCTCGGATGTAATATTTTATAACATTCCTGGTATGTCGGGCCCTACTTCTCGGTGGGAACATTATATACGTCTATAACGTTACATATCCTAACGTATGGCAACATAACATCTCGGATGTTATATTTTACAACATTCCTGCCGCTTCCGCGCCTGCTTCTCGATGGGGACTTTATATACATCTATAACGTTTTATACCCTAACCTAAGGCAACCTAACATATCGGATGTAATATTTTACAGCATTCTGGCGTGTCGTCGCCTGCTTCTCCATGGGGACATTATATACGTCTATAACCTTGTATATACTAACCTAACGCAACCTAACATCTGGGATGTAATATTTTACAACATTCCTGGCGTGTCGTCGCCTACTTCTCGGTGGGAACATTGTACACGTCTATAACGATATATATCCTAGCCTAAGGCAACCTAACATGTCGAATGTAATATTTTACAACATTCCTTTCGTGTCGTCGCTTGCTTCTCGATGGGTACATTATATACGTCTATAACGTTGTATATTCTAACCTAACGCAACCTAACATCTGGGATGTAATATTTTACAACATTCCTGGCGTGTCGTCGCCTACTTCTGGATGGGGACATTATATACATCTATAACGTCATATATCCTAGCCTAAGGGAACCTAACATCTCGGGTGTAATATTTTACAACATTCCTGTCGTGTCGTCGCCTGCTTCTCGATGGGGACATTCTATACGTCTATAACGTTGTATATCCTAACCTAAGGGAACCTAACATCTCAGGTGTAATATTTTAGAACATTCCTAACGCGTCAGTCCCTATTTCTCGGTGGGAACATTATATACGTCTATAGCGTTATATATCCTAGCCTAAGGCAACCTAACTTGTAGAATGTAATATTTTACAACATTCCTGGCGTGTCGTCGCCTACTTCTCTATGCGAACATTATATACATCTATATCGTTGTATATCCTAACCTAAGGCAACCTAACATCTCGGATGTAATATTTTACAACATTCCTGTCATGTCGTCTCCTGCATCTCGATGGGGACATTATATACGTCTATAACGTTGAATATCCTAACCTAAAGCAACCTAACATCTGGGATGTAATATTTTACAACATTCCTGGCATGTCGGTCCCTACTTCTCGGTGGAAACAATGTATACGTCTATAACGACATATATCCTAACCTAAGGGAACCTAACATCTCGGGTGTAATATTTTACAACATTCCTGGCGTGTCGTCGCCTACTTCTCGATGGGGACATTATATACATCTATAACGCTGTATATTCTAGCCTATCGCAACCTAACATCTGGGATTTAATATTTTAGAACATTCCTGGCATGTAGGTCCCTCCTTCTCGGTGGGAACATTCTATACGTCTATAACGTTGTATATCCTAACCTAAGGGAACCTAACATCTCGGGTGTAATATTTTAGAACATTCCTGACGCGTCAGTCCCTATTTCTCGGTGGGAACATTATATACGTCTATAACGTTATATATCCTAGCCTAAGGCAACCCAACTTGTAGAATGTAATATTTTACAACATTCCTGGCGTGTCGTAGCCTACTTCTCGATGGGGACATTATATACATCTATAACGTTTTATAACATAACCTAATGCAACCTAACACCTCGGATGTAATATTTTACAACATTCCTGGCATGTCGGTCCCTACTTCTCGGTGGGAGCATACTATATGTCTATAACGTTGTATATCCTAACCTAAGGGAACCTAACATCTCGGGTGTAATATTTTAGAACATTCCTGACGCGTCAGTCCCTATTTCTCGGTGGGAACATTATATACGTCTATAACGTTATATATCCTAGCCTAAGGCAACCTAACTTGTAGAATGTAATATTTTACAACATTCCTGGCGTGTCGTCGCCTACTTCTCGATGGGGACAATATTTACATCTATAACGTTTTATATCATAACCTAATGCAACCTAACACCTCGGATGTAATATTTTACAACATTCCTGGCATGTCGGTCCCTACTTCTCGGTGGGAGCATACTATATGTCTATAACGTTGTATATCCTAACCTAAGGGAACCTAACATCTCGGATGTAATATTTTAAAACTTTCCTGGCATGTCGGTCCCTACGTCTCGGTGGGATCATTATATACGTCTATAACGATATATATCCTAACCTAAGGCAACCTAACATCTCGGATGTAATATTTTACAACATTCCTGGCATGTCGGTCACTAGGTCTCGGTGGGAACATTATATACGTCTGTAACGATATATACCCTAACCTAAGGCAACCTAACACCTCGCATTTAATATTTTACAACATTCCTGGCATGTAGGTCCCTACTTCTCGGTGGGAACATTATATACGTCTATAACGTTATATATCCTAGCCTACGGCAACCTAACTTGTCGAATGTAATATTTTACAACATTCCTGGCGTGTCGTCGCCTACTTCTCGATGGGGACATTATATACATCTATAACGTTGTATATCCTAACCTAAGGCAACCTAACATCCCGGATGTAATATTTTACAACATTCTGGCGTGTCGCCGCCTGCTTCTCGATGGGGACATTATATACGTCTATAACCTTGTATATACTAACATAACGCAACCTAACATCTGGGATGTAATATTTTACAACATTCCTGGCATGTCGGTCCCTACGTCTCCGTGGGTACATTATATACGTCTGTAACGTTGTATATCCTAACCTAACGCAACCTAACGTCTGGGATGTAATATTTTAAAACAATCTTGGTATGTCGGTCCCTACGTTTCGGTGGGAACATTATATACGTCTATAACGATATATATCCTAACCTAAGGCAACCTAACACCTCGGATGTAATATTTTACAACATTCCTGGCATGTCGGTCCCTACGTCTCCGTGGGTACATTATATACGTCTGTAACGTTGTATATCCTAACCTAACGCAACCTAACGTCTGGGATGTAATATTTTAAAACATTCCTGGCATGTCGGTCCCTACGTCTCGGTGGGAACATTATATACGTCTATAACGATATATATCCTAACCTAAGGCAACCTAACATCTCGGATGTAATATTTGACAACATTCCTGGCGTGTTAACCCGCACTTCTCGGTGGGAACATCATATACGTCTATAGCGATATATATCCTAGCCTAAGGCGACCTAACATGTCGAATGTAATATTTTACATCATTCCTGACGTGTCGGCCCCTATTTCTCGGTGGGAACATTATATACGTCTATAACGTTATATATGCTAGCCTAAGGCAACCTAACATGTCGAATGTAATATTTTACAACATTCCTGGCGTGTCGTCGCCTACTTCTCGATGGGGACATTATATACATCTATAACGTTGTATATCATAACCTAAGGCAACCTAACATCTCGGATGTAATATTTTACAACATTCCTGGTATGTCGGGCCCTACTTCTCGGTGGGAACATTGTATACGTCTATAACGTTATATATCCTAGCCTAAGGCAACCCAACTTGTAGAATGTAATATTTTACAACATTCCTGCCGTGTCGTCGCCTGCTTCTCGATGGGCACATTATATACGTCTATAACGTTGTATATCCTAACCTAACGCAACCTAACATCTGGGATGTAATATTTTACAACATTCCTGTCGTGTCGTCGCCTGCTTCGCGATGGGGACATTCTATACGTCTATAACGTTGTATATCCTAACCTAAGGGAACCTAACATCTCGGGTGTAATATTTTAGAACATTCCTGACGCGTCAGTCCCTATTTCTCGGTGGGAACATTATATACGTCTATAACGTTATATATCCTAGCCTAAGGCAACCTAACTTGTAGAATGTAATATTTTACAACATTCCTGGCGTGTCGTCGCCTGCTTCTCGATGGGTACATTATATGCGTCTATAACGTTGTATATTCTAACCTAACGCAACCTAACATTTGGGATGTAATATTTTACAACATTTCTGGCGTGTCGTCGCCTACTTCTGGATGGGGACATTATATACATCTATAACGTCATATATCCTAGCCTAAGGGAACCTAACATCTCGGGTGTAATATTTTACAACATTCCTGGCGTGTCGTCGCCTACTTCTCGATGGGGACATTATATACTTCTATAGCTTTGTATATCCTAACCTAAGGCAACCTAACATATCGGAAGTAATATTTTACAACATTCTGGCGTGTCGTCGCCTTCTTCTACATGGGGACATTATATACGTCTATAACCTTGTATATACTAACCTAACGCAACCTAACATCTGGGATGTAATATTTTACAACATTCCTGGCGTGTCGTCGCCTACTTCTGGATGGGGACATTATATACATCTATAACGTCATATATCCTAACCTAAGGGAACCTAACATCTCGGGTGTAATATTTTACAACATTCCTGGCGTGTCGTCGCCTACTTCTGGATGGGGACATTATATACATCTATAACGTCATATATCCTAACCTAAGGGAACCTAACATCTCGGGTGTAATATTTTACAACATTCCTGTCGTGTCGTCGCCTGCTTCTCGATGGGGACATTCTATACGTCTATAACGTTGTATATCCTAACCTAAGGGAACCTAACATCTCGGGTGTAATATTTTAGAACATTCCTGACGCGTCAGTCCCTATTTCTTGGTGGGAACATTATATACGTCTATAACGTTATATATGCTAGCCTAAGGCAACCTAACATGTCGAATGTAATATTTTACAACATTCCTGGCGTGTCGTCGCCTACTTCTCGATGGGGACATTATATACATCTATAACGTTGTATATCATAACCTAAGGCAACCTAACATCTCGGATGTAATATTTTACAACATTCCTGGTATGTCGGGCCCTACTTCTCGGTGGGAACATTGTATACGTCTATAACGTTATATATCCTAGCCTAAGGCAACCCAACTTGTAGAATGTAATATTTTACAACATTCCTGCCGTGTCGTCGCCTGCTTCTCGATGGGCACATTATATACGTCTATAACGTTGTATATCCTAACCTAACGCAACCTAACATCTGGGATGTAATATTTTACAACATTCCTGTCGTGTCGTCGCCTGCTTCGCGATGGGGACATTCTATACGTCTATAACGTTGTATATCCTAACCTAAGGGAACCTAACATCTCGGGTGTAATATTTTAGAACATTCCTGACGCGTCAGTCCCTATTTCTCGGTGGGAACATTATATACGTCTATAACGTTATATATCCTAGCCTAAGGCAACCTAACTTGTAGAATGTAATATTTTACAACATTCCTGGCGTGTCGTCGCCTGCTTCTCGATGGGTACATTATATGCGTCTATAACGTTGTATATTCTAACCTAACGCAACCTAACATTTGGGATGTAATATTTTACAACATTTCTGGCGTGTCGTCGCCTACTTCTGGATGGGGACATTATATACATCTATAACGTCATATATCCTAGCCTAAGGGAACCTAACATCTCGGGTGTAATATTTTACAACATTCCTGGCGTGTCGTCGCCTACTTCTCGATGGGGACATTATATACTTCTATAGCTTTGTATATCCTAACCTAAGGCAACCTAACATATCGGAAGTAATATTTTACAACATTCTGGCGTGTCGTCGCCTTCTTCTACATGGGGACATTATATACGTCTATAACCTTGTATATACTAACCTAACGCAACCTAACATCTGGGATGTAATATTTTACAACATTCCTGGCGTGTCGTCGCCTACTTCTGGATGGGGACATTATATACATCTATAACGTCATATATCCTAACCTAAGGGAACCTAACATCTCGGGTGTAATATTTTACAACATTCCTGGCGTGTCGTCGCCTACTTCTGGATGGGGACATTATATACATCTATAACGTCATATATCCTAACCTAAGGGAACCTAACATCTCGGGTGTAATATTTTACAACATTCCTGTCGTGTCGTCGCCTGCTTCTCGATGGGGACATTCTATACGTCTATAACGTTGTATATCCTAACCTAAGGGAACCTAACATCTCGGGTGTAATATTTTAGAACATTCCTGACGCGTCAGTCCCTATTTCTTGGTGGGAACATTATATACGTCTATAATGTTATATATCCTAGCCTAAGGCAACCCAACTTGTAGAATGTAATATTTTACGACATTCCTGGCGTGTCGTCGCCTACTTCTCGATGGGGACAATATATACATCTATAACGTTGTATATCCTAACCTAAGGCAACCTAACATCTCGGATGTAGTATTTTACAACATTCCTGGCATGTCGGTCCCTACTTCTCGGTGGGAACATTGTGTACGTCTATAACGATATATATCCTAGCCTAAGGCAACCTGACATGTCGAATGTAATATTTTACTACATTCCTGTCGTGTCGTCGCCTCCTTCTCGATGGGGACATTATATACGTCTATAACGTTGTATATTCTAACCTATCGCAACCTAACATCAGGGATGTAATATTTTACAACAGTCCTGGCGTGTCGTCGCCTACTTCTGGATGGGGACATTATATACATCTATAACGTCATATATCCTAACCTAAGGGAACCTAACATCTCGGGTGTAATATTTTACAACTTTCCTGGCGTGTCGTTGCCTACTTCTCGATGGGGACATTATATACATCTATAACGTTGTTTATCATAACCTAAGGCAACCTAACATCTCGGATGTAATATTTTACAACATTCCTGGTATGTCGGGCCCTACTTCTCGGTGGGAACATTATATACGTCTACAACGTTACATATCCTAACGTATGGCAACATAACATCTCGGATGTTATATTTTACAACATTCCTGCCGCTTCCGCGCCTGCTTCTCGATGGGGACTTTATATACATCTATAACGTTTTATATCCTAACCTAAGGCAACCTAACATATCGGATGTAATATTTTACAGCATTCTGGCGTGTCGTCGCCTGCTTCTCCATGGGGACATTATATACGTCTATAACCTTGTATATACTAACCTAACGCAACCTAACATCTGGGATGTAATATTTTACAACATTCCTGGCGTGTCGTCGCCTACTTCTCGGTGGGAACATTGTATACGTCTATAACGATATATATCCTAGCCTAAGGCAACCTAACATGTCGGATGTAATATTTTACAACATTCCTTTCGTGTCGTCGCCTGCTTCTCGATGGGTACATTATATACGTCTATAACGTTGTATATACTAACCTAACGCAACCTAACATCTGGGATGTAATATTTTACAACATTCCTGGCATGTCGGTCCCTACGTCTCCGTGGGTACATTATATACGTCTGTAACGTTGTATATCCTAACCTAACGCAACCTAACGTCTGGGATGTAATATTTTAAAACATTCCTGGCATGTCGGTCCCTACGTCTCGGTGGGAACATTATATACGTCTATAACGATATATATCCTAACCTAAGGCAACCTAACATCTCGGATGTAATATTTGACAACATTCCTGGCATGTAGGTCCCTACTTCTCGGTGGGAACATTATATACGTCTATAACGTTATATATCCTAGCCTACGGCAACCTAACTTGTCGAATGTAATATTTTACAACATTCCTGGCGTGTCGTCGCCTACTTCTCGATGGGGACATTATGTACATCTATAACGTTGTATATCCTAACCTAAGGCAACCTAACATCCCGGATGTAATATTTTACAACATTCTGGCGTGTCGCCGCCTGCTTCTCGATGGGGACATTATATACGTCTATAACCTTGTATATACTAACATAACGCAACCTAACATCTGGGATGTAATATTTTACAACATTCCTGGCATGTCGGTCCCTACGTCTCCGTGGGTACATTATATACGTCTGTAACGTTGTATATCCTAACCTAACGCAACCTAACGTCTGGGATGTAATATTTTAAAACAATCTTGGTATGTCGGTCCCTACGTTTCGGTGGGAACATTATATACGTCTATAACGATATATATCCTAACCTAAGGCAACCTAACACCTCGGATGTAATATTTTACAACATTCCTGGCATGTCGGTCCCTACGTCTCCGTGGGTACATTATATACGTCTGTAACGTTGTATATCCTAACCTAACGCAACCTAACGTCTGGGATGTAATATTTTAAAACATTCCTGGCATGTCGGTCCCTACGTCTCGGTGGGAACATTATATACGTCTATAACGATATATATCCTAACCTAAGGCAACCTAACATCTCGGATGTAATATTTGACAACATTCCTGGCGTGTTAACCCGCACTTCTCGGTGGGAACATCATATACGTCTATAGCGATATATATCCTAGCCTAAGGCGACCTAACATGTCGAATGTAATATTTTACATCATTCCTGACGTGTCGGCCCCTATTTCTCGGTGGGAACATTATATACGTCTATAACGTTATATATGCTAGCCTAAGGCAACCTAACATGTCGAATGTAATATTTTACAACATTCCTGGCGTGTCGTCGCCTACTTCTCGATGGGGACATTATATACATCTATAACGTTGTATATCATAACCTAAGGCAACCTAACATCTCGGATGTAATATTTTACAACATTCCTGGTATGTCGGGCCCTACTTCTCGGTGGGAACATTGTATACGTCTATAACGTTATATATCCTAGCCTAAGGCAACCCAACTTGTAGAATGTAATATTTTACAACATTCCTGCCGTGTCGTCGCCTGCTTCTCGATGGGGACATTATATACGTCTATAACGTTGTATATCCTAACCTAACGCAACCTAACATCTGGGATGTAATATTTTACAACATTCCTGTCGTGTCGTCGCCTGCTTCGCGATGGGGACATTCTATACGTCTATAACGTTGTATATCCTAACCTAAGGGAACCTAACATCTCGGGTGTAATATTTTAGAACATTCCTGACGCGTCAGTCCCTATTTCTCGGTGGGAACATTATATACGTCTATAACGTTATATATCCTAGCCTAAGGCAACCTAACTTGTAGAATGTAATATTTTACAACATTCCTGGCGTGTCGTCGCCTGCTTCTCGATGGGTACATTATATGCGTCTATAACGTTGTATATTCTAACCTAACGCAACCTAACATTTGGGATGTAATATTTTACAACATTTCTGGCGTGTCGTCGCCTACTTCTGGATGGGGACATTATATACATCTATAACGTCATATATCCTAGCCTAAGGGAACCTAACATCTCGGGTGTAATATTTTACAACATTCCTGGCGTGTCGTCGCCTACTTCTCGATGGGGACATTATATACTTCTATAGCTTTGTATATCCTAACCTAAGGCAACCTAACATATCGGAAGTAATATTTTACAACATTCTGGCGTGTCGTCGCCTTCTTCTACATGGGGACATTATATACGTCTATAACCTTGTATATACTAACCTAACGCAACCTAACATCTGGGATGTAATATTTTACAACATTCCTGGCGTGTCGTCGCCTACTTCTGGATGGGGACATTATATACATCTATAACGTCATATATCCTAACCTAAGGGAACCTAACATCTCGGGTGTAATATTTTACAACATTCCTGGCGTGTCGTCGCCTACTTCTGGATGGGGACATTATATACATCTATAACGTCATATATCCTAACCTAAGGGAACCTAACATCTCGGGTGTAATATTTTACAACATTCCTGTCGTGTCGTCGCCTGCTTCTCGATGGGGACATTCTATACGTCTATAACGTTGTATATCCTAACCTAAGGGAACCTAACATCTCGGGTGTAATATTTTAGAACATTCCTGACGCGTCAGTCCCTATTTCTTGGTGGGAACATTATATACGTCTATAATGTTATATATCCTAGCCTAAGGCAACCCAACTTGTAGAATGTAATATTTTACGACATTCCTGGCGTGTCGTCGCCTACTTCTCGATGGGGACAATATATACATCTATAACGTTGTATATCCTAACCTAAGGCAACCTAACATCTCGGATGTAGTATTTTACAACATTCCTGGCATGTCGGTCCCTACTTCTCGGTGGGAACATTGTGTACGTCTATAACGATATATATCCTAGCCCAAGGCAACCTGACATGTCGAATGTAATATTTTACTACATTCCTGTCGTGTCGTCGCCTGCTTCTCGATGGGGACATTATATACGTCTATAACGTTGTATATTCTAACCTATCGCAACCTAACATCAGGGATGTAATATTTTACAACAGTCCTGGCGTGTCGTCGCCTACTTCTGGATGGGGACATTATATACATCTATAACGTCATATATCCTAACCTAAGGGAACCTAACATCTCGGGTGTAATATTTTATAACTTTCCTGGCGTGTCGTTGCCTACTTCTCGATGGGGACATTATATACATCTATAACGTTGTTTATCATAACCTAAGGCAACCTAACATCTCGGATGTAATATTTTACAACATTCCTGGTATGTCGGGCCCTACTTCTCGGTGGGAACATTATATACGTCTACAACGTTACATATCCTAACGTATGGCAACATAACATCTCGGATGTCATATTTTACAACATTCCTGCCGCTTCCGCGCCTGCTTCTCGATGGGGACTTTATATACATCTATAACGTTTTATATCCTAACCTAAGGCAACCTAACATATCGGATGTAATATTTTACAGCATTCTGGCGTGTCGTCGCCTGCTTCTCCATGGGGACATTATATACGTCTATAACCTTGTATATACTAACCTAACGCAACCTAACATCTGGGATGTAATATTTTACAACATTCCTGGCGTGTCGTCGCCTACTTCTCGGTGGGAACATTGTATACGTCTATAACGATATATATCCTAGCCTAAGGCAACCTAACATGTCGGATGTAATATTTTACAACATTCCTTTCGTGTCGTCGCCTGCTTCTCGATGGGTACATTATATACGTCTATAACGTTGTATATTCTAACCTAACGCAACCTAACATCTGGGATGTAATATTTTACAACATTCCTGGCGTGTCGTCGCCTACTTCTGGATGGGGACATTATATACATCTATAACGTCATATATCCTAGCCTAAGGGAACCTAACATCTCGGGTGTAATATTTTACAACATTCCTGGCGTGTCGTCGCCTACTTCTCGATGGGGACATTAAATACATCTATAAAGTTGTATATCCTAACCTAAGGCAACCTAACATATCGGATGTAATATTTTACAACATTCTGGCGTGTCGTCGCCTGCTTCTCCATGGGGACATTATATACGTCTATAACCTTGTATATACTAACCTAACGCAACCTAACATCTGGGATGTAATATTTTACAACATTCCTGGCGTGTCGTCGCCTACTTCTGGATGGGGACATTATATACATCTATAACGTCATATATCCTAACCTAAGGGAACCTAACATCTCGGGTGTAATATTTTACAACATTCCTGTCGTGTCGTCGCCTGCTTCTCGATGGGGACATTCTATACGTCTATAACGTTGTATATCCTAACCTAAGGGAACCTAACATCTCGGGTGTAATATTTTAGAACATTCCTGACGCGTCAGTCCCTATTTCTCGGTGGGAATATTATATACGTCTATAACGTTATATATCCTAGCCTAAGGCAACCTAACTTGTAGAATGTAATATTTTACAACAGTCCTGGCGTGTCGTCGCCTACTTCTGGATGGGGACATTATATACATCTACAACCTTGTATATACTAACCTAACGCAACCTAACATCTGGGATGTAATATTTTACAATATTCCTGGCGTGTTAACCCGCACTTCTCGGTGGGAACATCATATACGTCTATAGCGATATATATCCTAGCCTAAGGCGACCTAACACGTCGAATGTAATATTTTACATCATTCCTGACGTGTCGGCCCCTATTTCTCGGTGGGAACATTATGTACGTCTATAACGTTATATATGCTAGCCTAAGGCAACCTAACATGTCGAATGTAATATTTTACAACATTCCTGGCGTGTCGTCGCCTACTTCTCGATGGGGACATTATATACATCTATAACGTTGTATATCATAACCTAAGGCAACCTAACATCTCGGATGTAATATTTTACAACATTCCTGGTATGTCGGGCCCTACTTCTCGGTGGGAACATTGTATACGTCTATAACGTTATATATCCTAGCCTAAGGCAACCCAACTTGTAGAATGTAATATTTTACAACATTCCTGGCGTGTCGTCGCCTACGTCTCGGTGGGAACGTTATATACGTCTATAACGATATATACCCTAACCTAAGGCAACCTAACACCTCGCATTTAATATTTTACAACATTCCTGGCATGTAGGTCCCTACTTCTCGGTGGGAACATTATATACGTCTATAACGTTATATATCCTAACCTAAGGCAACCTAACACCTCGGATGTAATATTTTACAACATTCCTGGCATGTCGGTCCCTACGTCTCCGTGGGTACATTATATACGTCTGTAACGTTGTATATCCTAACCTAACGCAACCTAACGTCTGGGATGTAATATTTTAAAACATTCCTGGCATGTCGGTCCCTACGTCTCGGTGGGAACATTATATACGTCTATAACGATATATATCCTAACCTAAGGCAACCTAACATCTCGGATGTAATATTTGACAACATTCCTGGCGTGTTAACCCGCACTTCTCGGTGGGAACATCATACACGTCTATAGCGATATATATCCTAGCCTAAGGCGACCTAACACGTCGAATGTAATATTTTACATCATTCCTGACGTGTCGGCCCCTATTTCTCGGTGGGAACATTATGTACGTCTATAACGTTATATATGCTAGCCTAAGGCAACCTAACATGTCGAATGTAATATTTTACAACATTCCTGACGTGTCGTCGCCTACTTCTCGATGGGGACATTATATACATCTATAACGTTGTATATCATAACCTAAGGCAACCTAACATCTCGGATGTAATATTTTACAACATTCCTGGTATGTCGGGCCCTACTTCTCGGTGGGAACATTGTATACGTCTATAACGTTATATATCCTAGCCTAAGGCAACCCAACTTGTAGAATGTAATATTTTACAACATTCCTGGCGTGTCGTCGCCTACTTCTCGATGGGGACATTATATACATCTATAACGTTGTATATCATAACCTAAGGCAACCTAACATCTCGGATGTAATATTTTACAACATTCCTGGCATGTCGGTCCCTACGTCTCGGTGGGAACATTATATACGTCTATAACGATATATATCCTAACCTAAGGCAACCTAACATCTCGGATGTAATATTTTACAACATTCCTGGCGCTTCGGCTGCTACTTTTCGGTGGGAACATTATATACGTCTATAACGTTACATATCCTAACGTATGGCAACATAACAGCTCGGATGTTATATTTTACAACATTCCTGCCGTGTCGTCGCCTGCTTCTCGATGGGGACATTATATACATCTATAACGTTGTATATCCTAACCTAAGGCAACCTAACATCTCGGATTTAGTATTTTACAACATTCCTGTCATGTCGGTCCCTACTTCTCGGTGGGGACATTGTGTACGTCTATAACGATATATATCCTAGCCTAAGGCAACCTAACATGTCGAATGTAATATTTTACTACATTCCTGTCGTGTCGTCGCCTGCTTCTCGATGGGGACATTATATACATCTATAACGTTGTATATCCTAACCTAAGGCAACCTAACATATCGGATGTAATATTTTACAACATTCTGGCGTGTCGTCGCCTGCTTCTCCATGGGGACATTATATACGTCTATAACCTTGTATATACTAACCTAACGCAACCTAACATCTGGGATGTAATATTTTACAACATTCCTGGCGTGTCGTCGCCTACTTCTCGATGGGGACATTATATACATCTATAACGTTTTATATCATAACCTAATGCAACCTAACACCTCGGATGTAATATCTTACAACATTCCTGGCATGTCGGTCCCTACTTCTCGGTGGGAGCATACTATATGTCTATAACGTTGTATATCCTAACCTAAGGGAACCTAACATCTCGGATGTAATATTTTAAAACTTTCCTGGCATGTCGGTCCCTACGTCTCGGTGGGATCATTATATACGTCTATAACGATATATATCCTAACCTAAGGCAACCTAACATCTCGGATGTAATATTTTACAACATTCCTGGCATGTCGGTCACTAGGTCTCGGCGGGAACATTATATACGTCTGTAACGATATATACCCTAACCTAAGGCAACCTAACACCTCGCATTTAATATTTTACAACATTCCTGGCATGTAGGTCCCTACTTCTCGGTGGGAACATTATATACGTCTATAACGTTATATATCCTATCCTACGGCAACCTAACTTGTCGAATGTAATATTTTACAACATTCCTGGCGTGTCGTCGCCTACTTCTCGATGGGGACATTATATACATCTATAACGTTGTATATCCTAACCTAAGGCAACCTAACATCTCGGATGTAATATTTTACAACATTCTGGCGTGTCGCCGCCTGCTTCTCGATAGGGACATTATATACGTCTATAACGTTGTATATACTAACCTAACGCAACCTAACATCTGGGATGTAATATTTTACAACATTCCTGGCATGTCGGTCCCTACGTCTCCGTGGGTACATTATATACGTCTGTAACGTTGTATATCCTAACCTAACGCAACCTAACGTCTGGGATGTAATATTTTAAAACAATCCTGGTATGTCGGTCCCTACGTCTCGGTGGGAACATTATATACGTCTATAACGATATATATCCTAACCTAAGGCAACCTAACACCTCGGATGTAATATTTTACAACATTCCTGGCGTGTCGTAACCTGCTCCTCGATGGGGACATTATATACGTCTATATCGCTGTATATCCTAACCTAAGCCAACCTAACACCTGGGATGTAATATTTTACAAGATTCCTGGCACGTCGATCCCCACGTCTCGGTGGGAACATTATATACGTCTATAACGATATATATCCTAACCTAAAGCATACTAACATCTCGGATGTAATATTTTGCATCATTCCTGGCATGTCGGTCCCTACATCTCGATGGGAACTTTCTATACGTCTATAACGTTGAATATCCTAACCTAAGGGAACCTAACATCTCGGGTGTAATATTTTACAACATTCCTGGCGGGGCGGAACCTACTTCTCGGTGAGAACATTATATACGTCTATAACGTAATATAACCTAACCTAACCCATCCAGACCCTCGCTCTTATTGTTTTACAGAATCTCGTTCGTGTCGTCCCGTACGTCTCGATGGGGACATTATATGCGTCTATAACGTTATATATCCTAACCTAGAGCAACCTATCATCTCGGATGTAGTATTTTACAACAATCCTGGCGTGTCGGAACCTACTTTTCGGTGGGGACATTATATACGTGTATAGCGTTATATATCCTAACCTAAGTACCCTAACATCTCGGATGTAGTATTTTCCAACATTTCTGGCGGGTCGGCCCCTACTTCTCGGTGGGAACATTATATACTTCTATAACTTTATATATCGCAACCTAAGGCATCCTAACATCTCGGATGTAGTATTTTCCAACATTCCTGGCGGGTCGGCCCCTACTTCTCGGTGGGAACATTATATACGTCTATAACGTAATAGATCCTAACCTAACCCATCTAGACCCTCGCTGGTAATGTTTGACAGAATCCCGTTCGTGTCGTGCCCTACGTCTCGGAGGGCACATTATATACGCCTATAACGAAATATAACCTAACCTAACCCGTCTTGCACCTCGGTGATAATGCTTTACAGAATCCCATCCGTGTCGGACCGTACTTCTCGTTGTGGACATTATATACGTCTAGAACGTTATATAACCCAACCCAGGGCAACCTAACATCCCGAATGTAATATTTTCCTATATTCCTGGCGGGTCCGCCTCTACTTCTCGTTGGGAACATTATATACGTCTATAACCTAATATAACCTAACTTAACCCATCTAGACCCTCGCAGGTAATGTTTTACAGCATCCCGGTCGTGTCGGCCTGTACTTCTCGGTGGGGACATTACATTCGTCTATAACGTTATATATCCTAACGTAAGGCAACCTAACATCTCGAATGTAGTATTTTCCAACATTTCTGTCGGGTTGGCCCCTACTTCTCGGTGGGCACATTATATACGTCTATAACGTTATATATCCTAACCTGAGGCAACCTAACATGTCGAATGTAATATTTTACAACATTCCCGGCACTTCGGCCCCTACTTCTCGTGGGGCACGTTATATACGTCTATATCGCTATATATCCTAGCTTAAGGCAACCTAACATGTCGAATGTAATATTTTACAACATTCCCGTCACTTCGGTCCCTACTTCTCTGTGGTAACATTATATACGTCTATAACTTTATATATCCTAGCCTGAGGCAACCTAACATCTCGGATGTAATATTTTACTACATACCTGGCACGTCGGCCGCTACTTCTCGGTGGGAACATTATATACGTCAATAACGCTATATATCCTAGCCTAAGGCAATCTAACATGTCATATGTAATATTTTACAGCATTCCCGGCGCTTCGGCCCCTACTTCTCGGTGGAAACATTATATACATCTATAACGCTATATATCTTAGCTTAAGGCAACCTAACATCTCGGATGTAATATTTTACAACATTCCTGGCATATCGGTCCCTACTTCTCGGTGGGAACATTGTATACGTCTATAACGATATATATCCTAACCTAAGGCAAGCTAACATCTCCGGTGTAATATTTTACAACATTCCTGACGCGTTGGCACCTATTTCTCGGTGGGAACATTATATACGTCTATAGCTTTATATATCCTAGCCTAAGGCGACCTAACATGTCGGATGTAACATTTTACATCATTCCTGGCGTGTCGGCCCGTAGTTCTCGGTGGTAACATTGCATACGTCTATAACGTTGTATATCCTAGCCTATGGCAACCTAACATGTCGAATGTAATGTTTTACAACATTCCTGGCGTGTCGTCGCCTACTTCTGGATGGGGACATTATATACATCTATAAGGTTGTATGTCCTAACCTAAGGGAACCTAACATTTCGGATGTAATATTTTACAGCATTCCTGGCGTGTCCGCCCGTACCTCTCGGTGGGGACATTATATACGTCTATAACATTGTATATCCTAACCTAACGCAACCAAACATCTGGGGTGTAATATTTTACAACATTCCTGGCATGTCGGTCCCTACGTGTCGGTGGGAACGTTATATACGTCTATAACGATATATATCCTAACCTAAGGGAACTTTACATCTCGGATGTAATATTTTACAACATTCCTGGCATGTCGGGCCCTACTTCTCGGTGGGAACATTGTATACGTCTATAACGATATATATCCTAGCCTAAGGCAACCTAACATGTCGAATGTAATATTTTACAACATTCCTGTCGTGTCGTCGCCTGCTTCACGATGGGGACTATATATACGTCTATAACGTTGTATATTCTAACCTAACGCAACCTAACATCTGGGATGTAACATTTTACTACATTCCTGGCGTGTCGTCGCCAACTTCTGGATGGGGACATTATATACATCTATAACGTTATATATCTTAACCTAAGGGAACCTAACATCTCGGATGTAATATTTTACAACATTCCTGGCATGTCGGTCCCTACTTCTCGGTGGGAACATTATATACGTCTACAACGTCATATATCCTAACCTAAGGGAACCTAACATCTCGGGTGTAATATTTTACAACATTCCTGTCGTGTCGTCGCCTGCTTCTCGATGGGGACATTCTATACGTCTATAACGTTGTATATCCTAACCTAAGGGAACCTAACATCTCGGGTGTAATATTTTAGAACATTCCTGACGCGTCAGTCCCTATTTCTTGGTGGGAACATTATATACGTCTATAATGTTATATATCCTAGCCTAAGGCAACCCAACTTGTAGAATGTAATATTTTACGACATTCCTGGCGTGTCGTCGCCTACTTCTCGATGGGGACAATATATACATCTATAACGTTGTATATCCTAACCTAAGGCAACCTAACATCTCGGATGTAGTATTTTACAACATTCCTGGCATGTCGGTCCCTACTTCTCGGTGGGAACATTGTGTACGTCTATAACGATATATATCCTAGCCCAAGGCAACCTGACATGTCGAATGTAATATTTTACTACATTCCTGTCGTGTCGTCGCCTGCTTCTCGATGGGGACATTATATACGTCTATAACGTTGTATATTCTAACCTATCGCAACCTAACATCAGGGATGTAATATTTTACAACAGTCCTGGCGTGTCGTCGCCTACTTCTGGATGGGGACATTATATACATCTATAACGTCATATATCCTAACCTAAGGGAACCTAACATCTCGGGTGTAATATTTTATAACTTTCCTGGCGTGTCGTTGCCTACTTCTCGATGGGGACATTATATACATCTATAACGTTGTTTATCATAACCTAAGGCAACCTAACATCTCGGATGTAATATTTTACAACATTCCTGGTATGTCGGGCCCTACTTCTCGGTGGGAACATTATATACGTCTACAACGTTACATATCCTAACGTATGGCAACATAACATCTCGGATGTCATATTTTACAACATTCCTGCCGCTTCCGCGCCTGCTTCTCGATGGGGACTTTATATACATCTATAACGTTTTATATCCTAACCTAAGGCAACCTAACATATCGGATGTAATATTTTACAGCATTCTGGCGTGTCGTCGCCTGCTTCTCCATGGGGACATTATATACGTCTATAACCTTGTATATACTAACCTAACGCAACCTAACATCTGGGATGTAATATTTTACAACATTCCTGGCGTGTCGTCGCCTACTTCTCGGTGGGAACATTGTATACGTCTATAACGATATATATCCTAGCCTAAGGCAACCTAACATGTCGGATGTAATATTTTACAACATTCCTTTCGTGTCGTCGCCTGCTTCTCGATGGGTACATTATATACGTCTATAACGTTGTATATTCTAACCTAACGCAACCTAACATCTGGGATGTAATATTTTACAACATTCCTGGCGTGTCGTCGCCTACTTCTGGATGGGGACATTATATACATCTATAACGTCATATATCCTAGCCTAAGGGAACCTAACATCTCGGGTGTAATATTTTACAACATTCCTGGCGTGTCGTCGCCTACTTCTCGATGGGGACATTAAATACATCTATAAAGTTGTATATCCTAACCTAAGGCAACCTAACATATCGGATGTAATATTTTACAACATTCTGGCGTGTCGTCGCCTGCTTCTCCATGGGGACATTATATACGTCTATAACCTTGTATATACTAACCTAACGCAACCTAACATCTGGGATGTAATATTTTACAACATTCCTGGCGTGTCGTCGCCTACTTCTGGATGGGGACATTATATACATCTATAACGTCATATATCCTAACCTAAGGGAACCTAACATCTCGGGTGTAATATTTTACAACATTCCTGTCGTGTCGTCGCCTGCTTCTCGATGGGGACATTCTATACGTCTATAACGTTGTATATCCTAACCTAAGGGAACCTAACATCTCGGGTGTAATATTTTAGAACATTCCTGACGCGTCAGTCCCTATTTCTCGGTGGGAATATTATATACGTCTATAACGTTATATATCCTAGCCTAAGGCAACCTAACTTGTAGAATGTAATATTTTACAACAGTCCTGGCGTGTCGTCGCCTACTTCTGGATGGGGACATTATATACATCTACAACCTTGTATATACTAACCTAACGCAACCTAACATCTGGGATGTAATATTTTACAATATTCCTGGCGTGTTAACCCGCACTTCTCGGTGGGAACATCATATACGTCTATAGCGATATATATCCTAGCCTAAGGCGACCTAACACGTCGAATGTAATATTTTACATCATTCCTGACGTGTCGGCCCCTATTTCTCGGTGGGAACATTATGTACGTCTATAACGTTATATATGCTAGCCTAAGGCAACCTAACATGTCGAATGTAATATTTTACAACATTCCTGGCGTGTCGTCGCCTACTTCTCGATGGGGACATTATATACATCTATAACGTTGTATATCATAACCTAAGGCAACCTAACATCTCGGATGTAATATTTTACAACATTCCTGGTATGTCGGGCCCTACTTCTCGGTGGGAACATTGTATACGTCTATAACGTTATATATCCTAGCCTAAGGCAACCCAACTTGTAGAATGTAATATTTTACAACATTCCTGGCGTGTCGTCGCCTACGTCTCGGTGGGAACGTTATATACGTCTATAACGATATATACCCTAACCTAAGGCAACCTAACACCTCGCATTTAATATTTTACAACATTCCTGGCATGTAGGTCCCTACTTCTCGGTGGGAACATTATATACGTCTATAACGTTATATATCCTAACCTAAGGCAACCTAACACCTCGGATGTAATATTTTACAACATTCCTGGCATGTCGGTCCCTACGTCTCCGTGGGTACATTATATACGTCTGTAACGTTGTATATCCTAACCTAACGCAACCTAACGTCTGGGATGTAATATTTTAAAACATTCCTGGCATGTCGGTCCCTACGTCTCGGTGGGAACATTATATACGTCTATAACGATATATATCCTAACCTAAGGCAACCTAACATCTCGGATGTAATATTTGACAACATTCCTGGCGTGTTAACCCGCACTTCTCGGTGGGAACATCATACACGTCTATAGCGATATATATCCTAGCCTAAGGCGACCTAACACGTCGAATGTAATATTTTACATCATTCCTGACGTGTCGGCCCCTATTTCTCGGTGGGAACATTATGTACGTCTATAACGTTATATATGCTAGCCTAAGGCAACCTAACATGTCGAATGTAATATTTTACAACATTCCTGACGTGTCGTCGCCTACTTCTCGATGGGGACATTATATACATCTATAACGTTGTATATCATAACCTAAGGCAACCTAACATCTCGGATGTAATATTTTACAACATTCCTGGTATGTCGGGCCCTACTTCTCGGTGGGAACATTGTATACGTCTATAACGTTATATATCCTAGCCTAAGGCAACCCAACTTGTAGAATGTAATATTTTACAACATTCCTGGCGTGTCGTCGCCTACTTCTCGATGGGGACATTATATACATCTATAACGTTGTATATCATAACCTAAGGCAACCTAACATCTCGGATGTAATATTTTACAACATTCCTGGCATGTCGGTCCCTACGTCTCGGTGGGAACATTATATACGTCTATAACGATATATATCCTAACCTAAGGCAACCTAACATCTCGGATGTAATATTTTACAACATTCCTGGCGCTTCGGCTGCTACTTTTCGGTGGGAACATTATATACGTCTATAACGTTACATATCCTAACGTATGGCAACATAACAGCTCGGATGTTATATTTTACAACATTCCTGCCGTGTCGTCGCCTGCTTCTCGATGGGGACATTATATACATCTATAACGTTGTATATCCTAACCTAAGGCAACCTAACATCTCGGATTTAGTATTTTACAACATTCCTGTCATGTCGGTCCCTACTTCTCGGTGGGGACATTGTGTACGTCTATAACGATATATATCCTAGCCTAAGGCAACCTAACATGTCGAATGTAATATTTTACTACATTCCTGTCGTGTCGTCGCCTGCTTCTCGATGGGGACATTATATACATCTATAACGTTGTATATCCTAACCTAAGGCAACCTAACATATCGGATGTAATATTTTACAACATTCTGGCGTGTCGTCGCCTGCTTCTCCATGGGGACATTATATACGTCTATAACCTTGTATATACTAACCTAACGCAACCTAACATCTGGGATGTAATATTTTACAACATTCCTGGCGTGTCGTCGCCTACTTCTCGATGGGGACATTATATACATCTATAACGTTTTATATCATAACCTAATGCAACCTAACACCTCGGATGTAATATCTTACAACATTCCTGGCATGTCGGTCCCTACTTCTCGGTGGGAGCATACTATATGTCTATAACGTTGTATATCCTAACCTAAGGGAACCTAACATCTCGGATGTAATATTTTAAAACTTTCCTGGCATGTCGGTCCCTACGTCTCGGTGGGATCATTATATACGTCTATAACGATATATATCCTAACCTAAGGCAACCTAACATCTCGGATGTAATATTTTACAACATTCCTGGCATGTCGGTCACTAGGTCTCGGCGGGAACATTATATACGTCTGTAACGATATATACCCTAACCTAAGGCAACCTAACACCTCGCATTTAATATTTTAC
The DNA here is from genome assembly GCA_963969225.1 of Xylocopa violacea. Lineage (NCBI taxonomy): Eukaryota > Metazoa > Arthropoda > Insecta > Hymenoptera > Apidae > Xylocopa > Xylocopa violacea. Next base: position 3,650,220 of record CAXAJV010000678.1, read on the forward strand.
AACATTCCTGGCATGTAGGTCCCTACTTCTCGGTGGGAACATTATATACGTCTATAACGTTATATATCCTATCCTACGGCAACCTAACTTGTCGAATGTAATATTTTACAACATTCCTGGCGTGTCGTCGCCTACTTCTCGATGGGGACATTATATACATCTATAACGTTGTATATCCTAACCTAAGGCAACCTAACATCTCGGATGTAATATTTTACAACATTCTGGCGTGTCGCCGCCTGCTTCTCGATGGGGACATTATATACGTCTATAACGTTGTATATACTAACCTAACGCAACCTAACATCTGGGATGTAATATTTTACAACATTCCTGGCATGTCGGTCCCTACGTCTCCGTGGGTACATTATATACGTCTGTAACGTTGTATATCCTAACCTAACGCAACCTAACGTCTGGGATGTAATATTTTAAAACAATCCTGGTATGTCGGTCCCTACGTCTCGGTGGGAACATTATATACGTCTATAACGATATATATCCTAACCTAAGGCAACCTAACACCTCGGATGTAATATTTTACAACATTCCTGGCGTGTCGTAACCTGCTCCTCGATGGGGACATTATATACGTCTATATCGCTGTATATCCTAACCTAAGCCAACCTAACACCTGGGATGTAATATTTTACAAGATTCCTGGCACGTCGATCCCCACGTCTCGGTGGGAACATTATATACGTCTATAACGATATATATCCTAACCTAAAGCATACTAACATCTCGGATGTAATATTTTGCATCATTCCTGGCATGTCGGTCCCTACATCTCGATGGGAACTTTCTATACGTCTATAACGTTGAATATCCTAACCTAAGGGAACCTAACATCTCGGGTGTAATATTTTACAACATTCCTGGCGGGGCGGAACCTACTTCTCGGTGAGAACATTATATACGTCTATAACGTAATATAACCTAACCTAACCCATCCAGACCCTCGCTCTTATTGTTTTACAGAATCTCGTTCGTGTCGTCCCGTACGTCTCGATGGGGACATTATATGCGTCTATAACGTTATATATCCTAACCTAGAGCAACCTATCATCTCGGATGTAGTATTTTACAACAATCCTGGCGTGTCGGAACCTACTTTTCGGTGGGGACATTATATACGTGTATAGCGTTATATATCCTAACCTAAGTACCCTAACATCTCGGATGTAGTATTTTCCAACATTTCTGGCGGGTCGGCCCCTACTTCTCGGTGGGAACATTATATACTTCTATAACTTTATATATCGCAACCTAAGGCATCCTAACATCTCGGATGTAGTATTTTCCAACATTCCTGGCGGGTCGGCCCCTACTTCTCGGTGGGAACATTATATACGTCTATAACGTAATAGATCCTAACCTAACCCATCTAGACCCTCGCTGGTAATGTTTGACAGAATCCCGTTCGTGTCGTGCCCTACGTCTCGGAGGGCACATTATATACGCCTATAACGAAATATAACCTAACCTAACCCGTCTTGCACCTCGGTGATAATGCTTTACAGAATCCCATCCGTGTCGGACCGTACTTCTCGTTGTGGACATTATATACGTCTAGAACGTTATATAACCCAACCCAGGGCAACCTAACATCCCGAATGTAATATTTTCCTATATTCCTGGCGGGTCCGCCTCTACTTCTCGTTGGGAACATTATATACGTCTATAACCTAATATAACCTAACTTAACCCATCTAGACCCTCGCAGGTAATGTTTTACAGCATCCCGGTCGTGTCGGCCTGTACTTCTCGGTGGGGACATTACATTCGTCTATAACGTTATATATCCTAACGTAAGGCAACCTAACATCTCGAATGTAGTATTTTCCAACATTTCTGTCGGGTTGGCCCCTACTTCTCGGTGGGCACATTATATACGTCTATAACGTTATATATCCTAACCTGAGGCAACCTAACATGTCGAATGTAATATTTTACAACATTCCCGGCACTTCGGCCCCTACTTCTCGTGGGGCACGTTATATACGTCTATATCGCTATATATCCTAGCTTAAGGCAACCTAACATGTCGAATGTAATATTTTACAACATTCCCGTCACTTCGGTCCCTACTTCTCTGTGGTAACATTATATACGTCTATAACTTTATATATCCTAGCCTGAGGCAACCTAACATCTCGGATGTAATATTTTACTACATACCTGGCACGTCGGCCGCTACTTCTCGGTGGGAACATTATATACGTCAATAACGCTATATATCCTAGCCTAAGGCAATCTAACATGTCATATGTAATATTTTACAGCATTCCCGGCGCTTCGGCCCCTACTTCTCGGTGGAAACATTATATACATCTATAACGCTATATATCTTAGCTTAAGGCAACCTAACATCTCGGATGTAATATTTTACAACATTCCTGGCATATCGGTCCCTACTTCTCGGTGGGAACATTGTATACGTCTATAACGATATATATCCTAACCTAAGGCAAGCTAACATCTCCGGTGTAATATTTTACAACATTCCTGACGCGTTGGCACCTATTTCTCGGTGGGAACATTATATACGTCTATAGCTTTATATATCCTAGCCTAAGGCGACCTAACATGTCGGATGTAACATTTTACATCATTCCTGGCGTGTCGGCCCGTAGTTCTCGGTGGTAACATTGCATACGTCTATAACGTTGTATATCCTAGCCTATGGCAACCTAACATGTCGAATGTAATGTTTTACAACATTCCTGGCGTGTCGTCGCCTACTTCTGGATGGGGACATTATATACATCTATAAGGTTGTATGTCCTAACCTAAGGGAACCTAACATTTCGGATGTAATATTTTACAGCATTCCTGGCGTGTCCGCCCGTACCTCTCGGTGGGGACATTATATACGTCTATAACATTGTATATCCTAACCTAACGCAACCAAACATCTGGGGTGTAATATTTTACAACATTCCTGGCATGTCGGTCCCTACGTGTCGGTGGGAACGTTATATACGTCTATAACGATATATATCCTAACCTAAGGGAACTTTACATCTCGGATGTAATATTTTACAACATTCCTGGCATGTCGGGCCCTACTTCTCGGTGGGAACATTGTATACGTCTATAACGATATATATCCTAGCCTAAGGCAACCTAACATGTCGAATGTAATATTTTACAACATTCCTGTCGTGTCGTCGCCTGCTTCACGATGGGGACTATATATACGTCTATAACGTTGTATATTCTAACCTAACGCAACCTAACATCTGGGATGTAACATTTTACTACATTCCTGGCGTGTCGTCGCCAACTTCTGGATGGGGACATTATATACATCTATAACGTTATATATCTTAACCTAAGGGAACCTAACATCTCGGATGTAATATTTTACAACATTCCTGGCATGTCGGTCCCTACTTCTCGGTGGAAACATTGTATACGTCTATAACGATGTATATACTACTCTAAGGCAACCTAACTTCTCGGGTGTAATATTTTACAACATTCCTGACGCGTCGGCCCCTATTTCTCGGTGGGAACATTATATACGTCTATAACGTTATATATCTTAGCCTAAGGCGACCTAACATCTCGGATGTAATATTTTAAACATTTCTGGCGTGTTGTCGCCTGCTTCTCGATGGGGACATTATATACGTCTATAACGTTGTATATCCTAACCTAACGCAACCTAACATCTGGGATGTAATATTTTACACCATTCCTGGCATGTCGGTCCCTACTTCTCGGTGGGAACGTTCTATACGTCTATAACGTTGTATATCCTAACCTAAGGGAACCTTACATCTCGGATGTAATATTTTACAACATTCCTGGCGCGTTGGCCCGTAGTTCTCGGTGGTAACATTTTATGCGTCTATAACGTTACATATCCAAGCCTAAGGCGACCTAACATGTCGAATGTAATATTTTACATCATTCCTGGCGTGTCGTCGCCTGCTTCTCGCTGGGGACATTATATACGTCTATAACGTTGGATATCCTAACCTAACGCAACCTAACATCTGGGATGTAATATTTTACAACAATCCTGGCGTGTCGTCTCCTACTTCTAGATGGGGACATTATATATGTCTATAACGTTGTATATCCTAACCTAACGCAACCTATCATCTGGGATGCAATATTTTACATCATTCCTGGCATGTCGGTCCCTACTTCTCAGTTGGGGACATTATATACATCTATAACGTTGTTTATCATAACCTAAGGCAACCTAACATCTCGGATGTAATATTTTACAACATTCCTGGTATGTCGGGCCCTACTTCTCGGTGGGAACATTATATACGTCTACAACGTTACATATCCTAACGTATGGCAACATAACATCTCGGATGTCATATTTTACAACATTCCTGCCGCTTCCGCGCCTGCTTCTCGATGGGGACTTTATATACATCTATAACGTTTTATATCCTAACCTAAGGCAACCTAACATATCGGATGTAATATTTTACAGCATTCTGGCGTGTCGTCGCCTGCTTCTCCATGGGGACATTATATACGTCTATAACCTTGTATATACTAACCTAACGCAACCTAACATCTGGGATGTAATATTTTACAACATTCCTGGCGTGTCGTCGCCTACTTCTCGGTGGGAACATTGTATACGTCTATAACGATATATATCCTAGCCTAAGGCAACCTAACATGTCGGATGTAATATTTTACAACATTCCTTTCGTGTCGTCGCCTGCTTCTCGATGGGTACATTATATACGTCTATAACGTTGTATATTCTAACCTAACGCAACCTAACATCTGGGATGTAATATTTTACAACATTCCTGGCGTGTCGTCGCCTACTTCTGGATGGGGACATTATATACATCTATAACGTCATATATCCTAGCCTAAGGGAACCTAACATCTCGGGTGTAATATTTTACAACATTCCTGGCGTGTCGTCGCCTACTTCTCGATGGGGACATTAAATACATCTATAAAGTTGTATATCCTAACCTAAGGCAACCTAACATATCGGATGTAATATTTTACAACATTCTGGCGTGTCGTCGCCTGCTTCTCCATGGGGACATTATATACGTCTATAACCTTGTATATACTAACCTAACGCAACCTAACATCTGGGATGTAATATTTTACAACATTCCTGGCGTGTCGTCGCCTACTTCTGGATGGGGACATTATATACATCTATAACGTCATATATCCTAACCTAAGGGAACCTAACATCTCGGGTGTAATATTTTACAACATTCCTGTCGTGTCGTCGCCTGCTTCTCGATGGGGACATTCTATACGTCTATAACGTTGTATATCCTAACCTAAGGGAACCTAACATCTCGGGTGTAATATTTTAGAACATTCCTGACGCGTCAGTCCCTATTTCTCGGTGGGAATATTATATACGTCTATAACGTTATATATCCTAGCCTAAGGCAACCTAACTTGTAGAATGTAATATTTTACAACAGTCCTGGCGTGTCGTCGCCTACTTCTGGATGGGGACATTATATACATCTACAACCTTGTATATACTAACCTAACGCAACCTAACATCTGGGATGTAATATTTTACAATATTCCTGGCGTGTTAACCCGCACTTCTCGGTGGGAACATCATATACGTCTATAGCGATATATATCCTAGCCTAAGGCGACCTAACACGTCGAATGTAATATTTTACATCATTCCTGACGTGTCGGCCCCTATTTCTCGGTGGGAACATTATGTACGTCTATAACGTTATATATGCTAGCCTAAGGCAACCTAACATGTCGAATGTAATATTTTACAACATTCCTGGCGTGTCGTCGCCTACTTCTCGATGGGGACATTATATACATCTATAACGTTGTATATCATAACCTAAGGCAACCTAACATCTCGGATGTAATATTTTACAACATTCCTGGTATGTCGGGCCCTACTTCTCGGTGGGAACATTGTATACGTCTATAACGTTATATATCCTAGCCTAAGGCAACCCAACTTGTAGAATGTAATATTTTACAACATTCCTGGCGTGTCGTCGCCTACGTCTCGGTGGGAACGTTATATACGTCTATAACGATATATACCCTAACCTAAGGCAACCTAACACCTCGCATTTAATATTTTACAACATTCCTGGCATGTAGGTCCCTACTTCTCGGTGGGAACATTATATACGTCTATAACGTTATATATCCTAACCTAAGGCAACCTAACACCTCGGATGTAATATTTTACAACATTCCTGGCATGTCGGTCCCTACGTCTCCGTGGGTACATTATATACGTCTGTAACGTTGTATATCCTAACCTAACGCAACCTAACGTCTGGGATGTAATATTTTAAAACATTCCTGGCATGTCGGTCCCTACGTCTCGGTGGGAACATTATATACGTCTATAACGATATATATCCTAACCTAAGGCAACCTAACATCTCGGATGTAATATTTGACAACATTCCTGGCGTGTTAACCCGCACTTCTCGGTGGGAACATCATACACGTCTATAGCGATATATATCCTAGCCTAAGGCGACCTAACACGTCGAATGTAATATTTTACATCATTCCTGACGTGTCGGCCCCTATTTCTCGGTGGGAACATTATGTACGTCTATAACGTTATATATGCTAGCCTAAGGCAACCTAACATGTCGAATGTAATATTTTACAACATTCCTGACGTGTCGTCGCCTACTTCTCGATGGGGACATTATATACATCTATAACGTTGTATATCATAACCTAAGGCAACCTAACATCTCGGATGTAATATTTTACAACATTCCTGGTATGTCGGGCCCTACTTCTCGGTGGGAACATTGTATACGTCTATAACGTTATATATCCTAGCCTAAGGCAACCCAACTTGTAGAATGTAATATTTTACAACATTCCTGGCGTGTCGTCGCCTACTTCTCGATGGGGACATTATATACATCTATAACGTTGTATATCATAACCTAAGGCAACCTAACATCTCGGATGTAATATTTTACAACATTCCTGGCATGTCGGTCCCTACGTCTCGGTGGGAACATTATATACGTCTATAACGATATATATCCTAACCTAAGGCAACCTAACATCTCGGATGTAATATTTTACAACATTCCTGGCGCTTCGGCTGCTACTTTTCGGTGGGAACATTATATACGTCTATAACGTTACATATCCTAACGTATGGCAACATAACAGCTCGGATGTTATATTTTACAACATTCCTGCCGTGTCGTCGCCTGCTTCTCGATGGGGACATTATATACATCTATAACGTTGTATATCCTAACCTAAGGCAACCTAACATCTCGGATTTAGTATTTTACAACATTCCTGTCATGTCGGTCCCTACTTCTCGGTGGGGACATTGTGTACGTCTATAACGATATATATCCTAGCCTAAGGCAACCTAACATGTCGAATGTAATATTTTACTACATTCCTGTCGTGTCGTCGCCTGCTTCTCGATGGGGACATTATATACATCTATAACGTTGTATATCCTAACCTAAGGCAACCTAACATATCGGATGTAATATTTTACAACATTCTGGCGTGTCGTCGCCTGCTTCTCCATGGGGACATTATATACGTCTATAACCTTGTATATACTAACCTAACGCAACCTAACATCTGGGATGTAATATTTTACAACATTCCTGGCGTGTCGTCGCCTACTTCTCGATGGGGACATTATATACATCTATAACGTTTTATATCATAACCTAATGCAACCTAACACCTCGGATGTAATATCTTACAACATTCCTGGCATGTCGGTCCCTACTTCTCGGTGGGAGCATACTATATGTCTATAACGTTGTATATCCTAACCTAAGGGAACCTAACATCTCGGATGTAATATTTTAAAACTTTCCTGGCATGTCGGTCCCTACGTCTCGGTGGGATCATTATATACGTCTATAACGATATATATCCTAACCTAAGGCAACCTAACATCTCGGATGTAATATTTTACAACATTCCTGGCATGTCGGTCACTAGGTCTCGGCGGGAACATTATATACGTCTGTAACGATATATACCCTAACCTAAGGCAACCTAACACCTCGCATTTAATATTTTACAACATTCCTGGCATGTAGGTCCCTACTTCTCGGTGGGAACATTATATACGTCTATAACGTTATATATCCTATCCTACGGCAACCTAACTTGTCGAATGTAATATTTTACAACATTCCTGGCGTGTCGTCGCCTACTTCTCGATGGGGACATTATATACATCTATAACGTTGTATATCCTAACCTAAGGCAACCTAACATCTCGGATGTAATATTTTACAACATTCTGGCGTGTCGCCGCCTGCTTCTCGATGGGGACATTATATACGTCTATAACGTTGTATATACTAACCTAACGCAACCTAACATCTGGGATGTAATATTTTACAACATTCCTGGCATGTCGGTCCCTACGTCTCCGTGGGTACATTATATACGTCTGTAACGTTGTATATCCTAACCTAACGCAACCTAACGTCTGGGATGTAATATTTTAAAACAATCCTGGTATGTCGGTCCCTACGTCTCGGTGGGAACATTATATACGTCTATAACGATATATATCCTAACCTAAGGCAACCTAACACCTCGGATGTAATATTTTACAACATTCCTGGCGTGTCGTAACCTGCTCCTCGATGGGGACATTATATACGTCTATATCGCTGTATATCCTAACCTAAGCCAACCTAACACCTGGGATGTAATATTTTACAAGATTCCTGGCACGTCGATCCCCACGTCTCGGTGGGAACATTATATACGTCTATAACGATATATATCCTAACCTAAAGCATACTAACATCTCGGATGTAATATTTTGCATCATTCCTGGCATGTCGGTCCCTACATCTCGATGGGAACTTTCTATACGTCTATAACGTTGAATATCCTAACCTAAGGGAACCTAACATCTCGGGTGTAATATTTTACAACATTCCTGGCGGGGCGGAACCTACTTCTCGGTGAGAACATTATATACGTCTATAACGTAATATAACCTAACCTAACCCATCCAGACCCTCGCTCTTATTGTTTTACAGAATCTCGTTCGTGTCGTCCCGTACGTCTCGATGGGGACATTATATGCGTCTATAACGTTATATATCCTAACCTAGAGCAACCTATCATCTCGGATGTAGTATTTTACAACAATCCTGGCGTGTCGGAACCTACTTTTCGGTGGGGACATTATATACGTGTATAGCGTTATATATCCTAACCTAAGTACCCTAACATCTCGGATGTAGTATTTTCCAACATTTCTGGCGGGTCGGCCCCTACTTCTCGGTGGGAACATTATATACTTCTATAACTTTATATATCGCAACCTAAGGCATCCTAACATCTCGGATGTAGTATTTTCCAACATTCCTGGCGGGTCGGCCCCTACTTCTCGGTGGGAACATTATATACGTCTATAACGTAATAGATCCTAACCTAACCCATCTAGACCCTCGCTGGTAATGTTTGACAGAATCCCGTTCGTGTCGTGCCCTACGTCTCGGAGGGCACATTATATACGCCTATAACGAAATATAACCTAACCTAACCCGTCTTGCACCTCGGTGATAATGCTTTACAGAATCCCATCCGTGTCGGACCGTACTTCTCGTTGTGGACATTATATACGTCTAGAACGTTATATAACCCAACCCAGGGCAACCTAACATCCCGAATGTAATATTTTCCTATATTCCTGGCGGGTCCGCCTCTACTTCTCGTTGGGAACATTATATACGTCTATAACCTAATATAACCTAACTTAACCCATCTAGACCCTCGCAGGTAATGTTTTACAGCATCCCGGTCGTGTCGGCCTGTACTTCTCGGTGGGGACATTACATTCGTCTATAACGTTATATATCCTAACGTAAGGCAACCTAACATCTCGAATGTAGTATTTTCCAACATTTCTGTCGGGTTGGCCCCTACTTCTCGGTGGGCACATTATATACGTCTATAACGTTATATATCCTAACCTGAGGCAACCTAACATGTCGAATGTAATATTTTACAACATTCCCGGCACTTCGGCCCCTACTTCTCGTGGGGCACGTTATATACGTCTATATCGCTATATATCCTAGCTTAAGGCAACCTAACATGTCGAATGTAATATTTTACAACATTCCCGTCACTTCGGTCCCTACTTCTCTGTGGTAACATTATATACGTCTATAACTTTATATATCCTAGCCTGAGGCAACCTAACATCTCGGATGTAATATTTTACTACATACCTGGCACGTCGGCCGCTACTTCTCGGTGGGAACATTATATACGTCAATAACGCTATATATCCTAGCCTAAGGCAATCTAACATGTCATATGTAATATTTTACAGCATTCCCGGCGCTTCGGCCCCTACTTCTCGGTGGAAACATTATATACATCTATAACGCTATATATCTTAGCTTAAGGCAACCTAACATCTCGGATGTAATATTTTACAACATTCCTGGCATATCGGTCCCTACTTCTCGGTGGGAACATTGTATACGTCTATAACGATATATATCCTAACCTAAGGCAAGCTAACATCTCCGGTGTAATATTTTACAACATTCCTGACGCGTTGGCACCTATTTCTCGGTGGGAACATTATATACGTCTATAGCTTTATATATCCTAGCCTAAGGCGACCTAACATGTCGGATGTAACATTTTACATCATTCCTGGCGTGTCGGCCCGTAGTTCTCGGTGGTAACATTGCATACGTCTATAACGTTGTATATCCTAGCCTATGGCAACCTAACATGTCGAATGTAATGTTTTACAACATTCCTGGCGTGTCGTCGCCTACTTCTGGATGGGGACATTATATACATCTATAAGGTTGTATGTCCTAACCTAAGGGAACCTAACATTTCGGATGTAATATTTTACAGCATTCCTGGCGTGTCCGCCCGTACCTCTCGGTGGGGACATTATATACGTCTATAACATTGTATATCCTAACCTAACGCAACCAAACATCTGGGGTGTAATATTTTACAACATTCCTGGCATGTCGGTCCCTACGTGTCGGTGGGAACGTTATATACGTCTATAACGATATATATCCTAACCTAAGGGAACTTTACATCTCGGATGTAATATTTTACAACATTCCTGGCATGTCGGGCCCTACTTCTCGGTGGGAACATTGTATACGTCTATAACGATATATATCCTAGCCTAAGGCAACCTAACATGTCGAATGTAATATTTTACAACATTCCTGTCGTGTCGTCGCCTGCTTCACGATGGGGACTATATATACGTCTATAACGTTGTATATTCTAACCTAACGCAACCTAACATCTGGGATGTAACATTTTACTACATTCCTGGCGTGTCGTCGCCAACTTCTGGATGGGGACATTATATACATCTATAACGTTATATATCTTAACCTAAGGGAACCTAACATCTCGGATGTAATATTTTACAACATTCCTGGCATGTCGGTCCCTACTTCTCGGTGGAAACATTGTATACGTCTATAACGATGTATATACTACTCTAAGGCAACCTAACTTCTCGGGTGTAATATTTTACAACATTCCTGACGCGTCGGCCCCTATTTCTCGGTGGGAACATTATATACGTCTATAACGTTATATATCTTAGCCTAAGGCGACCTAACATCTCGGATGTAATATTTTAAACATTTCTGGCGTGTTGTCGCCTGCTTCTCGATGGGGACATTATATACGTCTATAACGTTGTATATCCTAACCTAACGCAACCTAACATCTGGGATGTAATATTTTACACCATTCCTGGCATGTCGGTCCCTACTTCTCGGTGGGAACGTTCTATACGTCTATAACGTTGTATATCCTAACCTAAGGGAACCTTACATCTCGGATGTAATATTTTACAACATTCCTGGCGCGTTGGCCCGTAGTTCTCGGTGGTAACATTTTATGCGTCTATAACGTTACATATCCAAGCCTAAGGCGACCTAACATGTCGAATGTAATATTTTACATCATTCCTGGCGTGTCGTCGCCTGCTTCTCGCTGGGGACATTATATACGTCTATAACGTTGGATATCCTAACCTAACGCAACCTAACATCTGGGATGTAATATTTTACAACAATCCTGGCGTGTCGTCTCCTACTTCTAGATGGGGACATTATATATGTCTATAACGTTGTATATCCTAACCTAACGCAACCTATCATCTGGGATGCAATATTTTACATCATTCCTGGCATGTCGGTCCCTACTTCTCAGTGGGAACATTCTATACGTCTATAACGTCGTATATCCTAACCTAAGGGAACCTAACATCTCGGGTGTAATATTTTACAACATTCCTGACGCGTCGCCCCTATTTCTCGGTGGGAACATTATACACGTCTATAGCGATATATATCCTAGCCTAAGGCGACCTAACATGTCGAATGTAATATTTTACAACATTCCTGGCGCGTTGGCCCGTAGTTCTCGGTGGTAACATTATATGCGTCTATAACGTTACATATCCTAGCCTAAGGCGACCTAACATGTCGAATGTAATATTTTACATCATTCCTGGCGTGTCGTCGCCTACTTCTCGCTGGGGACATTATATACGTCTATAACGTTGGATATCCTAACCTAACGCAACCTAACATCTGGGATGTAATATTTTACAACAATCCTGGCGTGTCGTCTCCTACTTCTAGATGGGGACATTATGTACATCTATAACGTTGTATATCCTAACCTAAGGCAACCTAACATCTCGAAAGTAATATCTGACAACATTGGTGTTGTGTCGGCCCGTACTTCTCGGTGGGAACATCATATACGTCTACAGCGATATATATCCTAACCTAATGGAACCTAACATCTCGGGTGTAATATTTTACAACATTCCTGGCATGTCGGCCCCTACGTCTCTGTGGTAACATTATATACGTCTATAACGCTACATATCCTAGCCTAAGGCAACCTAATATCTCGGATGTAGTATTTTCCTACATTCCTGGCGCGTCGTTCCCTACTTCTCGGTGGGGACTTTATCTACGTCTATAACGCTATATATCCCAACCTAAGGGAACCTAATATCTCGGGTGTAATATTTCACAACATTCCTGCCGTGGCGGCACGTAGTTCTCGGTGGTAACATTATATACGTCTATATCGTTATATATCCTAGCCTAAGGCGACCTAACATATCGAATGTAGTATTTTCCAACATTCCAGGCGGGACGGCCCCTACTTCTCGGTGGGAACATTATATACGTCTATAACGTTATATACCCTAGCCTACGGCAACCTAACTTGTCGAATGTAATATTTTACAACATTCTGGCGTGTCGTCGCCTGCTTCTCGATGGGGACATTATATACGTCTATAACGTTGTATATACTAACCTAACGCAACCTAACATTTGGGATGTAATGTTTTACAACATTCCTGGCATGTCGGCCCCTACGTCTCTGTGGTAACATTATATACGTCTATAACGCTACATATCCTAGCCTAAGGCAACCTAATATCTCGGATGTAGTATTTTCCTACATTCCTGGCGCGTCGTTCCCTACTTCTCGGTGGGGACTTTATCTACGTCTATAACGCCATATATCCCAACCTAAGGGAACCTAATATCTCGGGTGTAATATTTCACAACATTCCTGCCGTGGCGGCACGTAGTTCTCGGTGGTAACATTATATACGTCTATATCGTTATATATCCTAGCCTAAGGCGACCTAACATATCGAATGTAGTATTTTCCAACATTCCAGGCGGGACGGCCCCTACTTCTCGGTGCGAACATTATATACGTCTATAACGTTATATATCCTAGCCTACGGCAACCTAACTTGTCGAATGTAATATTTTACAACATTCCTGGCGTGTCGTCGCCTACATCTCGATGGGGATATTATATACATCTATAACGTTGTATATCCTAACCTAAGGCAACCTAACATCTCGGATGTAATATTTTACAACATCCCTGGCATGTCGGTCACTACGCCTCGGTGGGAACATTATACACGTCTGTAACGATATATATCCTAACCTAAGGCATCCTAACATCTCCGGTGTAATATTTTACAACATTCCTGACGCGTTGGCACCTATTTCTCGGTGGAAACATTATATACGTCTATAGCTTTATATATCCTACCCTATGGCGACCTAACATGTCGGATGTAATATTTTACGACATTCCTGGCATGTCAGTCCCTACTTCTTGGTGGGAGCATTGTATACGTCTATAACGATATATATCCTAGCCTAAGGCAGCCTAACATCTCGGATGTAATATTTTACAACATTCTGGCGTCTCGTCGCCTGCTTCTCGATGGGGACATTATATACGTCTATAACCTTGTATATACTAACCTAACGCAACTTAACATCTGGGATGTCATATTTTACAACATTCCTGGCATGTCGGTCCCTACGTCTCCGTGGTTACATTATATACGTCTATAACGTTGTATATCATAACCTAACGCAACCTAACATCTGGGATGTAATATTTTAAAACATTCCTGGCATGTCGGTCCCTACGTCTCGGTGGGGACATTATATACGTCTATAACGATATATATCCTAACCTAAGGCAACCTAACTTCTCGGATGTAATATTTTACAACATTCCTGTCGTGTCGTCGCCTGCTTCACGATGGGGACATTATATACGTCTATAACCTTGTATATACTAACCTACAGCAACTTAACATCTGGGATGTCATATTTTACAACATTCCTGGCATGTCGGTCCCTACGTCTCCGTGGTTACATTATATACGTCTATAACGTTGTATATCATAACCTGACGCAACCTAACATCTAGGGTGTAATATTTTACAACATTCCTGGCATGTCGGTCCCTACGCGTCGGTGGGAACGTTATATACGTCTATAACGATATATATCCTAACCTAAGGGAACTTTACATCTCGGATGTAATATTTTACAACATTCCTGGCATGTCGGGCCCTACTTCTCGGTGGGAACATTGTATACGTCTATAACGATATATATCATAGCCTAAGGCAACCTAACATGTCGAATGTAATATTTTACAACATTCCTGTCGTGTCGTCGCCTGCTTCACGATGGGGACATTATATACGTCTATAACGTTGTATATTCTAACCTAACGCAACCTAACATCTGGGATGTAACATTTTACTACATTCCTGGCGTGTCGTCGCCAACTTCTGGATGGGGACATTATATGCGTCTATAACGTTGTATATACTAACCTAACGCAACCTAACATTTGGGATGTAATATTTTACAACATTGCTGACGCGTCAGCCCCTATTTCTTGGTGGGATCATTGTATACGTCTATAACGTTGTATATCCTAACCTAAGGGAACCTAACTTCTCGGGTGTAATATTTTACAACATTCCTGGCATGTCGGTCTCTACTTCTCGGTGGGAACATTGTATACGTCTATAACGATATATATCATAGCCTAAGGCAACCTAACATGTCGAATGTAATATTTTACAACATTCCTGTCGTGTCGTCGCCTGCTTCTCGATGGGGACATTATATACATCTATAACGTTGTATATTCTAACCTAACGCAACCTAACATCTGGGATGTAATATTTTACAACATTCCTGGCATGTCGGTCCCTACGTCTCCGTGGGTACATTATATACGTCTGTAACGTTGTATATCCTAACCTAACGCAACCTAACATCTGGGATGCAATATTTTAAAACATTCCTGGCATGTCGGTCCCTACGTCTCGGTGGGAACGTTATATACGTCTATAACGATATATATCCTAACCTAAGGCAACCTAACATCTCGGATGTAATATTTTACAACATTCCTGGCGCTTCGGCTGCTACGTTTCGGTGGGAACATTATATACGTCTATAACGTTACATAGCCTAACGCATGGCAAAATAACATCTCGGATGTAATATTTTACAACATTCCTGGCATGTCGGTCTCTACTTCTCGGTGGGAACATTGTATACGTCTATAACGATATATATCCTAGCCTAAGGCAACCTAACATGTCGAATGTAATCTTTTACAACATTCCTAGCGTGTCGTCGCCTGCTTCTCGATGGGGACATTATATACGTCTATAACCTTGTATATACTAACCTAACGCAACTTAACATCTGGGATGTAACATTTTACTACATTCCTGGCGTGTCGTCGCCTACTTCTGGATGGGGACATTATATACATCTATAACGTTATATATCCTAACCAAAGGCAACCTAACATCTCGGATGTAATAGTTGGCAACATGCCTGGCGTGTCGGCCCCTATTTCTCGGTGGGAACATTATATACGTCTATAGCGTTATATATCCTAGCCTATGGCGACCTAACATGTCGAATGTAATATTTTACATCATTCCCTCCGTGTCGGCCCGTAGTTCTCTGTGGTAACATTACATACGACTATAACGGTATATATCCTAGCCTAAGGCAACCTGACATCTCGGATGTAATATCTTGCAGCATTCCTGGCGTGTCCGCCCGTACTTCTCGGTGGGGACATTATATACGTCTATAACGGTGTATACCCTAACCTAAGGGAACCTAACATCTCGGATGTAATATTTTACAACATTCTGGCGTGTCGTCGCCCGCTTCTCGATGGGGACATTATAAACGTCTATAACGTTGTATATCCTAACCTAACGCAACCTAACATCTGGGATGTAATATTTTACAACATTCCTGGCATGTCGGTCCCTACGTTTCGGTGGGAACGTTATATACGTCTATAACGATGTATATCCTAACCTAAGGGAACCTTACATCTCGGATGTAATATTTTACAACATTCCTGGCATGTCAGTCCCTACTTCTCGGTTGGAGCATTGTATACGTCTATAACGATATATATCCTAGTCTATGGCAACCTAACATCTCGGATGTAATATTTTACAACATTCTGGCGTCTCGTCGCCTGCTTCTCGATGGGGACATTATATACGTCTATAACCTTGTATATACTAACCTACAGCAACTTAACATCTGGGATGTCATATTTTACAACATTCCTGGCATGTCGGTCCCTACGTCTCCGTGGTTACATTATATACGTCTATAACGTTGTATATCATAACCTAACGCAACCTAACATCTGGGGTGTAATATTTTACAACATTCCTGGCATGTCGGTCCCTACGTGTCGGTGGGAACGTTATATACGTCTATAACGATATATATCCTAACCTAAGGGAACTTTACATCTCGGATGTAATATTTTACAACATTCCTGGCATGTCGGGCCCTACTTCTCGGTGGGAACATTGTATACGTCTATAACGATATATATCATAGCCTAAGGCAACCTAACATGTCGAATGTAATATTTTACAACATTCCTGTCGTGTCGTCGCCTGCTTCACGATGGGGACATTATATACGTCTATAACGTTGTATACTCTAACCTAACGCAACCTAACATCTGGGATGTAACATTTTACTACATTCCTGGCGTGTCGTCGCCAACTTCTGGATGGGGACATTATATACATCTATAACGTTATATATCTTAACCTAAGGGAACCTAACATCTCGGATGTAATATTTTACAACATTCCTGGCATGTCGGTCCCTACTTCTCGGTGGAAACATTGTACACGTCTATAACGATGTATATACTACTCTAAGGCAACCTAACATCTCGGATGTAATATTTTACAACATTCCTGGCGCTTCGGCTGCTACTTTTCGGTGGGAACATTATATACGTCTATAACGTTACATATCCTAACGTATGGCAACAAAACATCTCGGATGTTACATTTTACAACATTCCTGTCGTGTCGTCGCCTGCTTCTCGATGGGGACTTTATATACGTCTATAACGTTGTATATACTAACCTAACGCAACCAAACATCTGGGGTGTAATATTTTACAACATTCCTGGCATGTCGGTCCCTACGTGTCGGTGGGAACGTTAACTACGTCTATAACGATATATATCCTAACCTAAGGGAACTTTACATCTCGGATGTAATATTTTACAACATTCCTGGCATGTCGGGCCCTACTTCTCGGGGGGAACATTGTATACGTCTATAACGATATATATCCTAGCCTAAGGCAACCTAACATGTCGAATGTAATATTTTACAACATTCCTGTCGTGTCGTCGCCTGCTTCACGTTGGGGACATTATATATGTCTATAACGTTGTATATTGTAACCTAACGCAACCTAACATCTGGGATGTAACATTTTACTACATTCCTGGCGTGTCGTCGCCAACTTCTGGATGGGGACATTATATGCGTCTATAACGTTGTATATACTAACCTAACGCAACCTAACATTTGGGATGTAATATTTTACAACATTCCTGGCGTGTCGTCACCTGCTCCTCGATGGGGACATTATATACGTCTATATCGCTGTATATCCTAACCTAAGCCAACCTAACACCTGGGATGTAATATTTTACAAGATTCCTGGCACGTCGATCCCCACGTCTAGGTGGGAACATTATATACGTCTATAACGATATATATCCTAACCTAAAGCATACTAACATCTCGGATGTAATATTTTGCATCATTCCTGGCATGTCGGTCCCTACATCTCGATGGGAACTTTCTATACGTCTATAACGTTGAATATCCTAACCTAAGGGAACCTAACATCCCGGGTGTAATATTTTACAACATTCCTGGCGGGGCGGAACCTACTTCTCGGTGAGAACATTATATACGTCTATAACGTAATATAACCTAACCTAACCCATCCAGACCCTCGCTCTTATTGTTTTACAGAATCTCGTTCGTGTCGTCCCGTACGTCTCGATGGGGACATTATATGCGTCTATAACGTTATATATCCTAACCTAGAGCAACCTATCATCTCGGATGTAGTATTTTACAACAATCCTGGCGTGTCGGAACCTACTTTTCGGTGGGGACATTATATACGTGTATAGCGTTATATATCCTAACCTAAGTACCCTAACATCTCGGATGTAGTATTTTCCAACATTTCTGGCGGGTCGGCCCCTACTTCTCGGTGGGAACATTATATACTTCTATAACTTTATATATCGCAACCTAAGGCATCCTAACATCTCGGATGTAGTATTTTCCAACATTCCTGGCGGGTCGGCCCCTACTTCTCGGTGGGAACATTATATACGTCTATAACGTAATAGATCCTAACCTAACCCATCTAGACCCTCGCTGGTAATGTTTGACAGAATCCCGTTCGTGTCGTGCCCTACGTCTCGGAGGGCACATTATATACGCCTATAACGAAATATAACCTAACCTAACCCGTCTTGCACCTCGGTGATAATGCTTTACAGAATCCCATCCGTGTCGGACCGTACTTCTCGTTGTGGACATTATATACGTCTAGAACGTTATATAACCCAACCCAGGGCAACCTAACATCCCGAATGTAATATTTTCCTATATTCCTGGCGGGTCCGCCTCTACTTCTCGTTGGGAACATTATATACGTCTATAACCTAATATAACCTAACTTAACCCATCTAGACCCTCGCAGGTAATGTTTTACAGCATCCCGGTCGTGTCGGCCTGTACTTCTCGGTGGGGACATTACATTCGTCTATAACGTTATATATCCTAACGTAAGGCAACCTAACATCTCGAATGTAGTATTTTCCAACATTTCTGTCGGGTTGGCCCCTACTTCTCGGTGGGCACATTATATACGTCTATAACGTTATATATCCTAACCTGAGGCAACCTAACATGTCGAATGTAATATTTTACAACATTCCCGGCACTTCGGCCCCTACTTCTCGTGGGGCACGTTATATACGTCTATATCGCTATATATCCTAGCTTAAGGCAACCTAACATGTCGAATGTAATATTTTACAACATTCCCGTCACTTCGGTCCCTACTTCTCTGTGGTAACATTATATACGTCTATAACTTTATATATCCTAGCCTGAGGCAACCTAACATCTCGGATGTAATATTTTACTACATACCTGGCACGTCGGCCGCTACTTCTCGGTGGGAACATTATATACGTCTATAACGCTATATATCCTAGCCTAAGGCAACCTAACATGTCATATGTAATATTTTACAGCATTCCCGGCGCTTCGGCCCCTACTTCTCGGTGGAAACATTATATACATCTATAACGCTATATATCTTAGCTTAAGGCAACCTAACATCTCGGATGTAATATTTTACAACATTCCTGGCATATCGGTCCCTACTTCTCGGTGGGAACATTGTATACGTCTATAACGATATATATCCTAACCTAAGGCAAGCTAACATCTCCGGTGTAATATTTTACAACATTCCTGACGCGTTGGCACCTATTTCTCGGTGGGAACATTATATACGTCTATAGCTTTATATATCCTAGCCTAAGGCGACCTAACATGTCGGATGTAACATTTTACATCATTCCTGGCGTGTCGGCCCGTAGTTCTCGGTGGTAACATTGCATACGTCTATAACGTTGTATATCCTAGCCTATGGCAACCTAACATGTCGAATGTAATGTTTTACAACATTCCTGGCGTGTCGTCGCCTACTTCTGGATGGGGACATTATATACATCTATAAGGTTGTATGTCCTAACCTAAGGGAACCTAACATTTCGGATGTAATATTTTACAGCATTCCTGGCGTGTCCGCCCGTACCTCTCGGTGGGGACATTATATACGTCTATAACATTGTATATCCTAACCTAACGCAACCAAACATCTGGGGTGTAATATTTTACAACATTCCTGGCATGTCGGTCCCTACGTGTCGGTGGGAACGTTATATACGTCTATAACGATATATATCCTAACCTAACGGAACTTTACATCTCGGATGTAATATTTTACAACATTCCTGGCATGTCGGGCCCTACTTCTCGGTGGGAACATTGTATACGTCTATAACGATATATATCCTAGCCTAAGGCAACCTAACATGTCGAATGTAATATTTTACAACATTCCTGTCGTGTCGTCGCCTGCTTCACGATGGGGACTATATATACGTCTATAACGTTGTATATTCTAACCTAACGCAACCTAACATCTGGGATGTAACAATTTACTACATTCCTGGCGTGTCGTCGCCAACTTCTGGATGGGGACATTATATACATCTATAACGTTATATATCTTAACCTAAGGGAACCTAACATCTCGGATGTAATATTTTACAACATTCCTGGCATGTCGGTCCCTACTTCTCGGTGGAAACATTGTATACGTCTATAACGATGTATATACTACTCTAAGGCAACCTAACTTCTCGGGTGTAATATTTTACAACATTCCTGGCATGTCGGGCCCTACTTCTCGGTGGGAACATTGTATACGTCTATAACGATATATATCCTAGCCTAAGGGAACCTAACATGTCGAATGTAATCTTTTACAACATTCCTAGCGTGTCGTCGCCTGCTTCTCGATGGGGACATTATATACGTCTATAACCTTGTATATACTAACCTAACGCAACTTAACATCTGGGATGTAACATTTTACTACATTCCTGGCGTGTCGTCGCCTACTACTGGATGGGGACATTATATACATGTATAACGTTATATATCCTAACCAAAGGCAACCTAACATCTCGGATGTAATAATTGGCAACATGCCTGGCGTGTCGGCCCCTATTTCTCGGTGGGAACATTATATACGTCTATAGCGTTATATATCCTTGCCTATGGCGACCTAACATGTCGAATGTAATATTTTACATCATTCCCTCCATGTCGGCCCGTAGTTCTCTGTGGTAACATTACATACGACTATAACGGTATATATCCTAGCCTAAGGCAACCTGACATCTCGGATGTAATATCTTGCAGCATTCCTGGCGTGTCCGCCCGTACTTCTCGGTGGGGACATTATATACGTCTATAACGGTGTATAACCTAACGTAAGGGAACCTAAATCTCGGATGTAATATTTTACAACATTCTGGCGTGTCGTCGCCCGCTTCTCGATGGGGACATTATAAACGTCTATAACGTTGTATATCCTAACCTAACGCAACCTAACATCTGGGATGTAATATTTTACAACATTCCTGGCATGTCGGTCCCTACGTCTCGGTGGGAACGTTATATACGTCTATAACGATGTATATCCTAACCTAAGGGAACCTTACATCTCGGATGTAATATTTTACAACATTCTGGCGTCTCGTCGCCTGCTTCTCGATGGGGACATTATATACGTCTATAACCTTGTATATACTAACCTACAGCAACTTAACATCTGGGATGTCATATTTTACAACATTCCTGGCATGTCGGTCCCTACGTCTCCGTGGTTACATTATATACGTCTATAACGTTGTATATCATAACCTAACGCAACCTAACATCTGGGGTGTAATATTTTACAACATTCCTGGCATGTCGGTCCCTACGTGTCGGTGGGAACGTTATATACGTCTATAACGATATATATCCTAACCTAAGGGAACTTTACATCTCGGATGTAATATTTTACAACATTCCTGGCATGTCGGGCCCTACTTCTCGGTGGGAACATTGTATACGTCTATAACGATATATATCATAGCCTAAGGCAACCTAACATGTCGAATGTAATATTTTACAACGTTCCTGTCGTGTCGTCGCCTAGTTCACGATGGGGACATTATATACGTCTATAACGTTGTATATTCTAACCTAACGCAACCTAACATCTGGGATGTAACATTTTACTACATTCCTGGCGTGTCGTCGCCAACTTCTGGATGGGGACATTATATACATCTATAACGTTATATATCTTAACCTAAGGGAACCTAACATCTCGGATGTAATATTTTACAACATTCCTGGCATGTCGGTCCCTACTTCTCGGTGGAAACATTGTACACGTCTATAACGATGTATATACTACTCTAAGGCAACCTAACATCTCGGATGTAATATTTTACAACATTCCTGGCGCTTCGGCTGCTACTTTTCGGTGGGAACATTATATACGTCTATAACGTTACATATCCTAACGTATGACAACAAAACATCTCGGATGTTACATTTTACAACATTCCTGGCGTGTCGTCGCCTGCTTCTCGATGGGGACTTTATATACGTCTATAACGTTGTATATTGTAACCTAACGCAACCTAACATCTGGGATGTAACATTTTACTACATTCCTGGCGTGTCGTCGCCAACTTCTGGATGGGGACATTATATGCGTCTATAACGTTGTATATTCTAACCTAACGCAACCTATCATCTGGGATGTAATATTTTACATCATTCCTGGCGTGTCGTCGCCTACTTCTGGATGGGGACATTATATACATCTATAACGTTATATATCTTAACCTAAGGGAACCTAACATCTCGGATGTAATATTTTACAACATTCCTGGCATGTCGGTCCCTACTTCTCGGTGGAAACATTGTATACGTCTATAACGATGTATATACTACTCTAAGGCAACCTAACATCTCGGATGTAATATTTTACAACATTCCTGACGCGTCGGTCCCTATTTCTCGGTGGGAAAATTATATACGTCTATAACGTTATATATCCTAGCCTACGGCAACCTAACTTGTCGAATGTAATATTTTACAACATTCCTGGCGTGTCGTAGCCTACTTCTGGATGGGGACATTATATACGTCTATAACGTTGTATATCCTAACCTAAGGCAACCTGAAATCTGGGATGTATTATTTTACAACATTCCTGGCATGTCGGTACCTACGTCTCGGTGGGAACATTCTATATGTCTATAACGTTGTATATCCTAACCTAAGGGAACCTAACATCTCGGGTGTAATATTTTACATCATTCCTGACGCGTCGGCCCCTATTTCTCGGTGGGAACATTATATACGTCTATAACGTTATATATTATAACCAAAGGCAACCTAACATCTCTACCGTAATATTTTACAACATTCCTGGCGTGACGGCTCCTACTTCTCGATGGGGACATTATATACATCTATAACGTTATATATCTTAACCTAAGGGAACCTAACATCTCGGATGTAATATTTTACAACATTCCTGGCATGTCAGTCCCTACTTCTCGGTAGAAACTTTGTATACGTCTATAACGATGTATATACTACTCTAAGGCAACCTAACATCTCGGGTGTAATATTTTACAACATTCCTGGCATGTCGGTCCTTACTTCTCGGTGGGAAAATTGTATACGTCTATAACGATATATATGCTAGCCTAAGGCAACCTAACATGTCGAATGTAATATTTTACAACATTCCTGTCGTGTCGTCGCCTGCTTCTCGATGGGGACACTATATACGTCTATAACGATATATATCCTAACCTAAGGGAACCTAACATCTCGGGTGTAATGTTTTACAACATTCCTGACACGTCGTCGCCTGCTTCTCGATGGGGACATTATATACGTCTATAATGTTATATATCCTAACCTAAGCAACCTAACATCTGGGATGTAATATTTTACAAGATTCCTGGCATGTCGGTCCCCACGTCTCGGTAGGAACATTATATACGTCTATAACGATATATATCCTAACCTGCAGCAACCTAACATCTCGGATGTAATATTTTACATCATTCCTGGCGCGTCGGCTCCTACTTTTCGGTGGGAACATTATATACGTCTATAACGTTATATATCCTAACGTAAGGCAACATAACATCTTGGATGTAATATTTTACAACATTCCTGGCATGTCGGTCACTACGTCTCGGTGGGAACGTTATATACGTCTATAACGTTGTATATCCTAACCTAAGGTAACCCAACATCTCGGATGTAATATTTGACAACATTCCTGGCGTGTCGGACCGTACGTCGCGGTCGGAACATTCTATACGTCTATAACGTTGTATATCCTAACCTAAGGGAACCTAACATCTCGGGTGTAATATTTTACAACATTGCTGGCATGTCGGTCCCTACGTCTCGGTGGGGACATTATATACGTCTATAACGATATATATCCTAACCTAAGGCAACCTAACATCTCGGACGTAATAGTTGGCAACATTCCTGGCGTGTCGGCCCCTATTTCTCGGTGGGAACATTATATACGTCTATAGCGTTATATATCCTACCCTATGGCGACCTAACATGTCGAATGTAATATTTTACATCATTCCCTCCGTGTCGGCCCGTAGTTCTCGGTGGTAACATTACATACGACTATAACGGTATATATCGTAGCCTAAGGCAACCTAACATCTCGGATGTAATAGGTGGCAACATTCCTGGCTTGTCGGCCCCTATTTCTCGGTGGGAACATTATATACGTCTATAGCGTTATATATCCTAGCCTATGGCGACCTAACATGTCGAATGTAATATTTTACATCATTCCCTCCGTGTCGGCCCGTAGTTCTCGGTGGTAACATTACATACGACTATAACGGTATATATCCTAGCCTAAGGCAACCTAACATCTCGGATGTAATATTTTACAACATTCCTGGCATGTCGGTCACTACGTCTCGGTGGGAACATTATATACGTCTATAACGTTGTATAGCCTAACCAAAGGGAACCGAACATCTCGGACGTAATAGTTGGCAACATTCCTGGCGTGTCGGCCCCTATTTCTCGGTGGGAACATTATATACGTCTATATCGTAATATAACATAACATAACGAATCTTGCGCCTCGGTGATAACGTTTTACAGAATCCCGGCCCTGTCGTCCCGTACGTCTCGGTGCGAACATCATATACGTCTATAACGTTGTATATCCTAACCTAAGGCAACTTAACATCTCGAATGTAGTATTTTCCAACATTCCTGGCGAGTGCGGCCCCTACTTCTCGATGGGGACATTATAAACTTCTATATCGTAAGATAACCTATCCTAACCCATTTTGCCCCTCGGTGATATTGTTTTACAGAATCCCGGCCGTGTCGGCCCGTATTTCTCGGTGGGGACATTATATACGTCTATAACCTTATACATCCCAACCTAAGGCCGCCTAACATCTCGAATGTAGTATTTTCCACAATTCCTGGCGGGTCGGCCCCTAATCCTCGGTGGGCACATTATATACGTTTATAACGTTGTATATATTACCATAAGGAAACATAACATCTCGAATCTAGATTTTCACAACATTTCTGGCGGGTCGGCCCCACTTCTCGGTCGGAACATTATATACGTCTATAACGTAATATAACCTAACCTAACCCATCTAGCCCCTCGCTGGTAATGTTTTACAGAATCCCAATCGTGTCGGCCCGTAATTCTCGGTGCGGAAATTATATACGTCTAAAAAGTTATATATCATAACATAAGGCAACTTAACATCTCGGATGAAGTATTTTCCAACATTCCAGGCGGATCGGCCCCTACATCTCGGTAGGAACATTATATACGTCTATAATGTAATATAACCTAACCTAACCCATCTAGCCCCTCGCTGGTAATGTTTTACAGAATCCCGTTCGTATCGTCCCGTACGTCTCAGTGCGGACATTGTATAAGTCTATAACGTTATATGTACTACCCTAAGGCAATCTAACATCTGGGATGTAGTATTTTGCAACATTCCTGGCGGGTCGGATCCTAATTCTGGGTGGGAACATTATATACGTCTATACCGTTGTATATCCTAACCTAAGTAACCTAACATCTCGGATGTAGTATTTGCCAACATTCCGAGCAGGTCGGCCCCACTTATCGGTGGGAACATTATATACGTCAATAACGTAATATAACCTAACCTAATCCATCTAGCCCCTCGCTGGTAATGTTTTATAGAATCCCGTCATATCGTCCCGTACTTCTCGGTGGGGACACTATATAGATCTCTAACGTTATACATCCTAACCTAAGGCAATCTAACATCTCGAATCTAGTATTTTACAACATTCCATGAGGTTCGGCCCCTACTTCTGAGTGGGAACATTATATACGTCTCTAACGTTATATATCCTAACCTAAGGCAACCTAACATCTCGGATGTAATATTTTACTACATTCCTGGCACGTCGGCCCCTACTTCTCGGTGGGAATATTATATACGTCTATAACGTAATAGAACCTAATCTAACCCATCTAGACCCTCGCTGGTAATGTTTTACGGAATCCCGTTCGTGTCGCCCCGTACGTCACGTTGCGGACATTATATACGTCTATAACGTTATATATCCTAACCTAAGGCAACCTAATATCTCGAGTATAGTATTTTACAACATTCCAGGCGGAACGGCCCCTACTTCTCGGTGGGAAAATTATATACGTCTATAACGTTATATATCCTAGCCTAAGGCAACCTAACATGTCGAAAGTAATATTTTACAAGATTCCTAGCGTGTCGTCGCCTACTTCTCGATGGGGACATTATATACATCTATAACGTTGTATATCCTAATGTAAGGCAACCTAACATCTGGGATGTAATATTTTACAAGATTCCTGGCATGTCGGTCCCCACGTCTCGGTGGGAACATTATATAAGTCTATAACGTTGTATATACTAACCTAAGGGAACCTAACATCTCGGGTGTAATATTTTACAACATTCCTGACGCGTCGGCCCCTATTTCTCGGTGGGAACATTATATACGTCTATAACGTTATATACTAGCGTAAGGCGACCTAACATCTCGGATGTAATATTTTTCAACATTCCTGGTGTGTCGGCACTTAGCTCTCCGTGGGAACATTATATACGTCTATAACGTTATATATCCTAACCTAAGGCAACTTAACATCTGGTATGTTGTATTTTACAACATTCCTGGCGGGTCGGCCTCTACTTTTCGGTGGGAACATTATATACGTCTATAACGTTTTATATTCTCACCTAAGGCAAACTAACATCTCGAATGTAGTATTTTACAACATTCCTGGCATGTCGGTCCCTACATCTCGGTGGGAACTTTCTATACGTCTATAACGTTGTATATCCTAACCTAAGGGAACCTAACATCTCGGGTGTAATATTTTACAACATTCCTGACGCGATGGGCCCGTATTTCTCGGTGGGAAAATTATATACGTCTATAACGTTAGATATCCTAACCGAAAGCAACCTAACATCTCGGATGTAATATTTTACAACATTCCTATCGTGTCGTCGCCTGCTTCTCGATGGGGATATTATATACGTCTATAACGTTGTATATCCTAACCTAACGCAACCTAACATCTGGTGATGTAATCTTTTACAACATTCCTGTCATCTCAGTCCCTACGCCTCGGTAGGAACATTCTATACGTCTATAACGTTATATATCCTAACCTAAGGCAACCTAACATCTCGGATGTAATATTTTACTACATTCCTGGCACGTCGGCCCCTACTTCTCGGTGGGAATATTATATACGTCTATAACGTAATAGAACCTAATCTAACCCATCTAGACCCTCGCTGGTAATGTTTTACGGAATCCCGTTCGTGTCGTCCCGTACTTCTCGATGGGGACATTATATACGTTTATAACGTTATACATACTAACCTAAGGCAACTTAACATCTCGGATGTAGTATTTTCCAACATGCCTGGCGGGTCGGCCCCTAAACCTCGGTGGGCACATTATATACGTCTATAACGTTGTATATATTACCATAAGGCAACCTAACATCTCGAATGTAGTATTTCACAACATTCCTGTCGGGTCGGCCCCACTTCTCGGTGGGAACATTATATACGTCTATAACGTAATATAAACTAACCTAACCCATCTAGTCCCTCGCTGGTAATGTTTTACAGAATCCCTGTCGTGTCGGCCCGTACTTCTCGGTGGGGACACTATATACGTCTATAACGTTGTTTATAATACCATAAGGATACCTAACATCTCGAATGTAGTATTTCACAACATTCTTGGCGGGTCGGCACCACTTCTCGGTGGGAACATTATATACGTCTATAACGTAATATGACCTAACCTAACCCATCTAGCCCCTCCCTGATAATGTTTTACAGAATCCCGGTGGTGTCGGACCGTACTTCTCGGTGGCGACATTATATACGTCTATAACGCTATATATCCCAACCTAAGGCAACCTAACATCTCGGATGTAGTATTTTCCAACATTCCTGGCGAGTCGGACCCTACTTCTCGGGAGGAACATTATATACGTCTATAACCTAATATAACCTAACCTAACGCATTTAGACTCTCGCTGATAATGTTTTACAGAATCTCGTTCGTGTCGTCCCGTACATCACTTTGCGGTCATTATGTAGGTCTATAACGTTATATATCCTAACCTAAGGCAACCTAACATCTCGATTGTAGTATTTTAAAAATTCCAGACGGGTCGGCCCCTACTTCTCAGTGGGAACATTATATACGTCTGTAACTTTATATATCGCAACCTAAGGCAACATAACTTCTCGGATGTAGTATTTGCCAACATTCCGAGCAGGTCGGCGCCACTTCTCGGTGGGAACATTATATACGTCAATAACCTAATATAACCTAACCTAATCCATCTAGCCCCTCGCTGGTAATGTTTTATAGAATCCAGGTCATGTCGTCCCGTACTTCTCGGTGGGGACACTATATAGATCTCTAACGTTATACATCCTAACCTAAGGCAATCTAACATCTCGAATCTAGTATTTTACAACATTCCATGAGGTTCGGCCCCTACTTCTGAGTGGGAACATTATATACGTCTATATCGTAGTATAACCTAACCTAACCCATTTTGCCCCTCGGTGATAATGTTTTACAGAATCCCCGTCGTGTCGGCCCGTACTTCTCGGTGGGGACATCATATGCGTCAATAACGTTTTATATCCAAACCTAAGGCAACCTAACATCTCGGATGTAGTATTTTCCAAATTCCTGGCGGGTCGGCCCCTACTTCTCGGTGGGCACATTATATACGTCCATAACGTAATATAACACAACCTAACCCATCTAGACTCTCACTGGTAATGCTTTACAGAATCCCCGTCGTGTCGGCCCAACTTCTCGGTGGGAACATTATATACGTCTATAACATAATACAACCTACCCTAACCCATTTAGCCGCTCGCTGGTAATGTTTTACAGAATCCAGTACGTGTCGTCTCGTTCGTCTCGGTAGGGACATTGTATGCGTCTATAACGTTATATATCCTAACCTAAGGCAACCTAACATCTGGGATGTTGTATTTTACAACATTCCTGGCGGGTCGGCCTCTACTTTTCGGTGGGAACATTGTATACGTCTATAACGTTTTATATCCTCACCTAAGGCAAACTAACATCTCGAATGTAGTATTTTACAACATTCCTGGCATGTCGGTCCCTACTTCTCGGTGGGAATATTGTATACGTCTATAACGATATATGTCCTAGCCTAAGGTAACCTAACATCTCGCATGTAATATTTTACAACATTCCTGTCGTGTCGGCCCGTAGTTCTAGGTGATAACATTATATGCGTGTATAACATTATATATCTTAGCCTAAGGAAACCTAACATGTCAAATGTAAAATTTTACAACACTCCTGGCGTGTTGTCGCCTACTTCTGGATGAGGACATTATATACATCTATAACTTTGTATATCCTAACCTAAAGCAACCTATCAACTCGGATGTAATAGTTTACTACATTCCTGGCGGTCCCTACATCTCCGTGGGAACGCTCTATACGTCTATAACGTTGTATATCCTAACCCAAGGGAACCTAACATTTCGGGTGTAATATTAGACAACATTCCTGACGCGTCGGCCCCTATTTCTCGTTGGGAATATTATATACGTCTATAACGTTACATATCCTAGCCTAAGGCAACCTAACATGTCGAATGTAATATTTTACAACATTCTGGCGTGTCGTCGCCTGCTTCTCGAAGGGGACATTATATACGTCTATAACGTTGTATATCCCAACCTGACGTAACCTAACATCTGGTATGTAATATTTTACAACATTCCTGACGCGTCGGCCCCTATTTCTCGGTGGGAACATTATATACGTCTATCACGTTACATATCCTAGCATAAGGCAACCTAACATATCGGATGTAATATTTTACAACATTCTGGCGTGTCGTCGCCTGCTTCTCGATGGGGACATTAGATACGTCTATAACGTTGTATATCCTAATCTAAGGGAACCCAACATCTCGGACGTAATATTTGACAACATTCTGGCGTGTCGTCGCCTTCTTCTCGATGGGGACATTATATACGTCTATAACGTTGTATATCCTAACCCAAAGCAACCTAACTTCTGGGATATAATGTGTTACAACATTCCTGGCATGTCGGTCCCCACGTCTCGGTGGGAACATTATATAAGTCTATAACGATATATATCCTAACCTAAAACAACCTAACAACTCGGATGTAATAGTTTACAACATTCCTGGCATGTCGGTTCCTACATCTCGGTGGGAACATTCTATACGTCTATAACGTTGTATATACTAACCTAAGGGAACCTAACATCTCGGGTGTAATATTTTACAACATTCCTGACGCGTCGGCCCCTATTTCTCGGTTTCGAACATTATATACGTCTATAACGTTATATACTAGCGTAAGGCGACCTAATATCTCGGATGTAATATTTTTCAACATTCCTGGTGTGTCGGCACTTAGTTCTCCGTGGGAACATTATATACGTCTATAACGTTATATATCCTAACCTAAGGCAACCTAACATCTCGGATGTAGTATTTTCCAAAATTCCTGGCGGGTCGGCGCCTACTTCTCGGTGGGAACATTATATACGTCCATAACGTAATATAACCTAACCTAACCCATCTAGCCCCTCGGCGGTAATGTTTTACATAATCCCGTTCGGGTTGGTTCATACTTCTCGGTGGGGACATTATGTACGTCTATAACATTGTATATCCCACCCAAAGGCAACCTAACATCTCGAATGTAGTATTTCACAACATTCCTGGCGGGTCGGCCCCACTTCTCGGTAGGGACATTATATAAGTCTATATCGTAATATATCCTAACCTAACCTATCTAGACCCTCGCTGGTAATGTTTCACAGAATCCTGTTCGTGTCGCCCCGTACGTCACGGTGCGGACATTGTATGCGTCTATAATGCTATATATCCTAACCTAAGGCAACCTAACATCTCGGATGTAGTATTTTCCAAAATTCCTGGCGGGTCGGCGCCTACTTCTCGGTGGGAACATTATATACGTCCATAATGTAATATAACCTAACCTAACCCATCTAGCCCCTCGCTGGTAATGTTTTACAGAATCCCGGTAGTGTCGGTCCGTACTTCTCGGTGGGGACATTGTATGCGTCTATAACGATATATATCCTAACCTAAGGCAGCCTAACATCTCGAATGTAGTATTTCACAACATTCCTGGCGGGTCGGCCCCACTTCTCGGTAGGGACATTATATAAGTCTATATCGTAATATATCCTAAGCTAACCCATCTAGACCCTCGCTGGTAATGTTTCACTGAATCCCGTTCGTGACGCCCCGTACGTCACGGTGCGGACATTATATACGTCTATAACGTTATATATCCTAACCTAAGGCAACCTAATATCTCGAATGTAGTATTTCACAACATTCCTGGCGGGTCAGCCCCACTTCTCGGTGGGAACATTATATACGTCTATAACGTAATATAACCTAACCTAACCCATCTAGCTCCTCGGCGGTAATGTTTTACAAAATCCCGTACGTGTCGTCCCGTACGTCTCGGTGCGGACATTGTATAAGTCTATAACGTTATATGTACTAACCTAAGGCAATCTAACATCTGGGATGTAGTATTTTGCAACATACCTGGCGGGTCGGATCCTAATTCTGGGTGGGAACATTATATACGTCTATACCGTTGTATATCCTAACCTAAGTAACCTAACATCTCGGATGTAGTATTTTCCAACATTCCTGGCGAGTCGGACCCTAAACATCGGTGGGCACATTATATACGTCTATAACGTTGTATATATTACCATAAGGCAACCTAACATCTCGAATGTAGTATTTCACAACATTCCTGGCGGATCGGCCTCTACTTTTCGGTGGGAACATTACATACGTCCATAACGTAATATAACCTAACCTAACCCATCTAGCCCCTCGGTGGTAATGTTTTACAGAATCCCGTTCGTGTCGTCCCGTACGTCACTTTGCGGTCATTATGTAGGTCTATAACGTTATATATCCTAACCTAAGGCAACCTAACATCTCGATTGTAGTATTTTAAAAATTCCAGACGGGTCGGCCCCTACTTCTCAGTGGGAACATTATATACGTCAATAACGTAATATAACCTAACCTAATCCATCTAGCCCCTCGCTGGTAATGTTTTATAGAATCCTGGTCATGTCGTCCCGTACTTCTCGGTGGGGACACTATATAGATCTCTAACGTTATACATCCTAACCTAAGGCAATCTAACATCTCGAATCTAGTATTTTACAACATTCCATGAGGTTCGGCCCCTACTTCTGAGTGGGAACATTATATACGTCTATATCGTAATATAACCTAACCTAACCCATTTTGCCCCTCGGTGATAATGTTTTACAGAATCCCCGTCGTGTTGGCCCGTACTTCTCGGTGGAGACAATATATACGTCTATAACGTTGTATATAATACCATAAGGATACCTAACATCTCGAATGTAGTATTTCACAACATTCTTGGCGGGTCGGCACCACTTCTCGGTGGGAACATTATATACGTCTATAACGTAATATGACCTAACCTAACCCATCTAGCCCCTCCCTGATAATGTTTTACAGAATCCCGGTCGTGTCGGACCGTACTTCTCGGTGGCGACATTATATACATCTATAACGCTATATAACCCAACCTAAGGCAACCTAACATCTCCGATGTAGTATTTTCCAACATTCCTGGCGAGTCGGACCCTAAACCTCGGTGGGCACATTATATACGTCTATAACGTTGTATATATTACCATAAGGCAACCTAACATCTCGAATGTAGTATTTCACAACATTCCTGGCGGATCGGCCTCTACTTTTCGGTGGGAACATTATATACGTCCATCACGTAATATAACCTATCCTAACCCATCTAGCCCCTCGGTGGTAATGTTTTACAGAATCCCGTCCGTGTCGTCCCGTACGTCTCGGTGCGGACATTATATACGTCTATAACGTTATATATCCTAACCTAAGGCAACCCAACATCTCGAATGTAGTATTTTACAACATTCCAGGCCGGTCGTCCCGTACTTCTCGGTGGGGACACTATATAGATCTCTAACGTTATACATCCTAACCTAAGGCAATCTAACATCTCGAATCTAGTATTTTACAACATTCCATGAGGTTCGGCCCCCACTTCTGAGTGGGAACATTATATACGTCTATAACATAATATAACCTACCCTAACCCATCTAGCCGCTCGCTGGTAATGTTTTACAGAATCCAGTACGTGTCGTCTCGTTCGTCTCGGTAGGGACATTGTATGCGTCTATAACGTTTTATATCCTCACCTAAGGCAAACTAACATCTCGAATGTAGTATTGTACAACATTCCTGGCATGTCGGTCCCTACATCTCGGTGGGAACTTTCTATACGTCTATAACGTTGTATATCCTAACCTAAGGGAACCTAACATTTCGGGTGTAATATTTTACAACATTCCTGTCGCGTCGGCCCCTATTTCTCGGTGGGAATATTATATACGTCTATAACGTTATATATCCTAGCCTAAGGCAACCTAACATGTCGAATGTAATATTTTACAACATTCTGGCGTGTCGTCGCCTGCTTCTCGAAGGGGACATTATATACGTCTATAACGTTGTATATCCTAACCTAACGCAACCTAACATCTGGGATGTAATATTTTACAGCATTCCTGACGCGTCGGTCCCTACTTCTCGGTGGGAACATTGTGTACGTCTATAACGGAGTATGTCCTAGCCTAAGGCAACCTAACATCTCGGATGAAATATTTTACAACATTCCTGGCGTGTCGTCGCCTGCTTCTCGAAGGGGACATTATATACGTCTATAACGTTGTATATCCTAACCTAACGCAACCTAATATCTGGGATGTAATATTTTACAACATTCCTGACGCGTCGGCCCTTATTTCTCGGTGTGCACATTATATACGTCAATAACGTTATATATCCTAGCCTAAGGCAACCTAACATCTCGGATGTAATATTTTACAACATTCTGGCGTGTCGGTCCCCACGTCTCGATATGGACATTATATGCGTCTATAACGATATATATCCTAACCTAAAGCAACCTAACATCTCGGGTGTAATATTTTACAACAGTCCTGACGCGTCGGCCCCTATTTCTCGGGGGGAATATTATATACGTCTATAACGTTACATATCCTAGCCTAAGGCAACCTAACATGTCGAGTGTAATATTTTACAACATTCTGGCGTGTCGTCGCCTGCTTCTCAAAGGGGACATTATATACGTCTATAACGTTGTATATCCTAACCCAACGCAACCTAACATCTGGGATGTAATATTTTACAACATTCATGACGCGTCGGCCCCTATTTCTCGGTGGGAACATTATATACGTCTATCACGTTATATATCCTAGCATAAGGCAACCTAACATCTCGGGTGTAATATTTTACAACATTCCTGACGCGTCGGCCCCTACTTCTCGGTGGGAATATTATATACGTCTATAACGTTATATATCCTAGCCTAAGGCAACCTAACATGTCGAAAGTAATATTTTACAACATTCTGGCGTGTCGTCGCCTGCTTCTCGAAGGGGACATTATATACGTCTATAACGTTGTATATCCTAAATTAACGCAACCTAACATCTGGGATATAATATTTTACAACATTCCTGACGCGTCGGTCCCTACTTCTCGGTGGGAACATTGTATACGTCTATAACGGAATATCTCCTAGCCTAAGGCAACCCAACATCTCGAATGTAGTATTTTACAACATTCCAGGCCGGTCGGCCCCTACTTCTCGGTGGGGACATTATATACGTCTATAACGTTGTATATCCTAACCTAAGTAACCTAACATCTCGGATGTAGTATTTTCCAACATTCCTGGCGGGTCGGCCCCTACTTCT
The DNA here is from genome assembly GCA_963969225.1 of Xylocopa violacea. Taxonomy (NCBI): domain Eukaryota; kingdom Metazoa; phylum Arthropoda; class Insecta; order Hymenoptera; family Apidae; genus Xylocopa; species Xylocopa violacea. The sequence continues at coordinate 3,686,136 of CAXAJV010000678.1, forward strand.
CGGGAGGAACATTATATACGTCTATAACCTAATATAACCTAACCTAACGCATTTAGACTCTCGCTGGTAATGTTTTACAGAATCTCGTTCGTGTCGTCCCGTACATCACTGTGCGGTCATTATGTAGGTCTATAACGTTATATATCCTAACCTAAGGCAACCTAACATCTCGATTGTAGTATTTTAAAAATTCCAGACGGGTCGGCCCCTACTTCTCAGTGGGAACATTATATACGTCTGTAACTTTATATACCGCAACCTAAGGCAACCTAACTTCTCGGATGTAGTACTTGCCAACATTCCGAGCAGGTCGGCCCCACTTCTCGGTGGGAACATTATATACGTCAATAACGTAATATAACCTAACCTAATCCATCTAGCCCCTCGCTGGTAATGTTTTATAGAATCCTGGTCATGTCGTCCCGTACTTCTCGGTGGGGACACTATATAGATCTCTAACGTTATACATCCTAACCTAAGGCAATCTAACATCTCGAATCTAGTATTTTACAACATTCCATGAGGTTCGGCCCCCACTTCTGAGTGGGAACATTATATACGTCTATAACATAATATAACCTACCCTAACCCATCTAGCCGCTCGCTGGTAATGTTTTACAGAATCCAGTACGTGTCGTCTCGTTCGTCTCGGTAGGGACATTGTATGCGTCTATAACGTTTTATATCCTCACCTAAGGCAAACTAACATCTCGAATGTAGTATTTTACAACATTCCTGGCATGTCGGTCCCTACATCTCGGTGGGAACTTTCTATACGTCTATAACGTTGTATATCCTAACCTAAGGGAACCTAACATTTCGGGTGTAATATTTTACAACATTCCTGTCGCGTCGGCCCCTATTTCTCGGTGGGAATATTATGTACATCTATAACGTTACATATCCTAGACTAAGGCAACCTAACATGTCGAATGTAATATTTTACAACATTCTGGCGTGTCGTCGCCTTCTTCTCGAAGGGGACATTATATCTGTCTATTACGTTGTATATCCTAACCTAAAGCAACCTAACAACTCGGATGTAATATTTTACAACATTCCTGGCATGTCGGTCCCTACATCTCGGTGGGAACATTCTATAAGTCTATAACGTTGTATATCCTAACCTAAGGGAACCTAACATTTCGGGTGTAATATTTTACAACATTCCTGACGCGTCGGCCCCTATTTCTCGTTGGGAATATTATATACGTCTATAACGTTACATATCCTAGCCTAAGGCAACCTAACATGTCGAATGTAATATTTTACAACATTCTGGCGTGTCGTCGCCTGCTTCTCGAAGGGGACATTATATACGTCTATAACGTTGTATATCCTAACCTGACGTAACCTAACATCTGGGTTGTTTTATTTTACAACATTCCTGACGCGTCGGTCCCTACTTCTCGGTGGGAACATTATATACGTCTATAACGTTATATATCCTAACGTAAGGAAACATAACATCTCGGATGTAATATTTTACAACATTCCTGGCGTGTCGTCGCCTGCTTCTCGATGGGAAATTTTATACGTCTATAACGTTATATATCCTAGCCTAAGGCAACCTAACATGTCGAATGTAATATTTTACAACATTCTGGCGTGTCGTCGCCTGCTTCTCAATGGGGACATTAGATACGTCTATAACGTTGTATATCCTAATCTAAGGGAACTTAACATCTCGGACGTAATATTTTACAACATTCTGGCGTGTCGTCGCCTTCTACTTGATGGGGACATTATATACGTCTATAACGTTGTATATCCTAACCCAAAGCAACCAAACTTCTGGGATGTAATATTTTACAACATTCCTGGCATGTCGGTCCCCACGTCTCGGTGGGAACATTATATAAGTCTATAACGATATATATCCAAACCTAAAGAAACCAAACAACTCGAATGTAATATTTTAGAACATTCCTGGCATGTCGGTCCCTACATCTCGGTGGGAACATTCTATACGTCTATAACGTTGTATATCCTAACCTAAGGGAACCTAACATTTCGGGTGTAATATTTTACAACATTTCTGACGCGTCGGCCCCTATTTCTCGGTGGGAATATTATATACGTCTATAACGTTGTATATCCTAACCTAAGGGAACCTAACAGTTCGGGTGTAATATTTTGCAACATTCCTGACGCGTCGGTCCCTATTTCTCGGGGGGAATATTATATACGTCTATAACGTTACATATCCTAGCCTAAGGCAACCTAACATGTCGAATGTAATATTTTACAACATTCTGGTGTGTCGTCGCCTGCTTCTCAAAGGGGACATTATATACGTCTATAACGTTGTATATCCTAACCCAACGCAACCTAACATCTGGGATGTAATATTTTACAACATTCATGACGCGTCGGCCCCTATTTCTCGGTGGGAACATTATATACGTCTGTCACGTTATATATCCTAGCATAAGGCAACCTGGCATCTCGGGTGTAATATTTTACAACATTTCTGACGCGTCGGCCCCTATTTCTCGGTGGGAATATTATATACGTCTATAACGTTGTATATCCTAACCTAAGGGAACCTAACAGTTCGGGTGTAATATTTTGCAACATTCCTGACGCGTCGGTCCCTATTTCTCGGGGGGAATATTATATACGTCTATAACGTTGTATATCCTAACCTAACGCAACCTAACATGTCGAATGTAATATTTTACAACATTCTGGTGTGTCGTCGCCTGCTTCTCGATGGGGACATTATATACGTCTATAACGTTGTATATTCTAACCCAAAGCAACCTAACTTCTGGGATGTAATATTTTACAACATTCATGACGCGTCGGCCACTATTTCTCGGTGGGAACCTTATATACGTCTATCACGTTATATGTCCTAGCATAAGGCAACCTAACATCTCGGGTGTAATATTTTACAACATTCCTGACGCGTCGGCCCCTACTTCTCGGTGGGAATATTATATACGTCTATAACGTTATATATCCTAGCCTAAGGCAACCTAACATGTCGAAAGTAATATTTTACAACATTCTGGCGTGTCGTCACCTACTTCTGGATGGGGACATTATATACATCTATAACTTTGTACATCCTAACCTAAGGCAACCTAACATATCGGATGTAATATTTTACAACATTCCTGACGCGTCGGCCCCTATTTCTCGGTGGGAATATTATATACGTCTATAACTTTATATATCCTAGCCTAAGGCAACCTAACATGTCGTATGTAATATTTTACAACATTCTGGCGTGTCGTAGCCTGCTTCTCAAAGGGGACATTATATACGTCTATAACATTGTATATCCTAACCCAACGCAACCTAACATCTGGGATGTAATATTTTACAACACTCATGACGCGTCGGCCCCTATTTCTCTGTTGGAACATTATATACGTCTATCACGTTATATATCCTAGCCTAAGGCAACGTAACATATCGGATGTAATATTTTACAACATTCCTGACGCGTCGGCCCCTATTTCTCGGTGGGAATATTATATACGTCTATAACGTTATATATCCTAACGTAAGGCAACATAACACCTCGGATGTAATATTTTACAACATTCCTGACCCGTCGGCCCCTATTTCTCGGTGGGAATATTATATACTTCTATAACGTTATATATCCTAACGTAAGGCAACATAACATCACGGATGTAATATTTTACAACATTCCTGACGCGTCGGCCCCTATTTCTCAGTGGGAATATTATATACGTCTATAACGTTATACATCCTAGCCTAAGGCAACTTAACATGTCGAATGTAATATTTTACAACATTCTGGCGAGTCGTCGCCTGCTTCTCGATGGGGACATTAGATACGTCTATAACTTTGTATATCCTAACCTAAGGGAACATAACATCTCGGACGTAATATTTTACAACATTCTGGCGTGTCGTCGCCTGCTTCTCAAAGGGGACATTATATACGTCTATAACGTTGTATATCCTAACCTAATGCAACCTAACATCTGGGATGTAATATTTTACAACGTCCTGACGCGTCGGCCCCTACTTCTCGGTGGGAATATTATATACGTCTACAACGTTATATATCCTAACCTAAGGCAACCTAACATATCGGATGTAATATTTTACAACATTCCTGACGCGTCGGCCCTATTTCTCGGTGGGAATATTATATACGTCTACGACGTTATATATCCTAGCCTAAGGCAACCTAACATCTCGGATGTAATATTTTACAACATTCCTGGCTTGTCGTCGCCTGCTTCTCGATGGGGACATTATATTCGTCTATAACGTTGTATATTCTAACCCAAAGCAACCTAACTTCTGGGATGTAATATTTTACAACATTCCTGGCATGTCGGTCCCCACGTCTCGTTGGGAACATTATATAAGTCTATAACGATATATATCCTAACCTAAAGCAACCAAACAACTCGAATGTACTATTTTAGAACATTCTTGGCATGTCGGTCCCTACATCTCGGTGGGAACATTCTATACGTCTATAACGTTGTATATCCTAACCTAAGGGAACCTAACATTTCGGGTGTAATATTTTACAACATTCCTGACGCGTCGGCCCCTATTTCTCGGTGGGAATATTATATACGTCTATAACGTTGTATATCCTAACCTAAGGGAACCTAACATTTCGGGTGTAATATTTTGCAACATTCCTGACGCGTCGGTCCCTATTTCTCGGGGGGAATATTATATACGTCTATAACGTTACATATCCTAGCCTAAGGCAATCTAACATGTCGAATGTAATATTTTACAACATTCTGGCGTGTCGTCGCCTGCTTCTCAAAGGGGACATTATATACGTCTATAGCGTTGTATATCCTAACCCAAAGCAACCTAACTTCTGGCATGTAATATTTTACAACATTCCTGGCATGTCGGTCCCCACGTCTCGGTGGGAACATTATATGAGTCTATGACGATATATATCCTAACCTAAAGCAACCTAACAACTCGGATGTAATAGTTTACCACATTCCTGGCGGTCCCTACATCTCGGTGGGAACATTCTATACGTCTATAACGTTGTATATCCTAACCTAAGGGAACCTAACATCTCGGGTGTAATATTTTACAACATTCCTGACGCGCCGGCCCCTATTTCTCGGTGGGAATATTATATACGTCTATAACGTTATATATCCTAGCCTAAGGCAACCTAACATGTCGAATGTAATATTTTACAACATTCTGGCGTGTCGTCGCCTGCTTCTCGAAGGGGACATTATATACGTCTATAACGTTGTATATCCTAACCTGACGTAACCTAACATCTGCGTTGTTTTATTTTACAACATTCCTGACGCGTCGGTCCCTACTTCTCGGTGGGAACATTGTATACGTCTATAACGATATATGTCCTAACCTAAAGCAACCTAACAACTCGGATGTAATATTTTACAACATTCTGGCGTGTCGTCGCCTGCTTCTCGATGGGGACCTTAGATACGTCTATAAAGTTGTATATCCTAATCTAAGGGAACCTAACATCTCGGACGTAATATTTTACAACATTCTGGCGTGTCGTCGCCTTCTTCTTGATGGGGACATTATATACGTCTATAACGTTGTATATCCTAAGCCAAAGCAACCAAACTTCTGGGATGTAATATTTTACAACATTCCTGGCATGTCGGTCCCCACGTCTCGGTGGGAACATTATATAAGTCTATGACGATATATATCCTAACCTAAAGAAACCAAACAACTCGAATGTAATATTTTAGAACATTCCTGGCATGTCGGTCCCTACATCTCGGTGGGAACATTCTATACGTCTATAACGTTGTATATCCTAACCTAAGGGAACCTAACATTTCGGGTGTAATATTTTACAACATTTCTGACGCGTCGGCCCCTATTTCTCGGTGGGAATATTATATACGTCTATAACGTTGTATATCCTAACCTAAGGGAACCTAACAGTTCGGTTGTAATATTTTGCAACATTCCTGACGCGTCGGTCCCTATTTCTCGGGGGGAATATTATATACGTCTATAACGTTACATATCCTAGCCTAAGGCAACCTAACATGTCGAATGTAATATTTTACAACATTCTGGTGTGTCGTCGCCTGCTTCTCAAACGGGACATTATATACGTCTATAACGTTGTATATCCTAACTCAACGCAACCTAACATCTGGGATGTAATATTTTACAACATTCATGACGCGTCGGCCCCTATTTCTCGGTGGGAACATTATATACGTCTATCACGTTATATATCCTAGCATAAGGCAACCTAGCATCTCGGGTGTAATATTTTACAACATTCCTGACGCGTCGGCCCCTACTTCTCGGTGGGAATATTATATACGTCTATAACGTTATATATCCTAGCCTAAGGCAACCTAACATGTCGAAAGTAATATTTTACAACATTCTGGCGTGTCGTCGCCTGCTTCTCGAAGGGGACATTATATACGTCTATAACGTTGTATATCCTAACCCAACGCAACCTAACATCTGGGATGTAATATTTTACAACATTCATGACGCGTCGGCCACTATTTCTCGGTGGGAACCTTATATACGTCTATCACGTTATATATCCTAGCATAAGGCAACCTAACATCTCGGGTGTAATATTTTACAACATTCCTGACGCGTCGGCCCCTACTTCTCGGTGGGAATATTATATACGTCTACAACGTTATATATCCTAACCTAAGGCAACCTAACATATCGGATGTAATATTTTACAACATTCCTGACGCGTCGGCCCTATTTCTCGGTGGGAATATTATATACGTCTACGACGTTATATATCCTAGCCTAAGGCAACCTAACATCTCGGATGTAATATTTTACAACATTCCTGGCTTGTCGTCGCCTGCTTCTCGATGGGGACATTATATACGTCTATAACGTTGTATATTCTAACCCAAAGCAACCTAACTTCTGGGATGTAATATTTTACAACATTCCTGGCATGTCGGTCCCCACGTCTCGTTGGGAACATTATATAAGTCTATAACGATATATATCCTAACCTAAAGCAACCTAACAACTCGAATGTAATATTTTAGAATATTCCTGGCATGTCGGTCCCTACATCTCGGTGGGAACATTCTATACGTCTATAACGTTGTATATCCTAACCTAAGGGAACCTAACATTTCGAGTGTAATATTTTACAACATTCCTGACGCGTCGGCCCCTATTTCTCGGTGGGAATATTATGTACACCTATAACGTTACATATCCTAGACTAAGGCAACCTAACATGTCGAATGTAATATTTTACAACATTCTGGCGTGTCGTCGCCTTCTTCTCGAAGGGGACATTATATACGTCTATTACGTTGAATATCCTAACCTAACGCAACCTAACATCTGGGATGTAATATTTTACAACATTCCTGACGCGTCGGCCCCTATTTCTCGGTGGGAATATTATGTACATCTATAACGTTACATATCCTAGACTAAGGCAACCTAACATGTCGAATGTAATATTTTACAACATTCTGGCGTGTCGTCGCCTTCTTCTCGAAGGGGACATTATATCTGTCTATTACGTTGTATATCCTAACCTAAAGCAACCTAACAACTCGGATGTAATATTTTACAACATTCCTGGCATGTCGGTCCCTACATCTCGGTGGGAACATTCTATACGTCTATAACGTTGTATATCCTAACCTAAGGGAACCTAACATTTCGGGTGTAATATTTTACAACATTCCTGACGCGTCGGCCCCTATTTCTCGGTGGGAATATTATATACGTCTATAACGTTACATATCCTAGCCTAAGGCAACCTAACATGTCGAATGTAATATTTTACAACATTCTGGCGTGTCGTCGCCTGCTTCTCGAAGGGGACATTATATACGTCTATAACGTTGTATATCCTAACCTGACGTAACCTAACATCTGGGTTGTTGTATTTTACAACATTCCTGACGCGTCGGACCCTACTTCTCGGTGGGAACATTATATACGTCTATAACGTTATATATCCTAACGTAAGGAAACATAACATCTCGGATGTAATATTTTACAACATTCCTGGCGTGTCGTCGCCTGCTTCTCGATGGGAAATTTTATACGTCTATAACGTTATATATCCTAGCCTAAGGCAACCTAACATGTCGAATGTAATATTTTACAACATTCTGGCGTGTCGTCGCCTGCTTCTCAATGGGGACATTAGATACGTCTATAACGTTGTATATCCTAATCTAAGGGAACTTAACATCTCGGACGTAATATTTTACAACATTCTGGCGTGTCGTCGCCTTCTACTTGATGGGGACATTATATACGTCTATAACGTTGTATATCCTAACCCAAAGCAACCAAACTTCTGGGATGTAATATTTTACAACATTCCTGGCATGTCGGTCCCCACGTCTCGGTGGGAACATTATATAAGTCTATAACGATATATATCCAAACCTAAAGAAACCAAACAACTCGAATGTAATATTTTAGAACATTCCTGGCATGTCGGTCCCTACATCTCGGTGGGAACATTCTATACGTCTATAACGTTGTATATCCTAACCTAAGGGAACCTAACATTTCGGGTGTAATATTTTACAACATTTCTGACGCGTCGGCCCCTATTTCTCGGTGGGAATATTATATACGTCTATAACGTTGTATATCCTAACCTAAGGGAACCTAACAGTTCGGGTGTAATATTTTGCAACATTCCTGACGCGTCGGTCCCTATTTCTCGGGGGGAACATTATATACGTCTGTCACGTAATATATCCTAGCATAAGGCAACCTAGCATCTCGGGTGTAATATTTTACAACATTTCTGACGCGTCGGCCCCTATTTCTCGGTGGGAATATTATATACGTCTATAACGTTGTATATTCTAACCCAAAGCAACCTAACTTCTGGGATGTAATATTTTACAACATTCATGACGCGTCGGCCACTATTTCTCGGTGGGAACCTTATATACGTCTATCACGTTATATATCCTAGCATAAGGCAACCTAACATCTCGGGTGTAATATTTTACAACATTCCTGACGCGCCGGCCCCTACTTCTCGGTGGGAATATTATATACGTCTATAACGTTATATATCCTAGCCTAAGGCAACCTAACATGTCGAAAGTAATATTTTACAACATTCTGGCGTGTCGTCACCTACCTCTGGATGGGGACATTATATACATCTATAACTTTGTACATCCTAACCTAAGGCAACCTAACATGTCGAATGTAATATTTTACAACATTCTGGTGTGTCGTCGCCTGCTTCTCAAAGGGGACATTATATACGTCTATAACGTTGTATATCCTAACCCAACGCAACCTAACATCTGGGATGTAATATTTTACAACATTCATGACGCGTCGGCCCCTACTTCTCGGTGGGAATATTATATACGTCTATAACGTTATATATCCTAGCCTAAGGCAACCTAACATGTCGAAAGTAATATTTTACAACATTCTGGCGTGTCGTCACCTACCTCTGGATGGGGACATTATATACATCTATAACTTTGTACATCCTAACCTAAGGCAACCTAACATATCGGATGTAATATTTTACAACATTCCTGACGCGTCGGCCCCTATTTCTCGGTGGGAATATTATATACGTCTACGACGTTATATATCCTAGCCTAAGGCAACCTAACATCTCGGATGTAATATTTTACAACATTCCTGGCTTGTCGTCGCCTGCTTCTCGATGGGGACATTATATACGTCTATAACGTTGTATATTCTAACCCAAAGCAACCTAACTTCTGGGATGTAATATTTTACAACATTCCTGGCATGTCGGTCCCCACGTCTCGTTGGGAACATTATATAAGTCTATAACGATATATATCCTAACCTAAAGCAACCTAACAACTCGAATGTAATATTTTAGAATATTCCTGGCATGTCGGTCCCTACATCTCGGTGGGAACATTCTATACGTCTATAACGTTGTATATCCTAACCTAAGGGAACCTAACATTTCGAGTGTAATATTTTACAACATTCCTGACGCGTCGGCCCCTATTTCTCGGTGGGAATATTATGTACACCTATAACGTTACATATCCTAGACTAAGGCAACCTAACATGTCGAATGTAATATTTTACAACATTCTGGCGTGTCGTCGCCTTCTTCTCGAAGGGGACATTATATACGTCTATTACGTTGAATATCCTAACCTAACGCAACCTAACATCTGGGATGTAATATTTTACATCATTCCTGACGCATCGGCGCCTATTTCTCGGTGGGAATATTATGTACATCTATAACGTTACATATCCTAGACTAAGGCAACCTAACATGTCGAATGTAATATTTTACAACATTCTGGCGTGTCGTCGCCTTCTTCTCGAAGGGGACATTATATCTGTCTATTACGTTGTATATCCTAACCTAAAGCAACCTAACAACTCGGATGTAATATTTTACAACATTCCTGGCATGTCGGTCCCTACATCTCGGTGGGAACATTCTATACGTCTATAACGTTGTATATCCTAACCTAAGGGAACCTAACATTTCGGGTGTAATATTTTACAACATTCCTGACGCGTCGGCCCCTATTTCTCGGTGGGAATATTATATACGTCTATAACGTTACATATCCTAGCCTAAGGCAACCTAACATGTCGAATGTAATATTTTACAACATTCTGGCGTGTCGTCGCCTGCTTCTCGAAGGGGACATTATATACGTCTATAACGTTGTATATCCTAACCTGACGTAACCTAACATCTGGGTTGTTTTATTTTACAACATTCCTGACGCGTCGGTCCCTACTTCTCGGTGGGAACATTATATACGTCTATAACGTTATATATCCTAACGTAAGGAAACATAACATCTCGGATGTAATATTTTACAACATTCCTGGCGTGTCGTCGCCTGCTTCTCGATGGGAAATTTTATACGTCTATAACGTTATATATCCTAGCCTAAGGCAACCTAACGTGTCGAATGTAATATTTTACAACATTCTGGCGTGTCGTCGCCTGCTTCTCAATGGGGACATTAGATACGTCTATAACGTTGTATATCCTAATCTAAGGGAACTTAACATCTCGGACGTAATATTTTACAACATTCTGGCGTGTCGTCGCCTTCTACTTGATGGGGACATTATATACGTCTATAACGTTGTATATCCTAACCCAAAGCAACCAAACTTCTGGGATGTAATATTTTACAACATTCCTGGCATGTCGGTCCCCACGTCTCGGTGGGAACATTATATAAGTCTATAACGATATATATCCAAACCTAAAGAAACCAAACAACTCGAATGTAATATTTTAGAACATTCCTGGCATGTCGGTCCCTACATCTCGGTGGGAACATTCTATACGTCTATAACGTTGTATATCCTAACCTAAGGGAACCTAACATTTCGGGTGTAATATTTTACAACATTTCTGACGCGCCGGCCCCTATTTCTCGGTGGGAATATTATATACGTCTATAACGTTGTATATCCTAACCTAAGGGAACCTAACAGTTCGGGTGTAATATTTTGCAACATTCCTGACGCGTCGGTCCCTATTTCTCGGGGGGAATATTATATACGTCTATAACGTTACATATCCTAGCCTAAGGCAACCTAACATGTCGAATGTAATATTTTACAACATTCTGGTGTGTCGTCGCCTGCTTCTCAAAGGGGACATTATATACGTCTATAACGTTGTATATCCTAACCCAACGCAACCTAACATCTGGGATGTAATATTTTACAACATTCATGACGCGTCGGCCCCTATTTCTCGGTGGGAACATTATATACGTCTGTCACGTTATATATCCTAGCATAAGGCAACCTAGCATCTCGGGTGTAATATTTTACAACATTCCTGACGCGTCGGCCCCTACTTCTCGGTGGGAATATTATATACGTCTATAACGTTATATATCCTAGCCTAAGGCAACCTAACATGTCGAATGTAATATTTTACAACATTCTGGAGTGTCGTCGCCTGCTTCTCAAAGGGGACATTATATACGTCTATAACGTTGTATATCCTAACCTAACGCAACCTAACATCTCGGATGTAATATTTTACAACATTCCTGGCGTGTCGTCGCCTGCTTCTCGATGGGGACATTATATACGTCTATAACGTTGTATATTCTAACCCAAAGCAACCTAACTTCTGGGATGTAATATTTTACAACATTCCTGGCATGTCGGTCCCCACGTCTCGGTGGGAACATTATATGAGTCTATGACGATATATATCCTAACCTAAAGCAACCTAACAACTCGGATGTAATAGTTTACCACATTCCTGGCGGTCCCTACATCTCGGTGGGAACATTCTATACGTCTATAACGTTGTATATCCTAACCTAAGGGAACCTAACATCTCGGGTGTAATATTTTACAACATTCCTGACGCGCCGGCCCCTATTTCTCGGTGGGAATATTATATACGTCTATAACGTTATATATCCTAGCCTAAGGCAACCTAACATGTCGAATGTAATATTTTACAACATTCTGGCGTGTCGTCGCCTGCTTCTCGAAGGGGACATTATATACGTCTATAACGTTGTATATCCTAACCTGACGTAACCTAACATCTGCGTTGTTTTATTTTACAACATTCCTGACGCGTCGGTCCCTACTTCTCGGTGGGAACATTGTATACGTCTATAACGATATATGTCCTAACCTAAAGCAACCTAACAACTCGGATGTAATATTTTACAACATTCTGGCGTGTCGTCGCCTGCTTCTCGATGGGGACATTAGATACGTCTATAAAGTTGTATATCCTAATCTAAGGGAACCTAACATCTCGGACGTAATATTTTACAACATTCTGGCGTGTCGTCGCCTTCTTCTTGATGGGGACATTATATACGTCTATAACGTTGTATATCCTAACCCAAAGCAACCAAACTTCTGGGATGTAATATTTTACAACATTCCTGGCATGTCGGTCCCCACGTCTCGGTGGGAACATTATATAAGTCTATGACGATATATATCCTAACCTAAAGAAACCAAACAACTCGAATGTAATATTTTAGAACATTCCTGGCATGTCGGTCCCTACATCTCGGTGGGAACATTCTATACGTCTATAACGTTGTATATGCTAACCTAAGGGAACCTAACATTTCGGGTGTAATATTTTACAACATTTCTGACGCGTCGGCCCCTATTTCTCGGTGGGAATATTATATACGTCTATAACGTTGTATATCCTAACCTAAGGGAACCTAACAGTTCGGTTGTAATATTTTGCAACATTCCTGACGCGTCGGTCCCTATTTCTCGGGGGGAATATTATATACGTCTATAACGTTACATATCCTAGCCTAAGGCAACCTAACATGTCGAATGTAATATTTTACAACATTCTGGTGTGTCGTCGCCTGCTTCTCAAACGGGACATTATATACGTCTATAACGTTGTATATCCTAACCCAACGCAACCTAACATCTGGGATGTAATATTTTACAACATTCATGACGCGTCGGCCCCTATTTCTCGGTGGGAACATTATATACGTCTATCACGTTATATATCCTAGCATAAGGCAACCTAGCATCTCGGGTGTAATATTTTACAACATTCCTGACGCGTCGGCCCCTACTTCTCTGTGGGAATATTATATACGTCTATAACGTTATATATCCTAGCCTAAGGCAACCTAACATGTCGAAAGTAATATTTTACAACATTCTGGCGTGTCGTCGCCTGCTTCTCGAAGGGGACATTATATACGTCTATAACGTTGTATATCCTAACCCAACGCAACCTAACATCTGGGATGTAATATTTTACAACATTCATGACGCGTCGGCCACTATTTCTCGGTGGGAACCTTATATACGTCTATCACGTTATATATCCTAGCATAAGGCAACCTAACATCTCGGGTGTAATATTTTACAACATTCCTGACGCGTCGGCCCCTACTTCTCGGTGGGAATATTATATACGTCTATAACGTTATATATCCTAGCCTAAGGCAACCTAACATGTCGAAAGTAATATTTTACAACATTCTGGCGTGTCGTCACCTACTTCTGGATGGGGACATTATATACATCTATAACTTTGTACATCCTAACCTAAGGCAACCTAACATATCGGATGTAATATTTTACAACATTCCTGACGCGTCGGCCCCTATTTCTCGGTGGGAATATTATATACGTCTATAACGTTATATATCCTAGCCTAAGGCAACCTAACATGTCGTATGTAATATTTTACAACATTCTGGCGTGTCGTAGCCTGCTTCTCAAAGGGGACATTATATACGTCTATAACATTGTATATCCTAACCTGACGTAACCTAACATCTGGGTTGTTTTATTTTACAACATTCCTGACGCGTCGGTCCCTACTTCTCGGTGGGAACATTATATACGTCTATAACGTTATATATCCTAACGTAAGGAAACATAACATCTCGGATGTAATATTTTACAACATTCCTGGCGTGTCGTCGCCTGCTTCTCGATGGGAAATTTTATACGTCTATAACGTTATATATCCTAGCCTAAGGCAACCTAACATGTCGAATGTAATATTTTACAACATTCTGGCGTGTCGTCGCCTGCTTCTCAATGGGGACATTAGATACGTCTATAACGTTGTATATCCTAATCTAAGGGAACTTAACATCTCGGACGTAATATTTTACAACATTCTGGCGTGTCGTCGCCTTCTACTTGATGGGGACATTATATACGTCTATAAAGTTGTATATCCTAACCCAAAGCAACCAAACTTCTGGGATGTAATATTTTACAACATTCCTGGCATGTCGGTCCCCACGTCTCGGTGGGAACATTATATAAGTCTATAACGATATATATCCAAACCTAAAGAAACCAAACAACTCGAATGTAATATTTTAGAACATTCCTGGCATGTCGGTCCCTACATCTCGGTGGGAACATTCTATACGTCTATAACGTTGTATATCCTAACCTAAGGGAACCTAACATTTCGGGTGTAATATTTTACAACATTTCTGACGCGTCGGCCCCTATTTCTCGGTGGGAATATTATATACGTCTATAACGTTGTATATCCTAACCTAAGGGAACCTAACAGTTCGGGTGTAATATTTTGCAACATTCCTGACGCGTGGGTCCCTATTTCTCGGGGGGAATATTATATACGTCTATAACGTTACATATCCTAGCCTAAGGCAACCTAACATGTCGAATGTAATATTTTACAACATTCTGGTGTGTCGTCGCCTGCTTCTCAAAGGGGACATTATATACGTCTATAACGTTGTATATCCTAACCCAACGCAACCTAACATCTGGGATGTAATATTTTACAACATTCATGACGCGTCGGCCCCTATTTCTCGGTGGGAACATTATATACGTCTGTCACGTTATATATCCTAGCATAAGGCAACCTAGCATCTCGGGTGTAATATTTTACAACATTTCTGACGCGTCGGCCCCTATTTCTCGGTGGGAATATTATATACGTCTATAACGTTGTATATCCTAACCTAAGGGAACCTAACAGTTCGGGTGTAATATTTTGCAACATTCCTGACGCGTCGGTCCCTATTTCTCGGGGGGAATATTATATACGTCTATAACGTTACATATCCTAGCCTAAGGCAACCTAACATGTCGAATGTAATATTTTACAACATTCTGGTGTGTCGTCGCCTGCTTCTCAAAGGGGACATTATATACGTCTATAACGTTGTATATCCTAACCCAACGCAACCTAACATCTGGGATGTAATATTTTACAACATTCATGACGCGTCGGCCCCTATTTCTCGGTGGGAACATTATATACGTCTATCACGTTATATATCCTAGCATAAGGCAACCTAGCATCTCGGGTGTAATATTTTACAACATTCCTGACGCGTCGGCCCCTACTTCTCTGTGGGAATATTATATACGTCTATAACGTTATATATCCTAGCCTAAGGCAACCTAACATGTCGAAAGTAATATTTTACAACATTCTGGCGTGTCGTCGCCTGCTTCTCGAAGGGGACATTATATACGTCTATAACGTTGTATATCCTAACCCAACGCAACCTAACATCTGGGATGTAATATTTTACAACATTCATGACGCGTCGGCCACTATTTCTCGGTGGGAACCTTATATACGTCTATCACGTTATATATCCTAGCATAAGGCAACCTAACATCTCGGGTGTAATATTTTACAACATTACTGACGCGTCGGCCCCTACTTCTCGGTGGGAATATTATATACGTCTATAACGTTATATATCCTAGCCTAAGGCAACCTAACATGTCGAAAGTAATATTTTACAACATTCTGGCGTGTCGTCACCTACTTCTGGATGGGGACATTATATACATCTATAACTTTGTACATCCTAACCTAAGGCAACCTAACATATCGGATGTAATATTTTACAACATTCCTGACGCGTCGGCCCCTATTTCTCGGTGGGAATATTATATACGTCTATAACGTTATATATCCTAGCCTAAGGCAACCTAACATGTCGTATGTAATATTTTACAACATTCTGGCGTGTCGTAGCCTGCTTCTCAAAGGGGACATTATATACGTCTATAACATTGTATATCCTAACCCAACGCAACCTAACATCTGGGATGTAATATTTTACAACACTCATGACGCGTCGGCCCCTATTTCTCTGTGGGAACATTATATACGTCTATCACGTTATATATCCTAGCCTAAGGCAACATAACATATCGGATGTAATATTTTACAACATTCCTGACGCGTCGGCCCCTATTTCTCGGTGGGAATATTATATACGTCTATAACGTTATATATCCTAACGTAAGGCAACATAACACCTCGGATGTAATATTTTACAACATTCCTGACCCGTCGGCCCCTATTTCTCGGTGGGAATATTATATACTTCTATAACGTTATATATCCTAACGTAAGGCAACATAACATCACGGATGTAATATTTTACAACATTCCTGACGCGTCGGCCCCTATTTCTCAGTGGGAATATTATATACGTCTATAACGTTATACATCCTAGCCTAAGGCAACTTAACATGTCGAATGTAATATTTTACAACATTCTGGCGTGTCGTCGCCTGCTTCTCGATGGGGACATTAGATACGTCTATAACTTTGTATATCCTAACCTAAGGGAACATAACATCTCGGACGTAATATTTTACAACATTCTGGCGTGTCGTCGCCTGCTTCTCAAAGGGGACATTATATACGTCTATAACGTTGTATATCCTAACCTAACGCAACCTAACATCTGGGATGTAATATTTTACAACGTCCTGACGCGTCGGCCCCTACTTCTCGGTGGGAATATTATATACGTCTACAACGTTATATATCCTAACCTAAGGCAACCTAACATATCGGATGTAATATTTTACAACATTCCTGACGCGTCGGCCCTATTTCTCGGTGGGAATATTATATACGTCTACGACGTTATATATCCTAGCCTAAGGCAACCTAACATCTCGGATGTAATATTTTACAACATTCCTGGCTTGTCGTCGCCTGCTTCTCGATGGGGACATTATATACGTCTATAACGTTGTATATTCTAACCCAAAGCAACCTAACTTCTGGGATGTAATATTTTACAACATTCCTGGCATGTCGGTCCCCACGTCTCGTTGGGAACATTATATAAGTCTATAACGATATATATCCTAACCTAAAGCAACCTAACAACTCGAATGTAATATTTTAGAATATTCCTGGCATGTCGGTCCCTACATCTCGGTGGGAACATTCTATACGTCTATAACGTTGTATATCCTAACCTAAGGGAACCTAACATTTCGAGTGTAATATTTTACAACATTCCTGACGCGTCGGCCCCTATTTCTCGGTGGGAATATTATGTACACCTATAACGTTACATATCCTAGACTAAGGCAACCTAACATGTCGAATGTAATATTTTACAACATTCTGGCGTGTCGTCGCCTTCTTCTCGAAGGGGACATTATATACGTCTATTACGTTGAATATCCTAACCTAACGCAACCTAACATCTGGGATGTAATATTTTACAACATTCCTGACGCGTCGGCCCCTATTTCTCGGTGGGAATATTATGTACATCTATAACGTTACATATCCTAGACTAAGGCAACCTAACATGTCGAATGTAATATTTTACAACATTCTGGCGTGTCGTCGCCTTCTTCTCGATGGGGACATTATATCTGTCTATTACGTTGTATATCCTAACCTAAAGCAACCTAACAACTCGGATGTAATATTTTACAACATTCCTGGCATGTCGGTCCCTACATCTCGGTGGGAACATTCTATACGTCTATAACGTTGTATATCCTAACCTAAGGGAACCTAACATTTCGGGTGTAATATTTTACAACATTCCTGACGCGTCGGCCCCTATTTCTCGGTGGGAATATTATATACGTCTATAACGTTACATATCCTAGCCTAAGGCAACCTAACATGTCGAATGTAATATTTTACAACATTCTGGCGTGTCGTCGCCTGCTTCTCGAAGGGGACATTATATACGTCTATAACGTTGTATATCCTAACCTGACGTAACCTAACATCTGGGTTGTTTCATTTTACAACATTCCTGACGCGTCGGTCCCTACTTCTCGGTGGGAACATTATATACGTCTATAACGTTATATATCCTAACGTAAGGAAACATAACATCTCGGATGTAATATTTTACAACATTCCTGGCGTGTCGTCGCCTGCTTCTCGATGGGAAATTTTATACGTCTATAACGTTATATATCCTAGCCTAAGGCAACCTAACATGTCGAATGTAATATTTTACAACATTCTGGCGTGTCGTCGCCTGCTTCTCGATGGGGACATTAGATACGTCTATAACGTTGCATATCCTAATCTAAGGGAACTTAACATCTCGGACGTAATATTTTACAACATTCTGGCGTGTCGTCGCCTTCTACTTGATGGGGACATTATATACGTCTATAACGTTGTATATCCTAACCCAAAGCAACCAAACTTCTGGGATGTAATATTTTACAACATTCCTGGCATGTCGGTCCCCACGTCTCGGTGGGAACATTATATAAGTCTATAACGATATATATCCAAACCTAAAGAAACCAAACAACTCGAATGTAATATTTTAGAACATTCCTGGCATGTCGGTCCCTACATCTCGGTGGGAACATTCTATACGTCTATAACGTTGTATATCCTAACCTAAGGGAACCTAACATTTCGGGTGTAATATTTTACAACATTTCTGACGCGTCGGCCCCTATTTCTCGGTGGGAATATTATATACGTCTATAACGTTGTATATCCTAACCTAAGGGAACCTAACAGTTCGGGTGTAATATTTTGCAACATTCCTGACGCGTCGGTCCCTATTTCTCGGGGGGAATATTATATACGTCTATAACGTTACATATCCTAGCCTAAGGCAACCTAACATGTCGAATGTAATATTTTACAACATTCTGGTGTGTCGTCGCCTGCTTCTCAAAGGGGACATTATATACGTCTATAACGTTGTATATCCTAACCCAACGCAACCTAACATCTGGGATGTAATATTTTACAACATTCATGACGCGTCGGCCCCTATTTCTCGGTGGGAACATTATATACGTCTGTCACGTTATATATCCTAGCATAAGGCAACCTAGCATCTCGGGTGTAATATTTTACAACATTCCTGACGCGTCGGCCCCTACTTCTCGGTGGGAATATTATATACGTCTATAACGTTATATATCCTAGCCTAAGGCAACCTAACATGTCGAATGTAATATTTTACAACATTCTGGAGTGTCGTCGCCTGCTTCTCAAAGGGGACATTATATACGTCTATAACGTTGTATATCCTAACCTAACGCAACCTAACATCTCGGATGTAATATTTTACAACATTCCTGGCGTGTCGTCGCCTGCTTCTCGATGGGGACATTATATACGTCTATAACGTTGTATATTCTAACCCAAAGCAACCTAACTTCTGGGATGTAATATTTTACAACATTCCTGGCATGTCGGTCCCCACGTCTCGGTGGGAACATTATATAAGTCTATAACGATATATATCCTAACCTAAAGCAACCAAACAACTCGAATGTACTATTTTAGAACATTCTTGGCATGTCGGTCCCTACATCTCGGTGGGAACATTCTATACGTCTATAACGTTGTATATCCTAACCTAAGGGAACCTAACATTTCGGGTGTAATATTTTACAACATTCCTGACGCGTCGGCCCCTATTTCTGGGTGGGAATATTATATACGTCTATAACGTTGTATATCCTAACCTAAGGGAACCTAACATTTCGGGTGTAATATTTTGCAACATTCCTGACGCGTCGGTCCCTATTTCTCGGGGGGAATATTATATACGTCTATAACGTTACATATCCTAGCCTAAGGCAATCTAACATGTCGAATGTAATATTTTACAACATTCTGGCGTGTCGTCGCCTGCTTCTCAAAGGGGACATTATATACGTCTATAGCGTTGTATATCCTAACCCAAAGCAACCTAACTTCTGGCATGTAATATTTTACAACATTCCTGGCATGTCGGTCCCCACGTCTCGGTGGGAACATTATATGAGTCTATGACGATATATATCCTAACCTAAAGCAACCTAACAACTCGGATGTAATAGTTTACCACATTCCTGGCGGTCCCTACATCTCGGTGGGAACATTCTATACGTCTATAACGTTGTATATCCTAACCTAAGGGAACCTAACATCTCGGGTGTAATATTTTACAACATTCCTGACGCGCCGGCCCCTATTTCTCGGTGGGAATATTATATACGTCTATAACGTTATATATCCTAGCCTAAGGCAACCTAACATGTCGAATGTAATATTTTACAACATTCTGGCGTGTCGTCGCCTGGTTCTCGAAGGGGACATTATATACGTCTATAACGTTGTATATCCTAACCCAACGCAACCTAACATCTGGGATGTAATATTTTACAACATTCATGACGCGTCGGCCCCTATTTCTCGGTGGGAACATTATATACGTCTATCACGTTATATATCCTAGCATAAGGCAACCTAGCATCTCGGGTGTAATATTTTACAACATTCCTGACGCGTCGGCCCCTACTTCTCGGTGGGAATATTATATACGTCTATAACGTTATATATCCTAGCCTAAGGCAACCTAACATGTCGAAAGTAATATTTTACAACATTCTGGCGTGTCGTCGCCTGCTTCTCGAAGGGGATATTATATACGTCTATAACGTTGTATATCCTAACCCAACGCAACCTAACATCTGGGATGTAATATTTTACAACATTCATGACGCGTCGGCCACTATTTCTCGGTGGGAACCTTATATACGTCTATCACGTTATATATCCTAGCATAAGGCAACCTAACATCTCGGGTGTAATATTTTACAACATTCCTGACGCGTCGGCCCCTACTTCTCGGTGGGAATATTATATACGTCTATAACGTTATATATCCTAGCCTAAGGCAACCTAACATGTCGAAAGTAATATTTTACAACATTCTGGCGTGTCGTCACCTACTTCTGGATGGGGACATTATATACATCTATAACTTTGTACATCCTAACCTAAGGCAACCTAACATATCGGATGTAATATTTTACAACATTCCTGACGCGTCGGCCCCTATTTCTCGGTGGGAATATTATATACGTCTATAACGTTATATATCCTAGCCTAAGGCAACCTAACATGTCGTATGTAATATTTTACAACATTCTGGCGTGTCGTAGCCTGCTTCTCAAAGGGGACATTATATACGTCTATAACATTGTATATCCTAACCCAACGCAACCTAACATCTGGGATGTAATATTTTACAACACTCATGACGCGTCGGCCCCTATTTCTCTGTGGGAACATTATATACGTCTATCACGTTATATATCCTAGCCTAAGGCAACGTAACATATCGGATGTAATATTTTATAACATTCCTGACGCGTCGGCCCCTATTTCTCGGTGGGAATATTATATACGTCTATAACGTTATATATCCTAACGTAAGGCAACATAACACCTCGGATGTAATATTTTACAACATTCCTGACCCTTCGGCCCCTATTTCGCGGTGGGAATATTATATACTTCTATAACGTTATATATCCTAACGTAAGGCAACATAACATCACGGATGTAATATTTTACAACATTCCTGACGCGTCGGCCCCTATTTCTCAGTGGGAATATTATATACGTCTATAACGTTATACATCCTAGCCTAAGGCAACTTAACATGTCGAATGTAATATTTTACAACATTCTGGCGTGTCGTCGCCTGCTTCTCGATGGGGACATTAGATACGTCTATAACTTTGTATATCCTAACCTAAGGGAACATAACATCTCGCACGTGATATTTTACAACATTCTGGCGTGTCGTCGCCTGCTTCTCAAAGGGGACATTATATACGTCTATAACGTTGTATATCCTAACCTAACGCAACCTAACATCTGGGATGTAATATTTTACAACGTCCTGACGCGTCGGCCCCTACTTCTCGGTGGGAATATTATATACGTCTACAACGTTATATATTCTAACCTAAGGCAACCTAACATATCGGATGTAATATTTTACAACATTCCTGACGCGTCGGCCCTATTTCTCGGTGGGAATATTATATACGTCTACGACGTTATATATCCTAGCCTAAGGCAACCTAACATCTCGGATGTAATATTTTACAACATTCCTGGCTTGTCGTCGCCTGCTTCTCGATGGGGACATTATATACGTCTATAACGTTGTATATTCTAACCCAAAGCAACCTAACTTCTGGGATGTAATATTTTACAACATTCCTGGCATGTCGGTCCCCACGTCTCGTTGGGAACATTATATAAGTCTATAACGATATATATCCTAACCTAAAGCAACCTAACAACTCGAATGTAATATTTTAGAATATTCCTGGCATGTCGGTCCCTACATCTCGGTGGGAACATTCTATACGTCTATAACGTCGTATATCCTAACCTAAGGGAACCTAACATTTCGGGTGTAATATTTTACAACATTCCTGACGCGTCGGCCCCTATTTCTCGGGGGGAATATTATATACGTCTATAACGTGACATATCCTGGCCTAAGGCAACCTAACATGTCGAATGTAATATTTTACAACATTCTGGCGTGTCGTCACCTACTTCTGGATGGGGACATTATATACATCTATAACGTTGTACATCCTAACCTAAGGCAACCTAACATATCGGATGTAATATTTTACAACATTCCTGACGCGTCGGCCCCTATTTCTCGGTGGGAATATTATATACGTCTATCACGTTATATATCCTAGCCTAAGGCAACGTAACATATCGGATGTAATATTTTACAACATTCCTGACGCGTCGGCCCCTATTTCTCGGTGGGAATATTATATACGTCTATAACGTTATATATCCTAACGTAAGGCAACATAACACCTCGGATGTAATATTTTACAACATTCCTGGCGTGTCGTCGCCTGATTCTCGTTGGGGACATTATATATGTCTATATCGTTGTATATCCTAACCCAAAGCAACTTAACTTCTGGGATGTAATATTTTGCAACATTCCTGGCATGTCGGTCCCCACGTCTCGGTGGGAACATTATATAAGTCTATAACGATATATATCCTAACCTAAAGGAACCTAACACCTCGGATGTAATATTTTACAACATTCCTGGCATGTCGGTCCATACATCTCGGTGGGAACATTCTATACGTCTATAACGTTGTATATCCTAACCTAAGGGAACCTAACATTTCGGGTGTAATATTTTGCAACATTCCTGACGCGTCGGCCCCTATTTCTCGGTGGGAATATTATATACGTCTATAACGTTACATATCCTAGCCTAAGGCAACCTAACATGTCGAATGTAATATTTTACAATATTCTGGCGTGTCGTCGCCTGCTTCTCAAAGGGGACATTATATACGTCTATAACGTTGTATATCCTAACCCAACGCAACCTAACATCTGGGATGTAATATTTTACAACATTCCTGACGCGTCGGCCCCTATTTCTCGGTGTGAACATTATATACGTCTATAACGTTATATATCCTAGCCTAAGGCAACCCAACTTGTCGAATGTAATATTTTACAACATTCTGGCGTGTCGTCGCCTGCTTCTCGGAGGGGACATTATATACGCCTATAACGTTCTATATCCTAACGTAACGCAACCTAACATCTGGGATGTATTATTTTACAACATTCCGGACGCGTCGGCCCCTATTTCTCGGTGTGAACATTATATACGTCTATAACGTTACATATCCTAGCCTAAGGCATCCCAACATGTCGAATGTAATAATTTACAACATTCTGGCGTGTCGTCGCCTGCTTCTAGAAGGGGACATTATATACGTCTATAACGTTGTATATCCTAACCTAACGCAACCTTACATCTGGGATGTAATATTTTACAACATTCCTGGCATGTCGTTCCCCACGTCTCGGTGGGAACATTATATAAGTCTATAACGATATATATCCTAACCTAAAGCAACCTAACAACTCGTGTGTACTATTTTATAACATTCCTGGCGTGTCGTTGCCTGCTTCTCGATGGGGACATTATATACGTCTATAACGTTATATATCCTAGCCTAAGGCAACCTAACATATCGGATGTAATATTTTACTACATTCCTGGCACGTCGGCCCCTACTTCTCGGTGGGAATATTATATACGTCTATAACGTAATAGAACCTAATCTAACCCATCTAGACCCTCGCTGGTAATGTTTTACGGAATCCCGTTCGTGTCGCCCCGTACGTCACGGTGCGGACATTATATACGTCTATAACGTTATATATCCTAACCTAAGGCAACCTAATATCTCGAATGTTGTATTTCACAACATTCCTGGCGGGTCAGACCCACTTCTCGCTGGGAACATTATATACGTCTATAACGTAATATAACCTAACCTAACCCATCTAGCATCTCGCTGGTAATGTTTTACAGAATCCCGGTCGTGTCGTCCCGTACTTCTCGATGGGGACATTATATACGTTTATAACGTTATACATACTAACCTAAGGCAACTTAACATCTCGGATGTAGTATTTTCCAAAATTCCTGGCGGGTCGGCCCCTAAACCTCGGTGGGCACATTATATACGTCTATAACGTTGTATATATTACCATAAGGCAACCTAACATCTCGAATGTAGTATTTCACAACATTCCTGTCGGGTCGGCCCCACTTCTCGGTGGGAACATTATATACGTCTATAACGTAATATAAACTAACCTAACCCATCTAGTCCCTCGCTGGTAATGTTTTACAGAATCCCTGTCGTGTCGGCCCGTACTTCTCGGTGGGGACACTATATACGTCTATAACGTTGTATATAATACCATAAGGATACCTAACATCTCGAACGTAGTATTTCACAACATTCTTGGCGGGTCGGCACCACTTCTCGGTGGGAACATTATATACGTCTATAACGTAATATGACCTAACCTAACCCATCTAGCCCCTCCCTGATAATGTTTTACAGAATCCCGGTGGTGTCGGACCGTACTTTTCGGTGGCGACATTATATACGTCTATAACGCTATATATCCCAACCTAAGGCAACCTAATATCTCGGATGTAGTATTTTCCAACATTCCTGGCGAGTCGGACCCTAAACATCGGTGGGCACATTATATACGTCTATAACGTTGTATATATTACCATAAGGCAACCTAACATCTCGAATGTAGTATTTCACAACATTCCTGGCGGATCGGCCTCTACTTTTCGGTGGGAACATTATATACGTCCATAACGTAATATAACCTAACCTAACCCATCTAGCCCCTCGGTGGTAATGTTTTACAGAATCCCGTTCGTGTCGTCCCGTACGTCACGGTGCGGACATTACATACGTCTATACCGTTGTATATCCTAACCTAAGTAACCTAACATCTCGGATGTAGTATTTTCCAACATTCCTGGCGGGTCGGCCCCTACTTCTCGGGAGGAACATTATATACGTCTATAACCTAATATAACCTAACCTAACGCATTTAGACTCTCGCTGGTAATGTTTTACAGAATCTCGTTCGTGTCGTCCCGTACATCACTGTGCGGTCATTATGTAGGTCTATAACGTTATATATCCTAACCTAAGGCAACCTAACATCTCGATTGTACTATTTTAAAAATTCCAGACGGGTCGGCCCCTACTTCTCAGTGGGAACATTATATACGTCTGTAACTTTATATATCGCAACCTAAGGCAACCTAACTTCTCGGATGTAGTGCTTGCCAACATTCCGAGCAGGTCGGCCCCACTTCTCGGTGGGAACATTATATACGTCAATAACGTAATATAACCTAACCTAATCCATCTAGCCCCTCGCTGGTAATGTTTTATAGAATCCTGGTCATGTCGTCCCGCACTTCTCGGTGGGGACACTATATAGATCTCTAACGTTATACATCCTAACCTAAGGCAATCTAACATCTCGAATCTAGTATTTTACAACATTCCATGAGGTTCGGCCCCTACTTCTGAGTGGGAACATTATATACGTCTATAACATAATATAACCTACCCTAACCCATCTAGCCGCTCGCTGGTAATGTTTTACAGAATCCAGTACGTGTCGTCTCGTTCGTCTCGGTAGGGACATTGTATGCGTCTATAACGTTTTATATCCTCACCTAAGGCAAACTAACATCTCGAATGTAGTATTTTACAACATTCCTGGCATGTCGGTCCCTACATCTCGGTGGGAACTTTCTATACGACTATAACGTTGTATATCCTAACCTAAGGGAACCTAACAGTTCGGGTGTAATATTTTGCTACATTCCTGACGCGTCGGTCCCTATTTCTCGGGGGGAATATTATATACGTCTATAACGTTACATATCCCAGCCTAAGGCAACCTAACATGTCGAATGTAATATTTTACAACATTCTGGCGTGTCGTCGCCTGCTTCTCAAAGGGGACATTATATACGTCTATAACGTTGTATATCCTAACCCAACGCAACCTAACATCTGGGATGTAATATTTTACAACATTCATGACGCGTCGGCCCCTATTTCTCGGTGGGAACATTATATACGTCTATCACGTTATATATCCTAGCATAAGGGAACCTAACATCTTGGGTGTAATATTTTACAAAATTCCTGACGCGTCGGCCCCTACTTCTCGGTGGGAATATTATATACGCCTATAACGTTATATATCCTAGCCTAAGGCAACCTAACATGTCGAAAGTAATATTTTACAACATTCTGGCGTGTCGTCGCCTGCTTCTCGAAGGGGACATTATATACGTCTATAACGTTGTATATCCTAAATTAACGCAACCTAACATCTGGGATGTAATATTTTACAACATTCCTGACGCGTCTGTCCCTACTTCTCGGTGGGAACATTGTATACATCTATAACGGAATATGTCCTAGCCTAAGGCAACCCAACATCTCGGATGTAATATTTTACAACATTCCTGGCGTGTCGTCGCCTGCTTCTCCATGGGGGCATTATATACGTCTATAACGATATATATCCTAACCTAAAGCAATCTAACAACTCGGATGTAATAGTTTACCACATTCCTGGCGGTCCCTACATCTCGGTGGGAACATTCTATACGTCTATAACGTTGTATATCCTAACCTAAGGGAACCTAACATTTCGAGTGTAATATTTTACAACATTCCTGACGCGTCGGCCCCTATTTCTCGGTGGGAATATTATGTACATCTATAACGTTACATATCCTAGACTAAGGCAACCTAACATGTCGAATGTAATATTTTACAACATTCTGGCGTGTCGTCGCCTTCTTCTCGAAGGGGACATTATATACGTCTATTACGTTGTATATCCTAACCTAAAGCAACCTAACAACTCGGATGTAATATTTTACAACATTCCTGGCATGTCGGTCCTTACGTCTCGGTGGGAACATTCTATACGTCTATAACGTTGTATATCCTAAACTAAGGGAACCTAACATTTCGGGTGTAATATTTTACAACATTCCTGACGCGTCGGCCCCTATTTCTCGGTGGGAATATTATATACGTCTATAACGTTACATATCCTAGCCTAAGGCAACCTAACATGTCGAATGTAATATTTTACAACATTCTGGCGTGTCGTCGCCTGCTTCTCGAAGGGGACATTATATACGTCTATAACGTTGTATATCCTAACCTGACGTAACCTTACATCTGGGTTGTTTTATTTTACAACATTCCTGACGCGTCGGTCCCTACTTCTCGGTGGGAACATTGTATACGTCTATAACGATATATGTCCTAACCTAAAGCAACCTAACAACTCGGATGTAATATTTTACAACATTCTGGCGTGTCGTTGCCTGCTTCTCGATGGGGACATTAGATACGTCTATAACGTTGTATATCCTAACCTAAGGGAACCTAACATCTCGGGTGTAATATTTTACAACATTCCTGACGCGTCGGCCCCTATTTCTCGGTGGGAATATTATATACGTCTATAACGTTATATATCCTAACGTAAGGAAACATAACATCTCGGATGTAATATTTTACAACATTCCTGGCGTGTCGTCGCCTGCTTCTCGATGGGGACATTTTATACGTCTATAACTTTATATATCCTAGCCTAAGGCAACCTAACATGTCGAATGTAATATTTTACAACATTCTGGCGTGTCGTCGCCTGCTTCTCGATGGGGACATTACATACGTCTATAACGTTGTATATCCTAATCTAAGGGAACCTAACATCTCGGACGTAATATTTTACAACATTCTGGCGTGTCGTCGCCTTCTTCTTGATGGGGACATTATATACGTCTATAACGTTGTATATCCTAACCCAAAGCAACCAAACTTCTGGGATGTAATATTTTACAACATTCCTGGCATGTCGGTCCCCACGTCTCGGTGGGAACATTATAGAAGTCTATAACGATATATATCCTAACCTAAAGAAACCAAACAACTCGAATGTAATATTTTAGAACATTCCTGGCATGTCGGTCCCTACATCTCGGTGGGAACATTCTATACGTCTATAACGTTGTATATCCTAACCTAAGGGAACCTAACATTTCGGGTGTAATATTTTACAACATTTCTGACGCGTCGGCCCCTATTTCTCGGTGGGAATATTATATACGTCTATAACGTTGTATATCCTAACCTAAGGGAACCTAACAGTTCGGGTGTAATATTTTGCAACATTCCTGACGCGTCGGTCCCTATTTCTCGGGGGGAATATTGTATACGTCTATAACGTTACATATCCTAGCCTAAGGCAACCCAACTTGTCGAATGTAATATTTTACAACATTCTGGCGTGTCGTCGCCTGCTTCTCGAAGGGGACATTATATACGTCTATAACGTTGTATATCCTAACCCAAAGCAACCTAACTTCTGGGATGTAATATTTTGCAACATTCCTGGCATGTCGGTCCCCGCGTCTCGGTGGGAACGTTATATAAGTCTATAACGATATATATCCTAACCTAAAGCAAGCTAACATGTCGGATGTAATATTTTACAACATTCCTGGCATGTCGGTCCCTACTTCTCGGTGGGAACATTATATACGTCTATAGCGTTGTATATACTAACCTAAGGGAACCTAACATCTCGGGTCTAATATTTTACAACATTCCTGACGCGTCGGCCCCTATTTCTCGGTGGGAATATTATATACGTCTATAACGTTATATATCCTAGCCTAAGGCATCCCAACATGTCGAATGTAATAATTTACACCATTCTGGCGTGTCGTCGCCTGCTTCTCGAAGGGGACATTATATACGTCTATAACGTTGTATATCCTAACCTAACGCAACCTAACATCTGGGTTGTTTTATTTTACAACATTCCTGACGCGTCGGTCCCTACTTCTCGGTGGGAACATTGTATACGTCTATAACGATATATGTCCTAGCCTAAGGTAACCTAACATCTCGGATGTAATATTTTACAACATTCCTGGCGTGTCGTCGCCTGCTTCTCGATGGGGACATTATATACGTCTATAACGTTGTATATCCTAACCCATAGCAACCTAACTTCTGGGATGTAATATTTTACAACATTCCTGACGCGTCGGCCCCCACGTCTTGGTGGGAACATTATATAAGTCTATAACGATATATATCCCAACCTAAAGCAACGTAACAACTCGGAGGTAATATTTTAGAACATTCCTGGCTTGTCGGTCCCTACATCTCGGTGGGGACATTCTATACGTCTATAACGTTGTATATCCTAACCTAAGGGAACCTAACATTTCGGGTGTGATATTTTACAACATTCCTGACGCGTCGGCCCCTATTTCTCGCTGGGAATATTATATACGTCTATAACGTTATATATCCTAACGTAAGGCAACATAACATCTCGGATGTAATATTTTACAACATTCCTGGCGTGTCGTCGCCTGCTTCTCGATGGGGACATTATATACATCTATAACGTTGTATATCCTAACCTAAGGGAACCTAACATCTCGGATGTAATATTTTACAACATTCCTGGCATGTCGGTCCCTACTTCTCGGTGGGAACATTCTATACGTCTATAACGTTGTATATCCTAACCTAAGGGAACCTAACATCTCGGGTGTAATATTTTACATCATTCCTGACGTGTCGGCCCGTAGTTCCCGGTGGTAACATTATATACGTCTATAAGGTTAGATATCCTAGCCTAAGGCAACCTAACATGTCGCATGTAATATTGTACAACATTCCTGGTGTGTCGTCACCTACTTCTGGATGGGGACATTATATACATCTATAACGTTGTACATCCTAACCTAAGGCAACCTAACATATCGGATGTAATATTCTACAACATTCCTGACGCGTCGGCCCTTATTTCTCGGTGGGAATATTATATACGTCTATAACGTTATATATCCTAGCCTAAGGCAACCTAACATCTCGGATGTAATATTTTACAACATTCTGGCGTGTCGTCGCCTGCTTCTCGAAGGGGACATTATATACGTCTATAACGTTGTATATCCTAACCTAACGCAACCTAACATCTGGGATGTAATATTTTACAACATTCCTGACGCGTCGGCCCCTATTTCTCGGTGTGAACATTATATACGTCTATAACGTTATATATCCTAGCCTAAGGCAACCTAACATGTCGAAAGTAATATTTTACAACATTCCTGGCGTGTCGTCGCCTACTTCGCGATGGGGACATTATATACATCTATAACGTTGTATATCCTAACCTAAGGGAACCTAACATATCGGATGTAATATTTTACAACATTCCTGACGCGTCGGCCCCTATTTCTCGGTGGGAATATTATATACGTCTATAACGTTATATATCCTAGCCTAAGGCAACCCAACATGTCGAATGTAATATTTTACAACATTCTGGCGTGTCGTCGCCTGCTTCTCGATGGGGACATTATATACGTCTATAACGTTGTATATCCTAACCTAACGCAACCTAACATCTGGCATGTAATATTTTACAACATTCCTGACGCGTCGGCGCCTATTTCTCGGTGTGAACATTATATACGTCTATAACGTTATATATCCTAGCCTAAGGCAACCTAACATGTCGAAAGTAATATTTTACAACATTCCTGGCGTGTCGTCGCCTACTTCGCGATGGGGACATTATATACATCTATAACGTTGTATATCCTAACCTAAGGGAACCTAACATATCGGATGTAATATTTTACAACATTCCTGACGCGTCGGCCCCTATTTCTCGGTGGGAATATTATATACGTCTATAACGTTATATATCCTAACGTAAGGCAACATAACATCTCGGATGTAATATTTTACAACATTCCTGGCGTGTCGTCGCCTGCTTCTCGATGGGGACATTATATACGTCTATACCGTTGTATATCCTAACCCAAAGCAACTTAACTTCTGGGATGTAATATTTTGCAACATTCCTGGCATGTCGGTCCCCACGTCTCGGTGGGAAGATTATATAAGTCCATAACGATATATATCCTAACCTAAAGCAACCTAACATCTCGGATGTCATATTTTACAACATTCCTGGCATGTCGGTCCCTACATCTCGGTGGGAACATTCTATACGTCTATAACGTCGTATATCCTAACCTAAGGGAACCTAACATTTCGGGTGTAATATTTTACAACATTCCTGACGCGTCGGCCCCTATTTCGCGGTGGGAATATTATATACGTCTATAACGTTATATATCCTAGCCTAAGGCAACCTCACATCTCGGATGTAATATTTTACAACATTCCTGGCGTGTCGACGCCTGCTTCTCGATGGGGACATTATATAAGTCTATAACGTTGTATATCCTTACCTAACGCAACCTAACATCTGGGATGTAATATTTTACAACATTCATGACGCGTCGGCCCCTATTTCTCGGTGGGAATATTATATACGTCTATAACGCTATATATCCTAGCCTAAGGCAACCCAACATGTCGAATGTAATATTTTACAACATTCTGGCGTGTCGTCGCCTGCTTCTCGAAGGGGACATTATATACGTCTATAACGATGTATATCCTAACCTAACGCAACCTAACATCTGGGATGTAATATTTTACATCATTCCTGGCGTTTCGGCCCGTAGTTCTCGGTGATAACATTATATGCGTGTATAACATTATGTATCCTAGCGTAAGGAAACCTAACATGTCAAATGTAATATTTTACAACATTCCTGGCGTGTCGCCTACTTCGCGATGGGGACATTATATACATCTATAACGTTGTATATCCTAACCTAAGGCAACCTAACATCTCGGATGTAATATTTTACAACATTCCTGGCATGTCGGTCCCTACTTCTCGGTGGGAACATTCTATACGTCTATAACGTTGTATATCCTAACCTAAGGCAACCTAACATCTCGGATGTAATATTTTACAACATTCCTGTCGTGTCGTCGCCTGCTTCTCGATGGGGACATTATATATGGCTATAACGTTGTATATCCTAACCCAAAGCAACCTAACTTCTGGGATGTAATATTTTACAACATTCCTGGCATGTCGGTCCCCACGTCTCGGTGGGAACATTATATAAGTCTATAACGATATATATCCTAACCTAAAGCTACCTAACAACTCGGCTGTAATATTTTAGAACATTCCTGGCATGTCGGTCCCTACATCTCGGTGGGGACATTCTATACGTCTATAACGTTGTATATACTAACCTAAGGGAACCTAACATCTCGGGTCTAATATTTTACAACATTCCTGACGCGTTGGCCCCTATTTCTCGGTGGGAATATTATATACGTCTATAACGTTATATATCCTAGCCTAAGGCATCCCAACATGTCGAATGTAATAATTTACAACATTCTGGCGTGTCGTCGCCTGCTTCTAGAAGGGGACATTATATACGTCTATAACGTTGTATATCCTAACCTAACGCAACCTTACATCTGGGATGTAATATTTTACAACATTCCTGGCATGTCGTTCCCCACGTCTCGGTGGGAACATTATATAAGTCTATAACGATATATATCCTAACCTAAAGCAACCTAACAACTCGTGTGTACTATTTTATAACATTCCTGGCGTGTCGTTGCCTGCTTCTCGATGGGGACATTATATACGTCTATAACGTTATATATCCTAGCCTAAGGCAACCTAACATATCGGATGTAATATTTTACTACATTCCTGGCACGTCGGCCCCTACTTCTCGGTGGGAATATTATATACGTCTATAACGTAATAGAACCTAATCTAACCCATCTAGACCCTCGCTGGTAATGTTTTACGGAATCCCGTTCGTGTCGCCCCGTACGTCACGGTGCGGACATTATATACGTCTATAACGTTATATATCCTAACCTAAGGTAACCTAATATCTCGAATGTTGTATTTCACAACATTCCTGGCGGGTCAGACCCACTTCTCGCTGGGAACATTATATACGTCTATAACGTAATATAACCTAACCTAACCCATCTAGCATCTCGCTGGTAATGTTTTACAGAATCCCGGTCGTGTCGTCCCGTACTTCTCGATGGGGACATTATATACGTTTATAACGTTATACATACTAACCTAAGGCAACTTAACATCTCGGATGTAGTATTTTCCAAAATTCCTGGCGGGTCGGCCCCTAAACCTCGGTGGGCACATTATATACGTCTATAACGTTGTATATATTACCATAAGGCAACCTAACATCTCGAATGTAGTATTTCACAACATTCCTGTCGGGTCGGCCCCACTTCTCGGTGGGAACGTTATATACGTCTATAACGTAATATAAACTAACCTAACCCATCTAGTCCCTCGCTGGTAATGTTTTACAGAATCCCTGTCGTGTCGGCCCGTACTTCTCGGTGGGGACACTATATACGTCTATAACGTTGTATATAATACCATAAGGATACCTAACATCTCGAATGTAGTATTTCACAACATTCTTGGCGGGTCGGCACCACTTCTCGGTGGGAACATTATATACGTCTATAACGTAATATGACATAACCTAACCCATCTAGCCCCTCCCTGATAATGTTTTACAGAATCCCGGTGGTGTCGGACCGTACTTCTCGGTGGCGACATTATATACGTCTATAACGCTATATATCCCAACCTAAGGCAACCTAACATCTCGGATGTAGTATTTTCCAACATTCCTGGCGAGTCGGACCCTAAACATCGGTGGGCACATTATATACGTCTATAACGTTGTATATATTACCATAAGGCAACCTAACATCTCGAATGTAGTATTTCACAACATTCCTGGCGGATCGGCCTCTACTTTTCGGTGGGAACATTATATACGTCCATAACGTAATATAACCTAACCTAACCCATCTAGCCCCTCGGTGGTAATGTTTTACAGAATCCCGTTCGTGTCGTCCCGTACGTCACGGTGCGGACATTACATACGTCTATACCGTTGTATATCCTAACCTAAGTAACCTAACATCTCGGATGTAGTATTTTCCAACATTCCTGGCGGGTCGGCCCCTACTTCTCGGGAGGAACATTATATACGTCTATAACCTAATATAACCTAACCTAACGCATTTAGACTCTCGCTGGTAATGTTTTACAGAATCTCGTTCGTGTCGTCCCGTACATCACTTTGCGGTCATTATGTAGGTCTATAACGTTATATATCCTAACCTAAGGCAACCTAACATCTCGATTGTAGTATTTTAAAAATTCCAGACGGGTCGGCCCCTACTTCTCAGTGGGAACATTATATACGTCTGTAACTTTATATATCGCAACCTAAGGCAACATAACTTCTCGGATGTAGTATTTGCCAATATTCCGAGCAGGTCGGCCCCACTTCTCGGTGGGAACATTATATACGTCAATAACGTAATATAACCTACCCTAACCCATCTAGCCGCTCGCTGGTAATGTTTTACAGAATCCAGTACGTGTCGTCTCGTTCGTCTCGGTAGGGACATTGTATGCGTCTATAACGTTATATATCCTAACCTAAGGCAACCTAACATTGGGGATGTTGTATTTTTCAACATTCCTGGCGGGTCGGCCTCTACTTTTCGGTGGGAACATTGTATACGTCTATAACGTTTTATATCCTCACCTAAGGCAAACTAACATCTCGAATGTAGTATTTTACAACATTCCTGGCATGTCGGTCCCTACATCTCGGTGGGAACTTTCTATACGTCTATAACGTTGTATATCCTAACCTAAGGGAACCTAACATTTCGGGTGTAATATTTTACAACATTCCTGACGCGTCGGCCCCTATTCCTCGGTGGGAATATTATATACGTCTATAACGTTACATATCCTAGCCTAAGGAAACCTAACATGTCGAATGTAATATTTTACAACATTCTGGCGTGTCGTCGCCTGCTTCTCGAAGGGGACATTATATACGTCTATAACGTTGTATATCCCAACCTGACGTAACCTAACATCTGGGATGTAATATTTTACAACATTCCTGACGCGTCGGCCCCTATTTCTCGGTGGGAACATTATATACGTCTATCACGTTACATATCCTAGCCTAAGGCAACCTAACATATCGGATGTAATATTTTACAACATTCTGGCGTGTCGTCGCCTGCTTCTTGAAGGGGACATTATATACGTCTATAACGTTGTATATCCTAACCTAACGCAACCTAACATCTGGGTTGTTTTATTTTACAACATTCCTGACGCGTCGGTCCCTACTTCTCGGTGGGAATATTGTATACGTCTATAACGATATATGTCCTAGCCTAAGGTAACCTAACATCTCGCATGTAATATTTTACAACATTCCTGTCGTGTCGGCCCGTAGTTCTAGGTGATAACATTATATGCGTGTATAACATTATATATCCTAGCCTAAGGAAACCTAACATGTCAAATGTAAAATTTTACAACACTCCTGGCGTGTCGTCGCCTACTTCTGGATGAGAACATTATATACATCTATAACTTTGTATATCCTAACCTAAAGCAACCTATCAACTCGGATGTAATAGTTTACCACATTCCTGGCGGTCCCTACATCTCCGTGGGAACGCTCTATACGTCTATAACGTTGTATATCCTAACCCAAGGGAACCTAACATTTCGGGTGTAATATTTTACAACATTCCTGACGCGTCGGCCCCTATTTCTCGTTGGGAATATTATATACGTCTATAACGTTACCTATCCTAGCCTAAGGCAACCTAACATGTCGAATGTAATATTTTACAACATTCTGGCGTGTCGTCGCCTGCTTCTCGAAGGGGACATTATATACGTCTATAACGTTGTATATCCCAACCTGACGTAACCTAACATCTGGGATGTAATATTTTACAACATTCCTGACGCGTCGGCCCCTATTTCTCGGTGGGAACATTATATACGTCTATCACGTTACATATCCTAGCCTAAGGCAACCTAACATATCGGATGTAATGTTTTACAACATTCTGGCGTGTCGTCGCCTGCTTCTCGATGGGGACATTAGATACGTCTATAACGTTGTATATCCTAACCTAAAGGAACCTAACTTCTCGGACGTAATATTTGACAACATTCTGGCGTGTCGTCGCCTTCTTCTCGATGGGGACATTATATACGTCTATAACGCTGTATATCCTAACCCAAAGCAACAATAACTTCTGGGATATAATGTGTTACAACATTCCTGGCATTTCGGTCCCCACGTCTCGGTGGGAACATTATATAAGTCTATAACGATATATATCCTAACCTAAAACAACCTAACAAATCGGATGTAATAGTTTACAACATTCCTGGCATGTCGGTTCCTACATCTCGGTGGGAACATTCTATACGTCTATAACGTTGTATATACTAACCTCAGGGAACCTAACATCTCGGGTGTAATATTTTACAACATTCCTGACGCGTCGGCCCCTATTTCTCGGTGGGAACATTATATACGTCTATAACGTTATATACTAGCGTAAGGCGACCTAACATCTCGGATGTAATATTTTTCAACATTCCTGGTGTGTCGGCACTTAGCTCTCCGTGGGAACATTATATACGTCTATAACGTTATATATCCTAACCTAAGGCAACCTAACATCTCGGATGTAATATTTTACTACATTCCTGGCACGTCGGCCCCTACTTCTCGGTGGGAATATTATATACGTCTATAACGTAATAGAACCTAATCTAACCCATCTAGACCCTCGCTAGTAATGTTGTACGGAATCCCGTTCGTGTCGCCCCGTACGTCACGGTGCGGACATTATATACGTCTATAACGTTATATATCCTAACCTAAGGCAACCTAATATCTCGAATGTAGTATTTCACAACATTCCTGGCGGGTCAGCCCCACTTCTCGCTGGGAACATTATATACGTCTATAACGTAATATAACCTAACCTAACCCATCTAGCTCCTCGGCGGTAATGTTTTACAAAATCCCGTTCGTGTCGTCCCGTACGTCTCGGTGCGGACATTGTATAAGTCTATAACGTTATATGTACTAACCTAAGGCAATCTAACATCTGGGATGTAGTATTTTGCAACATACCTGGCGGGTCGGATCCTAATTCTGGGTGGGAACATTATATACGTCTATACCGTTGTATATCCTAACCTGAGTAACCTAACATCTCGGATGTAGTATTTTCCAACATTCCTGGCGGGTCGGCCCCTACTTCTCGGGAGGAACATTATATACGTCTATAACCTAATATAACCTAACCTAACGCATCTAGACTCTCGCTGGTAATGTTTTACAGAATGCCGTTCGTGTCGTCCCCTATGTCTCGGTGGGGACATTATATGCGTCTATAACGTTATATGTCGTATCCTAAGGCAACCTAGCATCTGGAATGTAGTATTTTACAATATTCCAAGCGGGTCGGCCCCTACTTCTCAGTGGGAACATTATATACGTCTGTAACTTTATATATCGCAACCTAAGGCAACCTAACATCTCGGATGTAGTATTTGCCAACATTCCGAGCAGGTCGGCCCCACTTATCGGTGGGAACATTATATACGTCAATAACGTAATATAACCTAACCTAATCCATCTAGCCCCTCGCTGGTAATGTTTTATAGAATCCCGGTCATGTCGTCCCGTACTTCTCGGTGGGGACACTATATAGATCTCTAACGTTATACATCCTAAGCTAAGGCAATCTAACATCTCGAATCTAGTATGTTACGACATTCCATGAGGTTGAGCCCCTACTTCTGAGTGGGAACATTATATACGTCTATATCGTAATATAACCTAACCTAACCCATTTTGCCCCTGGGTGATAATGTTTTACAGAATCCCCGTCGTGTTGGCCCGTACTTCTCGGTGGGGACAATATATACGTCTATAACGTTGTATATAATACCATAAGGATACCTAACATCTCGAATGTAGTATTTCACAACATTCTTGGCGGGTCGGCACCACTTCTCGGTGGGAACATTATATACGTCTATAACGTAATATGACCTAACCTAACCCATCTAGCCCCTCCCTGATAATGTTTTACAGAATCCCGGTCGTGTCGGACCGTACTTCTCGGTGGCGACATTATATACGTCTATAACGCTATATATCCCAACCTAAGGCAACCTAACATCTCGGATGTAGTATTTTCCAACATTCCTGGCGAGTCGGACCCTAAACCTCGGTGGGCACATTATATACGTCTATAACGTTGTATATATTACCATAAGGCAACCTAACATCTCGAATGTAGTATTTCACAACATTCCTGGCGGATCGGCCTCTACTTTTCGGTGGGAACATTATATACGTCCATAACGTAATATAACCTAACCTAACCCATCTAGCCCCTCGGTGGTAATGTTTTACAGAATCCCGTTCGTGTCGTCCCGTACATCTCGGTGCGGTCATTATATACGTCTATAACGTTATATATCCTAACCTAAGGCAACCCAACATCTCGAATGTAGTATTTTACAACATTCCAGGCCGGTCGGCCCCTACTTCTCGGTGGGGACATTATATACGTCTATACCGTTGTATATCCTAACCTAAGTAACCTAACATCTCGGATGTAGTATTTTCCAACATTCCTAGCGGGTCGGCCCCTACTTCTCGGGAGGAACATTATATACGTCTATAATCTAATATAACCTAACCTAACGCATTTAGACTCTCGCTGGTAATGTTTTACAGAATCTCGTTCGTGTCGTCCCGTACATCACTGTGCGGTCATTATGTAGGTCTATAACGTTATATATCCTAACCTAAGGCAACCTAACATCTCGATTGTAGTATTTTAAAAATTCCAGACGGGTCGGCCCCTACTTCTCAGTGGGAACATTATATACGTCTGTAACTTTATATATCGCAACCTAAGGCAACCTAACTTCTCGGATGTAGTACTTGCCAACATTCCGAGCAGGTCGGCCCCACTTCTCGGTGGGAACATTATATACGTCAATAACGTAATATAACCTAACCTAATCCATCTAGCCCCTCGCTGGTAATGTTTTATAGAATCCTGGTCATGTCGTCCCGTACTTCTCGGTGGGGACACTATATAGATCTCTAACGTTATACATCCTAACCTAAGGCAATCTAACATCTCGAATCTAGTATTTTACAACATTCCATGAGGTTCGGCCCCTACTTCTGAGTGGGAACATTATATACGTCTATAACATAATATAACCTACCCTAACCCATCTAGCCGCTCGCTGGTAATGTTTTACAGAATCCAGTACGTGTCGTCTCGTTCGTCTCGGTAGGGACATTGTATGCGTCTATAACGTTTTATATCCTCACCTAAGGCAAACTAACATCTCGAATGTAGTATTTTACAACATTCCTGGCATGTCGGTCCCTACATCTCGGTGGGAACTTTCTATACGACTATAACGTTGTATATCCTAACCTAGGGGAACCTAACAGTTCGGGTGTAATATTTTGCTACATTCCTGAAGCGTCGGTCCCTATTTCTCGGGGGGAATATTATATACGTCTATAACGTTACATATCCCAGCCTAAGGCAACCTAACATGTCGAATGTAATATTTTACAACATTCTGGCGTGTCGTCGCCTGCTTCTCAAAGGGGACATTATATACGTCTATAACGTTGTATATCCTAACCCAACGCAACCTAACATCTGGGATGTAATATTTTACAACATTCATGACGCGTCGGCCCCTATTTCTCGGTGGGAACATTATATACGTCTATCACGTTATATATCCTAGCATAAGGGAACCTAACATCTCGGGTGTAATATTTTACAAAATTCCTGACGCGTCGGCCCCTACTTCTCGGTGGGAATATTATATACGCCTATAACGTTATATATCCTAGCCTAAGGCAACCTAACATGTCGAAAGTAATATTTTACAACATTCTGGCGTGTCGTCGCCTGCTTCTCGAAGGGGACATTATATACGTCTATAACGTTGTATATCCTAAATTAACGCAACCTAACATCTGGGATGTAATATTTTACAACATTCCTGACGCGTCTGTCCCTACTTCTCGGTGGGAACATTGTATACGTCTATAACGGAATATGTCCTAGCCTAAGGCAACCCAACATCTCGGATGTAATATTTTACAACATTCCTGGCGTGTCGTCGCCTGCTTCTCCATGGGGGCATTATATACGTCTATAACGATATATATCCTAACCTAAAGCAATCTAACAACTCGGATGTAATAGTTTACCACATTCCTGGCGGTCCCTACATCTCGGTGGGAACATTCTATACGTCTATAACGTTGTATATCCTAACCTAAGGGAACCTAACATTTCGAGTGTAATATTTTACAACATTCCTGACGCGTCGGCCCCTATTTCTCGGTGGGAATATTATGTACATCTATAACGTTACATATCCTAGACTAAGGCAACCTAACATGTCGAATGTAATATTTTACAACATTCTGGCGTGTCGTCGCCTTCTTCTCGAAGGGGACATTATATACGTCTATTACGTTGTATATCCTAACCTAAAGCAACCTAACAACTCGGATGTAATATTTTACAACATTCCTGGCATGTCGGTC
The DNA here is from genome assembly GCA_963969225.1 of Xylocopa violacea. Lineage (NCBI taxonomy): Eukaryota > Metazoa > Arthropoda > Insecta > Hymenoptera > Apidae > Xylocopa > Xylocopa violacea. The sequence continues at coordinate 3,727,584 of CAXAJV010000678.1, forward strand.
CTTACATCTCGGTGGGAACATTCTATACGTCTATAACGTTGTATATCCTAACCTAAGGGAACCTAACATTTCGGGTGTAATATTTTACAACATTCCTGACGCGTCGGCCCCTATTTCTCGGTGGGAATATTATATACGTCTATAACGTTACATATCCTAGCCTAAGGCAACCTAACATGTCGAATGTAATATTTTACAACATTCTGGCGTGTCGTCGCCTGCTTCTCGAAGGGGACATTATATACGTCTATAACGTTGTATATCCTAACCTGACGTAACCTTACATCTGGGTTGTTTTATTTTACAACATTCCTGACGCGTCGGTCCCTACTTCTCGGTGGGAACATTGTATACGTCTATAACGATATATGTCCTAACCTAAAGCAACCTAACAACTCGGATGTAATATTTTACAACATTCTGGCGTGTCGTCGCCTGCTTCTCGATGGGGACATTAGATACGTCTATAACGTTGTATATCCTAACCTAAGGGAACCTAACATCTCGGGTGTAATATTTTACAACATTCCTGACGCGTCGGCCCCTATTTCTCGGTGGGAATATTATATACGTCTATAACGTTATATATCCTAACGTAAGGAAACATAACATCTCGGATGTAATATTTTACAACATTCCTGGCGTGTCGTCGCCTGCTTCTCGATGGGGACATTTTATACGTCTATAACGTTATATATCCTAGCCTAAGGCAACCTAACATGTCGAATGTAATATTTTACAACATTCTGGCGTGTCGTCGCCTGCTTCTCGATGGGGACATTACATACGTCTATAACGTTGTATATCCTAATCTAAGGGAACCTAACATCTCGGACGTAATATTTTACAACATTCTGGCGTGTCGTCGCCTTCTTCTTGATGGGGACATTATATACGTCTATAACGTTGTATATCCTAACCCAAAGCAACCAAACTTCTGGGATGTAATATTTTACAACATTCCTGGCATGTCGGTCCCCACGTCTCGGTGGGAACATTATAGAAGTCTATAACGATATATATCCTAACCTAAAGAAACCAAACAACTCGAATGTAATATTTTAGAACATTCCTGGCATGTCGGTCCCTACATCTCGGTGGGAACATTCTATACGTCTATAACGTTGTATATCCTAACCTAAGGGAACCTAACATTTCGGGTGTAATATTTTACAACATTTCTGACGCGTCGGCCCCTATTTCTCGGTGGGAATATTATATACGTCTATAACGTTGTATATCCTAACCTAAGGGAACCTAACAGTTCGGGTGTAATATTTTGCAACATTCCTGACGCGTCGGTCCCTATTTCTCGGGGGGAATATTGTATACGTCTATAACGTTACATATCCTAGCCTAAGGCAACCCAACTTGTCGAATGTAATATTTTACAACATTCTGGCGTGTCGTCGCCTGCTTCTCGAAGGGGACATTATATACGTCTATAACGTTGTATATCCTAACCCAAAGCAACCTAACTTCTGGGATGTAATATTTTGCAACATTCCTGGCATGTCGGTCCCCGCGTCTCGGTGGGAACGTTATATAAGTCTATAACGATATATATCCTAACCTAAAGCAAGCTAACATGTCGGATGTAATATTTTACAACATTCCTGGCATGTCGGTCCCTACTTCTCGGTGGGAACATTATATACGTCTATAACGTTGTATATACTAACCTAAGGGAACCTAACATCTCGGGTCTAATATTTTACAACATTCCTGACGCGTCGGCCCCTATTTCTCGGTGGGAATATTATATACGTCTATAACGTTATATATCCTAGCCTAAGGCATCCCAACATGTCGAATGTAATAATTTACAACATTCTGGCGTGTCGTCGCCTGCTTCTCGAAGGGGACATTATATACGTCTATAACGTTGTATATCCTAACCTAACGCAACCTAACATCTGGGTTGTTTTATTTTACAACATTCCTGACGCGTCGGTCCCTACTTCTCGGTGGGAACATTGTATACGTCTATAACGATATATGTCCTAGCCTAAGGTAACCTAACATCTCGGATGTAATATTTTACAACATTCCTGGCGTGTCGTCGCCTGCTTCTCGATGGGGACATTATATACGTCTATAACGTTGTATATCCTAACCCATAGCAACCTAACTTCTGGGATGTAATATTTTACAACATTCCTGACGCGTCGGCCCCCACGTCTTGGTGGGAACATTATATAAGTCTATAACGATATATATCCCAACCTAAAGCAACCTAACAACTCGGAGGTAATATTTTAGAACATTCCTGGCTTGTCGGTCCCTACATCTCGGTGGGGACATTCTATACGTCTATAACGTTGTATATCCTAACCTAAGGGAACCTAACATTTCGGGTGTGATATTTTACAACATTCCTGACGCGTCGGACCCTATTTCTCGCTGGGAATATTATATACGTCTATAACGTTATATATCCTAACGTAAGGCAACATAACATCTCGGATGTAATATTTTACAACATTCCTGGCGTGTCGACGCCTGCTTCTCGATGGGGACATTATATACGTCTATAACGTTGTATATCCTTACCTAACGCAACCTAACATCTGGGATGTAATATTTTACAACATTCATGACGCGTCGGCCCCTATTTCTCGGTGGGAATATTATATACGTCTATAACGTTATATATCCTAGCCTAAGGCAACCCAACATGTCGAATGTAATATTTTACAACATTCTGGCGTGTCGTCGCCTGCTTCTCGAAGGGGACATTATATACGTCTATAACGATGTATATCCTAACCTAACGCAACCTAACATCTGGGATGTAATATTTTACATCATTCCTGGCGTGTCGGCCCGTAGTTCTCGGTGATAACATTATATGCGTGTATAACATTATGTATCCTAGCGTAAGGAAACCTAACATGTCAAATGTAATATTTTACAACATTCCTGGCGTGTCGCCTACTTCGCGATGGGGACATTATATACATCTATAACGTTGTATATCCTAACCTAAGGCAACCTAACATCTCGGATGTAATATTTTACAACATTCCTGGCATGTCGGTCCCTACTTCTCGGTGGGAACATTCTATACGTCTATAACGTTGTATATCCTAACCGAAGGGAACCTAACATCTCGGGTGTAATATTTTACAACATTCCTGACGCGTCGGCCCCTATTTCTCTGTGGGAACATTATATACGTCTATAACGTTATATATCCTAGCCTAAGGCGACCTAACATGTCGAATGTAATATTTTACATCATTCCTGACGTGTCGGCCCGTAGTTCTCGGTGATAACATTATATACGTCTATAAGGATAGATATCCTAGCCTAAGGCAACCTATAATGTCGCATGTAATATTGTACAACATTCCTGGCGTGTCGTCACCTACTTCTGGATGGGGACATTATATACATCTATAACGTTGTACATCCTAACCTAAGGCAACCTAACATTTCGGATGTAATATTTAACAACATTCCTGGCATGTCGGTCCCTACTTCTCGGTGGCAAAATTGTATACGTCTATAACGATATATATACTAGCCTAAGGCAACCTGACATCTCGGATGTAATATTTTACAACATTCTGGCGTGTCGGTCCCCACGTCTCGATCTGGACATTATATACGTCTATAACGATATATATCCTAACCTAAAGCAACCTAACATCTCGGGTGTAATATTTTACAACATTCCTGACGCGTCTGCCCCTATTTCTCGGTGGGAACATTATATATGTCTATAACGTTATATATCCTAGGCTAAGGCGACCTACTATGTCGAATGTAATATTTCACATCATTCCTGGCGTGTCGGCCCGTAGTTCTCGGTGATAACATTATATGCGTGTATAACATTATATATCCTAGCCTAAGGAAACCTAACATGCCAAATGTAATATTTTACAACACTCCTGGCGTGTCGTCGCCTACTTCTGGATGAGGACATTATATACATCTATAACTTTGTATATCCTAACCGAAGACAACATAACATCTCGGATGTAATATTTGACAACATTCCTGGCTTGTCGTCGCCTGCTTCTCGATGGGGACGTTATATACGTCTATAACGTTGTATATCCTAACCCAAAGCAACCTAACTTCTGGGATGTAATATTTTGCAACATTCCTGGCATGTCGGTCCCCACGTCTCGGTGGGAACATTATATAAGTCTATAACGATATATATCCTAACCTAAACCAAGCTAACATCTCGGATGTAATATTTTACAACATTCCTGGCATGTCGGTCCCTACTTCTCGGTGTGAACATTATATACGTCTATAACGTTATATATCCTAGCCTAAGGCAACCTAACATGTCGAAAGTAATATTTTACAACATTCCTGGCGTGTCGTCGCCTACTTCGCGATGGGGACATTATATACATCTATAACGTTGTATATCCTAACCTAAGGGAACCTAACATATCGGATGTAATATTTTACAACATTCCTGACGCGTCGGCCCCTATTTCTCGGTGGGAATATTATATACGTCTATAACGTTATATATCCTAACGTAAGGCAACATAACGTCTCGGATGTAATATTTTACAACATTCCTGGCGTGTCGTCGCCTGCTTCTCGATGGGGACATTATATACGTCTATACCGTTGTATATCCTAACCCAAAGTAACTTAACTTCTGGGATGTAATATTTTACAACATTCCTGACGCGTCGGCCCCCACGTCTTGGTGGGAACATTATATAAGTCTATAACGATATATATCCCAACCTAAAGCAACCCAACATGTCGAATGTAATATTTTACAACATTCTGGCGTGTCGTCGCCTGCTTCTCGAAGGGGACATTATATACGTCTATAACGATGTATATCCTAACCTAACGCAACCTAACATCTGGGATGTAATATTTTACATCATTCCTGGCGTGTCGGCCCGTAGTTCTCGGTGATAACATTATATGCGTGTATAACATTATGTATCCTAGCGTAAGGAAACCTAACATGTCAAATGTAATATTTTACAACATTCCTGGCGTGTCGCCTACTTCGCGATGGGGACATTATATACATCTATAACGTTGTATATCCTAACCTAAGGCAACCTAACATCTCGGATGTAATATTTTACAACATTCCTGGCATGTCGGTCCCTACTTCTCGGTGGGAACATTCTATACGTCTATAACGTTGTATATCCTAACCTAAGGGAACCTAACATCTCGGGTGTAATATTTTACAACATTCCTGACGCGTCGGCCCCTATTTCTCTGTGGGAACATTATATACGTCTATAACGTTATATATCCTAGCCTAAGGCGACCTAACATGTCGAATGTAATATTTTACATCATTCCTGACATGTCGGCCCGTAGTTCTCGGTGATAACATTATATACGTCTATAAGGATAGATATCCTAGCCTAAGGCAACCTATAATGTCGCATGTAATATTGTACAACATTCCTGGCGTGTCGTCACCTACTTCTGGATGGGGACATTATATACATCTATAACGTTGTACATCCTAACCTAAGGCAACCTAACATTTCGGATGTAATATTTAAGAACATTCCTGGCATGTCGGTCCCTACTTCTCGGTGGCAAAATTGTATACGTCTATAACGATATATATACTAGCCTAAGGCAACCTAACATCTCGGACGTAATATATTACAACATTCTGGCGTGTCGGTCCCCACGTCTCGATCTGGACATTATATACGTCTATAACGATATATATCCTAACCTAAAGCAACCTAACATATCGGATGTAATATTTTACAACATTCCTGACGCGTCGGCCCCTATTTCTCGGTGGGAATATTATATACGTCTATAACGTTATATATCCTAACGTAAGGCAACATAACATCTCGGATGTAATATTTTACAACATTCCTGGCGTGTCGTCGCCTGCTTCTCGATGGGGACATTATATACGTCTATACCGTTGTATATCCTAACCCAAAGTAACTTAACTTCTGGGATGTAATATTTTGCAACATTCCTGGCATGTCGGTCCCCACGTCTCGGTGGGAACATTATATAAGTCTATAACGATATATATCCTAACCTAACGCAACCTAACATCTCGGATGTCATATTTTACAACATTCCTGGCATGTCGGTCCCTACATCTCGGTGGGAACATTCTATACGTCTATAACGTCGTATATCCTAACCTAAGGGAACCTAACATTTCGGGTGTAATATTTTACAACATTCCTGACGCGTCGGCCCCTATTTCGCGGTGGGAATATTATATACGTCTATAACGTTATATATCCTAGCCTAAGGGAACCTAACATTTCGGGTGTGATATTTTACAACATTCCTGACGCGTCGTCGCCTGCTTCTCAATGGGGACATTATATACGTCTATAACGTTGTATATCCTAACCCAAAGCAACCTAACTTCTGGGATGTAATATTTTACAACATTCCTGACGCGTCGGCCCCCACGTCTTGGTGGGAACATTATATAAGTCTATAACGATATATATCCCAACCTAAAGCAACCTAACAACTCGGAGGTAATATTTTAGAACATTCCTGGCTTGTCGGCCCCTACATCTCGGTGGGGACATTCTATACGTCTATAACGTTGTATATCCTAACCTAAGGGAACCTAACATTTCGGGTGTGATATTTTACAACATTCCTGACGCGTCGGACCCTATTTCTCGCTGGGAATATTATATACGTCTATAACGTTATATATCCTAACCTAAGGGAACCTAACATTTCGGGTGTGATATTTTACAACATTCCTGACGCGTCGGCCCCTATTTCTCGCTGGGAATATTATATACGTCTATAACGTTATATATCCTAACGTAAGGCAACATAACATCTCGGATGTAATATTTTACAACATTCCTGGCGTGTCGTCGCCTGCTTCTCGATGGGGACATTATATACGTCTATAACGTTGTATATCCTTACCTAACGCAACCTAACATCTGGGATGTAATATTTTACAACATTCCTGACGCGTCGGCCCCTATTTCTCGGTGGGAATATTATATACGTCTATAACGTTATATATCCTAGCCTAAGGCAACCCAACATGTCGAATGTAATATTTTACAACATTCTGGCGTGTCGTCGCCTGCTTCTCGAAGGGGACATTATATACGTCTATAACGTTGTATATCCTAACCTAACGCAACCTAACATCTGGGATGTAATATTTTACAACATTCCTGACGCGTCGGCCCCTATTTCCCGGTGTGAACATTATATACGTCTATAACGTTATATATCCTAGCCTAAGAAAACCTAACATGTCGAAAGTAATATTTTACAACATTCCTGGCGTGTCGTCGCCTGCTTCTCAATGGGGACATTATATACGTCTATAACGTTGTATATCCTAACCCAAAGCAACCTAACTTCTGGGATGTAATATTTTACAACATTCCTGACGCGTCGGCCCCCACGTCTTGGTGGGAACATTATATAAGTCTATAACGATATATATCCCAACCTAAAGCAACCTAACAACTCGGAGGTAATATTTTAGAACATTCCTGGCTTGTCGGTCCCTACATCTCGGTGGGGACATTCTATACGTCTATAACGTTGTATATCCTAACCTAAGGGAACCTAACATTTCGGGTGTGATATTTTACAACATTCCTGACGCGTCGGACCCTATTTCTCGCTGGGAATATTATATACGTCTATAACGTTATATATCCTAACGTAAGGCAACATAACATCTCGGATGTAATATTTTACAACATTCCTGGCGTGTCGTCGCCTGCTTCTCGAAGGGGACATTATATACGTCTATAACGTTGTATATCCTTACCTAACGCAACCTAACATCTGGGATGTAATATTTTACAACATTCATGACGCGTCGGCCCCTATTTCTCGGTGGGAATATAATATACGTCTATAACGTTATATATCCTAGCCTAAGGCAACCCAACATGTCGAATGTAATATTTTACAACATTCTGGCGTGTCGTCGCCTGCTTCTCGAAGGGGACATTATATACGTCTATAACGTTGTATATCCTAACCTAACGCAACCTAACATCTGGGATGTAATATTTTACATCATTCCTGGCGTGTCGGCCCGTAGTTCTCGGTAATAACATTATATGTGTGTATAACATTATGTATCCTAGCGTAAGGAAACCTAACATGTCAAATGTAATATTTTACAACATTCCTGGCGTGTCGTCGCCTACTTCGCGATGGGAACATTATATACATCTATAACGTTGTATATCCTAACCTAAGGCAACCTAACATCTCGGATGTAATATTTTACAACATTCCTGGCATGTCGGTCCCTACTTCTCGGTGGGAACATTCTATACGTCTATAACGTTGTATATGCTAACCTATGGGAACCTAACATCTCGGGTGTAATATTTTACAACATTCCTGGCATGTCGGTCCATACATCTCGGTGGGAACATTCTATACGTCTATAACGTTCTATATCCTAACCCAAAGCAACCTAACTTCTGTGATGTAATATTTTACAACATTCCTGGCATGTCGATCCCCACGTCTCGGTGGGAACATTCTATACGTCTATAACGTCGTATATCCTAACCCAAGGGAACCTAACATTTCGGGTGTAATATTTTACAACATTCCTGACGCGTCGGCCCCTATTTCTCGGTGGGAATATTATATACGTCTATAACGTTATATATCCTAGCCTAAGGCAACCTAACATGTCGAAAGTAATATTTTACAACATTCCTGGCGTGTCGTCGCCTACTTCGCGATGGGGACATTATATACATCTATAACGTTGTATATCCTAACCTAAGGGAACCTAACATCTCGGGTGTAATATTTTACAACATTCCTGACGCGTCGGCCCCTATTTCTCTGTGGGAACATTATATACGTCTATAACGTTATATATCCTAGCCTAAGGCGACCTAACATGTCGAATGTAATATTTTACATCATTCCTGACGTGTCGGCCCGTAGTTCTCGGTGGTAATATTATATACGTCTATAAGGATAGATATCGTAGCCTAAGGCAACCTATCATGTCGCATGTAATATTGTACAACATTCCTGGCGTGTCGTCGCCTACTTCTGAATAAGGACATTATATACATCTATAACTTTGTATATCCTAACCTAAGACAACATAACATCTCGGATGTAATATTTGACAAAATTCCTGGCTTGTCGTCGCCTGCTTCTCGATGGGGACATTATATACTTCTATAAAGTTGTATATCCTAACCCAAAGCAACCTAACTACTGGGATGTAATATTTTGCAACATTCCTGGCATGTCGGTCCCCACGTCTCGGTGGCAAAATTGTATACGTCTACAACGATATATATACTAGCCTAAGGCAACCTAACATCTCGGATGTAATATTTTACAACATTCTGGCGTGTCGGTCCCCACGTCTCGATCTGGACATTATATACGTCTATAACGATATATATCCTAACCTAAAGCAACCTAACATCTCGGGTGTAATATTTTACAACAGTCCTGACGCGTCGGCCCCTATTTCTCGGTGGGAATATTATATACGTCTATAACGTTATATATCCTAACCTAAGGGAACCTAACATTTCGGGTGTGATATTTTACAACATTCCTGGCGTGTCGTCGCCTGCTTCTCGATGGGGACATTATATACGTCTATAACGTTGTATATCCTTACCTAACGCAACCTAACATCTGGGATGTAATATTTTACAACATTCCTGACGCGTCGGCCCCTATTTCTCGGTGGGAATATTATATACGTCTATAACGTTATATATCCTAGCCTAAGGCAACCCAACATGTCGAATGTAATATTTTACAACATTCTGGCGTGTCGTCGCCTGCTTCTCGAAGGGGACATTATGTACGTCTATAACGTTGTATATCCTAACCTAACGCAACCTAACATCTGGGATGTAATATTTTACAACATTCCTGACGCGTCGGCCCCTATTTCCCGGTGTGAACATTATATACGTCTATAACGTTATATATCCTAGCCTAAGGCAACCTAACATGTCGAAAGTAATATTTTACAACATTCCTGGCGTGTCGTCGCCTGCTTCTCGATGGGGACATTATATACGTCTATAACGTTGTATATCCTAACCAAAAGCAACCTAACATCTGGGATGTAATATTTTACAACATTCCTGGCATGTCGGTCCCCACGTCTCGGTGGGAACATTATATAAGTCTATAACGATATATATCCTAACCTAAAGCAACCTAACAACTCGTGTGTAATATTTTACAACATTCCTGGCATGTCGGTCCATACATCTCGGTGGGAACATTCTATACGTCTATAACGTTGGATATCCTAACCTAAGGGGACCTAACATTTCGGGTGTAATATTTTGCAACATTCCTGACGCGTCGGCCCCTATTTCTCGGTGGGAATATTATATACGTCTATAACGTTATATATCCTAGCCTAAGGCAACCTAACATATCGGATGTAATATTTTACAACATTCCTGACGCGTCGGCCCCTATTTCTCGGTGGGAATATTATATACGTCTATAACGTTATATATCCTATCCTAAGGCAACCCAACATGTCGAATGTAATATTTTACAACATTCTGGCGTGTCGTCGCCTGCTTCTCGAAGGGGACATTATATACGTCTATAACGTTCTATATCCTAACCTAACGCAACCTAACATCTGGGATGTAATATTTTACAACATTCCTGACGCGTCGGCCCCTATTTCGCGGTGTGAACATTATATACGTCTATAACGTTACATATCCTAGCCTAAGGCAACCTAACATGTCGAAAGTAATATTTTACAACATTCTGGCGTGTCGTCGCCTTCTTCTTGATGGGGACATTATATACGTCTATAACGTTGTATATCCTAACCGAAAGCAACCAAACTTCTGGGATGTAATATTTTACAACATTCCTGGCATGTCGGTCCCCACGTCTCGGTGGGAACATTATATAAGTCTATAACGATATATATCCTAACCTAAAGCAACCAAACAACTCGAATGTAATATTTTAGAACATTCCTGGCATGTCGGTCCCCACGTCTCGGTGGGGACATTCTATACGTCTATAACGTTGTATATCCTAACCTAAGGGAACCTAACATTTCGGGTGTAATATTTTGCGTCATTCCTGACGCGTCGGCCCCTATTTCTCGGTGGGAATATTATATACGTCTATAACGTTATATATCCTAGCCTAAGGCAACCTAACATGTCGAATGTAATATTTTACAACATTCTGGCGTGTCGTCGCCTGCTTCTCAAAGGGGACATTATATACGTCTATAACATTGTATATCCTAACCCAAAGCAACCTAACTTCTGGGATGTAATATTTTATAACATTCCTGGCATGTCGGTCCCCACGTCTCGGTGGGGACATTATATAAGTCTATAACGATATATATCCTAACCTAAAGCAACCTAACACCTCGAATGTAATATTTTAGAATATTCCTGGCATGTCGGTCCCTACATCTCGGTGGGAACATTCTATACGTCTATAACGTCGTATATCCTAACCTAAGGGAACCTAACATTTCGGGTGTAATATTTTACAACATTCCTGAAGCGTCGGCCCCTATTTCTCGGTGGGAATATTATATACGTCTATAACGTTATATATCCTAGCCTAAGGCAACCCAACATGTCGAATGTAATAATTTACAACATTCTGGCGTGTCGTCGCCTGCTTCTCGAAGGGGAGATTCTATACGTCTATAACGTTGTATATCCTAACCTAACGCAACCTAACATCTGGGATGTAATATTGTACAACATTCCTGGCATGTCGGTCCCCACGTCTCGGTGGGAACATTATATAAGTCTATAACGATATATATCCTAACCTACTGCTACCTAACAACTCGGATGTAATATTTTAGAACATTCCTGGCATGTCGGTCCCTACATCTCGGTGGGAACATTCTATACGTCTATAACGTCGTATATCCTAACCCAAAGAACCTAACTTCTGGGATGTAATATTTTGCAACATTCCTGGCATGTCGGTCCCCACGTCTGGGTGGGAACATTATATAAGTCTATAACGATATATATCCTAACCTAAAGCAACCTAACAACTCGTGTGTAATATTTTATAACATACATGGCGTGTCGTCGCCTGCTTCTCGATGGGGACATTATATACGTCTATAACGTTGTATATCCTAACCCAAAGCAACCTAACTTCTGGGATGTAATATTTTACAACATTTCTGGCATGTCGGTCCCCACGTCTGGGTGGGAACATTATATAAGTCTATAACGATATATATCCTGTCCTAAAGCAACCTAACAACTCGGATGTAATATTTTAGAACATTCCTGGCATGTCGGTCCCTACATCTCGGTGGGGACATTCTATACGTCTATAACGTTGTATATCCTAACCTAAGGGATCCTAACATTTCGGATGTAATATTTTACATCATTCCTGACGTGTCGGCCCGTAGTTCTCGGTGGGAACATTCTACACGTCTATAAAGTTGTATATCCTAACCTAAGGGAACCTAAAATCTCGGGTGTAATATTTTACATCATTCCTGACGTGTCGGCCCGTAGTTCTCGGTGGTAATATTATATACGTCTATAAGGTTAGATATCCTAGCCCAAGGCAACCTAACATGTCGCATGTAATATTGTACAACATTCCTGGCGTGTCGTCACCTACTTCTGGATGGGGACATTATATACATCTATAACGTTGTACATCCTAACCTAAGGCAACCTAACATATCGGATGTAATATTTTACAACATTCCTGACGCGTCGGCCCCTATTTCTCGGTGGGAATATTATATACGTCTATAACGTTATATATCCTAGCCTAAGGCAACATAACATCTCGCATGTAATATTTTACAATATTCTGGCGTGTCGTCGCCTGCTTCTCAAAGGGGACATTATATACGTCTATAACGTTGTATATCCTAACCCAACGCAACCTAACATCTGGGATGTAATATTTTACAACATTCCTGACGCGTCGGCCCCTATTTCTCGGTGTGAACATTATATAAGTCTATAACGATATATATCCTAACCTAAAGCAACCTAACATCTCGGAGGTAATATTTTCGAACATTCCTGGCATGTCGGTCCCTACATCTCGGTGGGGACATTCTATACGTCTATAACGTTGTATATCCTAACCTAAGGGAACCTAACATTTCGGGTGTAATATTTTGCAACATTCCTGACGCGTCGGCCCCTATTTCTCGGTGGGAATATTATATACGTCTATAACGATATATATCCTAACCTAAAGCAACCTAACATCTCGGAGGTAATATTTTCGAACATTCCTGGCATGTCGGTCCCTACATCTCGGTGGGGACATTCTATACGTCTATAACGTTGTATATCCTAACCTAAGGGAACCTAACATTTCGGGTGTAATATTTTGCGTCATTCCTGACGCGTCGGTCCCTATTTCTCGGTGGGAATATTATATACGTCTATAACGTTATATATCCTAGCCTAAGGCAACCTAACATATCGGATGTAATATTTTACAACATTCCTGACGCGTCGGCCCCTATTTCTCGGTGGGAATATTATATACGTCTATAACGTTATATATCCTAGCCTAAGGCAACCCAACATGTCGAATGTAATATTTTACAACATTCTGGCGTGTCGTCGCCTGCTTCTCGAAGGGGACATTATATACGTCTATAACGTTCTATATCCTAACCTAACGCAACCTAACATCTGGGATGTAACATTTTACAACATTCCTGACGCGTCGGCCCCTATTTCTCGGTGTGAACATTATATACGTCTATAACGTTACATATCCTAGCCTAAGGCAACCTAACATGTCGAAAGCAATATTTTACAACATTCCTGGCGTGTCGTCGCATACTTCGCGATGGGGACATTATAAACATCTATAACGTTGTATATCCTAACCTAAGGCAACCTAACATCTCGGATGTAATATTTTACAACATTCCTGGCGTGTCGTCGCCTGCTTCTCGATGGGGACATTATATACGTCTATAACGTTGTATATCCTAACCCAAAGCAACCTAACTTCTGGGATGTAATATTTTACAACATTCCTGGCATGTCGGTCCCCACGTCTCGGTGGGAACATTATATAAGTCTATAACGATATATATCCTAACCTAAAGCTACCTAACAACTCGGATGTAATATTTTAGAACATTCCTGGCATGTCCGTCCCTACATCTCGGTGGGGACATTCTATACGTCTATAACGTTGTATATCCTAACCTAAGGGAACCTAACATTTCGGGTGTGATATTTTACAACATTCCTGACGCGTCGGCCCCTATTTCTCGGTGGGAATATTATATACGTCTATAACGTTATATATCCTAACGTAAGGCAACATAACATCTCGGATGTAATATTTTACAATATTCCTGGCGTGTCGTCGCCTGCTTCTCGATGGGGACATTATATACGTCTATAACGTTGTATATCCTAACCCAATGCAACCTAACTTCTGGCATGTAATATTTTGCAACATTCCTGGCATGTCGGTCCCCACGTCTCGGTGGGAACATTATATAAGTCTATAACGATATATATCCTAACCTAAAGCAAGCTAACATCTCGGATGTAATATTTTACAACATTCCTGGCATGTCGGTCCCTACTTCTCGGTGGGAACATTATATACGTCTATAACGTTGTATATGCTAACCTCAGGGAACCTAACATCTCGGGTGTAATATTTAAAACATTCCTGACGCGTCGGCCCCTATTTCTTGGTGGGAATATTATATACGTCTATAACGTTATATATCCTAGCCTAAGGCAACCTAACATGTCGAATGTAATATTTTACAACATTCTGGCGTGTCGTCGCCTGCTACTCGAAGGGGACATTATATACGTCTATAACGTTGTATATCCTAACCTAACGCAACCTATCATCTGGGATGTAATATTTTACAACATTCCTGACGCGTCGGTCCCTACTTCTCGGTGGGAACATTGTATACGTCTATAACGGAATATGTCCTAGCCTAAGGCAGCCTAACATCTCGGATGTAATATTTTACAACATTCCTGGCGTGTCGTCGCCTGCTTCTCGATGGGGACATTATATACGTCTATAACGTTGTATATCCTAACCCAAAGCAACCTAACATCTGGGATGTAATATTTTACAACATTCCTGGCATGTCGGTCCCCACGTCTCGGTGGGAACATTATATAAGTCTATAACGATATATATCCTAACCTAAAGCTACCTAACAACTCGGATGTAATATTTTAGAACATTACTGGCATGTCGGTCCCTACATCTCGGTGGGGACATTCTATACGTCTATAACGATATATATCCTAACCTAAGGGAACCTAACATCTCGGATGTAATATTTGACAACATTCCTGGCGTGTGGGCCCGTACTTCTCGCTGGGAATATCATATACGTCTATAACGTTATATATCCTAGCGTAAGGCAATGCTAACAGGTCGAATGTAATATTTTACAACATTCCTAGCGCGTCGGCCTCTACTTCTCGGTTGGAACATTATATAAGTCAATAACGTTATATATCCTAGCCTAAGGCAACCTAACATGTCGAATGTAATATTTTACAACATTCCTGGCTCGTCCGCTCTTACTTCTCGGTGGGAACATTATATACGTCTATAACGTTATATATCCTAACCTAAGGCAACCTAACATCTCGGATGTAATATTTTACTACATTCCTCGCACGTCGGCCCCTACTTCTCGGTGGGAACATTATATACGTCTATAACGCTATATATCCTAACCTAAGGCAACCTAACATCTCTACCGTACAATTTTACAACATTCCTGGCATGCAAGTACCTATATCTCTGTGGTAACATTATATACGTCTATAACGTTATATATCCTAGCCTATGGCAACCTAACATCTCGGGTGTAATATTTTACAATATTCCTGGCACGTCGGCCCCTACTCCTCGGTGGGAACATTATATACGTCTATAACGCTATATATCCTAGCCTAAGGCAACCTAACATCTAACATGTAATATTTTACTACATTCCTGGCGCGCTGGCCCCTACTTCTCGGTGGGAACATTATATACGTCTATAACGCTATATATCCTAGACTAAGACAAGCTAACGTGTCGAATGTAATATTTTACAACATTCCTGGCGCTTCGGCACCTACTTCCCGGTGGGAATATTATATACGTCTATAAATCTATATATCCTAGCTTAAGGCAACCTAACATGTCGAATGTAATATTTTACAACATTCTTGGCGCGTCGGCCCCTACTTACGGTGGGAACATTATATAAGTCAATAACGTAATATATCCTAAACTAAGGCAACCTATCATCTCTACCGTAATAATTTACAACATTCCTGGCATGCAAGTGCCTAGTTCTCTATGGTAACATTATATACGTCTATAACGTTATATATCCTAACCTAAGGCATCCTAACATCTCGGATGTAATATTTTACTACATTCCTCGCACGTAGGCCCCTACGTCTCGGTGGGAACATTATATACGTCTATAACGCTATATATCATAACCTAAAGCAACCTAACATCTCGGATGTAATATTTTACAACATTCCTGGCATGTCGGTCCCTACTTCTAGGTGGAAACAATGTATACGTCTATAACGATATATATCCTAGCCTAAGGCAACACAACATGTAGAATGTAATATTTTACAACATTCCTGTCGCGTCGTCGCCTACTTCTCGATGGGGACATTATATACATCTATAACGTTGTATATTCTAACCTAACGCAACCTAACATCTGGGATGTAATATTTTACAACATTCCTGGCATGTCGGTCACTACATCTCGGTAGGAACATTATATACGTCTGTAGCGATATATACCCTAACCTAAGGCAACCTAACATCTCGGATGTAATATTTTACAACATTCCTGGCATGTCGGTCCCTACTTCTCGGTGGGAACATTATATACGTCTATAACGTTGTATATCCTAACCTAAGGGAACCTAACATCTCGTGTGTAATATTTTACAACCTTGCTGACGCGTCGGCCCCTATTTCTCGGTCGGAACATTCTATACGTCTATAACGTTGTATATCACAACCTAAGGGAACCTAACTTGTAGAATGTAATATTTTACAACATTCCTGGCGTGTCGTCGCCTACTTCTGGATGTGGACATTATATACATCTATAACGTCATATATCCTAACCTAACGGAACCTAACATCTCGGGTGTAATATTTTACAACATTCCTGGCGTGTCGTCGCCTACTTCTCGATGGGGACTTTATGTACGTCTATAACGTTGTATATCCTAACCTAACGCAACCTAACATCTGGGATGTAATATTTTACAACATTCCTGGCATGTCGGTCCCTACGTCTCGGTGGGAACGTTATATACGTCTATATCGATATATATCCTAACCTAAGGGAACCTTACATCTGGGATGTAATATTTTACAACATTCCTGGCATGTCGGGCCCTACTTCTCGGTGGGAACATTATATACGCTTACAACGTTATATATACTAGCCTAAGGCAACCTAACGTGTCGAATGTAATATTTTACAACATTCCTGGCGTGTCGTCGCCTACTTCTCGATGGGGACATTATATACATCTATAACGTCATATATCCTAACCTAAAGGAACCTAACATATCGGATGTAATATTTTACAACATTCCTGGCATGTCGGTCCCTACTTCTCGGTGGGAACATTGTATACGTCTATAACGATATATATTCTAGCCTAAGGCAACCTAACATGTCGAATGTAATATTTTACAACATTCCTGTCGTGTCGTCGCCTGCTTCTCGATGGGGACATTATATACGTCTATAACGTTGTATATTCTAACCTAACGCAACCTAACATCTGGGATGTAATATTTTACAACATTCCTGGCGTGTCGTCGCCTACTTCTGGATGGGGACATTATATACATCTATAACGTCATATATCCTAACCTAAGGGAACCTAACATCTCGGGTGTAATATTTTACAACATTCCTGGCGTGTCGTCACCTACTTCTGGATGGGGACATTATATACATCTATAACGTTGTACATCCTAACCTAAGGCAACCTAACATATCGGATGTAATATTTTACAACATTCCTGACGCGTCGGCCCCTATTTCTCGGTGGGAATATTATATACGTCTATAACGTTATATATCCTAGCCTAAGGCAACATAACATCTCGCATGTAATATTTTACAACATTCCTGGCGTGTCGTCGCCTGCTTCTCGATGGGGACATTATATACGTCTATAACGTTGTATATCCTAACCCAAAGCAACATAACTTCTGGGATGTAATATTTTACAACATTCCTGGCATGTCGGTCCCCACGTCTCGGTGGGAACATTATATAAGTCTATAACGATATATATCCTAACCTAAAGCAACCTAACATCTCGGAGGTAATATTTTCGAACATTCCTGGCATGTCGGTCCCTACATCTCGGTGGGGACATTCTATACGTCTATAACGTTGTATATCCTAACCTAAGGGAACCTAACATTTCGGGTGTAATATTTTGCAACATTCCTGACGCGTCGGCCCCTATTTCTCGGTGGGAATATTATATACGTCTATAACGTTATATATCCTAGCCTAAGGCAACCTAACATATCGGATGTAATATTTTACAACATTCCTGACGCGTCGGCCCCTATTTCTCGGTGGGAATATTATATACGTCTATAACGTTATATATCCTAGCCTAAGGCAACCCAACATGTCGAATGTAATACTTTACAACATTCTGGCGTGTCGTCGCCTGCTTCTCGAAGGGAACATTATATACGTCTATAACGTTCTATATCCTAACCTAACGCAACCTAACATCTGGGATGTAATATTTTACAACATTCCTGACGCGTCGGCCCCTATTTCTCGGTGTGAACATTATATACGTCTATAACGTTACATATCCTAGCCTAAGGCAACCTAACATGTCGAAAGTAATATTTTACAACATTCCTGGAGTGTCGTCGCCCACTTCGCGATGGGGACATTATAAACATCTATAACGTTGTATATCCTAACCTAAGGCAACCTAACATCTCGGATGTAATATTTTACAACATTCCTGGCGTGTCGTCGCCTGCTTCTCGATGGGGACATTATATACGTCTAAAACGTTGTATATCCTAACCCAAAGCAACCTAACTTCTGGGATGTAATATTTTACAACATTCCTGGCATGTCGGTCCCCACGTCTGGGTGGGAACATTATATAAGTCTATAACGATATATATCCTAACCTAAAGCAACCTAACAACTCGTGTGTAATATTTTATAACATTCCTGGCGTGTCGTCGCCTGCTTCTCGATGGGGACATTATATACGTCTATAACGTTGTATATCCTAACCCAAAGCAACCTAACTTCTGGGATGTAATGTTTTACAACATTCCTGGCATGTCGGTCCCCACGTCTCGGTGGGAACATTATATAAGTCTATAACGATATATATCCTGTCCTAAAGCAACCTAACAACTCGGATGTAATATTTTAGAACATTCCTGGCATGTCGGTCCCTACATCTCGGTGGGGACATTCTATACGTCTATAACGTTGTATATCCTAACCGAAGGGATCCTAACATTTCGGATGTAATATTTTACAACATTCCTGGCATGTCGGTCCCTACTTCTCTGTGGGAACATTCTATACGTCTATAAAGTTGTATATCCTAACCTAAGGGAACCTAACATCTCGGGTGTAATATTTTACATCATTCCTGACGTGTCGGCCCGTAGTTCTCGGTGGTAACATTATATACGTCTATAAGGTTAGATATCCTAGCCCAAGGCAACCTAACATGTCGCATGTAATATTGTACAACATTCCTGGCGTGTCGTCACCTACTTCTGGATGGGGACATTATATACATCTATAACGTTGTACATTCTAACCTAAGGCAACCTAACATATCGGATGTAATATTTTACAACATTCCTGACGCGTCGGCCCCTATTTCTCGGTGGGAATATTATATACGTCTATAACGTTATATATCCTAGCCTAAGGCAACATAACATCTCGGATGTAATATTTTACAATATTCTGGCGTGTCGTCGCCTGCTTCTCAAAGGGGACATTATATACGTCTATAACGTTGTATATCCTAACCCAACGCAACCTAACATCTGGGATGTAATATTTTACAACATTCCTGACGCGTCGGCCCCTATTTCTCGGTGTGAACATTATATAAGTCTATAATGATATATATCCTAACCTAAAGCAACCTAACATGTCGAAAGTAATATTTTACAACATTCCTGACGCGTCGGCCCCTATTTCTCGGTGGGAATATTATATACGTCTATAACGTTATATATCCTAACGTAAGGCAACATAACATCTCGGATGTAATATTTTACAATATTCCTGGCGTGTCGTCGCCTGCTTCTCGATGGGGACATTATATACGTCTATAACGTTGTATATCCTAACCCAATGCAACCTAACTTCTGGGATGTAATATTTTGCAACATTCCTGGCATGTCGGTCCCCACGTCTCGGTGGGAACGTTATATAAGTCTATAACGATATATATCCTAACCTAAAGCAACCTAACATCTCGGAGGTAATATTTTCGAACATTCCTGGCATGTCGGTCCCTACATCTCGGTGGGGACATTCTATACGTCTATAACGTTGTATATCCTAACCTAAGGGAACCTAACGTTTCGGGTGTAATATTTTGCAACATTCCTGACGCGTCGGCCCCTATTTCTCGGTGGGAATATTATATACGTCTATAACGTTATATATCCTAGCCTAAGGCAACCTAACATATCGGATGTAATATTTTACAACATTCCTGACGCGTCGGCCCCTATTTCTCGGTGGGAATATTATATACGTCTATAACGTTATATATCCTAGCCTAAGGCAACCCAACATGTCGAATGTAATACTTTACAACATTCTGGCGTGTCGTCGCCTGCTTCTCGAAGGGAACATTATATACGTCTATAACGTTCTATATCCTAACCTAACGCAACCTAACATCTGGGATGTAATATTTTACAACATTCCTGACGCGTCGGCCCCTATTTCTCGGTGTGAACATTATATACGTCTATAACGTTACATATCCTAGCCTAAGGCAACCTAACATGTCGAAAGTAATATTTTACAACATTCCTGGCGTGTCGTCGCCCACTTCGCTATGGGGACATTATAAACATCTATAACGTTGTATATCCTAACCTAAGGCAACCTAACATCTCGGATGTAATATTTTACAACATTCCTGGCGTGTCGTCGCCTGCTTCTCGATGGGGACATTATATACGTCTAAAACGTTGTATATCCTAACCCAAAGCAACCTAACTTCTGGGATGTAATATTTTACAACATTCCTGGCATGTCGGTCCCCACGTCTGGGTGGGAACATTATATAAGTCTATAACGATATATATCCTAACCTAAAGCAACCTAACAACTCGTGTGTAATATTTTATAACATTCCTGGCGTGTCGTCGCCTGCTTCTCGATGGGGACATTATATACGTCTATAACGTTGTATATCCTAACCCAAAGCAACCTAACTTCTGGGATGTAATGTTTTACAACATTCCTGGCATGTCGGTCCCCACGTCTCGGTGGGAACATTATATAAGTCTATAACGATATATATCCTGTCCTAAAGCAACCTAACAACTCGGATGTAATATTTTAGAACATTCCTGGCATGTCGGTCCCTACATCTCGGTGGGGACATTCTATACGTCTATAACGTTGTATATCCTAACCTAAGGGATCCTAACATTTCGGATGTAATATTTTACAACATTCCTGGCATGTCGGTCCCTACTTCTCGGTGGGAACATTCTATACGTCTATAAAGTTGTATATCCTAACCTAAGGGAACCTAACATCTCGGGTGTAATATTTTACATCATTCCTGACGTGTCGGCCCGTAGTTCTCGGTGGTAATATTATATACGTCTATAAGGTTAGATATCCTAGCCCAAGGCAACCTAACATGTCGCATGTAATATTGTACAACATTCCTGGCGTGTCGTCACCTACTTCTGGATGGGGACATTATATACATCTATAACGTTGTACATTCTAACCTAAGGCAACCTAACATATCGGATGTAATATTTTACAACATTCCTGACGCGTCGGCCCCTATTTCTCGGTGGGAATATTATATACGTCTATAACGTTATATATCCTAGCCTAAGGCAACATAACATCTCGGATGTAATATTTTACAATATTCTGGCGTGTCGTCGCCTGCTTCTCAAAGGGGACATTATATACGTCTATAACGTTGTATATCCTAACCCAACGCAACCTAACATCTGGGATGTAATATTTTACAACATTCCTGACGCGTCGGCCCCTATTTCTCGGTGTGAACATTATATAAGTCTATAATGATATATATCCTAACCTAAAGCAACCTAACATGTCGAAAGTAATATTTTACAACATTCCTGGCGTGTCGTCGCATACTTCGCGATGGGGACATTATAAACATCTATAGCGTTGTATATCCTAACCTAAGGCAACCTAACATCTCGGATGTAATATTTTACAACATTCCTGGCGTGTCGTCGCCTGCTTCTCGATGGGGACATTATATACGTCTATAACGTTGTATATCCTAACCCAATGCAACCTAACTTCTGGGATGTAATATTTTGCAACATTCCTGGCATGTCGGTCCCCACGTCTCGGTGGGAACATTATATTAGTCTATAACGATATATATCCTAACCTAAAGCAAGCTAACATCTCGGATGTAATATTTTACAACATTCCTGGCATGTCGGTCCCTACTTCTCGGTGGGAACATTATATACGTCTATAACGTTCTATATGCTAACCTCAGGGAACCTAACATCTCGGGTGTAATATTTAAAACATTCCTGACGCGTCGGCCCCTATTTCTTGGTGGGAATATTATATACGTCTATAACGTTATATATCCTAGCCTAAGGCAACCTAACATGTCGAATGTAATATTTTACAACATTCTGGCGTGTCGTCGCCTGCTACTCGAAGGGGACATTATATACGTCTATAACGTTGTATATCCTAACCTAACGCAACCTATCATCTGGGATGTAATATTTTACAACATTCCTGACGCGTCGGTCCCTACTTCTCGGTGGGAACATTGTATACGTCTATAACGGAATATGTCCTAGCCTAAGGCAACGTAACATCTCGGATGTAATATTTTACAACATTCCTGGCGTGTCGTCGCCTGCTTCTCGATGGGGACATTATATAAGTCTATAACGTTGTATATCCTAACCCAAAGCAACCTAACATCTGGGATGTAATATTTTACAACATTCCTGGCATGTCGGTCCCCACGTCTCGGTGGGAACATTATATGTCTATAACGATATATATCCTAACCTAAAGCTACCTAACAACTCTGATGTAATATTTTAGAACATTCCTGGCATGTCGGTCCCTACATCTCGGTGGGGACATTCTATACGTCTATAACGATATATATCCTAACCTAAGGGAACCTAACATCTCGGATGTAATATTTGACAACATTCCTGGCGTGTGGGCCCGTACTTCTCGGTGGGAACATTATATACGTCTATAACGTTGTATATGCTAACCTCAGGGAACCTAACATCTCGGGTGTAATATTTAAAACATTCCTAGCGCGTTGGCCCCTACTTCTCGGTTGGAACATTATATGAGTCAATAACGTTATATATCCTAGCCTAAGGCAACCTAACATGTCGAATGTAATATTTTACAACATTCCTGGCTCGTCCGCTCTTACTTCTCGGTGGGAACATTATATACGTCTATAACGTTATATATCCTAACCTAAGGCAACCTAACATCTCGGATGTAATATTTTACTACATTCCTCGCACGTCGGCCCCTACTTCTCGGTGGGAACATTATATACGTCTATAACGCTATATATCCTAACCTAAGGCAACCTAACACCTCTACCGTACAATTTTACAACATTCCTGGCATGCAAGTACCTATATCTCTGTGGTAACATTATATACGTCTATAACGTTATATATCCTAGCCTATGGCAACCTAACATCTCGGGTGTAATATTTTACTATATTCCTGGCACGTCGGCCCCTACTCCTCGGTGGGAACATTATATACGTCTATAACGCTATATATCCTAGCCTAAGGCAACCTAACATCTAAGATGTAATATTTTACTACATTCCTGGCGCGCTGGCCCCTACTTCTCGGTGGGAACATTATATACGTCTATAACGCTATATATCCTAGACTAAGACAAGCTAACGTGTCGAATGTAATATTTTACAACATTCCTGTCGTGTCGTCGCCTACTTCTCGATGGGGACATTATATACATCTATAACGTTGTATATTCTAACCTAACGCAACCTAACATCTGGGATGTAATATTTTACAACATTCCTGGCATGTCGGTCACTACATCTCGGTAGGAACATTATATACGTCTGTAGCGATATATACCCTAACCTAAGGCAACCTAACATCTCGGATGTAATATTTTACAACATTCCTGGCATGTCGGTCCCTACTTCTCGGTGGGAACATTCTATACGTCCTTAACGTTGTATATCCTAACCTAAGGGAACCTAACATCTCGTGTGTAATATTTTACAACATTGCTGACGCGTCGGCCCCTATTTCTCGGTCGGAACATTCTATACGTCTATAACGTTGTATATCATAACCTAAGGGAACCTAACTTGTAGAATGTAATATTTTACAACATTCCTGGCGTGTCGTCGCCT
Source organism: Xylocopa violacea (assembly GCA_963969225.1). NCBI lineage: Eukaryota > Metazoa > Arthropoda > Insecta > Hymenoptera > Apidae > Xylocopa > Xylocopa violacea. Next base: position 3,752,292 of record CAXAJV010000678.1, read on the forward strand.
ACTTCTGGATGTGGACATTATATACATCTATAACGTCATATATCCTAACCTAACGGAACCTAACATCTCGGGTGTAATATTTTACAACATTCCTGGCGTGTCGTCGCCTACTTCTCGATGGGGACTTTATGTACGTCTATAACGTTGTATATCCTAACCTAACGCAACCTAACATCTGGGATGTAATATTTTACAACATTCCTGGCATGTCGGTCCCTACGTCTCGGTGGGAACGTTATATACGTCTATATCGATATATATCCTAACCTAAGGGAACCTTACATCTGGGATGTAATATTTTAGAACATTCCTGGCATGTCGGGCCCTACTTCTCGGTGGGAACATTGTATACGTCTATAACGATATATATACTAGCCTAAGGCAACCTAACATGTCGAATGTAATATTTTACAACATTCCTGTCGTGTCGTCGCCTGCTTCTCGATGGAGACATTATATACGTCTATAACGTTGTATATTCTAACCTAACGCAACCTAACATCTGGGAAGTAATATTTTACAACATTCCTGACGTGTCGCCGCCTACTTCTGGATGGGGACATTATATACATCTATAACGTCATATATCCTAACCTAAGGGAACCTAACATCTCGGGTGTAATATTTTACAACATTCCTGACGCGTCGGCCGCTATTCTTCGGTGGGAATATTGTATACGTCTATAACGTTATATATCCTAGCCTAAGGCGACCTAACATCTCGGACGTAATATTTGATAACATTCCTGGCGTGTTAACCCGCACTTCTCGGTGGGAACATCATATACGTTTATAGCGATATATATCCTAGCCTAAGGCGACCTAACATGTCGAATGTAATATTTTACATCATTCCTGACGTGTCGGCCCGTAGTTCACGGTGGTAACATTATATACGCTTACAACGTTATATATGCTAGCCTAAGGCAACCTAACGTGTCGAATGTAATATTTTACAACATTCCTGGCGTGTCGTCACCTACTTCTCGATGGGGACATTATATACATCTATAACGTCATATATCCTAACCTAAAGGAACCTAACATATCGGATGTAATATTTTACAACATTCCTGGCGTGTCGTCGCCTACTTCTCGATGGGGACATTATATACGTCTATAACGTTGTATATCCTAACCCAAAGCAACCTAACATCTGGGATGTAATATTTTACAACATTCCTGGCATGTCGGTCCCTACTTCTTGGTGGGAACATTATATACGTCTATAACGTTGTATATGCTAACCTCAGGGAACCTAACATCTCGGGTGTAATATTTAAAACATTCCTGACGCGTCGGCCCCTATTTCTTGGTGGGAATATTATATACGTCTATAACGTTATATATCCTAGCCTAAGGCAACCTAACATGTCGAATGTAATATTTTACAACATTCTGGCGTGTCGTCGCCTGCTACTCGAAGGGGACATTATATACGTCTATAACGTTGTATATCCTAACCTAACGCAACCTATCATCTGGGATGTAATATTTTACAACATTCCTGACGCGTCGGTCCCTACTTCTCGGTGGGAACATTGTATACGTCTACAACGGAATATGTCCTAGCCTAAGGCAACCTAACATCTCGGATGTAATATTTTACATCATTCCTGACGTGTCGGCCCGTAGTTCTCGGTGGTAATATTATATACGTCTATAAGGTTAGATATCCTAGCCCAAGGCAACCTAACATGTCGCATGTAATATTGTACAACATTCCTGGCGTGTCGTCACCTACTTCTGGATGGGGACATTATATACATCTATAACGTTGTACATTCTAACCTAAGGCAACCTAACATATCGGATGTAATATTTTACAACATTCCTGACGCGTCGGCCCCTATTTCTCGGTGGGAATATTATATACGTCTATAACGTTATATATCCTAGCCTAAGGCAACCTAACATATCGGATGTAATATTTTACAACATTCCTGACGCGTCGGCCCCTATTTCTCGGTGGGAATATTATATACGTCTATAACGTTATATATCCTAGCCTAAGGCAACCCAACATGTCGAATGTAATATTTTACAACATTCTGGCGTGTCGTCGCCTGCTTCTCGAAGGGGACATTATATACGTCTATAACGTTCTATATCCTAACCTAACGCAACATAACATCTGGGATGTAACATTTTACAACATTCCTGACGCGTCGGCCCCTATTTCTCGGTGTGAACATTATATACGTCTATAACGTTACATATCCTAGCCTAAGGCAACCTAACATGTCGAAAGTAATATTTTACAACATTCCTGGCGTGTCGTCGCATACTTCGCGATGGGGACATTATAAACATCTATAACGTTGTATATCCTAACCTAAGGCAACCTAACATCTCGGATGTAATATTTTACAACATTCCTGGCGTGTCGTCGCCTGCTTCTCGATGGGGACATTATATACGTCTATAACGTTGTATATCCTAACCCAAAGCAACCTAACTTCTGGGATGTAATATTTTACAACATTCCTGGCATGTCGGTCCCCACGTCTCGGTGGGAACATTATATAAGTCTATAACGATATATATCCTAACCTAATGCTACCTAACAACTCGGATGTAATATTTTAGAACATTCCTGGCATGTCCGTCCCTACATCTCGGTGGGGACATTCTATAGGTCTATAACGTTGTATATCCTAACCTAAGGGAACCTAACATTTCGGGTGTGACATTTTGCAACATTCCTGACGCGTCGGCCCCTATTTCTCGGTGGGAATATTATATACGTCTATAACGTTATATATCCTAACGTAAGGCAACATAACATCTCGGATGTAATATTTTACAATATTCCTGGCGTGTCGTCGCCTGCTTCTCGATGGGGACATTATATACGTCTATAACGTTGTATATCCTAACCCAATGCAACCTAACTTCTGGGATGTAATATTTTGCAACATTCCTGGCATGTCGGTCCCCACGTCTCGGTGGGAACATTATATTAGTCTATAACGATATATATCCTAACCTAAAGCAAGCTAACATCTCGGATGTAATATTTTACAACATTCCTGGCATGTCGGTCCCTACTTCTCGGTGGGAACATTATATACGTCTATAACGTTGTATATGCTAACCTCAGGGAACCTAACATCTCGGGTGTAATATTTAAAACATTCCTGACGCGTCGGCCCCTATTTCTTGGTGGGAATATTATATACGTCTATAACGTTATATATCCTAGCCTAAGGCAACCTAACATGTCGAATGTAATATTTTACAACATTCTTGGCGCGTCGGCCCCTACTTACGGTGGGAACATTATATAAGTCAATAACGTAATATATCCTAAACTAAGGCAACCTATCATCTCTACCGTAATAATTTACAACATTCCTGGCATGCAAGTGCCTAGTTCTCTATGGTAACATTATATACGTCTATTACGTTATATATCCTAACCTAAGGCATCCTAACATCTCGGATGTAATATTTTACTACATTCCTCGCACGTAGGCCCCTACTTCTCGGTGGGAACATTATATACGTCTATAACGCTATATATCATAACCTAAAGCAACCTAACATCTCGGATGTAATATTTTACAACATTCCTGGCATGTCGGTCCCTACTTCTCGGTGGAAACAATGTATACGTCTATAACGATATATATCCTAGCCTAAGGCAACACAACATGTAGAATGTAATATTTTACAACATTCCTGTCGTGTCGTCGCCTACTTCTCGATGGGGACATTATATACATCTATAACGTTGTATATTCTAACCTAACGCAACCTAACATCTGGGATGTAATATTTTACAACATTCCTGGCATGTCGGTCACTACATCTCGGTAGGAACATTATATACGTCTGTAGCGATATATACCCTAACCTAAGGCAACCTAACATCTCGGATGTAATATTTTACAACATTCCTGGCATGTCGGTCCCTACTTCTCGGTGGGAACATTCTATACGTCTATAACGTTGTATATCCTAACCTAAGGGAACCTAACATCTCGTGTGTAATATTTTACAACATTGCTGACGCGTCGGCCCCTATTTCTCGGTCGGAACATTCTATACGTCTATAACGTTGTATATCATAACCTAAGGGAACCTAACTTGTAGAATGTAATATTTTACAACATTCCTGGCGTGTCGTCGCCTACTTCTGGATGTGGACATTATATACATCTATAACGTCATATATCCTAACCTAACGGAACCTAACATCTCGGGTGTAATATTTTACAACATTCCTGGCGTGTCGTCGCCTACTTCTCGATGGGGACTTTATGTACGTCTATAACGTTGTATATCCTAACCTAACGCAACCTAACATCTGGGATGTAATATTTTACAACATTCCTGGCATGTCGGTCCCTACGTCTCGGTGGGAACATTATATACGTCTATATCGATATATATCCTAACCTAAGGGAACCTTACATCTGGGATGTAATATTTTACAACATTCCTGGCATGTCGGGCCCTACTTCTCGGTGGGAACATTGTATACGTCTATAACGATATATATACTAGCCTAAGGCAACCTAACATGTCGAATGTAATATTTTACAACATTCCTGTCGTGTCGTCGCCTGCTTCTCGATGGAGACATTATATACGTCTATAACGTTGTATATTCTAACCTAACGCAACCTAACATCTGGGAAGTAATATTTTACAACATTCCTGACGTGTCGCCGCCTACTTCTGGATGGGGACATTATATACATCTATAACGTCATATATCCTAACCTAAGGGAACCTAACATCTCGGGTGTAATATTTTACAACATTCCTGACGCGTCGGCCGCTATTCTTCGGTGGGAATATTGTATACGTCTATAACGTTATATATCCTAGCCTAAGGCGACCTAACATCTCGGACGTAATATTTGATAACATTCCTGGCGTGTTAACCCGCACTTCTCGGTGGGAACATCATATACGTTTATAGCGATATATATCCTAGCCTAAGGCGACCTAACATGTCGAATGTAATATTTTACATCATTCCTGACGTGTCGGCCCGTAGTTCACGGTGGTAACATTATATACGCTTACAACGTTATATATGCTAGCCTAAGGCAACCTAACGTGTCGAATGTAATATTTTACAACATTCCTGGCGTGTCGTCGCCTACTTCTCGATGGGGACATTATATACATCTATAACGTCATATATCCTAACCTAAAGGAACCTAACATATCGGATGTAATATTTTACAACATTCCTGGCGTGTCGTCGCCTACTTCTCGATGGGGACATTATATACGTCTATAACGTTGTATATCCTAACCCAAAGCAACCTAACATCTGGGATGTAATATTTTACAACATTCCTGGCATGTCGGTCCCTACTTCTCGGTGGGAACATTATATACGTCTATAACGTTGTATATGCTAACCTCAGGGAACCTAACATCTCGTGTGTAATATTTAAAACATTCCTGACGCGTCGGCCCCTATTTCTTGGTGGGAATATTATATACGTCTATAACGTTATATATCCTAGCCTAAGGCAACCTAACATGTCGAATGTAATATTTTACAACATTCTGGCGTGTCGTCGCCTGCTACTCGAAGGGGACATTATATACGTCTATAACGTTGTATATCCTAACCTAACGCAACCTATCATCTGGGATGTAATATTTTACAACATTCCTGACGCGTCGGTCCCTACTTCTCGGTGGGAACATTGTATACGTCTATAACGGAATATGTCCTAGCCTAAGGCAACCTAACATCTCGGATGTAATATTTTACAACATTCCTGGCGTGTCGTCGCCTGCTTCTCGATGGGGACATTATATACGTCTATAACGTTGTATATCCTAACCCAAAGCAACCTAACATCTGGGATGTAATATTTTACAACATTCCTGGCATGTCGGTCCCCACGTCTCGGTGGGAACATTATATAAGTCTATAACGATATATATCCTAACCTAAAGCTACCTAACAACTCGGATGTAATATTTTAGAACATTCCTGGCATGTCGGTCCCTACATCTCGGTGGGGACATTCTATACGTCTATAACGATATATATCCTAACCTAAGGGAACCTAACATCTCGGATGTAATATTTGACAACATTCCTGGCGTGTGGTCCCGTACTTCTCGCTGGGAATATCATATACGTCTATAACGTTATATATCCTAGCGTAAGGCAATCCTAACAGGTCGAATGTAATATTTTACAACATTCCTAGCGGGTCGGCCCCTACTTCTCGGTTGGAACATTATATAAGTCAATAACGTTATATATCCTAGCCTAAGGCAACATAACATGTCGAATGTAATATTTTACAACATTCCTGGCTCGTCCGCTCTTACTTCTCGGTGGGAACATTATATACGTCTATAACGTTATATATCCTAACCTAAGGCAACCTAACATCTCGGATGTAATATTTTACTACATTCCTCGCACATCGGCCCCTACTTCTCGGTGGGAACATTATATACGTCTATAACGCTATATATCCTAACCTAAGGCAACCTAACATCTTTACCGTACAATTTTACAACATTCCTGGCATGCAAGTACCTATATCTCTGTGGTAACATTATATACGTCTATAACGTTATATATCCTAGCCTAAGGCGACCTAACATCTCGGACGTAATATTTGATAACATTCCTGGCGTGTTAACCCGCACTTCTCGGTGGGAACATCATATACGTTTATAGCGATATATATCCTAGCCTAAGGCGACCTAACATGTCGAATGTAATATTTTACATCATTCCTGACGTGTCGGCCCCTATATCTCGGTGGGAATATTATATACGTCTATAACGTTATATATCCTAACGTAAGGCAACATAACATCTCGGATGTAATATTTTACAATATTCCTGGCGTGTCGTCGCCTGCTTCTCGATGGGGACATTATATACGTCTATAACGTTGTATATCCTAACCCAATGCAACCTAACTTCTGGGATGTAATATTTTGCAACATTCCTGGCATGTCGGTCCCCACGTCTCGGTGGGAACATTATATTAGTCTATAACGATATATATCCTAACCTAAAGCAAGCTAACATCTCGGATGTAATATTTTACAACATTCCTGGCATGTCGGTCCCTACTTCTCGGTGGGAACATTATATACATCTATAACGTCATATATCCTAACCTAACGGAACCTAACATCTCGGGTGTAATATTTTACAACATTCCTGGCGTGTCGTCGCCTACTTCTCGATGGGGACTTTATGTACGTCTATAAGGTTGTATATCCTAACCTAACGCAACCTAACATCTGGGATGTAATATTTTACAACATTCCTGGCATGGCGGTCCCTACGTCTCGGTGGGAACATTATATACGTCCATATCGATATATATCCTAACCTAAGGGAACCTTACATCTGGGATGTAATATTTTACAACATTCCTGGCATGTCGGGCCCTACTTCTCGGTGGGAACATTGTATACGTCTATAACGATATATATACTAGCCTAAGGCAACCTAACATGTCGAATGTAATATTTTACAACATTCCTGTCGTGTCGTCGCCTGCTTCTCGATGGAGACATTATATACGTCTATAACGTTGTATATTCTAACCTAACGCAACCTAACATCTGGGAAGTAATATTTCACAACATTCCTGACGTGTCGCCGCCTACTTCTGGATGGGGACATTATATACATCTATAACGTCATATATCCTAACCTAAGGGAACCTAACATCTCGGGTGTAATATTTTACAACATTCCTGACGCGTCGGCCGCTATTCTTCGGTGGGAATATTGTATACGTCTATAACGTTATATATCCTAGCCTAAGGCGACCTAACATCTCGGACGTAATATTTGATAACATTCCTGGCGTGTTAACCCGCACTTCTCGGTGGGAACGTCATATACGTTTATAGCGATATATATCCTAGCCTAAGGCGACCTAACATGTCGAATGTAATATTTTACATCATTCCTGACGTGTCGGCCCGTAGTTCACGGTGGTAACATTATATACGCTTACAACGTTATATATGCTAGCCTAAGGCAACCTAACGTGTCGAATGTAATATTTTACAACATTCCTGGCGTGTCGTCGCCTACTTCTCGATGGGGACATTATATACATCTATAACGTCATATATCCTAACCTAAGGGAACCTAACATCTCGGGTGTAATATTTTACAACATTCCTGACGCGTCGGCCGCTATTCCTCGGTGGGAATATTGTATACGTCTATAACGTTATATGTCCTAGCATAAGGCGACCTAACATTTCGGATGTAATATTTGATAACATTCCTGGCGTGTTAACCCGCACTTCTCGGTGGGAACATCATATACGTTTATAGCGATATATATCCTAGCCTAAGGCGACCTAACATGTCGAATGTAATATTTTACATCATTCCTGACGTGTCGGCCCGTAGTTCACGGTGGTAACATTATATACGCTTACAACGTTATATATGCTAGCCTAAGGCAACCTAACGTGTCGAATGTAATATTTTACAACATTCCTGGCATGTCGGTCCCTACTTCTCGGTGGAAACAATGTATACGTCTATAACGATATATATCCTAGCCTAAGGCAACCCAAAATGTAGAATGTCATATTTTACAACATTCCTGGCGTGTTGTCGCCTACTTCTCGATGGGGACATTATATACATCTATAACGTCATATATCCTAACCTAAGGGAACCTAACATCTCGGGTGTAATATTTTACAACATTCCTGGCGTGTCGTCGCCTACTTCTCGATGGGGACATTATATACATCTATAACGTTGTATATCCTAACCTAAGGCAACCTAACATCTCGGATGTAATATTTTACAACATTCCTGGCATGTCGGGCCCTACTTCTCGGTGGGAACATTGTATACGTCTATAACGATATATATCCTAGCCTAAGGCAACCTAACATGTCGAATGTAATATTTTACAACATTCCTGTCGTGTCGTCGCCTGCTTCTCGATGGGGACATTATATACGTCTATAACGTTGTATATTCTAACCTAACGCAACCTAACATCTGGGATGTAATATTTTACAACATTCCTGGCGTGTCGTCGCCTACTTCTGGATGTGGACATTATATACATCTATAACGTCATATATCCTAACGTAAAGGAACCTAACATATCGGATGTAATATTTTGATACTTTCCTGGCATGTCGGTCCCTACGTCTCGGTGGGATCATTATATACGTCTATAACGATATATATCCTAACCTAAGGCAACCTAACATCTCGGATGTAATATTTTACAACATTCCTGGCATGTCGGTCACTACATCTCGGTGGGAACATTGTATACGTCTAGAACGATATATATCCTAGCCTAAGGCTACCTAACATGTCGAATGTAATATTTTACAACATTCCTGTCGTGTCGTCGCCTGCTTCTCGATGGGGACATTATATACGTCTATAACGTTGTATATTCTAACCTAACGCAACCTAACATCTGGGTTGTAATATTTTACAACATTCCTGGCGTGTCGTCGCCTACTTCTGGATGGGGACATTATATACATCTATAACGTCATATATCCTAACCTAAGGGAACCTAACATCTCGGGTGTAATATTTTACAACATTCCTGGCGTGTCGTCGCCTACTTCTGGATGTGGACATTATATACATCTATAACGTCATATATCCTAACCTAAAGGAACCTAACATATCGGATGTAATATTTTGATACTTTCCTGGCATGTCGGTCCCTACGTCTCGGTGGGATCATTATATACGTCTATAACGATATATATCCTAACCTAAGGCAACCTAACATCTCGGATGTAATATTTTACAACATTCCTGGCATGTCGGTCACTACATCTCGGTGGGAACATTATATACGTCTGTAACGATATATACCCGACCTAAGGCAACCTAACATCTCGCATGTAATATTTTACAACATTCCTGGCATGTCGGTCCCTACTTCTCGGTGGGAACATTCTATACGTCTATAACGTTGTATATCCTAACCTAAGGGAACCTAACATCTCGGGTGTAATATTTTACAACATTGCTGACGCGTCGGCCCCTACTTCTCGGTGGGAACATTCTATACGTCTATAACGATATATATCCTAACCTAAGGCAACCTAACATCTCGGATGTAATATTTTACAACATTCCTGGCGCTTCGGCTGCTACTTTTCGGTGGGAACATTATATACGTCTATAACGTTACATATCCTAACGTATGGCAACATAACATCTCGGATGTTATATATTACAACATTCCTGGCGTGTCGTCGCCTGCTTCTCGATGGGGACTTTATGTACGTCTATAACGTTGTATATCCTAACCTAACGCAACCTAACATCTGGGATGTAATATTTTACAACATTCCTGGCATGTCGGTCCCTACTTCTCGGTGGGAACATTGTATACGTCTATAACGATATATATTCTAGCCTAAGGCAACCTAACATGTCGAATGTAATATTTTACAACATTCCTGTCGTGTCGTCGCCTGCTTCTCGATGGGGACATTATATACGTCTATAACGTTGTATATTCTAACCTAACGCAACCTAACATCTGGGATGTAATATTTTACAACATTCCTGGCGTGTCGTCGCCTACTTCTGGATGGGGACATTATATACATCTATAACGTCATATATCCTAACCTAAGGGAACCTAACATCTCGGGTGTAATATTTTACAACATTCCTGGCGTGTCGTCGCCTACTTCTCGATGGGGACATTATATACATCTATAACGTTGTATATCCTAACCTAAGGCAACCTAACATCTCGGATGTAATATTTTACAACATTCCTGGCATGTCGGGCCCTACTTCTCGGTGGGAACATTGTATACGTCTATAACGATATATATCCTAGCCTAAGGCAACCTAACATGTCGAATGTAATATTTTACAACATTCCTGTCGTGTCGTCGCCTGCTTCTCGATGGGGACATTATATACGTCTATAACGTTGTATATTCTAACCTAACGCAACCTAACATCTGGGATGTAATATTTTACAACATTCCTGGCGTGTCGTCGCCTACTTCTGGATGTGGACATTATATACATCTATAACGTCATATATCCTAACGTAAAGGAACCTAACATATCGGATGTAATATTTTGATACTTTCCTGGCATGTCGGTCCCTACGTCTCGGTGGGATCATTATATACGTCTATAACGATATATATCCTAACCTAAGGCAACCTAACATCTCGGATGTAATATTTTACAACATTCCTGGCATGTCGGTCACTACATCTCGGTGGGAACATTGTATACGTCTATAACGATATATATCCTAGCCTAAGGCTACCTAACATGTCGAATGTAATATTTTACAACATTCCTGTCGTGTCGTCGCCTGCTTCTCGATGGGGACATTATATACGTCTATAACGTTGTATATTCTAACCTAACGCAACCTAACATCTGGGTTGTAATATTTTACAACATTCCTGGCGTGTCGTCGCCTACTTCTGGATGGGGACATTATATACATCTATAACGTCATATATCCTAACCTAAGGGAACCTAACATCTCGGGTGTAATATTTTACAACATTCCTGGCGTGTCGTCGCCTACTTCTGGATGTGGACATTATATACATCTATAACGTCATATATCCTAACCTAACCTAACCTAACATATCGGATGTAATATTTTGATACTTTCCTGGCATGTCGGTCCCTACGTCTCGGTGGGATCATTATATACGTCTATAACGATATATATCCTAACCTAAGGCAACCTAACATCTCGGATGTAATATTTTACAACATTCCTGGCATGTCGGTCCCTACTTCTCGGTGGAAACAATGTATACGTCTATAACGATATATATCCTAGCCTAAGGCAACCCAACATGTAGAATGTAATATTTTACAACATTCCTGGCGTGTCGTCGCCTACTTCTCGATGGGGACATTATACACATCTATAACGTTGTATATCCTAACCTAAGGCAACCTAACATCTCGGATGTAATATTTTACAAAATTCCTGGCATGTCGGTCCCTACTTCTCGGTGGGAACATTGTATACGTCTATAACGATATATATTCTAGCCTAAGGCAACCTAACATGTCGAATGTAATATTTTACAACATTCCTGTCGTGTCGTCGCCTGCTTCTCGAAGGGGACATTATATACGTCTATAACGTTGTATATTCTAACCTAACGCAACCTAACATCTGGGATGTTATATTTTACAACATTCCTGCCGTGTCGTCGCCTACTTCTTGATGGGGACATTATATACATCTATAACGTCATATATCCTAACCTAAGGCAACCAAACATCTCGGATGTAATATTTTACAACATTCCTGGCATGTCGGTCCCTACTTCTCGGTGGGAACATTCTATACGTCTATAACGTTGTATACCCTAACCTAAGGGAACCTAACATCTCGGGTGTAATATTTTACAACATTGCTGACGCGTCGGCCCCTACTTCTCGGTGGGAACATTCTATACGTCTATAACGATATATATCCTAACCTAAGGCAACCTAACATCTCGGATGTAATATTTTACAACATTCCTGGCTCTTCGGCTGCTACTTTTCGGTGGGAACATTATATACGTCTATAACGTTACATATCCTAACGTATGGCAACATAACATCTCGGATGTTATATATTACAACATTCCTGGCGTGTCGTCGCCTGCTTCTCGATGGGGACTTTATGTACGTCTATAACGTTGTATATCCTAACCTAAAGCAACCTAACCTCTGGGATGTAATATTTTACAACATTCCTGGCATGTCGGGCCCTACTTCTCGGTGGGAACATTGTATACGTCTATAACGATATATATACTAGCCTAAGGCAACCTAACGTGTCGAATGTAATATTTTACAACATTCCTGGCATGTCGGTCACTACATCTCGGTGGGAACATTATATACGTCTGTAACGATATATACCCTAACCTAAGGCAACCTAACATCTCGGATGTAATATTTTACAACATTCCTGGCATGTCGGTCCCTACTTCTCGGTGGGAACATTATATACGTCTATAACGTTACATATCCTAACGTATGGCAACATAACATCTCGGATGTTATATATTACAACATTCCTGGCGTGTCGTCGCCTGCTTCTCGATGGGGACTTTATGTACGTCTATAACGTTGTATATCCTAACCTAACGCAACCTAACATCTCGGATGTAATATTTTACAACATTCCTGGCATGTCGGTCACTACATCTCGGTGGGAATATTATATACGTCTGTAACGATCTATACCCTAACCTAAGGCAACCTATCATCTCGGATGTAATATTTTACAACATTCCTGGCATGTCGGGGCCTACTTCTCGGTGGGAACATTCTCTACGTCTATAACGTTGTATATCCTAACCTAATGCAACCTAACATCTGGGATGTAATATTTTACAACATTCCTGGCATGTCGGTCCCTACGTCTCGGTGGGAACGTTATATACGTCTATAACGATATATATCCTAACCTAAGGGAACCTTACATCTCGGATGTAATATTTTACAACATTCTGGCGTGTCGTCGCCTGCTTCTCGATGGGGACATTATATACGTCTATAACCTTGTATATACTAACCTAACGCAACCTAACATATGGGATGTAATATTTTACAACATTCCTGGTGGGTCGTCGCCCGCTTCTCGATGGGGACATTATATACGTCTATAACGTTGAATATCCTAACCTAAAGCAACCTAAATCTGGGATGTAATATTTTACGAGATCCCTGGCATGTCGGTCCCCACGTCTCGGTGGGAACATTATATACGTCTATAACGATATATATCCTAACCTAAGGCAAACTAACATCTCGGATGTAATATTTTACAACATTCCTGGCATGTCGGTCCCTACTTCTCGGTGGAAACATTGTATACGTCTATAACGATATATATTCTAGCCTAAGGCTACCTAACATGTCGAATGTAATATTTTACAACGTTCCTGTCGTGTCGTCGCCTGCTTCTCGATGGGGACATTATATACGTCTATAACGTTGTATATTCTAACCTAACGCAACCTAACATCTGGGATGTTATATTTTACAACATTCCTGGCGTGTCGTCGCCTACTTCTGGATGGGGACATTATATACATCTATAACGTCATATATCCTAACCTACGGGAACCTAACATCTCGGATGTAATATTTTACAACATTCCTGGCGTGTCGTCGCCTACTTCTCGATGGGGACATTATATACATCTATAACGTTGTATATCCTAACCTAAGGCAACCTAATATCTCGGATGCAATATTTTACAACATTCCTGTCATGTCGGTCCCTACTTCTCTGTGGGAACATTGTATACGTCTATAACGATATATATCCTAGCCTAAGGCAACCTAACATGTCGAATGTAATATTTTACAACATTCCTGTCGTGTCGTCGCCTGCTTCTCGATGGGGACATTATATACGTCTATAACGTTGTATATTCTAACCTAACGCAACCTAACATCTCGGGTGTAATATTTTACAACATTCCTGGCGTGTCGTCGCCTACTTCTCGATGGGGACATTATCTACGTCTATAACGTTGTATATCCTAACCTAAGGCAACCTAACATCTCGGATGTAATATTTTACAACATTCCTAGCATGTCGGTCCCTACTTCTCGGTGGGAACATTGTATACGTCTATAACGATATATATTCTAGCCTAAGGCAACCTAACATGTCGAATGTAATATTTTACAACATTCCTGTCGTGTCGTCGCCTGCTTCTCGATGGGGACATTATATACGTCTATAACGTTGTATTTTCTAACCTAATGCAACCTAACATCTGGGATGTTATATTTTACAACATTCCTGGCGTGTCGTCGCCTACTTCTGGATGGGGACATTATATACATCTATAACGTCATATATCCTAACCCAAGGGAACCTAACATCTCGGGTGTAATATTTTACAACATTCGTGGCGTGTCGTCGCCTACTTCTCGATGGGGACATTATATACCCCTATAACGTTGTATATCCTAACCTAAGGCAACCTAACATCTCGGATGTAATATTTTACATCATTCCTGGTGGGTCGTCGCCCGCTTCTCGATGGGGACATTATATACGTCTATAACATTGAATATCCTAACCTAAAGCAACCTAAATCTGGGATGTAATATTTTACAAGATCCCTGGCATGTCGGTCCCCACGTCTCGGTGGGAACATTATATACGTCTATAACGATATATATCCTAACCTAAGGCAACCTAACATCTCGGTTGTAATATTTTACAACATTCCTGGCATGTCGGTCCCTACTTCTCGGTGGAAACAATGTATACGTCTATAACGATATATATCCTAGCCTAAGGCAACCCAACATGTAGAATGTAATATTTTACAACATTCCTGGCGTGTCGTCGCCTACTTCTCGATGGGGACATTATATACATCTATAACGTTGTATATCCTAACCTAAGGCAACCTAACATCTCGGATGTAATATTTTACAACATTCCTGGCATGTCGGTCCCTACTTCTCGGTGGGAACATTGTATACGTCCATAACGATATATATTCTAGCCTAAGGCTACCTAACATGTCGAATGTAATATTTTACAACGTTCCTGTCGTGTCGTCGCCTGCTTCTCGATGAGGACATTATATACGTCTATAACGTTGTATATTCTAACCTAACGCAACCTAACATCTGGGATGTTATATTTTACAACATTCCTGGCGTGTCGTCGCCTACTTCTGGATGGGGACATTATATACATCTATAACGTCATATATCCTAACCTAAGGAACCTAACATCTCGGGTGTAATATTTTACAACATTCCTGGCGTGTCGTCGCCTGCTTCTCGATGGGGGCATTATATACGTCTATAACGTTGTATATTCTAACCTAACACAACCTAACATCTGGAATGTTATATTTTACAACATTCCTGGCGTGTCGTCGCCTACTTCTGGATGGGGACATTATATACATCTATAACGTCATATATCCTAACCTAAGGGAACCTAACATCTCGGGTGTAATATTTTACAACATTCCTGGCGTGCCGTCGCCTACTTCTCGATGGGGACATTATATACATCTATAACTTTGTATATCCTAGCCTAAGGCAACCTAACATCTCGGATGTAATATTTTACAACATTCTGGCGTGTCCTCGCCTACTTCTCGATGGGGACATTATACACATCTATAACGTTGTATATCCTAACCTAAGGCAACCTAACATCTCGGATGTAATATTTTACAACATTCCTGGCATGTCGGTCCCTACTTCTCGGTGGGAACATTGTATACGTCTATAACGATATATATTCTAGCCTAAGGCTACCTAACATGTCGAATGTAATATTTTACAACGTTCCTGTCGTGTCGTCGCCTGCTTCTCGATGGGGACATTATATACGTCTATAACGTTGTATATTCTAACCTAACGCAACCTAACATCTGGGATGTTATATTTTACAGTATTCCTGGCGTGTCGTCGCCTACTTCTGGATGGGGACATTATATACATCTATAACGTCATATATCCTAACCTAAGGGAACCTAACATCTCGGGTGTAATATTTTACATCATTCCTGGCGTGTCGTCGCCTGCTTCTCGATGGGGACATTCTATACGTCTATAACGTTGTATATCTTAACCTAAGGGAACCTAACATCTCGGGTGTAATATTTTAGAACATTCCTGACGCGTCAGTCCCTATTTCTCGGTGGGAACATTATATACGTCTATAACGTTATATATCCCAGCCTAAGGCAACCTCACTTGTAGAATGTAATATTTTACAACATTCCTGGCGTGTCTTCGCCTACTTCTCGATGGGGACATTATATACATCTATAACGTTGTATATCCTAACCTAAGGCAACCTAACATCTCGGATGTCATATTTTACAACATTCCTGTCATGTCGGTCCCTACTTCTCGGTCGGAACATTGTATACGTCTATAACGATATATATCCTAACCTAAGGCAACCTAACATCTCGGATGTAATATTTTACAACATTCCTGGCGCTTCGGCTGCTACTTTTCGGTGGGAACATTATATACGTCTATAACGTTACATATCCTAACGTATGGCAACATAACATCTCGGATGTTATATTTTTCAACATTCCTGGCGTGTCGTCGCCTGCTTCTCGATGGGGACTTTATGTACGTCTAGAACGTTGTATATCCTAAGCTAACGCAACCTAACATCTGGGATGTAATATTTTACAACATTCCGGGCATGTCGGTCCCTACGTCTCGGTGGGAACGTTATATACGTCTATAACGATATAAATCATAACCTAAAGCAACCTAGCATCTCGGATGTAATATTTTACAACATTCCTGTCGTGTCGTCGCCTGCTTCTCGATGGGGACATTATATACGTCTATAACGTTGTATATTCTAACCTAACGCAACCTAACATCTGGGATGTTATATTTTACAACATTCCTGGCGTGTCGTCGCCTACTTCTTGATGGGGACATTATATACATCTATAACGTTGTATATCCTAACCTAAGGCAACCTAACATCTCGGATGTAATATTTTACAACATTCCTGGCGTGTCGTCGCCTACTTCTGGATGGGGACATTATATACGTCTATAACCTTGTATATACTAACCTAACGCAACCTAACATCTGGGATGTAATATTTTACAACATTCCTGGTGGGTCGTCGCCCGCTTCTCGATGGGGACATTATATACATCTATAACGTCATATATCCTAACCTAAGGCAACCTAACATCTCGGATGTAATATTTTACAACATTCTGGCGTGTCGTCGCCTGCTTCTCGATGGGGACATTATATACGTCTATAACCTTGTATATACTAACCCAACGCAACCTAACATCTGGGATGTAATATTTTACAACATTCCTGGTGGGTCGTCGCCCGCTTCTCGATGGGGACATTATATACGTCTATAACGTTGAATATCCTAACCTAAAGCAACCTAAATCTGGGATGTAATATTTTACAAGATCCCTGGCATGTCGGTCCCCACGTCTCGGTGGGAACATTATATACGTCTATAACGATATATATCCTAACCTAAGGCAACCTAACATCTCGGATGTAATATTTTACAACATTCCTGGCATGTCGGTCCCTACTTCTCGGTGGAAACAATGTATACGTCTATAACGATATATATCCTAGCCTAAGGCAACCCAACATGTAGAATGTAATAATTTACAACATTCCTGGCGTGTCCTCGCCTACTTCTCGATGGGGACATTATACACATCTATAACGTTGTATATCCTAACCTAAGGCAACCTAACATCTCGGATGTAATATTTTACAACATTCCTGGCATGTCGGTCCCTACTTCTCGGTGGGAACATTGTATACGTCTATAACGATATATATTCTAGCCTAAGGCTACCTAACATGTCGAATGTAATATTTTACAACGTTCCTGTCGTGTCGTCGCCTGCTTCTCGATGGGGACATTATATACGCCTATAACGTTGTATATTCTAACCTAACGCAACCTAACATCTGGGATGTTATATTTTACAGCATTCCTGGCGTGTCGTCGCCTACTTCTGGATGGGGACATTATATACATCTATAACGTCATATATCCTAACCTAAGGGAACCTAACATCTCGGGTGTAATATTTTACATCATTCCTGGCGTGTCGTCGCCTGCTTCTCGATGGGGACATTCTATACGTCTATAACGTTGTATATCTTAACCTAAGGGAACCTAACATCTCGGGTGTAATATTTTAGAACATTCCTGACGCGTCAGTCCCTATTTCTCGGTGGGAACATTATATACGTCTATAACGTTATATATCCCAGCCTAAGGCAACCTCACTTGTAGAATGTAATATTTTACAACATTCCTGGCGTGTCTTCGCCTACTTCTCGATGGGGACATTATATACATCTATAACGTTGTATATCCTAACCTAAGGCAACCTAACATCTCGGATGTCATATTTTACAACATTCCTGTCATGTCGGTCCCTACTTCTCGGTCGGAACATTGTATACGTCTATAACGTTGTATATCCTGACCTAAGGCAACCTAACATCTCGGATGTAATATTTTACAACATTCCTAGCATGTCGGTCCCTACTTCTCGGTGGGAACATTGTATACGTCTATAACGATATATATTCTAGCCTAAGGCAACCTAACATGTCGAATGTAATATTTTACAACATTCCTGTCGTGTCGTCGCCTGCTTCTCGATGGGGACATTATATACGTCTATAACGTTGTATATTCTAACCTAACGCAACCTAACATCCGGGATGTTATATTTTACAACATTCCTGGCGTGTCGTCGCCTACTTCTGGATGGGGACATTATATACATCTATAACGTCATATATCCTAACCTAAGGGAACCTAACATCTCGGGTGTAATATTTTACAACATTCCTGGCGTGTCGTCGCCTACTTCTCGATGGGGACATTATATACATCTATAACGTTGTATATCCTAACCTAAGGCAACCTAACATCACGGATGTAATATTTTACAACATTCCTGGCATGTCGGGCCCTACTTCTCGGTGGGAACATTGTATACGTCTATAACGATATATATCCTAGCCTAAGGCAACCTAACATGTCGAATGTAATATTTTACAACATTCCTGTCGTGTCGTCGCCTGCTTCTAGATGGGGACATTCTATACGTCTATAACGTTGTATATCTTAACCTAAGGGAACCTAACATCTCGGGTGTAATATTTTAGAACATTCCTGACGCGTCAGTCCCTATTTCTCGGTGGGAACATTATATACGTCTATAACGTTATATATCCTAGCCTAAGGCAACCTCACTTGTAGAATGTATTATTTTACAACATTCCTGGCGTGTCGTCGCCTACTTCTCTATGGGAACATTATATACATCTATAACGTTGTATATCCTAACCTAAGGCAACCTAACATCTCGGATGTAATATTTTACAACATTCCTGGCGCTTCGGCTGCTACTTTTCGGTGGGAACATTATATACGTCTATAACGTTACATATCCTAACGTATGGCAACATAACATCTCGGATGTTATATTTTTCAACATTCCTGGCGTGTCGTCGCCTGCTTCTCGATGGGGACTTTATGTACGTCTAGAACGTTGTATATCCTAAGCTAACGCAACCTAACATCTGGGATGTAATATTTTACAACATTCCTGGCATGTCGGTCCCTACGTCTCGGTGGGAACGTTATATACGTCTATAACGATATAAATCATAACCTAAAGCAACCTAGCATCTCGGATGTAATATTTTACATCATTCCTGTCGTGTCGTCGCCTGCTTCTCGATGGGGACATTATATACGTCTATAACGTTGTATATTCTAACCTAACGCAACCTAACATCTGGAATGTTATATTTTACAACATTCCTGGCGTGTCGTCGCCTACTTCTGGATGGGGACATTATATACATCTATAACGTTGTATATCCTAACCTAAGGCAACCTAACATCTCGGATGTAATATTTTACAACATTCCTGGCGTGTCGTCGCCTACTTCTGGATGGGGACATTATATACGTCTATAACCTTGTATATACTAACCTAACGCAACCTAACATCTGGGATGTAATATTTTACAACATTCCTGGTGGGTCGTCGCCCGCTTCTCGATGAGGACATTATATACGTCTATAACGTTGAATATCCTAACCTAGAGCAACCTAAATCTGGGATGTAATATTTTACAAGATCCCAGGCATGTCGGTCCCCACGTCTCGGTGGGAACATTATATACGTCTATAACGATATATATCCCAACCTAAGGCAACCTAACATCTCGGATGTAATATTTTACAACATTCCTGGCATATCGGTCCCTACTTCTCGGTGGAAACAATGTATACGTCAATAACGATATATATCCTAGCCTAAGGCAACCCAACATGTAGAATGTAATATTTTACAACATTCCTGGCGTGTCCTCGCCTACTTCTCGATGGGGACATTATATACATCTATAACGTTGTATATCCTAACCTAAGGCAACCTAACATCTCGGATGTAATATTTTACAACATTCCTGGCATGTCGGTCCCTACTTCGCGGTGGGAACATTGTATACGTCTATAACGATATATATTCTAGCCTAAGGCTACCTAACATGTCGAATGTAATATTTTACAACGTTCCTTTCGTGTCGTCGCCTGCTTCTCGATGGGGACATTATATACGTCTATAACGTTGTATATTCTAACCTAACGCAACCTAACATCTGGGATGTTATATTTTACAACATTCCTGGCGTGTCGTCGCCTACTTCTGGATGGGGACATTATATACATCTATAACGTCATATATCCTAACCTAAGGGAACCTAACATCTCGGGTGTAATATTTTACAACATTCCTGGCGTGTCGTCGCCTTCTTCTCGATGGGGACATTATATACGTCTATAACGTTGTATATCCTAACCTAAGGCAACCTAACACCTCGGATGTAATATTTTACAACATTCCTAGCATGTCGGTCCCTACTTCTCGGTGGGAACATTGTATACGTCTATAACGATATATATTCTAGCCTAAGGCAACCTAACATGTCGAATGTAATATTTTACAACATTCCTGTCGTGTCGTCGCCTGCTTCTCGATGGGGACATTATATACGTCTATAACGTTGTATATTCTAACCTAACGCAACCTAACATCCGGGATGTTATATTTTACAACATTCCTGGCGTGTCGTCGCCTACTTCTGGATGGGGACATTATATACATCTATAACGTCATATATCCTAACCTAAGGGAACCTCACATCTCGGGTGTAATATTTTACAACATTCCTGGCGTGTCGTCGCCTACTTCTCGATGGGGACATTA
This sequence comes from Xylocopa violacea, assembly GCA_963969225.1. Classification (NCBI taxonomy): domain Eukaryota; kingdom Metazoa; phylum Arthropoda; class Insecta; order Hymenoptera; family Apidae; genus Xylocopa; species Xylocopa violacea. The sequence goes on from CAXAJV010000678.1 coordinate 3,774,097, forward strand.
TATACATCTATAACGTTGTATATCCTAACCTAAGGCAACCTAACATCACGGATGTAATATTTTACAACATTCCTGGCATGTCGGGCCCTACTTCTCGGTGGGAACATTGTATACGTCTATAACGATATATATCCTAGCCTAAGGCAACCTAACATGTCGAATGTAATATTTTACAACATTCCTGTCGTGTCGTCGCCTGCTTCTCGATGGGGACATTCTATACGTCTATAACGTTGTATATTCTAACCTAACGCAACCTAACATCTGGGATGTAATATTTTACAACATTCCTGGCGTGTCGTCGCCTACTTCTGGATGGGGACATTATATACATCTATAACGTCATATATCCTTACCTAAGGGAACCTAACATCTCGGGTGTAATATTTTACAACATTCCTGGCGTGTCGTCGCCTACGTCTCGGTGGGAACATTATATACGTCTATAACGATATATATCCTAACCTAAGGCAACCTAACATCTCGGATGTAATATTTTACAACATTCCTGGCGCTTCGGCTGCTACTTTTCGGTGGTAACATTATATACGTCTATAACGTTACATATCCTAACGTATGGCAACATAACATCTCGGATGTTATATTTTACAACATTCCTGGCGTGTCGTCGCCTGCTTCTCGATGGGGACTTTATGTACGTCTAGAACGTTTTATATCCTAAGCTAACGCAACCTAACATCTGGGATGTAATATTTTACAACATTCCTGGCATGTCGGTCCCTACGTCTCGGTGGGAACGTTATATACGTCTATAACGATATAAATAATAACCTAAAGCAACCTAGCATCTCGGATGTAATATTTTACAACATTCCTGGCATGTCGGTCCCTACTTCTCGGTGGGAACATTCTATACGTCTATAACGTTGTATATCCTAACCTAAGGGAACCTAACATCTCGGGTGTAATATTTTACAACATTGCTGACGCGTCGGCCCCTGTTTCTCGGTGGGAACTTTCTATACGTCTATAACGTTGTATATCATAACCTAAGGGAACCTAACTTGTAGAATGTAATATATTACAACATTCCTGGCGTGTCGTCGCCTGCTTCTCGATGGGGACATTCTATACGTCTATAACGATATATATCCTAGCATAAGGCAACCTAACATGTCGAATGTAATATTTTACAACATTCCTGTCTTGTCGCCGCCTGCTTCTCGATGGGGACATTATATACGTCTATAACGTTGTATATTCTAACCTAACGCAACCTAACATCTGGGATGTAATATTTTACAACATTCCTGGCGTGTCGTCGCCTACTTCTGGATGGGGCATTATATACATCTATAACGTCATATATCCTAACCTAAGGGAACCTAACATCTCGGATGTAATATTTTACAACATTCCTGGCATGTCGGGCCCTACTTCTCGGTGGGAACATTGTATACGTCTATAACGATATATATCCTAGCCTAAGGCAACCTAACATGTCGAATGTAATATTTTACAACGATCCTGTCGTGTCGCCGCCTGCTTCTCGATGGGGTCATTATATACGTCTATAACGTTGTATATTCTAACCTAACGCAACCTAACATCTGGGATGTAATATTTTACAACATTCCTGGCGTGTCGTCGCCTACTTCTCGATGGGGACATTATATACATCTATAACCTTGTATATACTAACCTAACGCAACCTAACATCTGGGATGTAATATTTTACAACATTCCTGGCATGTCGGTCCCTACGTCTCCGTGGGTACATTGTATACGTCTATAACGTTGTATATCCTAACCTAACGCAACCTAACATCTGGGATGTAATATTTTAAAACATTCCTGGCATGTCGGTCCCTACGTCTCGGTGGGAACATTATATACGTCTATAACGATATATATCCTAACCTAAGGCAACCTAACATCTCGGATGTAATATTTTACAACATTCCTGGCGCTTCGGCTGCTACTTTTCGGTGGGAACATTATATACGTCTATAACGTTACATATCCTAGCGTATGGCAACATAACATCTCGGATGTTATATTTTACAAAATTCCTGGCGTGTCGTCGCCTGCTTCTCGATGGGGACTTTATGTACGTCTATAACGTTGAATACCCTAACCTAGAGCAACCTAAATCTGGGATGTAATATTTTACAAGATCCCTGGCATGTCGGTCCCCACGTCTCGGTGGGAACATTATATACATCTATAACGTCATATATCCTAACCTAAGGGAACCTAACATCTCGGGTGTAATATTTTACAACATTCCTGGCGTGTCGTCGCCTTCTTCTCGATGGGGACATTATATACGTCTATAACGTTGTATATCCTAACCTAAGGCAACCTAACATCTCGGATGTAATATTTTACAACATTCCTAGCATGTCGGTCCCTACTTCTCGGTGGGAACATTGTATACGTCTATAACGATATATATTCTAGCCTAAGGCAACCTAACATGTCGAATGTAATATTTTACAACATTCCTGTCGTGTCGTCGCCTGCTTCTCGATGGGGACATTATATACGTCTATAACGTTGTATATTCTAACCTAACGCAACCTAACATCCGGGATGTTATATTTTACAACATTCCTGGCGTGTCGTCGCCTACTTCTGGATGGGGACATTATATACATCTATAACGTCATATATCCTAACCTAAGGGAACCTAACATCTGGGATGTAATATTTTACAACATTCCTGGTGGGTCGTCGCCCGCTTCTCGATGGGGACATTATATACGTCTATAACGTTGAATATCCTAACCTAGAGCAACCTAAATCTGGGATGTAATATTTTACAAGATCCCTGGCATGTCGGTCCCCACGTCTCGGTGGGAACATTATATACGTCTATAACGATATATATCCCAACCTAAGGCAACCTAACATCTCGGATGTAATATTTTACAACATTCCTGGCATATCGGTCCCTACTTCTCGGTGGAAACAATGTATACGTCTATAACGATATATATCCTAGCCTAAGGCAACCCAACATGTAGAATGTAATATTTTACAACATTCCTGGCGTGTCCTCGCCTACTTCTCGATGGGGACATTATATACATCTATAACGTTGTATATCCTAACCTAAGGCAACCTAACATCTCGGATGTAATATTTTACAACATTCCTGGCATGTCGGTCCCTACTTCTCGGTGGGAACATTGTATACGTCTATAACGATATATATTCTAGCCTAAGGCTACCTAACATGTCGAATGTAATATTTTACAACGTTCCTGTCGTGTCGTCGCCTGCTTCTCGATGGGGACATTATATACGTCTATAACGTTGTATATTCTAACCTAACGCAACCTAACATCTGGGATGTTATATTTTACAACATTCCTGGCGTGTCGTCGCCTACTTCTGGATGGGGACATTATATACATCTATAACGTTGTATATCCTAACCTAAGGCAACCTAACATCTCGGATGTAATATTTTACAACATTCCTGGCGTGTCGTCGCCTACTTCTGGATGGGGACATTATATACGTCTATAACCTTGTATATACTAACCTAACGCAACCTAACATCTGGGATGTAATATTTTACAACATTCCTGGTGGGTCGTCGCCCGCTTCTCGATGGGGACATTATATACATCTATAACGTCATATATCCTAACCTAAGGGAACCTAACATCTCGGATGTAATATTTTACAACATTCCTGGCATGTCGGGCCCTACTTCTCGGTGGGAACATTGTATACGTCTATAACGATATATATCCTAGCCTAAGGCAACCTAACATGTCGAATGTAATATTTTACAACATTCCTGTCGTGTCGCCGCCTGCTTCTCGATGGGGTCATTATATACGTCTATAACGTTGTATATTCTAACCTAACGCAACCTAACATCTGGGATGTAATATTTTAAAACATTCCTGGCATGTCGGTCCCTACGTCTCGGTGGGAACATTATATACGTCTATAACGATATATATCCTAACCTAAGGCAACCTAACATCTCGGATGTAATATTTTACAACATTCCTGGCGCTTCGGCTGCTACTTTTCGGTGGGAACATTATATACGTCTATAACGTTACATATCCTAACGTATGGCAACATAACATCTCGGATGTTATATTTTACAAAATTCCTGGCGTGTCATCGCCTGCTTCTCGATGGGGACTTTATGTACGTCTATAACGTTGAATATCCTAACCTAGAGCAACCTAAATCTGGGATGTAATATTTTACAAGATCCCTGGCATGTCGGTCCCCACGTCTCGGTGGGAACATTATATACGTCTATAACGATATATATCCTAACCTAAGGCAACCTAACATCTCGGATGTAATATTTTACAACATTCCTGGCATATCGGTCCCTACTTCTCGGTGGAAACAATGTATACGTCTATAACGATATATATCCTAGCCTAAGGCAACCCAACATGTAGAATGTAATATTTTACAACATTCCTGGCGTGTCCTCGCCTACTTCTCGATGGGGACATTATATACATCTATAACGTTGTATATCCTAACCTAAGGCAACCTAACATCTCGGATGTAATATTTTACAACATTCCTGGCATGTCGGTCCCTACTTCTCGGTGGGAACATTGTATACGTCTATAACGATATATATTCTAGCCTAAGGCTACCTAACATGTCGAATGTAATATTTTACAACGTTCCTGTCGTGTCGTCGCCTGCTTCTCGATGGGGACATTATATACGTCTATAACGTTGTATATTCTAACCTAACGCAACCTAACATCTGGGATGTTATATTTTACAACATTCCTGGCGTGTCGTCGCCTACTTCTGGATGGGGACATTATATACATCTATAACGTCATATATCCTAACCTAAGGGAACCTAACATCTCGGGTGTAATATTTTACAACATTCCTGGCGTGTCGTCGCCTTCTTCTCGATGGGGACATTATATACGTCTATAACGTTGTATATCCTAACCTAAGGCAACCTAACATCTCGGATGTAATATTTTACAACATTCCTAGCATGTCGGTCCCTACTTCTCGGTGGGAACATTGTATACGTCTATAACGATATATATTCTAGCCTAAGGCAACCTAACATGTCGAATGTCATATTTTACAACATTCCTGTCGTGTCGACGCCTGCTTCTCGATGGGGACATTATATACGTCTATAACGTTGTATATTCTAACCTAACGCAACCTAACATCCGGGATGTTATATTTTACAACATTCCTGGCGTGTCGTCGCCTACTTCTGGATGGGGACATTATATACATCTATAACGTCATATATCCTAACCTAAGGGAACCTAACATCTCGGGTGTAATATTTTACAACATTCCTGGCGTGTCGTCGCCTACTTCTCGATGGGGACATTATATACATCTATAACGTTGTATATCCTAACCTAAGGCAACCTAACATCACGGATGTAATATTTTACAACATTCCTGGCATGTAGGGCCCTACTTCTCGGTGGGAACATTGTATACGTCTATAACGATATATATCCTAGCCTAAGGCAACCTAACATGTCGAATGTAATATTTTACAACATTCCTGTCGTGTCGTAGCCTGCTTCTCGATGGGGACATTCTATACATCTATAACGTTGTATATCTTAACATAAGGGAACCTAACATCTCGGGTGTAATATTTTAGAACATTCCTGATGCGTCAGTCCCTATTTCTCGGTGGGAACATTATATACGTCTATAACGTTATATATCCTAGCCTAAGGCAACCTCACTTGTAGAATGTATTATTTTACAACATTCCTGGCGTGTCGTCGCCTACTTCTCTATGGGAACATTATATACATCTATAACGTTGTATATCCTAACCTAAGGCAACCTAACATCTCGGATGTAATATTTTACAACATTCCTGTCATGTCGGTCCCTACTTCTCGGTGGGAACATTGTATACGTCTATAACGATATATATCCTAGCCTAAGGCAACCTAACATGTCGAATGTAAGATTTTACAACATTCCTGTCGTGTCGCCGCCTGCTTCTCGATGGGGACATTATATACGTCTATAACGTTGTATATTCTAACCTAACGCAACCTAACATCTGGGATGTAATATTTTACAACATTCCTGGCGTGTCGTCGCCTACTTCTGGATGGGGCATTATATACATCTATAACGTCATATATCCTAACCTAAGGGAACCTAACATCTCGGATGTAATATTTTACAACATTCCTGGCATGTCGGGCCCTACTTCTCGGTGGGAACATTGTATACGTCTATAACGATATATATCCTAGCCTAAGGCAACCTAACATGTCGAATGTAATATTTTACAACATTCCTGTCGTGTCGCCGCCTGCTTCTCGATGGGGTCATTATATACGTCTATAACGTTGTATATTCTAACCTAACGCAACCTAACATCTGGGATGTAATATTTTACAACATTCCTGGCGTGTCGTCGCCTACTTCTCGATGGGGACATTATATACATCTATAACCTTGTATATACTAACCTAACGCAACCTAACATCTGGGATGTAATATTTTAAAACATTCCTGGCATGTCGGTCCCTACGTCTCGGTGGGAACATTATATACGTCTATAACGATATATATCCTAACCTAAGGCAACCTAACATCTCGGATGTAATATTTTACAACATTCCTGGCGCTTCGGCTGCTACTTTTCGGTGGGAACATTATATACGTCTATAACGTTACATATCCTAACGTATGGCAACATAACATCTCGGATGTTATATTTTACAAAATTCCTGGCGTGTCATCGCCTGCTTCTCGATGGGGACTTTATGTACGTCTATAACGTTGAATATCCTAACCTAGAGCAACCTAAATCTGGGATGTAATATTTTACAAGATCCCTGGCATGTCGGTCCCCACGTCTCGGTGGGAACATTATATACGTCTATAACGATATATATCCTAACCTAAGGCAACCTAACATCTCGGATGTAATATTTTACAACATTCCTGGCATATCGGTCCCTACTTCTCGGTGGAAACAATGTATACGTCTATAACGATGTATATCCTAGCCTAAGGCAACCCAACATGTAGAATGTAATATTTTACAACATTCCTGGCGTGTCCTCGCCTGCTTCTCGATGGGGACATTATATACGTCTATAACGTTGTATATTCTAACCTAACGCAACCTAACATCCGGGATGTTATATTTTACAACATTCCTGGCGTGTCGTCGCCTACTTCTGGATGGGGACATTATATACATCTATAACGTCATATATCCTAACCTAAGGGAACCTAACATCTCGGGTGTAATATTTTACAACATTCCTGGCGTGTCGTCGCCTACTTCTCGATGGGGACATTATATACGTCTATAACGTTGTATATCCTAACCTAAGGCAACCTAACATCTCGGATGTAATATTTTACAACATTCCTAGCATGTCGGTCCCTACTTCTCGGTGGGAACATTGTATACGTCTATAACGATATATATTCTAGCCTAAGGCAACCTAACATGTCGAATGTAATATTTTACAACATTCCTGTCGTGTCGTCGCCTGCTTCTCGATGGGGACATTATATACGTCTATAACGTTGTATATTCTAACCTAACGCAACCTAACATCCGGGATGTTATATTTTACAACATTCCTGGCGTGTCGTCGCCTACTTCTGGATGGGGACATTATATACATCTATAACGTCATATATCCTAACCTAAGGGAACCTAACATCTCGGGTGTAATATTTTACAACATTCCTGGCGTGTCGTCGCCTACTTCTCGATGGGGACATTATATACATCTATAACGTTGTATATCCTAACCTAAGGCAACCTAACATCTCGGATGTATTATTTTACAACATTCCTGGCATGTCGGGCCCTACTTCTCGGTGGGAAAATTGTATACGTCTATAACGATATATATCCTAGCCTAAGGCAACCTAACATGTCGAATGTAATATTTTACAACATTCCTGTCGTGTCGCCGCCTGCTTCTCGATGGGGACATTATATACGTCTATAACGTTGTATACTCTAACCTAACGCAACCTAACATCTGGGATGTAATATTTTACAACATTCCTGGCGTGTCGTCGCCTACTTCTGGATGGGGACATTATATACATCTATAACGTCATATATCCTTACCTAAGGGAACCTAACATCTCGGGTGTAATATTTTACAACATTCCTGGCGTGTCGTCGCCTACTTCTCGATGGGGACATTATATACATCTATAACATTGTATATACTAACCTAACGCAACCTAACATCTGGGATGTAATATTTTACAACATTCCTGGCATGTCGGTCCCTACGTCTCCGTGGGTACATTGTACACGTCTATAACCTTGTATATCCTAACCTAACGCAACCTAACATCTGGGATGTAATATTTTAAAACATTCCTGGCATGTCGGTCCCTACGTCTCGGTGGGAATATTATATACGTCTATAACGATATATATCCTAACCTAAGACAACCTAACATCTCGGATGTAATATTTTACAACATTCCTCGCGCTTCGGCTGCTACTTATCGGTGGGAACATTATATACGTCTATAACGTTACATATCCTAACGTATGGCAACATAACATCTCGGATGTTATATTTTACAACATTCCTGGCGTGTCGTCGCCTGCTTCTCGATGGGGACTTTATGTACGTCTAGAACGTTGTATATCCTAAGCTAACGCAACCTAACATCTGGGATGTAATATTTTACAACATTCCTGGCATGTCGGTCCCTACGTCTCGGTGGGAACGTTATATACGTCTATAACGATATAAATCATAACCTAAAGCAACCTAGCATCTCGGATGTAATATTTTACAACATTCCTGGCATGTCGGTCCCTACCTCTCGGTAGGAACATTCTATACGTCTATAACGTTGTATATCCTAACCTAAGAGAACCTAACATCTCGGGTGTAATATTTTAAAACATTGCTGACGCGTCGGCCCCTGTTTCTCGGTGGGAACTTTCTATACGTCTATAACGTTGTATATCATAACCTAAGGGAACCTAACTTGTAGAATGTAATATATTACAACATTCCTGGCGTGTCGTCGCCTGCTTCTCGATGGGGACATTCTATACGTCTATAACGATATATATCCTAGCATAAGGCAACCTAACATGTCGAATGTAATATTTTACAACATTCCTGTCGTGTCGCCACCTGCTGCTCGGTGGGAACATTCTATACGTCTATAACGTTGTATATCCTAACCTAAGGGAACCTAACATCTCGGGTGTAATATTTTACAACATTCCTGACGCGTCGGCCGCTATTTCTCGGTGGGAATATTGTATACGTCTATAACGTTATATCTCCTAGCCTAAGGCAACCTAACATCTCGGATGTAATATTTCACAACGTTCCTGGCGTGTTAACCCGCACTTCTCGGTGGGAATATCATATACGTCTATAGCGATATATATCCTAGCCTAAGGCCACCTAACATGTCGAATGTAATATTTTACATCATTCCCGACGTGTCGGCCCGTAGTTCACGGTGGTAACATTATATACGCCTACAACGTTATATATACTAGCCTAAGGCAACCTGACATCTCGGATGTAATGTTTGACAACATTTCTGGCGTCTGAGCGCGTACTTCTCGGTGGGAACATCATATACGTCTGTAACGTTATATATCCCGTCGTAAGGCAACATAACATCTGGGATGTAATATTTTACAACATTCCTGGTGGGTCGTCGCCCGATTCTCGATGGGGACATTATATACGTCTATAACGTTGAATATCCTAACCTAAAGCAACCTAACATCTGGGATGTAATATTTTACAAGATCCCTGGCATGTCGGTCCCCACGTCTCGGTGGGAACATTATATACGTCTATAACGATATATATCATAACCTAAAGCAACCTAACATCTCGGATGTAATATTTTACAACATTCCTGGCATGTCGGTCCCTACTTCTCGGTGGAAACAATGTATACGTCTATAACGGTACATATCCTAGCCTAAGGCAACCCAACATGTCGAATGTAATATTTTACAACGTTCCTGGCGTGTCGTCGCCTACTTCTCGATGGGGACGTTATATACATCTATAACGTTGTATATCCTACCCTAAGGCAACCTAACATCTCGGATGTAATATTTTACAACATTCCTGGCACGACGGTCCCTACTTCTCGGTGGGAACATTGTATACGTCTATAACGATATATATTCTAGCCTAAGGCAACCTAACATGTCGAATGTAATATTTTACAACATTCCTGTCGTGTCGTCGCCTGCTTCTCGATGGGGACATTATATACGTCCATAACGTTGTATATTCTAACCTAACGCAACCTAAAATCTGGGATGTAATATTTTACAATATTCCTGGCGTGTCGTCGCCTACTTCTGGATAGGGACATTATATACATCTATAACGATATATATCCTAGCCTAAGGCAACCTAACATGTCGAATGTAATATTTTACAACATTCCTGTCGTGTCGTCGCCTGCTTCTCGATGGGGACATTCTATACGTCTATAACGTTGTATATCTTAACCTAAGGGAACCTAACATCTCGGGTGTAATATTTTAGAACATTCCTGACGCGTCAGTCCCTATTTCTCGGTGGGAACATTATATACGTCCATAACGTTATATATCCTAGCCTAAGGCAACCTCACTTGTAGAATGTAATATTTTACAACATTCCTGGCGTGTCTTCGCCTACTTCTCGATGGGGACATTATATACATCTATAACGTTGTATATCCTAACCTAAGGCAACCTAACATCTCGGATGTAATATTTTACAACATTCCTGTCATGTAGGTCCCTACTTCTCGGTCGGAACATTGTATACGTCTATAACGATATATATCCTAGCCTAAGGCAACCTAACATGTCGAATGTAATATTTTACAACATTCCTGTCGTGGCGCCGCCTGCTTCTCGTTGGGGACATTATACACGTCTATAGCGTTGTATATTCTAACCTAACGCAACCTAACATCTGGGATGTAATATTTTACAACATTCCTGGCGTGTCGTCGCCTACTTCTGGATGGGGACATTATATACATCTATAACGTCATATATCCTAACCTAAGGGAACCTAACATCTCGGGTGTAATATTTTACAACATTCCTGGCGTGTCGTCGCCTACTTCTCGATGGGGAAATTATATACATCTATAACGTTGTATATACTAACCTAACGCAACCTAACATCTGGGATGTAATATTTTACAACATTCCTGGCATGTCGGTCCCTACGTCTCCGTGGGTACATTGTACACGTCTATAACCTTGTATATCCTAACCTAACGCAACCTAACATCTGGGATGTAATATTTTAAAACATTCCTGGCATGTCGGTCCCTACGTCTCGGTGGGAACATTATATAGGTCTATAACGATATATATCCTAACCTAAGGCAACCTAACATCTCGGATGTAATATTTTACAACATTCCTGGCGCTTCGGCTGCTACTTTTCGGTGGGAAGATTATATACGTCTATAACGTTACATATCCTAACGTATGGCAACATAACATCTCGGATGTTATATTTTTCAACATTCCTGGCGTGTCGTCGCCTGCTTCTCGATGGGGACTTTATGTACGTCTAGAACGTTGTATATCCTAAGCTAACGCAACCTAACATCTGGGATGCAATATTTTACAACATTCCTGGCATGTCGGTCCCTACGTCCAGGTGGGAACGTTATATACGTCTATAACGATATAAATCATAACCTAAAGCAACCTAGCATCTCGGATGTAATATTTTACAACATTCCTGTCGTGTCGTCGCCTGCTTCTCGATGGGGACATTATATACGTCTATAACGTTGTATATTCTAACCTAACGCAACCTAACATCTGGGATGTTATATTTTACAACATTCCTGGCGTGTCGTCGCCTACTTCTGGATGGGGACATTATATACATCTATAACGTCATATATCCTAACCTAAGGGAACCTAATATCTCGGGTGTAATATTTTACAACATTCCTGGCGTGTCGTCGCCTGCTTCTCGATGGGGACATTATATACGTCTATAACCTTGTATATACTAACCTAACGCAACCTAACATCTGGGATGTAATATTTTACAACATTCCTGGTGGGTCGTCGCCCGCTTCTCGATGGGGACATTATATAGGTCTATAACGTTGAATATCCTAACCTAGAGCAACCTAAATCTGGGATGTAATATTTTACAAGATCCCTGGCATGTCGGTCCCCACGTCTCGGTGGGAACATTATATACGTCTATAACGATATATATCCTAACCTAAGGCAACCTAACATCTCGGATGTAATATTTTACAACATTCCTGGCATATCGGTCCCTACTTCTCGGTGGAAACAATGTATACGTCTATAACGATATATATCCTAGCCTAAGGCAACCCAACATGTAGAATGTAATATTTTACAACATTCCTGGCGTGTCCTCGCCTACTTCTCGATGGGGACATTATATACATCTATAACGTTGTATATCCTAACCTAAGGCAACCTAACATCTCGGATGTAATATTTTACAACATTCCTGGCATGTCGGTCCCTACTTCTCGGTGGGAAATTGTATACGTCTATAACGATATATATTCTAGCCTAAGGCTACCTAACATGTCGAATGTAATATTTTACAACGTTCCTGTCGTGTCGTCGCCGGCTTCTCGATGGGGACATTATATACGTCTATAACGTTGTATATTCTAACCTAACGCAACCTAACATCTGGGATGTTATATTTTACAACATTCCTGGCGTGACGTCGCCTACTTCTGGATGGGGACATTATATACATCTATAACGTCATATATCCTAACCTAAGGGAACCTAACATCTCGGGTGTAATATTTTACAACATTCCTGGCGTGTCGTCGCCTACATCTCGATGGGGACATTATATACGTCTATAACGTTGTATATCCTAACCTAAGGCAACCTAACATCTCGGATGTAATATTTTACAACATTCCTAGCATGTCGGTCCCTACTTCTCGGTGGGAACATTGTATACGTCTATAACGATATATATTCTAGCCTAAGGCAACCTAACATGTCGAGTGTAATATTTTACAACATTCGTGTCGTGTCGTCGCCTGCTTCTCGATGGGGACATTATATACGTCTATAACGTTGTATATTCTAACCTAACGCAACCTAACATCTGGGATGTTATATTTTACAACATTCCTGGCGTGTCGGTCCCTACTTCTCGGTGGTAACATTATATACGCCTACAACGTTATATATACTAGCCTAAGGCAACCTGACATCTCGGATGTATTATTTGACAACATTTCTGGCGTCTGAGTGCGTACTTCTCGGTGGGAACATCATATACGTCTGTAACGTTATATATCCCGTCGTAAGGCAACATAACATCTGGGATGTAATATTTTACAACATTCCTGGTGGGTCGTCGCCCGATTCTCGATGGGGACATTATATACGTCTATAACGTTGAATATCCTAACCTAAAGCAACCTAACATCTGGGATGTAATATTTTACAAGATCCCTGGCATGTCGGTCCCCACGTCTCGGTGGGAACATTATATACGTCTATAACGATATTTATCATAACCTAAAGCAACCTAACATCTCGGATGTAATATTTTACAACATTCCTGGCATGTCGGTCCCTACTTCTCGGTGGAAACAATGTATACGTCTATAACGATATATATTCTGGCCTAAGGCAACCCAACATGTAGAATGTAATATTTTACAACATTCCTGGCGTGTCGTCGCCTACTTCTCGATGGGGACATTATATACGTCTATAACGTTGTATATTCTAACCTAACGCAACCTAACATCTGGGATGATATATTTTACAACATTCCTGGCGTGTCGTCGCCTACTTCTGGATGGGGACATTATATACATCTATAACGTCATATATCCTTACCTAAGGGAACCTAACATCTCGGGTGTAATATTTTACAACATTCCTGGCGTGTCGTCGCCTACTTCTCGATGGGGACATTATATACATCTATAACCTTGTATATACTAACCTAACGCAACCTAACATCTGGGATGTAATATTTTACAACATTCCTGGCATGTCGGTCCCTACGTCTCCGTGGGTACATTGTACACGTCTATAACCTTGTATATCCTAACCTAACGCAACCTAACATCTGGGATGTAATATTTTAGAACATTCCTGGCATGTCGGTCCCTACGTCTCGGTGGGAATATTATATACGTCTATAACGATATATATCCTAACCTAAGGCAACCTAACATCTCGGATGTAATATTTTACAACATTCCTGGCGCTTCGGCTGCTACTTTTCGGTGGGAACATTATATACGTCTATAACGTTACATATCCTAACATATGGCAACATAACATCTCGGATGTTATATTTTACAACATTCCTGGCGTGTCGTCGCCTGCTTCTCGATGGGGACTTTATGTACGTCTAGAACGTTGTATATCCTAAGCTAACGCAACCTAACATCTGGGATATAATATTTTACAACATTCCTGGCATGTCGGTCCCTACGTCTCGGTGGGAACGTTATATACGTCTATAACGATATAAATCATAACCTAAAGCAACCTAGCATCTCGGATGTAATATTTTACAACATTCCTGGCATGTCGGTCCCTACCTCTCGGTGGGAACATTCTATACGTCTATAACGTTGTATATCCTAACCTAAGAGAACCTAACATCTCGGGTGTAATATTTTACAACATTGCTGACGCGTCGGCCCCTGTTTCTCGGTGGGAACTTTCTATACGTCTATAACGTTGTATATCATAACCTAAGGGAACCTAACTTGTAGAATGTAATATATTAAAACATTCCTGGCGTGTCGTCGCCTGCTTCTCGACGGGGACATTCTATACGTCTATAACGATATATATCCTAGCATAAGGCAACCTAACATGTCGAATGTAATATTTTACAACATTCCTGTCGTGTCGCCACCTGCTGCTCGATGGGGACATTATATACGTCTATAACGTTGTATATTCTAACCTAACGCAACCTAACATCTGGGATGTAATATTTTACAACATTCCTGGCGTGTCGTCGCCTACTTCTGGATGGGGCATTATATACATCTATAACGTCATATATCCTAACCTAAGGGAACCTAACATCTCGGATGTAATATTTTACAACATTCCTGGCATGTCGGGCCCTACTTCTCGGTGGGAACATTGTATACGTTTATAACGATATATATCCTAGCCTAAGGCAACCTAACATGTCGAATGTAATATTTTACAACATTCCTGTCGTGTCGTCCCCTGCTTCTCGATGGGGACATTCTATACGTCTATAACGTTGTATATCCTAACCTAAGGGAACCTAACATCTCGGGTGTAATATTTTAGAACATTCCTGACGCGTCAGTCCCTATTTCTCGGTGGGAACATTATATACGTCTATAACGTTATATATCCTAGCCTAAGGCAACCTCACTTGTAGAATGTAATATTTTACAACATTCCTGGCGTGTCGTCGCCTACTTCTCTATGGGAACATTATATACATCTATAACCTTGTATATCCTAACCTAAGGCAACCTAACATCTCGGATGTAATATTTTACAACATTCCTGTCATGTCGGTCCCTACTTCTCGGTGGGAACATTGTATACGTCTATAACGATATATATCCTAGCCTAAGGCAACCTAACATCTCGGATGTAATATTTTACAACATTCCTGGCGCTTCGGCTGCTACTTTTCGGTGGGAACATTATATACGTCTATAACGTTACATATCCTAACGTATGGCAACATAACATCTTGGATGTTATATTTTACAACATTCCTGGTGTGTCGTCGCCTGCTTCTCGATGGGGACTTTATGTACGTCTAGAACGTTGTATATCCTAAGCTAACGCAACTTAACATCTGGGATGTAATATTTTACAACATTCCTGGCATGTCGGTCCCTACATCTCGGTGGGAACGTTATATACGTCTATAACGATATAAATCATAACCTAAAGCAACCTAGCATCTCGGATGTAATACTTTACAACATTCCTGGCATGTCGGTCCCTACTTCTCGGTGGGAACATTCTATACGTCTATAACGTTGTATATCCTAACCTAAGGGAACCTAACATCTCGGATGTAATATTTTACAACATTCCTGGCATGTCGGTCCCTACTTCTCGGTGGAAACAATGTATACGTCTATAACGATATATATTCTGGCCTAAGGCAACCCAACATGTAGAATGTAATATTTTACAACATTCCTGGCGTGTCGTCGCCTACTTCTCTATGGGAACATTATATACATCTATAACGTCATATATCCTAACCTAAGGGAACCTAACATCTCGGGTGTAATATTTTACAACATTCCTGGCGTGTCGTCGCCTACTTCTCGATGGGGACATTATATACATCTATAATCTTGTATATACTAACCTAACGCAACCTAACATCTGGGATGTAATATTTTACAACATTCCTGGCATGTCGGTCCCTAAGTCTCGGTGGGAACGTTATATACGTCTATAACGATATATATCCTAACCTAAGGGAACCTTACATCTCGGATGTAATATTTTACATCATTCCTGGCATGTCGGTCCCTACTTCTCGGTGGAAACAATGTATACGTCTATAACGATATATATCCTGGCCTAAGGCAACCCAACATGTAGAATGTAATATTTTACAACATTCCTGGCGTGTCGTCGCCTACTTCTCGATGGGGACATTATATACATCTATAACGTTGTATATTCTAACCTAACGCAACCTAACATCTGGGATGTAATATTTTACTACATTCCTGGCGTGTCGTCGCCTACTTCTGGATGGGGACATTATATACATCTATAACGTCATATATCCCAACCTAAGGGAACCTAACATCTCGGGTGTAATATTTTACAACATTCCTGACGCGTCGGCCGTTATTTCTCGGTGGGAATATTGTATACGTCTATAACGTTATATATCCTAGCCTAAGGCAACCTAACATCTCGGATGTAATATTTCACACCGTTCCTGGCGTGTTAACCCGCACTTCTCGGTGGGAATATCATATACGTCTATAGCGATATATATCCTAGCCTAAGGCCACCTAACATGTCGAATGTAATATTTTACATCATTCCCGACGTGTCGGCCCGTAGTTCACGGTGGTAACATTATATACGCCTACAACGTTACATATACTAGCCTAAGGCAACCTGACATCTCGGATGAAATATTTGACAACATTTCTGGCGTGTGAGCGCGTACTTCTCGGTGGGAACATCATATATGTCTGTAACGTTATATATCCCGTCGTAAGGCAACATAACATCTGGGATGTAATATTTTACAACATTCCTGGTGGGTCGTCGCCCGATTCTCGATGGGGACATTATATACGTCTATAACGTTGAATATCCTAACCTAAAGCAACCTAACATTTGGGATGTAATATTTTACAACATTCCTGGCATGTCGGTCCCTACGTCTCCGTGGGTACATTATATACGTCTATAACGTTGTATATCCTAACCTAACGCAACCTAACATCTGGGATGTAATATTTTAGAACATTCCTGGCATGTCGGTCCCTACGTCTCGGTGGGAACATTATATACGTCTATAACGATATATATCCTAACCTAAGACAACCTAACATCTCGGATGTAATATTTTACAACATTCCTGGCGCTTCGGCTGCTACTTTTTGGTGGGAACATTATATACGTCTATAACGTTATATATCCTAGCCTAAGGCAACCTAACATCTCGGATGTAATATTTCACAACATTTCTGGCGTGTGAGCACGTACTTCTCGGTGGTAACATCATATACGTCTGTAACGTTATATATCCTGTCGTAAGGCAACATAACATCTCGGATGTAATATTTTACAACATTCCTGGTGGGTCGACGCCCGCTTCTCGATGGGGACATTATATACGTCTATAACGTTGAATATCCTAACCTAAAGCAACCTATCATTTGGGATGTAATATTTTACAAGATCCCTGGAATGTCGGTCCCCACGTCTCGGTGGGAACATTATATACGTCTATAACGATATATATCATAACCTAAAGCAACCTAACATTTCGGATGTAATATTTTACAACATTCCTGGCATGTCGGTCCCTACTTCTCGGTGGAAACAATGTATACGTCTATAACGGTACATATCCTAGCCTAAGGCAACCCAACATGTCGAATGTAATATTTTACAACATTCCTGGCGTGTCGTCGCCTACTTCTCGATGGGGACGTTATATACATCTATAACGTTGTATATCCTACCCTAAGGCAACCTAACATCTCGGATGTAATATTTTACAACATTCCTGGCACGACGGTCCCTACTTCTCGGTGGGAACATTGTATACGTCTATAACGATATATATTCTAGCCTAAGGCAACCTAACATGTCGAATGTAATATTTTACAACATTCCTGTCGTGTCGTCGCCTGCTTCTCGATGGGGACATTATATACGTCCATAACGTTGTATATTCTAACCTAACGCAACCTAAAATCTGGGATGTAATATTTTACAACATTCCTGGCGTGTCGTCGCCTACTTCTGGATAGGGACACTATATACATCTATAACGTCATATATCCTAACCTAAGGGAACCTAACATCTCGGGTGTAATATTTTACAACATTCCTGGCGTGTCGTTGCCTACTTCTCGATGGGGACATTATATACATCTATAACGTTGTATATCCTAACCTAAGGCAACCTAACATCTCGGATGTAATATTTTACAACATTCCTGGCATGTCGGGCCCTACTTCTCGGTGGGAACATTGTATACGTCTATAACGATATATATCCTAGCCTAACGCAACCTAACATGTCGAATGTAATATTTTACAACATTCCTGTCGTGTCGTCGCCTGCTTCTCGATGGGGACATTCTATACGTCGATAACGTTGTATGTCCTAACCTAAGGGAACCTAACATCTCGGGTGTAATATTTTAGAACATTCCTGACGCGTCAGTCCCTATTTCTCGGTGGGAACATTATATACGTCTATAACGTTATATATCCTAACCTAAGGGAACCTAACATCTCGGGTGTAATATTTTACAACATTCCTGGCGTGTCGTCGCCTACTTCTCGATGGGGACATTATATACATCTATAACGTTGTATATTCTAACCTAACGCAACCTAACATCTGGGATTTAATATTTTAGAACACTCCTGGCATGTAGGTCCCTACTTCTCGGTGGGAACATTCTATACGTCTATAACGTTGTATATCCTAACCTAAGGGAACCTAACATCTCGGGTGTAATATTTTACAACATTGCTGACGCATCGGCCCCTATTTCTCGGTGGGAACATTCTATACGTCTATAACGTTGTATATCCTAACCTAGGGGAACCTAACATCTCGGGTGTAATATTTTAGAACATTCCTGACGCGTCGGTCCCTATTTCTCGGTGGGAACATTATATACGTCTATAACGTTATATATCCTAGCCTACGGCAACCTAACTCGTCGAATGTAATATTTTACAACATTCCTGGCGTGTCGTCGCCTACTTCTCGATGGGGACACTATATACATCTATAACGTTGTATATCCTAACCTAAGGCAACCTAACATCTGGGATGTAATATTTTACAACATTTCTGGCATGTCGGTCCCTACGTCTCCGTGGGTACATTATATACGTCTGTGACGTTGTATATCCTAACCTAACGCAACCTAACGTCTGGGATGTAATATTTTAAAACATTCATGGCATGTCGGTCCCTACGTCTCGGTGGGAACATTATATACGTCTATAACGATATATATCCTAACCTAAGGCAACCTAACATCTCGGATGTAATATTTGACAACATTCCTGGCGTGTTAAACCGCACTTCTCGGTGGGAACATCATATACGTCTATAGCGATATATATCCTAGCCTAAGGCGACCTAGCAAGTCGAATGTAATATTTTACATCATTCCTGACGTGTCGGCCCCTATTTCTCGGTGAGAACATTATATACGTCTATAACGTTATATATGCTAGCCTAAGGCAACCTAACATGTCGAATGTAATATTTTACAACATTCCTGACGTGTCGGCCCGTAGTGCAAGGCGGTAACATTATATACGCCTACAACGTTATATATACTAGCCTAAGGCAACCTGACATCTCGGATGTAATATTTGACAACATTCCTGGCGTGTTAGCGCGTACTTCTCGGTGGGAACATCATATACGTCTATAACGTTGAATATCCTAACCTAAAGCAACCTAACATCTGGGATGTAATATTTTACAAGATCCCTGGCATGTCGGTCCCCACGTCTCGGTGGGAACATTATATACGTCTATAACGATATAAATCATAACCTAAAGCAACCTAGCATCTCGGATGTAATATTTTACAACATTCCTGGCATGTCGGTCCCTACGTCTCGGTGGGAACATTATATACGTCTATAACGATATATATCCTAACCTAAGGCAACCTAACATCTCGGATGTAATATTTTACAACATTCCTGGCGCTTCGGCTGCTACTTTTCGGTTGGAACATTATATACGTCTATAACGTTACATATCCTAACGTATGGCAACATAACATCTCGGATGTTATATTTTACAACATTCCTGCCGAGTCCTCGCCTGCTTCTCGATGGAGACTTTATATACGTCTATAAAGTTGTATATCCTAACCTAATGCAACCTAACATCTGGGATGTAATATTTTACAACATTCCTGGCATGTCGGTCCCTATGTCTCGGTGGGAACGTTATATACGTCTATAAAGATATATATCCTAACCTAAGGCAACCTAACATCTCGGATTTAATATTTTACAACATTCCTGGCATGTAGGTCCCTACTTCTCGGTGGGAACATTAAATACGTCTATAACGTTATATATCCTAGCCTAAGGCAACCTAACATGTCGAATGTAATATTTTACAACATTCCTGTCGTGTCGTCGCCTGCTTCACGATGGGTACATTATATACGTCTATAACGTTGTATGTTCTAACCTAACGCAACCTAACATCTGGGATGTAATATTTTACAACATTCCCGGCGTGTCGTCGCCTACTTCTGGATGGGGACATTATATACATCTATAACGTCATATATCCTAACCTAAGGGAACCTAACATCTCGGATGTAATATTTTACAACATTCCTGGCATGTCGGGCCCTACTTCTCGGTGGGAACATTGTATACGTTTATAACGATATATATCCTAGCCTAAGGCAACCTAACATGTCGAATGTAATATTTTACAACATTCCTGTCGTGTCGTCCCCTGCTTCTCGATGGGGACATTCTATACGTCTATAACGTTGTATATCCTAACCTAAGGGAACCTAACATCTCGGGTGTAATATTTTAGAACATTCCTGACGCGTCAGTCCCTATTTCTCGGTGGGAACATTATATACGTCTATAACGTTATATATCCTAGCCTAAGGCAACCTCACTTGTAGAATGTAATATTTTACAACATTCCTGGCGTGTCGTCGCCTACTTCTCTATGGGAACATTATATACATCTATAACCTTGTATATCCTAACCTAAGGCAACCTAACATCTCGGATGTAATATTTTACAACATTCCTGTCATGTCGGTCCCTACTTCTCGGTGGGAACATTGTATACGTCTATAACGATATATATCCTAGCCTAAGGCAACCTAACATGTCGAATGTAATATTTTACAACATTCCTGTCGTGTCGTCGTCTGCTTCTCGATGGGGACATTATATACGTCTATAACGTTGTATATTCTAACCTAACGCAACCTAACATCTGGGATGTTATATTTTACAACATTCCTGGCGTGTCGTCGCCTACTTCTGGATGGGGACATTATATACATCTATAACGTCATATATCCTAACCTAAGGGAACCTAACATCTCGGGTGTAATATTTTACAACATTCCTGGCGTGTCGTCGCCTACTTTTCGGTGGGAACATTATATACGTCTATAACGTTATATATCCTAACGTATGGCAACATAACATCTCGGATGTTATATTTTACAACATTCCTGGCGTGTCGTCGCCTGCTTCTCGATGGGGACATTATATACGTCTATAACGTTGCATATTCTAACCTAACGCAACCTAACATCTGGGATGTAATATTTTACGACATTCCTGGCGTGTCGTCGCTTACTTCTGGATGGGGACATTATATACATCTATAACGTCATATATCCTAACCTAAGGGAACCTAACATCTCGGGTGTAATATTTTACAACATTCCTGGCGTGTCGTCGCCTACTTCTCGATGGGGACATTATATACATCTATAACGTTGTATATCCTAACCTAAGGCAACCTAACATCTCGGACGTAATATTTTACAACATTCCTGGCATGTCGGTCCCCACGTCTCGGTGGGAACATTATATACGTCTATAACGATATATATCCTAACCTAAGGCAACCTAACATCTCGGATGTAATATTTTACAACATTCCTGGCATATCGGTCCCTACTTCTCGGTGGAAACAATGTATACGTCTATAACGATATATATCCTAGCCTAAGGCAACCCAACATGTAGAATGTAATATTTTACAACATTCCTGGCGTGTCCTCGCCTACTTCTCGATGGGGACATTATATACATCTATAACGTTGTATATCCTAACCTAAGGCAACCTAACATCTCGGATGTAATATTTTACAACATTCCTGGCATGTCGGTCCCTACTTCTCGGTGGGAAATTGTATACGTCTATAACGATATATATTCTAGCCTAAGGCTACCTAACATGTCGAATGTAATATTTTACAACGTTCCTGTCGTGTCGTCGCCGGCTTCTCGATGGGGACATTATATACGTCTATAACGTTGTATATTCTAACCTAACGCAACCTAACATCTGGGATGTTATATTTTACAACATTCCTGGCGTGACGTCGCCTACTTCAGGATGGGGACATTATATACATCTATAACGTCATATATCCTAACCTAAGGGAACCTAACATCTCGGGTGTAATATTTTACAACATTCCTGGCGTGTCGTCGCCTACTTCTCGATGGGGAAATTATATACATCTATAACGTTGTATATACTAACCTAACGCACCCTAACATCTGGGATGTAATATTTTACAACATTCCTGGCATGTCGGTCCCTACGTCTCCGTGGGTACATTGTACACGTCTATAACCTTGTATATCCTAACCTAACGCAACCTAACATCTGGGATATAATATTTTAAAACATTCCTGGCATGTCGGTCCCTACGTCTCGGTGGGAACATTATATACGTCTATAACGATATATATCCTAACCTAAGGCAACCTAACATCTCGGATGTAATATTTTACAACATTCCTGGCGCTTCGGCTGCTACTTTTCGGTGGGAAGATTATATACGTCTATAACGTTACATATCCTAACGTATGGCAACATAACATCTCGGATGTTATATTTTTCAACATTCCTGGCGTGTCGTCGCCTGCTTCTCGATGGGGACTTTATGTACGTCTAGAACGTTGTATATCCTAAGCTAACGCAACCTAACATCTGGGATGTAATATTTTACAACATTCCTGGCATGTCGGTCCCTACGTCCAGGTGGGAACGTTATATACGTCTATAACGATATAAATCATAACCTAAAGCAACCTAGCATCTCGGATGTAATATTTTACAACATTCCTGTCGTGTCGTCGCCTGCTTCTCGATGGGGACATTATATACGTCTATAACGTTGTATATTCTAACCTAACGCAACCTAACATCTGGGATGTTATATTTTACAACATTCCTGGCGTGTCGTCGCCTACTTCTGGATGGGGACATTATATACATCTATAACGTCATATATCCTAACCTAAGGGAACCTAATATCTCGGGTGTAATATTTTACAACATTCCTGGCGTGTCGTCGCCTACTTCTCGATGGGGACATTATATACATCTATAACGTTGTATATCCTAACCTAAGGCAACCTAACATCTCGGATGTAATATTTTACAACATTCTGGCGTGTCGTCGCCTGCTTCTCGATGGGGACATTATATACGTCTATAACCTTGTATATACTAACCTAACGCAACCTAACATCTGGGATGTAATATTTTAAAACATTCCTGGTGGGTCGTCGCCCGCTTCTCGATGGGGACATTATATAGGTCTATAACGTTGAATATCCTAACCTAGAGCAACCTAAATATGGGATGTAATATTTTACAAGATCCCTGGCATGTCGGTCCCCACGTCTCGGTGGGAACATTATATACGTCTATAACGATATATATCCTAACCTAAGGCAACCTAACATCTCGGATGTAATATTTTACAACATTCCTGGCATATCGGTCCCTACTTCTCGGTGGAAACAATGTATACGTCTATAACGATATATATCCTAGCCTAAGGCAACCCAACATGTAGAATGTAATATTTTACAACATTCCTGGCGTGTCCTCGCCTACTTCTCGATGGGGACATTATATACATCTATAACGTTGTATATCCTAACCTAAGGCAACCTAACATCTCGGATGTAATATTTTACAACATTCCTGGCATGTCGGTCCCTACTTCTCGGTGGGAAATTGTATACGTCTATAACGATATATATTCTAGCCTAAGGCTACCTAACATGTCGAATGTAATATTTTACAACGTTCCTGTCGTGTCGTCGCCGGCTTCTCGATGGGGACATTATATACGTCTATAACGTTGTATATTCTAACCTAACGCAACCTAACATCTGGGATGTTATATTTTACAACATTCCTGGCGTGACGTCGCCTACTTCTGGATGGGGACATTATATACATCTATAACGTCATATATCCTAACCTAAGGGAACCTAACATCTCGGGTGTAATATTTTACAACATTCCTGGCGTGTCGTCGCCTACATCTCGATGGGGACATTATATACGTCTATAACGTTGTATATCCTAACCTAAGGCAACCTAACATCTCGGATGTAATATTTTACAACATTCCTAGCATGTCGGTCCCTACTTCTCGGTGGGAACATTGTATACGTCTATAACGATATATATTCTAGCCTAAGGCAACCTAACATGTCGAGTGTAATATTTTACAACATTCCTGTCGTGTCGTCGCCTGCTTCTCGATGGGGACATTATATACGTCTATAACGTTGTATATTCTAACCTAACGCAACCTAACATCTGGGATGTTATATTTTACAACATTCCTGGCGTGTCGGTCCCTACTTCTCGGTGGTAACATTATATACGCCTACAACGTTATATATACTAGCCTAAGGCAACCTGACATCTCGGATGTATTATTTGACAACATTTCTGGCGTCTGAGTGCGTACTTCTCGGTGGGAACATCATATACGTCTGTAACGTTATATATCCCGTCGTAAGGCAACATAACATCTGGGATGTAATATTTTACAACATTCCTGGTGGGTCGTCGCCCGATTCTCGATGGGGACATTATATACGTCTATAACGTTGAATATCCTAACCTAAAGCAACCTAACATCTGGGATGTAATATTTTACAAGATCCCTGGCATGTCGGTCCCCACGTCTCGGTGGGAACATTATATACGTCTATAACGATATTTATCATAACCTAAAGCAACCTAACATCTCGGATGTAATATTTTACAACATTCCTGGCATGTCGGTCCCTACTTCTCGGTGGAAACAATGTATACGTCTATAACGATATATATTCTGGCCTAAGGCAACCCAACATGTAGAATGTAATATTTTACAACATTCCTGGCGTGTCGTCGCCTACTTCTCGATGGGGACATTATATACGTCTATAACGTTGTATATTCTAACCTAACGCAACCTAACATCTGGGATGTAATATTTTACAACATTCCTGGCGTGTCGTCGCCTACTTCTGGATGGGGACATTATATACATCTATAACGTCATATATCCTTACCTAAGGGAACCTAACATCTCGGGTGTAATATTTTACAACATTCCTGGCGTGTCGTCGCCTACTTCTCGATGGGGACATTATATACATCTATAACCTTGTATATACTAACCTAACGCAACCTAACATCTGGGATGTAATATTTTACAACATTCCTGGCATGTCGGTCCCTACGTCTCCGTGGGTACATTGTACACGTCTATAACCTTGTATATCCTAACCTAACGCAACCTAACATCTGGGATGTAATATTTTAGAACATTCCTGGCATGTCGGTCCCTACGTCTCGGTGGGAATATTATATACGTCTATAACGATATATATCCTAACCTAAGGCAACCTAACATCTCGGATGTAATATTTTACAACATTCCTGGCGCTTCTGCTGCTACTTTTCGGTGGGAACATTATATACGTCTATAACGTTACATATCCTAACATATGGCAACATAACATCTCGGATGTTATATTTTACAACATTCCTGGCGTGTCGTCGCCTGCTTCTCGATGGGGACTTTATGTACGTCTAGAACGTTGTATATCCTAAGCTAACGCAACCTAACATCTGGGATATAATATTTTACAACATTCCTGGCATGTCGGTCCCTACGTCTCGGTGGGAACGTTATATACGTCTATAACGATATAAATCATAACCTAAAGCAACCTAGCATCTCGGATGTAATATTTTACAACATTCCTGGCATGTCGGTCCCTACCTCTCGGTGGGAACATTCTATACGTCTATAACGTTGTATATCCTAACCTAAGAGAACCTAACATCTCGGGTGTAATATTTTACAACATTGCTGACGCGTCGGCCCCTGTTTCTCGGTGGGAACTTTCTATACGTCTATAACGTTGTATATCATAACCTAAGGGAACCTAACTTGTAGAATGTAATATATTAAAACATTCCTGGCGTGTCGTCGCCTGCTTCTCGACGGGGACATTCTATACGTCTATAACGATATATATCCTAGCATAAGGCAACCTAACATGTCGAATGTAATATTTTACATCATTCCTGTCGTGTCGCCACCTGCTGCTCGATGGGGACATTATATACGTCTATAACGTTGTATATTCTAACCTAACGCAACCTAACATCTGGGATGTAATATTTTACAACATTCCTGGCGTGTCGTCGCCTACTTCTGGATGGGGCATTATATACATCTATAACGTCATATATCCTAACCTAAGGGAACCTAACATCTCGGATGTAATATTTTACAACATTCCTGGCATGTCGGGCCCTACTTCTCGGTGGGAACATTGTATACGTTTATAACGATATATATCCTAGCCTAAGGCAACCTAACATGTCGAATGTAATATTTTACAACATTCCTGTCGTGTCGTCCCCTGCTTCTCGATGGGGACATTCTATACGTCTATAACGTTGTATATCCTAACCTAAGGGAACCTAACATCTCGGGTGTAATATTTTAGAACATTCCTGACGCGTCAGTCCCTATTTCTCGGTGGGAACATTATATACGTCTATAACGTTATATATCCTAGCCTAAGGCAACCTCACTTGTAGAATGTAATATTTTACAACATTCCTGGCGTGTCGTCGCCTACTTCTCTATGGGAACATTATATACATCTATAACCTTGTATATCCTAACCTAAGGCAACCTAACATCTCGGATGTAATATTTTACAACATTCCTGTCATGTCGGTCCCTACTTCTCGGTGGGAACATTGTATACGTCTATAACGATATATATCCTAGCCTAAGGCAACCTAACATCTCGGATGTAATATTTTACAACATTCCTGGCGCTTCGGCTGCTACTTTTCGGTGGGAACATTATATACGTCTATAACGTTACATATCCTAACGTATGGCAACATAACATCTTGGATGTTATATTTTACAACATTCCTGGTGTGTCGTCGCCTGCTTCTCGATGGGGACTTTATGTACGTCTAGAACGTTGTATATCCTAAGCTAACGCAACCTAACATCTGGGATGTAATATTTTACAACATTCCTGGCATGTCGGTCCCTAAGTCTCGGTGGGAACGTTATATACGTCTATAACGATATATATCCTAACCTAAGGGAACCTTACATCTCGGATATAATATTTTACAACATTCCTGGCATGTCGGTCCCTACTTCTCGGTGGAAACAATGTATACGTCTATAACGATATATATCCTGGCCTAAGGCAACCCAACATGTAGAATGTAATATTTTACAACATTCCTGGCGTGTCGTCGCCTACTTCTCGATGGGGACATTATATACATCTATAACGTTGTATATTCTAACCTAACGCAACCTAACATCTGGGATGTAATATTTTACTACATTCCTGGCGTGTCGTCGCCTACTTCTGGATGGGGACATTATATACATCTATAACGTCATATATCCCAACCTAAGGGAACCTAACATCTCGGGTGTAATATTTTACAACATTCCTGACGCGTCGGCCGTTATTTCTCGGTGGGAATATTGTATACGTCTATAACGTTATATATCCTAGCCTAAGGCAACCTAACATCTCGGATGTAATATTTCACACCGTTCCTGGCGTGTTAACCCGCACTTCTCGGTGGGAATATCATATACGTCTATAGCGATATATATCCTAGCCTAAGGCCACCTAACATGTCGAATGTAATATTTTACATCATTCCCGACGTGTCGGCCCGTAGTTCACGGTGGTAACATTATATACGCCTACAACGTTACATATACTAGCCTAAGGCAACCTGACATCTCGGATGAAATATTTGACAACATTTCTGGCGTGTGAGCGCGTACTTCCTGGTGGGAACATCATATATGTCTGTAACGTTATATATCCCGTCGTAAGGCAACATAACATCTGGGATGTAATATTTTACAACATTCCTGGTGGGTCGTCGCCCGATTCTCGATGGGGACATTATATACGTCTATAACGTTGAATATCCTAACCTATAGCAACCTAACATTTGGGATGTAATATTTTACAACATTCCTGGCATGTCGGTCCCTACGTCTCCGTGGGTACATTATATACGTCTATAACGTTGTATATCCTAACCTAACGCAACCTAACATCTGGGATGTAATATTTTAGAACATTCCTGGCATGTCGGTCCCTACGTCTCGGTGGGAACATTATATACGTCTATAACGATATATATCCTAACCTAAGACAACCTAACATCTCGGATGTAATATTTTACAACATTCCTGGCGCTTCGGCTGCTACTTTTCGGTGGGAACATTATATACGTCTATAACGTTATATATCCTAGCCTAAGGCAACCTAACATCTCGGATGTAATATTTCACAACATTTCTGGCGTGTGAGCACGTACTTCTCGGTGGTAACATCATATACGTCTGTAACGTTATATATCCTGTCGTAAGGCAACATAACATCTCGGATGTAATATTTTACAACATTCCTGGTGGGTCGACGCCCGCTTCTCGATGGGGACATTATATACGTCTATAACGTTGAATATCCTAACCTAAAGCAACCTATCATTTGGGATGTAATATTTTACAAGATCCCTGGAATGTCGGTCCCCACGTCTCGGTGGGAACATTATATACGTCTATAACGATATATATCATAACCTAAAGCAACCTAACATTTCGGATGTAATATTTTACAACATTCCTGGCATGTCGGTCCCTACTTCTCGGTGGAAACAATGTATACGTCTATAACGGTACATATCCTAGCCTAAGGCAACCCAACATGTCGAATGTAATATTTTACAACATTCCTGGCGTGTCGTCGCCTACTTCTCGATGGGGACGTTATATACATCTATAACGTTGTATATCCTACCCTAAGGCAACCTAACATCTCGGATGTAATATTTTACAACATTCCTGGCACGACGGTCCCTACTTCTCGGTGGGAACATTGTATACGTCTATAACGATATATATTCTAGCCTAAGGCAACCTAACATGTCGAATGTAATATTTTACAACATTCCTGTCGTGTCGTCGCCTGCTTCTCGATGGGGACATTATATACGTCCATAACGTTGTATATTCTAACCTAACGCAACCTAAAATCTGGGATGTAATATTTTACAACATTCCTGGCGTGTCGTCGCCTACTTCTGGATAGGGACACTATATACATCTATAACGTCATATATCCTAACCTAAGGGAACCTAACATCTCGGGTGTAATATTTTACAACATTCCTGGCGTGTCGTTGCCTACTTCTCGATGGGGACATTATATACATCTATAACGTTGTATATCCTAACCTAAGGCAACCTAACATCTCGGATGTAATATTTTACAACATTCCTGGCATGTCGGGCCCTACTTCTCGGTGGGAACATTGTATACGTCTATAACGATATATATCCTAGCCTAACGCAACCTAACATGTCGAATGTAATATTTTACAACATTCCTGTCGTGTCGTCGCCTGCTTCTCGATGGGGACATTCTATACGTCGATAACGTTGTATGTCCTAACCTAAGGGAACCTAACATCTCGGGTGTAATATTTTAGAACATTCCTGACGCGTCAGTCCCTATTTCTCGGTGGGAACATTATATACGTCTATAACGTTATATATCCTAACCTAAGGGAACCTAACATCTCGGGTGTAATATTTTACAACATTCCTGGCGTGTCGTCGCCTACTTCTCGATGGGGACATTATATACATCTATAACGTTGTATATTCTAACCTAACGCAACCTAACATCTGGGATTTAATATTTTAGAACACTCCTGGCATGTAGGTCCCTACTTCTCGGTGGGAACATTCTATACGTCTATAACGTTGTATATCCTAACCTAAGGGAACCTAACATCTCGGGTGTAATATTTTACAACATTGCTGACGCATCGGCCCCTATTTCTCGGTGGGAACATTCTATACGTCTATAACGTTGTATATCCTAACCTAGGGGAACCTAACATCTCGGGTGTAATATTTTAGAACATTCCTGACGCGTCGGTCCCTATTTCTCGGTGGGAACATTATATACGTCTATAACGTTATATATCCTAGCCTACGGCAACCTAACTCGTCGAATGTAATATTTTACAACATTCCTGGCGTGTCGTCGCCTACTTCTCGATGGGGACACTATATACATCTATAACGTTGTATATCCTAACCTAAGGCAACCTAACATCCGGGATTGTAATATTTTACAACATTTCTGGCATGTCGGTCCCTACGTCTCCGTGGGTACATTATATACGTCTGTGACGTTGTATATCCTAACCTAACGCAACCTAACGTCTGGGATGTAATATTTTAAAACATTCATGGCATGTCGGTCCCTACGTCTCGGTGGGAACATTATATACGTCTATAACGATATATATCCTAACCTAAGGCAACCTAACATCTCGGATGTAATATTTGACAACATTCCTGGCGTGTTAACCCGCACTTCTCGGTGGGAACATCATATACGTCTATAGCGATATATATCCTAGCCTAAGGCGACCTAGCAAGTCGAATGTAATATTTTACATCATTCCTGACGTGTCGGCCCCTATTTCTCGGTGAGAACATTATATACGTCTATAACGTTATATATGCTAGCCTAAGGCAACCTAACATGTCGAATGTAATATTTTACAACATTCCTGACGTGTCGGCCCGTAGTGCAAGGCGGTAACATTATATACGCCTACAACGTTATATATACTAGCCTAAGGCAACCTGACATCTCGGATGTAACATTTGACAACATTCCTGGCGTGTTAGCGCGTACTTCTCGGTGGGAACATCATATACGTCTATAACGTTATATATCCTGTCGTAAGGCAACATAACATCTCGGATATAATATTTTACAACATTCCTGGTGGGTCGTCGCCCGCTTCTAGATGGGGACATTATATACGTCTATAACGTTGAATATCCTAACCTAAAGCAACCTAACATCTGGGATGTAATATTTTACAAGATCCCTGGCATGTCGGTCCCCACGTCTCGGTGGGAACATTATATACGTCTATAACGATATAAATCATAACCTAAAGCAACCTAGCATCTCGGATGTAATATTTTACAACATTCCTGGCATGTCGGTCCCTACGTCTCGGTGGGAACATTATATACGTCTATAACGATATATATCCTAACCTAAGGCAACCTAACATCTCGGATGTAATATTTTACAACATTCCTGGCGCTTCGGCTGCTACTTTTCGGTTGGAACATTATATACGTCTATAACGTTACATATCCTAACGTATGGCAACATAACATCTCGGATGTTATATTTTACAACATTCCTGCCGAGTCCTCGCCTGCTTCTCGATGGAGACTTTATATACGTCTATAAAGTTGTATATCCTAACCTAATGCAACCTAACATCTGGGATGTAATATTTTACAACATTCCTGGCATGTCGGTCCCTATGTCTCGGTGGGAACGTTATATACGTCTATAAAGATATATATCCTAATCTAAGGGAACCTTACATCTCGGATGTAATATTTTACAACATTCCTGGCATGTCGGGCCCTACTTCTCGGTGGGAACATTGTATACGTCTATAACGATATATATCCTAGCCTAAGGCAACCTAACATGTCGAATGTAATATTTTACAACATTCCTGTCGTGTCGACGCCTGCTTCTCGATGGGTACATTATATACGTCTATAACGTTGTATATTCAAACCTAACGCAACCTAACATCTGGGATGTAATATTTTACAACATTCCTGGCGTGTCGTCGCCTACTTCTGGATGGGGACATTATATACATCTATAACGTCATATATCCTAACCTAAGGGAACCTAACATCTCGGGTGTAATATTTTACAACATTCCTGGCGTGTCGTTGCCTACTTCTTGATGGGGACATTATATACATCTATAACGTTGTATATCCTAACCTAAGGCAACCTAACATCTCGGATCTAATATTTTACAACATTCCTGGCATGTCGGTCCCTACGTCTCCGTGGGTACATTGTACACGTCTATAACCTTGTATATCCTAACCTAACGCAACCTAACATCTGGGATGTAATATTTTAAAACATTCCTGGCATGTCGGTCCCTACGTCTCGGTGGGAATATTATATACGTCTATAACGATATATATCCTAACCTAAGGCAACCTAACATCTCGGATGTAATATTTTACAACATTCCTGGCGCTTCGGCTGCTACTTTTCGGTGGGAACATTATATACGTCTATAACGTTGTATATCCTAACCTAAGAGAACCTAACATCTCGGGTGTAATATTTTACAACATTGCTGACGCGTCGGCCCCTGTTTCTCGGTGGGAACTTTCTATACGTCTATAACGTTGTATATCATAACCTAAGGGAACCTAACTTGTAGAATGTAATATATTACAACATTCCTGGCGTGTCGTCGCCTGCTTCTCGATGGGGACATTCTATACGTCTATAACGATATATATCCTAGCATAAGGCAACCTAACATGTCGAATGTAATATTTTACAACATTCCTGTCGTGTCGCCACCTGCTGCTCGATGGGGACATTATATACGTCTATAACGTTGTATATTCTAACCTAACGCAACCTAACATCTGGGATGTAATATTTTACAACATTCCTGGCGTGTCGTCGCCTACTTCTGGATGGGGCATTATATACATCTATAACGTCATATATCCTAACCTAAGGGAACCTAACATCTCGGATGTAATATTTTACAACATTCCTGGCATGTCGGGCCCTACTTCTCGGTGGGAACATTGTATACGTTTATAACGATATATATCCTAGCCTAAGGCAACCTAACATGTCGAATGTAATATTTTACAACATTCCTGTCGTGTCGTCCCCTGCTTCTCGATGGGGACATTCTATACGTCTATAACGTTGTATATCCTAACCTAAGGGAACCTAACATCTCGGGTGTAATATTTTAGAACATTCCTGACGCGTCAGTCCCTATTTCTCGGTGGGAACATTATATACGTCTATAACGTTATATATCCTAGCCTAAGGCAACCTCACTTGTAGAATGTAATATTTTACAACATTCCTGGCGTGTCGTCGCCTACTTCTCTATGGGAACATTATATACATCTATAACCTTGTATATCCTAACCTAAGGCAACCTAACATCTCGGATGTAATATTTTACAACATTCCTGTCATGTCGGTCCCTACTTCTCGGTGGGAACATTGTATACGTCTATAACGATATATATCCTAGCCTAAGGCAACCTAACATGTCGAATGTAATATTTTACAACATTCCTGTCGTGTCGTCGTCTGCTTCTCGATGGGGACATTATATACGTCTATAACGTTGTATATTCTAACCTAACGCAACCTAACATCTGGGATGTTATATTTTACAACATTCCTGGCGTGTCGTCGCCTACTTCTGGATGGGGACATTATATACATCTATAACGTCATATATCCTAACCTAAGGGAACCTAACATCTCGGGTGTAATATTTTACAACATTCCTGGCGTGTCGTCGCCTACTTTTCGGTGGGAACATTATATACGTCTATAACGTTATATATCCTAACGTATGGCAACATAACATCTCGGATGTTATATTTTACAACATTCCTGGCGTGTCGTCGCCTGCTTCTCGATGGGGACATTATATACGTCTATAACGTTGCATATTCTAACCTAACGCAACCTAACATCTGGGATGTAATATTTTACGACATTCCTGGCGTGTCGTCGCTTACTTCTGGATGGGGACATTATATACATCTATAACGTCATATATCCTAACCTAAGGGAACCTAACATCTCGGGTGTAATATTTTACAACATTCCTGGCGTGTCGTCGCCTACTTCTCGATGGGGACATTATATACATCTATAACGTTGTATATGCTAACCTAAGGCAACCTAACATCTCGGACGTAATATTTTACAACATTCCTGGCATGTCGGGCCCTACTTCTCGGTGGGAACATTATATACGTCTATAACGTTATATATCCTAGCCTAAGGCAACCTAACTTGTAGAATGTAATATTTTACAACATTCCTGGCGTGTCGTCGCCTACTTCTCTATGGGAACATTATATACATCTATAACGTTGTATATCCTAACCTAAGGCAACCTAACATCTCGGATGTAATATTTTACAACATTCCTGTCATGTCGGTCCCTACTTCTCGGTGGGAACATTGTATACGTCTATAACGATATATATCCGAGCCTAAGGCAACCTAACATGTCGAATGTAATATTTTACAACATTCCTGTCGTGTCGTCGTCTGCTTCTCGATGGGGACATTATATACGTCTATAACGTTGTATATTCTAACCTAACGCAACCTAACATCTGGGATGTTATATTTTACAACATTCCTGGCGTGTCGTCGCCTACTTCTGGATGGGGACATTATATACATCTATAACGTCATATATCCTAACCTAAGGGAACCTAACATCTCGGGTGTAATATTTTACAACATTCCTGGCGTGTCGTCGCCTACTTCTCGATGGGGACATTATATACGTCTATAACGTTGCATATCCTAACCTAAGGCAACCTAACATCTCGGATGTAATATTTTACAACATTCCTGGCATGTCGGTCCCTACTTCTCGGTGGGAACATTATATACGTCTATAACGATATATATTCTAGCCTAAGGCAACCTAACATGTCGAATGTAATATTTTACAACATTCCTGGCGTGTCGTCGCCTACTTCTCGATGGGGATATTATATACGTCTATAACGTTGTATATCCTAACCTAAGGCAACCTAACATCTCGGATGTAATATTTTACAACATTCTGGCGTGTCGTCGCCTGCTTCTCGATGGGAACATTATATACATCTATAACCTTGTATATACTAACCTAACGCAACCTAACATCTGGGATGTAATATTTTACAACATTCCTGGCATGTCGGTCCCTACGTCTCCGTGGGTACATTATATACGTCTATAACGTTGTATATCCTAACCTAACGCAACCTAACATCTGGGATGTAATATTTTAAAACATTCCTGGCATGTCGGTCCCTACGTCTCGGTGGGAACATTATATACGTCTATAACGATATATATCCTAACCTAAGGCAACCTAACATCTCGGATGTAATATTTTACAACATTCCTGGCGCTTCGGCTGCTACTTTTCGGTCGGAACATTATATACGCCTACAACGTTATATATACTAGCCTAAGGCAACGTGACATCTCCGATGTAATATTTGACAACATTTCTGGCGTGTGAGCGCGTACTTCTCGGTGGGAACATCATATACGTCCGTAACGTTATATATCCTGTCGTAAGGCAACATAACATCTCGGATGTAATATTTTACAACATTCCTGGTGGGTCGTCGCCCGCTTCTCGATGGGGACATTATATACGCCTATAACGTTGAATATCCTAACCTAAAGCAACCTAACATCTGGGATGTAATATTTTACAAGATCCCTGGTATGTCGGTCCCCACGTCTCGGTGGGAACATTATATACGTCTATAACGATATATATCCTAACCTAAGGCAACATAACATCTCGGATGTAATATTTTACAACATTCCTGGCGCTTCCGCTGCTACTTTTCGGTGGGAACATTATATACGTCTATAACGTTATATATCCTAACGTATGGCAACATAACATCTCGGATGTTATATTTTACAACATTCCTGGCGTGTCGTCGCCTGCTTCTCGATGGGGACATTATATACGTCTATAACGTTGTATATTCTAACCTAACGCAACGTAACATCTGGGATGTTATATTTTACAACATTCCTGGCGTGTCGTCGCCTACTTCTGGATGGGGACATTATATACATCTATAACGTCATATATCCTAACCTAAGGGAACCTAACATCTCGGGTGTAATATTTTACAACATTCCTGGCGTGTCGTCGCCTACTTCTCGATGGGGACATTATATACGTCTATAACGTTGTATATCCTAACCTAAGGCAACCTAACATCTCGGATGTAATATTTTACAACATTCCTGGCATGTCGGGCCCTACTTCTCGGTGGGAACATTATATACGTCTATAACGATATATATTCTAGCCTAAGGCAACCTAACTTGTAGAATGTAATATTTTACAACATTCCTGGCGTGTCGTCGCCTACTCCTCTGTGGGAACATTATATACATCTATAACGTTGTATATCCTAACCTAAGGCAACCTAACATCTCGGATGTAATATTTTACAACATTCCTGACATGTCGGTCCCTACTTCTCGGTGGGTACATTGTATACGTCTATAACGATATATATCCTAGCCTAAGGCAACCTAACATGTCGAATGTAATATTTTACAACATTCCTGTCGCGTCGTCGCCTGCTTCTCGATGGGGACATTATATACGACTATAACGTTGTATATCCTAACCTAACGGAACCTAACATCTCGGGTGTAATATTATACAACATTCCTGGCGTGTCGTCGCCTACTTCTCGATGGGGACATTATATACATCTATAACGTTGTATATCCTAACCTAAGGCAACCTAACATCTCGGATGTAATATTTTACAACATTCCTGGCATGTCGGTCCCTACTTCTCGGTGGAAACAATGTATACGTCTATAACGATATATATGCTAGCGTAAGGCAACCCAACATGTAGAATGTAATATTTTACAACATTCGTGGCGTGTCGTCGCCTACTTCTCGATGGGGACATTATATACATCTATAACGTCATATATCCTAACCTAAGGGAACCTAACATCTCGGGTGTAATATTTTACAACATTCCTGGCGTGTCGTCGCCTACTTCTCGATGGGGACATTATATACGTCTATAACGTTGCATATCCTAACCTAAGGCAACCTAACATCTCGGATGTAATATTTTACAACATTCCTGGCATGTCGGTCCCTACTTCTCGGTGGGAACATTATATACGTCTATAACGATATATATTCTAGCCTAAGGCAACCTAACATGTCGAATGTAATATTTTACAACATTCCTGGCGTGTCGTCGCCTACTTCTCGATGGGGATATTATATACGTCTATAACGTTGTATATCCTAACCTAAGGCAACCTAACATCTCGGATGTAATATTTTACAACATTCTGGCGTGTCGTCGCCTGCTTCTCGATGGGAACATTATATACATCTATAACCTTGTATATACTAACCTAACGCAACCTAACATCTGGGATGTAATATTTTACAACATTCCTGGCATGTCGGTCCCTACGTCTCCGTGGGTACATTATATACGTCTATAACGTTGTATATCCTAACCTAACGCAACCTAACATCTGGGATGTAATATTTTAAAACATTCCTGGCATGTCGGTCCCTACGTCTCGGTGGGAACATTATATACGTCTATAACGATATATATCCTAACCTAAGGCAACCTAACATCTCGGATGTAATATTTTACAACATTCCTGGCGCTTCGGCTGCTACTTTTCGGTCGGAACATTATATACGCCTACAACGTTATATATACTAGCCTAAGGCAACGTGACATCTCCGATGTAATATTTGACAACATTTCTGTCGTGTGAGCGCGTACTTCTCGGTGGGAACATCATATACGTCCGTAACGTTATATATCCTGTCGTAAGGCAACATAACATCTCGGATGTAATATTTTACAACATTCCTGGTGGGTCGTCGCCCGCTTCTCGATGGGGACATTATATACGCCTATAACGTTGAATATCCTAACCTAAAGCAACCTAACATCTGGGATGTAATATTTTACAAGATCCCTGGTATGTCGGTCCCCACGTCTCGGTGGGAACATTATATACGTCTATAACGATATATATCCTAACCTAAGGCAACATAACATCTCGGATGTAATATTTTACAACATTCCTGGCGCTTCCGCTGCTACTTTTCGGTGGGAACATTATATACGTCTATAACGTTATATATCCTAACGTATGGCAACATAACATCTCGGATGTTATATTTTACAACATTCCTGGCGTGTCGTCGCCTGCTTCTCGATGGGGACATTATATACGTCTATAACGTTGTATATTCTAACCTAACGCAACGTAACATCTGGGATGTTATATTT
Organism: Xylocopa violacea; assembly: GCA_963969225.1. NCBI lineage: Eukaryota > Metazoa > Arthropoda > Insecta > Hymenoptera > Apidae > Xylocopa > Xylocopa violacea. Next base: position 3,812,947 of record CAXAJV010000678.1, read on the forward strand.
TACAACATTCCTGGCGTGTCGTCGCCTACTTCTGGATGGGGACATTATATACATCTATAACGTCATATATCCTAACCTAAGGGAACCTAACATCTCGGGTGTAATATTTTACAACATTCCTGGCGTGTCGTCGCCTACTTCTCGATGGGGACATTATATACGTCTATAACGTTGTATATCCTAACCTAAGGCAACCTAACATCTCGGATGTAATATTTTACAACATTCCTGGCATGTCGGGCCCTACTTCTCGGTGGGAACATTATATACGTCTATAACGATATATATTCTAGCCTAAGGCAACCTAACTTGTAGAATGTAATATTTTACAACATTCCTGGCGTGTCGTCGCCTACTCCTCTATGGGAACATTATATACATCTATAACGTTGTATATCCTAACCTAAGGCAACCTAACATCTCGGATGTAATATTTTACAACATTCCTGACATGTCGGTCCCTACTTCTCGGTGGGTACATTGTATACGTCTATAACGATATATATCCTAGCCTAAGGCAACCTAACATGTCGAATGTAATATTTTACAACATTCCTGTCGCGTCGTCGCCTGCTTCTCGATGGGGACATTATATACGACTATAACGTTGTATATCCTAACCTAACGGAACCTAAAATCTCGGGTGTAATATTATACAACATTCCTGGCGTGTCGTCGCCTACTTCTCGATGGGGACATTATATACATCTATAACGTTGTATATCCTAACCTAAGGCAACCTAACATCTCGGATGTAATATTTTACAACATTCCTGGCATGTCGGTCCCTACTTCTCGGTGGAAACAATGTATACGTCTATAACGATATATATGCTAGCGTAAGGCAACCCAACATGTAGAATGTAATATTTTACAACATTCGTGGCGTGTCGTCGCCTACTTCTCGATGGGGACATTATATACATCTATAACGTTGTATATCCTAACCTAAGGCAACCTAACATCTCGGATGTAATATTTTACAACATTTCTGGCATGTCGGTCCCTACTTCTCGGTGGGAACATTGTATACGTCTATAACGATATATATTCTAGCCTAAGGCAACCTAACATGTCGAATGTAATATTTTACAACATTCCTGTCGTGTCGTCGCCTGCTTCTCGATGGGGACATTATATACGTCTATAACGTTGTATATTCTAACCTAACGCAACCTAACATCTGGGATGTTATATTTTACAACATTCCTGGCGTGTCGTCGCCTACTTCTGGATGGGGACATTATATACATCTATAACGTCATATATCCTAACCTAAGGGAACCTAACATCTCGGGTGTAATATTTTACAACATTCCTGGCGTGTCGTCGCCTACTTCTCGATGGGGACATTATATACGTCTATAACGTTGTATATCCTAACCTAAGGCAACCTAACATCTCGGATGCAATATTTTACAACATTCCTGGCATGTCGGTCCCTACTTCTCGGTGGGAACATTATATACGTCTATAACGATATATATTCTAGCCTAAGGCAACCTAACATGTCGAATGTAATATTTTACAACATTCCTGGCGTGTCGTCGCCTGCTTCTCGATGGGGACATTATATACGTCTATAACGTTGTATATTCTAACCTAACGCAACGTAACATCTGGGATGTTATATTTTACAACATTCCTGGCGTGTCGTCGCCTACTTCTGGATGGGGACATTATATACATCTATAACGTCATATATCCTAACCTAAGGGAACCTAACATCTCGGGTGTAATATTTTACAACATTCCTGGCGTGTCGTCGCCTACTTCTCGATGGGGACATTATATACGTCTATAACGTTGTATATCCTAACCTAAGGCAACCTAACATCTCGGATGTAATATTTTACAACATTCCTGGCATGTCGGTCCCTACTTCTCGGTGGGAACATTATATACGTCTATAACGATATATATTCTAGCCTAAGGCAACCTAACATGTCGAATGTAATATTTTACAACATTCCTGGCGTGTCGTCGCCTACTTCTCGATGGGGATATTATATACGTCTATAACGTTGTATATCCTAACCTAAGGCAACCTAACATCTCGGATGTAATATTTTACAACATTCTGGCGTGTCGTCGCCTGCTTCTCGATGGGAACATTATATACGTCTATAACCTTGTATATACTAACCTAACGCAACGTAACATCTGGGATGTTATATTTTACAACATTCCTGGCGTGTCGTCGCCTACTTCTGGATGGGGACATTATATACATCTATAACGTCATATATCCTAACCTACGGGAACCTAACATCTCGGGTGTAATATTTTACAACATTCCTGGCGTGTCGTCGCCTACTTCTCGATGGGGACATTATATACGTCTATAACGTTGTATATCCTAACCTAAGGCAACCTAACATCTCGGATGTAATATTTTACAACATTCCTGACATGTCGGGCCCTACTTCTCGGTGGGAACATTATATACGTCTATAACGATATATATTCTAGCCTAAGGCAACCTAACTTGTAGAATGTAATATTTTACAACATTCCTGGCGTGTCGTCGCCTACTCCTCTATGGGAACATTATATACATCTATAACGTTGTATATCCTAACCTAAGGCAACCTAACATCTCGGATGTAATATTTTACAACATTCCTGACATGTCGGTCCCTACTTCTCGGTGGGAACATTGTATACGTCTATAACGATATATATCCCAGCCTAAGGCAACCTAACATGTCGAATGTAATATTTTACAACATTCCTGTCGCGTCGTCGCCTGCTTCTCGATGGGGACATTATATACGACTATAACGTTGTATATCCTAACCTAACGGAACCTAACATCTCGGGTGTAATATTATACAACATTCCTGGCTTGTCGTCGCCTACTTCTCGATGGGGACATTATATACATCTATAACGTTGTATATCCTAACCTAAGGCAACCTAACATCTCGGATGTAATATTTTACAACATTCCTGGCATGTCGGTCCCTACTTCTCGGTGGAAACAATGTATACGTCTATAACGATATATATGCTAGCCTAAGGCAACCCAACATGTAGAATGTAATATTTTACAACATTCGTGGCGTGTAGTCGCCTACTTCTCGATGGGGACATTATATACATCTATAACGTTGTATATCCTAACCTAAGGCAACCTAACATCTCGGATGTAATATTTTACAACATTCCTGGCATGTCGGTACCTACTTCTCGGTGGGAACATTGTATACGTCTATAACGATATATATTCTAGCCTAAGGCAACCTAACATGTCGAATGTAATATTTTACAACATTCCTGTCGTGTCGTCGCCTGCTTCTCGATGGGGACATTATATACGTCTATAACGTTGTATATTCTAACCTACGGCAACCTAACATCTGGGATGTTATATTTTACAACATTCCTGGCGTGTCGTCGCCTACTTCTGGATGGGGACATTATATACATCTATAACGTCATATATCCTAACCTAAGGGAACCTAACATCTCGGGTGTAATATTTTACAACATTCCTGGCGTGTCGTCGCCTACTTCTCGATGGGGACATTATATACGTCTATAACGTTGTATATCCTAACCTAAGGCAACCTAACATCTCGGATGTAATATTTTACAACATTCCTGGCATGTCGGTCCCTACTTCTCGGTGGGAACATTGTATACGTCTATAACGATATATATTCTAGCCTAAGTCAACCTAACATGTCGAATGTAATATTTTACAACATTCCTGTCGTGTCGTCGCCTGCTTCTCGATGGGGACATTATATACGTCTATAACGTTGTATATTCTAACCTAACGCAACCTAACATCTGGGATGTTATATTTTACAACATTCCTGGCGTGTCGTCGCCTACTTCTGGATGGGGACATTATATACATCTATAACGTCATATATCCTAACCTAAGGGAACCTAACATCTCGGGTGTAATATTTTACAACATTCCTGGCGTGTCGTCGCCTACTTCTCGATGGGGACATTATATACGTCTATAACGTTGTATATCCTAACCTAAGGCAACCTAACATCTCGGATGTAATATTTTACAACATTCCTGGCATGTCGGTCCCTACTTCTCGGTGGGAACATTATATACGTCTATAACGATATATATTCTAGCCTAAGGCAACCTAACATGTCGAATGTAATATTTTACAACATTCCTGGCGTGTCGTCGCCTACTTCTCGATGGGGATATTATATACGTCTATAACGTTGTATATCCTAACCTAAGGCAACCTAACATCTCGGATGTAATATTTTACAACATTCTGGCGTGTCGTCGCCTACTTCTGGATGGGGACATTATATACATCTATAACGTCATATATCCTAACCTAAGGGAACCTAACATCTGGGATGTAATATTTTAAAACATTCCTGGCATGTCGGTCCCTACGTCTCGGTGGGAACATTATATACGTCTATAACGATATATATCCTAACCTAAGGCAACCTAACATCTCGGATGTAATATTGTACAAGATCCCTGGTATGTCGGTCCCCACGTCTCGGTGGGAACATTATATACGTCTATAACGATATATATCCTAACCTAAGGCAACCTAACATCTCGGATGTAATATTTTACAACATTCCTGGCGCTTCGGCTGCTACTTTTCGGTCGGAACATTATATACGCCTACAACGTTATATATACTAGCCTAAGGCAACGTGACATCTCCGATGTAATATTTGACAACATTTCTGGCGTGTGAGCGCGCACTTCTCGGTGGGAACATCATATACGTCCGTAACGTTATATATCCTGTCGTAAGGCAACATAACATCTCGGATGTAATATTTTACAACATTCCTGGTGGGTCGTCGCCCGCTTCTCGATGGGGACATTATATACGCCTATAACGTTGAATATCCTAACCTAAAGCAACCTAACATCTGGGATGTAATATTTTACAAGATCCCTGGTATGTCGGTCCCCACGTCTCGGTGGGAACATTATATACGTCTATAACGATATATATCCTAACCTAAGGCAACCTAACATCTCGGATGTAATATTTTACAACATTCCTGGCGCTTCCGCTGCTACTTTTCGGTGGGAACATTATATACGTCTATAACGTTATATATCCTAACGTATGGCAACATAACATCTCGGACGTTATATTTTACAACATTCCTGGCGTGTCGTCGCCTGCTTCTCGATGGGGACATTATATACGTCTATAACGTTGTATATTCTAACCTAACGCAACGTAACATCTGGGATGTTATATTTTACAACATTCCTGGCGTGTCGTCGCCTACTTCTGGATGGGGACATTATATACATCTATAACGTCATATATCCTAACCTAAGGGAACCTAACATCTGGGATGTAATATTTTAAAACATTCCTGGCATGTCGGTCCCTACGTCTCGGTGGGAACATTATATACGTCTATAACGATATATATCCTAACCTAAGGCAACCTAACATCTCGGATGTAATATTGTACAAGATCCCTGGTATGTCGGTCCCCACGTCTCGGTGGGAACATTATATACGTCTATAACGATATATATCCTAACCTAAGGCAACCTAACATCTCGGATGTAATATTTTACAACATTCCTGGCGCTTCGGCTGCTACTTTTCGGTCGGAACATTATATACGCCTACAACGTTATATATACTAGCCTAAGGCAACGTGACATCTCCGATGTAATATTTGACAACATTTCTGGCGTGTGAGCGCGTACTTCTCGGTGGAAACATCATATACGTCCGTAACGTTATATATCCTGTCGTAAGGCAACATAACATCTCGGATGTAATATTTTACAACATTCCTGGTGGGTCGTCGCCCGCTTCTCGATGGGGACATTATATACGCCTATAACGTTGAATATCCTAACCTAAAGCAACCTAACATCTGGGATGTAATATTTTACAAGATCCCTGGTATGTCGGTCCCCACGTCTCGGTGGGAACATTATATACGTCTATAACGATATATATCCTAACCTAAGGCAACCTAACATCTCGGATGTAATATTTTACAACATTCCTGGCGCTTCCGCTGCTACTTTTCGGTGGGAACATTATATACCTCTATAACGTTATATATCCTAACGTGTGGCAACATAACATCTCGGATGTTATATTTTACAACATTCCTGGCGTGTCGTCGCCTACTTCTCGATGGGGACATTATATACATCTATAACGTTGTATATCCTAACCTAAGGCAACCTAACATCTCGGATGTAATATTTTACAACATTCCTGGCATGTCGGTCCCTACTTCTCGGTGGGAACATTGTATACGTCTATAACGATATATATTCTAGCCCAAGGCAACCTAACATGTCGAATGTAATATTTTACAACATTCCTGTCGTGTCGTCGCCTGCTTCTCGATGGGGACATTATATACGTCTATAACGTTGTATATTCTAACCTAACGCAACCTAACATCTGGGATGTTATATTTTACAACATTCCTGGCGTGTCGGTCCCTACGTCTCCGTGGGTACATTATATACGTCTATAACGTTGTATATCCTAACATAACGCAACCTAACATCTGGGATGTAATATTTTAAAACATTCCTGGAATGTCGGTCCCTACGTCTCGGTGGGAACAATGTATACGTCTATAACGATATTTATGCTAGCCTAAGGCAACCCAACATGTAGAATGTAATATTTTACAACATTCCTGGCGTGTGGTCGCCTACTTATCGATGGGGACATTATATACATCTATAACGTTGTATATCCTAACCTAAGGCAACCTAACATCTCGGATGTAATATTTTACAACATTCCTGGCATGTCGGTCCCTACTTCTCGGTGGGAACATTGTATACGTCTTTAACGATATATATTCTAGCCTAAGGCAACCTAACATGTCGAATGTAATATTTTACAACATTCCTGTCGTGTCGTGGCCTGCTTCTCGATGGGGACATTATATACGTCTATAACGTTGTATATTCTAACCTAACGCAACCTAACATCTGGGATGTTATATTTTACAACATTCCTGGCGTGTCGTCGCCTACTTCTGGATGGGGACATTATATACATCTATAACGTCATATATCCTAACCTAAGGGAACCTAACATCTCGGGTGTAATATTTTACTACATTCCTGGCGTGTCGTCGCCTACTTCTGGATGGGGACATTATATACGTCTATAACGTTGTATATCCTAACCTAAGGCAACCTAACATCTCGGATGTAATATTTTACAACATTCCTGGCATGTCGGTCCCTACTTCTCGGTGGAAACATTATATACGTCTATAACGATATATATTCTAGCCTAAGGCAACCTAACATGTCGAATGTAATATTTTACAGCATTCCTGTCGTGTCGTCGCCTGCTTCTCGATGGGGACATTATAAACGTCTATAACGTTGTATATTCTAACCTAACGCAACCTAACATCTGGGATGTTATATTTTACAACATTCCTGGCGTGTCGTCGCCTACTTCTGGATGGGGACATTATATACATCTATAACGTCATATATCCTAACCTAAGGGAACCTAACATCTCGGGTGTAATATTTTACAACATTCCTGGTGTGTCGTCGCCTACTTCTCGATGGGGACATTATATACATCTATAACGTTGTATATCCTAACCTAAGGCAACCTAACATCTCGGATGTAATATTTTACAACATTCCTGGCATGTCGGTCCCTACTTCTCGGTGGGAACATTCTATACGTCTATAACGTTGTATATCCTAACCTAAGGGAACGTAACATCTCGGGTGTAATATTTTACAACATTGCTGACGCGTCGGCCCCTATTTCTCCGTGGGAACTTTCTATACGTCTATAACGTTGTATATCATAACCTAAGGGAACCTAACTTGTAGAATGTAATATTTTGCAACATTCCTGGCGTGTCGTGGCCTACTTCTGGATGGGGACATTATATACATCTATAACGTCATATATCCTAACCTAACGGAACATAACATCTCGGGTGTAATATTTTACAACATTCCTGTCATGTCGGTCCCTACTTCTCGGTGGGAACATTGTATACGTCTATAACGATATATATCCTAGCCTAAGGCAACCTAACATGTCGAATGTAATATTTTACAACATTCCTGTCGTGTCGTCGCCTGCTTCTCGATGGGGACATTATATACGTCTATAACGTTGTATATTCTAGCCTAAGGCAACCTAACATCTGGGATGTTATATTTTACAACATTCCTGGCGTGTCGTCGCCTACTTCTGGATGGGGACATTATATACATCTATAACGTCATATATCCTAACCTAAGGGAACCTAACATCTCGGGTGTAATATTTTACAACATTCCTGGCGTGTCGTCGCCTACTTCTCGATGGGGACATTATATACGTCTATAACGTTGTATATCCTAACCTAAGGCAACCTAACATCTCGGATGTAATATTTTACAACATTCCTGGCATGTCGGTCCCTACTTCTCGGTGGAAACATTATATACGTCTATAACGATATATATTCTAGCCTAAGGCAACCTAACATGTCGAATGTAATATTTTACAACATTCCTGTCGTGTCGTCGCCTGCTTCTCGATGGGGACATTATATACGTCTATAACGTTGTATATTCTAACCTAACGCAACCTAACATCTGGGATGTTATATTTTACAACATTCCTGGCGTGTCGTCGCCTACTTCTGGATGGGGACATTATATACATCTATAACGTCATATATCCTATCCTAAGGGAACCTAACATCTCGGGTGTAATATTTTACAACATTCCTGGCGTGTCGTCGCCTACTTCTCGATGGGGACATTATATACGTCTATAACGTTGTATATCCTAACCTAAGGCAACCTAACATCTCGGATGTAATATTTTACAACATTCCTGGCATGTCGGTCCCTACTTCTCGGTGGAAACATTATATACGTCTATAACGATATATATTCTAGCCTAAGGCAACCTAACATGTCGAATGTAATATTTTACAACATTCCTGTCGTGTCGTCGCCTGCTTCTCGATGGGGACATTATATACGTCTATAACGTTGTATATTCTAACCTAACGCAACCTAACATCTGGGATGTTATATTTTACAACATTCCTGGCGTGTCGTCGCCTACTTCTGGATGGGGACATTATATACATCTATAACGTCATATATCCTAACCTAAGGGAACCTAACATCTCGGGTGTAATATTTTACAACATTCCTGGTGTGTCGTCGCCTACTTCTCGATGGGGACATTATATACATCTATAACGTTGTATATCCTAACCTAAGGCAACCTAACATCTCGGATGTAATATTTTACAACATTCCTGGCATGTCGGTCCCTACTTCTCGGAGGGAACATTCTATACGTCTATAACGTTGTATATCCTAACCTAAGGGAACGTAACATCTCGGGTGTAATATTTTACAACATTGCTGACGCGTCGGCCCCTATTTCTCCGTGGGAAATTTCTATACGTCTATAACGTTGTATATCATAACCTAAGGGAACCTAACTTGTAGAATGTAATATTTTGCAACATTCCTGGCGTGTCGTGGCCTACTTCTGGATGGGGACATTATATACATCTATAACGTCATATATCCTAACCTAACGGAACATAACATCTCGGGTGTAATATTTTACAACATTCCTGTCATGTCGGTCCCTACTTCTCGGTGGGAACATTGTATACGTCTATAACGATATATATCCTAGCCTAAGGCAACCTAACATGTCGAATGTAATATTTTACAACATTCCTGTCGTGTCGTCGCCTGCTTCTCGATGGGGACATTATATACGTCTATAACGTTGTATATTCTAGCCTAAGGCAACCTAACATCTGGGATGTTATATTTTACAACATTCCTGGCGTGTCGTCGCCTACTTCTGGATGGGGACATTATATACATCTATAACGTCATATATCCTAACCTAAGGGAACCTAACATCTCGGGTGTAATATTTTACAACATTCCTGGCGTGTCGTCGCCTACTTCTCGATGGGGACATTATATACGTCTATAACGTTGTATATCCTAACCTAAGGCAACCTAACATCTCGGATGTAATATTTTACAACATTCCTGGCATGTCGGTCCCTACTTCTCGGTGGAAACATTATATACGTCTATAACGATATATATTCTAGCCTAAGGCAACCTAACATGTCGAATGTAATATTTTACAACATTCCTGTCGTGTCGTCGCCTGCTTCTCGATGGGGACATTGTATACGTCTATAACGTTGTATATTCTAACCTAACGCAACCTAACATCTGGGATGTTATATTTTACAACATTCCTGGCGTGTCGTCGCCTACTTCTGGATGGGGACATTATATACATCTATAACGTCATATATCCTATCCTAAGGGAACCTAACATCTCGGGTGTAATATTTTACAACATTCCTGGCGTGTCGTCGCCTACTTCTCGATGGGGACATTATATACGTCTATAACGTTGTATATCCTAACCTAAGGCAACCTAACATCTCGGATGTAATATTTTACAACATTCCTGGCATGTCGGTCCCTACTTCTCGGTGGAAACATTATATACGTCTATAACGATATATATTCTAGCCTAAGGCAACCTAACATGTCGAATGTAATATTTTACAACATTCCTGTCGTGTCGTCGCCTGCTTCTCGATGGGGACATTATATACGTCTATAACGTTGTATATTCTAACCTAACGCAACCTAACATCTGGGATGTTATATTTTACAACATTCCTGGCGTGTCGTCGCCTACTTCTGGATGGGGACATTATATACATCTATAACGTCATATATCCTAACCTAAGGGAACCTAACATCTCGGGTGTAATATTTTACAACATTCCTGGTGTGTCGTCGCCTACTTCTCGATGGGGACATTATATACATCTATAACGTTGTATATCCTAACCTAAGGCAACCTAACATCTCGGATGTAATATTTTACAACATTCCTGGCATGTCGGTCCCTACTTCTCGGTGGGAACATTCTATACGTCTATAACGTTGTATATCCTAACCTAAGGGAACGTAACATCTCGGGTGTAATATTTTACAACATTGCTGACGCGTCGGCCCCTATTTCTCCGTGGGAACTTTCTATACGTCTATAACGTTGTATATCATAACCTAAGGGAACCTAACTTGTAGAATGTAATATTTTGCAACATTCCTGGCGTGTCGTGGCCTACTTCTGGATGGGGACATTATATACATCTATAACGTCATATATCCTAACCTAACGGAACATAACATCTCGGGTGTAATATTTTACAACATTCCTGTCATGTCGGTCCCTACTTCTCGGTGGGAACGTTGTATACGTCTATAACGATATATATCCTAGCCTAAGGCAACCTAACATGTCGAATGTAATATTTTACAACATTCCTGTCGTGTCGTCGCCTGCTTCTCGATTGGGACATTATATACGTCTATAACGTTGTATATTCTAGCCTAAGGCAACCTAACATCTGGGATGTTATATTTTACAACATTCCTGGCGTGTCGTCGCCTACTTCTGGATGGGGACATTATATACATCTATAACGTCATATATCCTAACCTAAGGGAACCTAACATCTCGGGTGTAATTTTTTACAACATTCCTGGCGTGTCGTCGCCTACTTCTCGATGGGGACATTATATACATCTATAACCTTGTATATACTAACCTAACGCAACCTAACATCTGGGATGTAATATTTTACAACATTCCTGGCATGTCGGTCCCTACGTCTCCGTGGGTACATTGTATACGTCTATAACGTTGTATATCCTAACCTAACGCAACCTAACATCTGGGATGTAATATTTTAAAACATTCCTGGCATGTCGGTCCCTACGTCTCGGTGGGAACATTATATACGTCTATAACGATATATATCCTAACCTAAGGCAACCTAACATCTCGGATGTAATATTTTACAACATTCCTGGCGCTCCCGCTGCTACTTTTCGGTGGGAACATTATATACGTCTATAACGTTACATATCCTAACGTATGGCAACATAACATCTCGGATGTTATATTTTACAACATTCCTGGCGTGTCGTCGTCTGCTTCTCGATGGGGACTTTATGTACGTCTAGAACGTTGTATATCCTAACCTAACGCAACCTAACATCTGGGATGTAATATTTTACAACATTCCTGGCATGTCGGTCCCTACGTCTCGGGGGGAACGTTATATACGTCTATAACGGTATATATCCTAACCTAAGGGAACCTTACATCTCGGATGTAATATTTTACAACATTCCTGGCATGTCGGTCCCTACTTGTCGGTGGAAACAATGTATACGTCTATAACGATATATATCCTAGCCTAAGGCAACCCAACATGTAGAATGTAATATTTTACAACATTCCTGGCGTGTCGTCGTCTACTTCTAGATGGGGACATTATATACATCTATAACGTTGTATATTCTAACCTAACGCAACCTAACATCTGGGATGTAATATTTTACAACATTCCTGGCGTGTCGTCGCCTACTTCTGGATTGGGACATTATATACATCTATAACGTCATATATCCTAACCTAAGGGAACCTAACATCCCGGGTGTAATATTTTACAACATTCCTGACGCGTCGGCCGCTATTTCTCGGTGGGAATATTGTATACGTCTATAACGTTATATATCCTAGCCTAAGGCAACCTAACATCTCGGATGTAATATTTCACAACGTTCCTGGCGTGTTAACCCGCACTTCTCGGTGGGAATATCATATACGTCTATAGCGATATATATCCTAGCCTAAGGCGACCTAACATGTCGAATGTAATATTTTACATCATTCCTGACGTGTCGGCCCGTAGTTCACGGTGGTAAAATTATATACGCCTACAACGTTATATATACTAGCCTAAGGCAACCTGACATCTCGGATGTAATATTTGACAACATTTCTGGCGTGTGAGCGCGTACTTCTCGGTGGGAACATCATATACGTCTGTAACGTTATATATCCCGTCGTAAGGCAACATAACATCTGGGATGTAATATTTTACAACATTCCTGGTGGGTCGTCGCCCGATTCTCGATGGGGACATTATATACGTCTATAACGTTGAATATCCTAACCTAAAGCAACCTAACATCTGGGATGTAATATTTTACAAGATCCCTGGCATGTCGGTCCCCACGTCTCGGTGGGTACATTATATACGTCTATAACGATATATATCATAACCTAAAGCAACCTAACATCTCGTATGTAATATTTTACAACATTCCTGGCATGTCGGTCCCTACTTCTCGGTGGAAACAATATATACGTCTATAACGACATATATCCTAGCCTAAGGCAACCCAACATGTCGAATGTAATATTTTACAACATTCCTGTCGTGTCGTCGCCTGCTTCTCGATGGGGACATTATATACGTCTATAACGTTGTATATTCTAACCTAACGCAACCTAACATCTCGGGTGTAATATTTTACAACATTCCTGGCGTGTCGTCGCCTACTTCTCGATGGGAACATTATATACGTCTATAACGTTATATATCCTAGCCTAAGGCAACCTAACTTGTAGAATGTAATATTTTACAACATTCCTGGCGTGTCGTCGCCTACTTCTCTATGGGAACATTATATACATCTATAACGTCATATATCCTAACCTAAGGGAACCTAACATCTCGGGTGTAATATTTTACAACATTCCTGGCGTGTCGTCGCCTACTTCTCGATGGGGATATTATATACATCTATAACGTTGTATATCCTAACCTAAGGCAACCTAACATCTCGGATGTAATATTTTACAACATTCTGGCGTGTCGTCGCCTGCTTCTCGATGGGAACATTATATACGTCTATAACCTTGTATATACTAACCTAACGCAACCAAACATCTGGGATGTAATATTTTACAACATTCATGGCATGTCGGTCCCTACGTCTCCGTGGGTACATTATATACGTCTATAACGTTGTATATCCTAGCCTAAGGCAACCTCACTTGTAGAATGTAATATTTTACAACATTCCTGGCGTGTTAACCCGCACTTCTCGGTGGGAATATCATATACGTCTATAGCGATATATATCCTAGCCTAAGGCGACCTAACATGTCGAATGTAATATTTTACATCATTCCTGACGTGTCGGCCCGTAGTTCACGGTGGTAAAATTATATACGCCTACAACGTTATATATACTAGCCTAAGGCAACCTGACATCTCGGATGTAATATTTGACAACATTTCTGGCGTGTGAGCGCGTACTTCTCGGTGGGAACATCATATACGTCTGTAACGTTATATATCCCGTCGTAAGGCAACATAACATCTGGGATGTAATATTTTACAACATTCCTGGTGGGTCGTCGCCCGATTCTCGATGGGGACATTATATACGTCTATAACGTTGTATATTCTAACCTAACGCAACCTAACATCTGGGATGTAATATTTTACAACATTCCTGGCATGTCGGTCCCTACGTCTCCGTGGGTACATTATATACGTCTATAACGTTGTATATCCTAACCTAACGCAACCTAACATCTGGGATGTAATATTTTAAAACATTCCTGGCATGTCGGTCCCTACGTCTCGGTGGGAACATTATATACGTCTATAACGATATATATCCTAACCTAACGCAACCTAACATCTGGGATGTAATATTTTACAGCATTCCTGGCGTGTCGTCGCCTGCTTCTCGATGGGGACTTTATGTACGTCTATAACGTTGAATATCCTAACCTAAAGCAACCTAACATCTGGGATGTAATATTTTACAAGATCCCTGGCATGTCGGTCCCCACGTCTCGGTGGGAACATTATATACGTCTATAACGATATATATCATAACCTAAAGCAACCTAACATCTCGGACGTAATATTTTACAACATTCCTGGCATGTCGGACCCTACTTCTCGGTGGAAACAATGTATACGTCTATAACGATATATATCCTAGCCTAAGGCAACCCAACATGTAGAATGTAATATTTTACAACATTCCTGGCGTTTCGTCGCCTACATCTCGATGGGGACATTATATACATCTACAACGTTGTATATCCTAACCTAAGGCAACCTAACATCTCGGATGTAATATTTTACGACATTCCTGGCATGTCGGTCCCTACTTCTCGGTGGGAACATTCTATACGTCTATAACGTTTTATATCCTAACCTAAGGGAACCTAACATGTCGAATGTAATATTTTACAACATTGCTGACGCGTCGGCCCCTATTTCTCGGTGGGAACATTCTATACGTCTATAACGTTGTATATCCTAACCTAAGGGAACCTAACATGTCGAATGTAATGTTTTACAACATTGCTGACGCGTCGGCCCCTATTTCTCGGTGGGAACATTCTATACGTCTATAACGTTGTATATCATAACCTAAGGGAACCTAACTTGTAGAATGTAATATTTTACCACATTCCTGCCGTGTCGTCGCCTACTTCTCGATGGGGACATTATATACATCTATAACGTTGTATATCCTAACCTAAGGCAACCTAGCATCTCGGATGTAATATTTTACAACATTCCTGGCATGTAGGTCCCTACTTCTCGGTGGGAACATTCTATACGTCTATAACGATATATATCCTAACCTAAGGCAACCTAACATCTCGGATGTAATATTTTACAATATTCCTGGCGCTTCGGCTGCTACTTTTCGGTGGGAACATTATATACGTCTATAACGTTACATATCCTAACGTATGGCAACATAATATCTCGGATGTTATATATTACAACATTCCTGGCGTGTCGTCGCCTGCTTCTCGATGGGGACTTTATGTACGTCTATAACGTTGAATATCCTAACCTAAAGCAACCTAACATCTGGGATGTAATATTTTACAAGATCCCTGGCATGTCGGTCCCCACGTCTCGGTGGGAACATTATATACGTCTATAACGATATAAATCATAACCTAAAGCAACCTAGCATCTCGGATGTAATATTTTACAACATTCCTGGCATGTCGGTCCCTACGTCTCGGTGGGAACATTATATACGTCTATAACGATATATATCCTAACCTACGGCAACCTAACATATCGGATGTAATATTTTACAACATTCCTGGCGCTTCGGCTGCTACTATTCGGTGGGAACATTATATACGTCTATAACGATATATATCCTAGCCTAAGGAAACCTAACATGTCGAATGTAATATTTTACAACATTCTGGCGTGTTGTCGCCTGCTTCTCCATGGGGACATTATATACGTCTATAACCTTGTATATACTAACCTAACGCAACCTAACATCTGGGATGTAATATTTTACAACAGTCCTGGCGTGTCGTCACCTACTTCTGGATGGGGACATTATATACATCTATAACGTCATGTATCCTAACCTAAGGGAACCTAACATCTCGGGTGTAATATTTTACAACATTCCTGGTGTGTCATTGCCTACTTCTCGATGGGGACATTATATACATCTATAACGTTGTATATCCTAACCTAAGGCAACCTAACATCTCGGATGTAATATTTTACAACATTCTGGCGTGTCGCCGCCTGCTTCTCGATGGGGACATTATATACGTCTATAACGTTGTATATACTAACCTAACGCAACCTAACATCTGGGATGTAATATTTTACAACATTCCTGGCATGTCGGTCCCTACGTCTCCGTGGGTACATTATATACGTCTGTAACGTTGTATAGCCTAACCTAACGCAACCTAACGTCTGGGATGTAATATTTTAAAACATTCCTGGCATGTCGGTACCTACGTCTCGGTGGGAACATTATATACGTCTATAACGATATATATCCTAACCTAAGGCAACCTACCATCTCGGATGTAATATTTGACAACATTCCTGGCGTGTAAGCGCGTACTTCTCGATGGGGACATTATATACATCTATAACGTTGTATATCCTAACCTAAGGCAACCTGACATCTCGGATGTAATATTTTACAACATTCTGGCGTGTCGTCGCCTGCTTCTCGATGGGGACATTATATACGTCTATAACCTTGTATATACTAACCTAACGCAACCTAACTTCTGGGATGTAATATTTTACAATATTCCTGGCATGTCGGTCCCTACGTCTCCGTGGGTACATTATATACGTCTATAACGTTGTATATCCTAATCTAACGCAACGTAACATCTGGGATGTAATATTCTAAAACATTCCTGGCATGTCGGTCCCTACGTCTCGGTGGGAACGTTATATACGTCTATAACGATATATATCCTAACCTAAGGGTACCTTACATCTCGGATGTAATTTTTTACAACATTCCTGGTATGTCGGGCCCTACTTCTCGGTGGGAACATTGTATACGTCTATAACGATATATATCCTAGCCTAAGGCAACCTAATATGAAGGAATGTAATATTTTACAACTTTCCTGTCGTGTCGTCGCCTGCTTCTCGATGGGGACATTCTATACGTCTATAACGTTGTATATCCTAACCTAAGGGAACCTAACATCTCGGGTGTAATATTTTAGAACATTCCTGACGCGTCAGTCCCTATTTCTCGGTGGGAACATTATATACGTCTATAACGTTATATATCCTAGCCTAAGGCAACCCAACTTGTAGAATGTAATATTTTACAACATTCCTGGCGTTTCGTCGCCTACTTCTCGATGGGGACATTATATACATCTATAACGTTGTATATCATAACCTAATGCAACCTAACACCTCGGATGTAATATTTTACAACATTCCTGGCATGTCGGTCCCTACTTCTCGGTGGGAGCATACTATATGTCTATAACGTTGTATATCCTAACCTAAGGGAACCTAACATCTCGGATGTAATATTTTAAAACTTTCCTGGCATGTCGGTCCCTACGTCTCGGTGGGATCATTATATACGTCTATAACGATATATATCCTAACCTAAGGCAACCCAACATCTCGGATGTAATATTTTACAACATTCCTGGCATGTCGGTCACTAGGTCTCGGTGGGAACATTCTATACGTCTGTAACGATAAATACCCTAACCTAAGGCAACCTAACATCTCGGATTTAATATTTTACAACATTCCTGGCATGTAGGTCCCTACTTCTCGGTGGGAACATTATATACGTCTATAACGTTATATATGCTAGCCTAAGGCAACCTAACATGTCGAATGTAATATTTTACAACATTCCTGACGTGTCGGCCCGTAGTGCACGGTGGTAACATTATACACGCCTACAACGTTATATATACTAGCCTAAGGCAACCTGACATCTCGGATGTAATATTTGGCAACATTCCTGGCGTGTTAGCGCGTACTTCTCGGTGGGAACATCATGTACATCTATAACGTTATATATCCTGTCGTAAGGCAACATAACATCTCGGATATAATATTTTACAACATTCCTGGTGGGTCGTCGCCCGCTTCTAGATGGGGACATTATATACGTCTATAACGTTGAATGTCCTAACCTAAAGCAACCTAACATCTGGGATGTAATATTTTACAAGATCCCTGGCATGTCGGTCCCCACGTCTCGGTGGGAACATTATATACGTCTATAACGATATATATCATAACCTAAAGCAACCTAACATCTCGGACGTAATATTTTACAACATTCCTGGCATGTCGGTCCCTACTTCTCGGTGGAAACAATGTATACGTCTATAACGATAAATATCCTAGCCTAAGGCAACCCAACATGTAGAATGTAATATTTTACAACATTCCTGGCGTTTCGTCGCCTACATCTCGATGGGGACATTATATACATCTACAACGTTGTATATCCTAACCTAAGGCAACCTAACATCTCGGATGTAATATTTTACAACATTCCTGGCATGTCGGTCCCTACTTCTCGGTGGGAACATTCTATACGTCTATAACGTTTTATATCCTAACCTAAGGGAACCTAACATGTCGAATGTAATATTTTACAACATTGCTGACGCGTCGGCCCCTATTTCTCGGTGGGAACATTCTATACGTCTATAACGATATATATCCTAACCTAACGCAACCTAACATCTGGGATGTAATATTTTACAGCATTCCTGGCGTGTCGTCGCCTGCTTCTCGATGGGGACTTTATGTACGTCTATAACGTTGAATATCCTAACCTAAAGCAACCGAACATCTGGGATGTAATATTTTACAAGATCCCTGGCATGTCGGTCCCCACGTCTCGGTGGGAACATTATATACGTCTATAACGATATATATCATAACCTAAAGCAACCTAACATCTCGGACGCAATATTGTACAACATTCCTGGCATGTCGGACCCTACTTCTCGGTGGAAACAATGTATACGTCTATAACGATATATATCCTAGCCTAAGGCAACCCAACATGTAGAATGTAATATTTTACAACATTCCTGGCGTTTCATCGCCTACATCTCGATGGGGACATTATATACATCTACAACGTTGTATATCCTAACCTAAGGCAACCTAACATCTCGGATGTAATATTTTACGACATTCCTGGCATGTCGGTCCCTACTTCTCGGTGGGAACATTCTATACGTTTATAACGTTTTATATCCTAACCTAAGGGAACCTAACATGTCGAATGTAATATTTTACAACATTGCTGACGCGTCGGCCCCTATTTCTCGGTGGGAACATTCTATACGTCTATAACATTGTATATCCTAACCTAAGGGAACCTAACATGTCGAATGTAATGTTTTACAACATTGCTGACGCGTCGGCCCCTATTTCTCGGTGGGAACATTCTATACGTCTATAACGTTGTATATCATAACCTAAGGGAACCTAGCTTGTAGAATGTAATATTTTACCACATTCCTGGCGTGTCGTCGCCTACTTCTCGATGGGGACATTATATACATCTATAACGTTGTATATCCTAACCTAAGGCAACCTAGCATCTCGGATGTAATATTTTACAACATTCCTGGCATGTAGGTCCCTACTTCTCGGTGGGAACATTCTATACGTCTATAACGATATATATCCTAACCTAAGGCAACCTAACATCTCGGATGTAATATTTTACAACATTCCTGGCGCTTCGGCTGCTACTTTTCGGTGGGAACATTATATACGTCTATAACGTTACATATCCTAACGTATGGCAACATAATATCTCGGATGTTATATATTACAACATTCCTGGCGTGTCGTCGCCTGCTTCTCGATGGGGACTTTATGTACGTCTATAACGTTGAATATCCTAACCTAAAGCAACCTAACATCTGGGATGTAATATTTTACAAGATCCCTGGCATGTCGGTCCCCACGTCTCGGTGGGAACATTATATACGTCTATAACGATATAAATCATAACCTAAAGCAACCTAGCATCTCGGATGTAATATTTTACAACATTCCTGGCATGTCGGTCCCTACGTCTCGGTGGGAACATTATATACGTCTATAACGATATATATCCTAACCTACGGCAACCTAACATATCGGATGTAATATTTTACAACATTCCTGGCGCTTCGGCTGCTACTATTCGGTGGGAACATTATATACGTCTATAACGATATATATCCTAGCCGAAGGAAACCTGACATGTCGAATGTAATATTTTACAACATTCTGGCGTGTTGTCGCCTGCTTCTCCATGGGGACATTATATACGTCTATAACCTTGTATATACTAACCTAACGCAACCTAACATCTGGGATGTAATATTTTACAACAGTCCTGGCGTGTCGTCACCTACTTCTGGATGGGGACATTATATACATCTATAACGTCATGTATCCTAACCTAAGGGAACCTAACATCTCGGGTGTAATATTTTACAACATTCCTGGTGTGTCGTTGCCTACTTCTCGATGGGGACATTATATACATCTATAACGTTGTATATCCTAACCTAAGGCAACCTAACATCTCGGATGTAATATTTTACAACATTCTGGCGTGTCGCCGCCTGCTTCTCGATGGGGACATTATATACGTCTATAACGTTGTATATACTAACCTAACGCAACCTAACATCTGGGATGTAATATTTTACAACATTCCTGGCATGTCGGTCCCTAGGTCTCCGTGGGTACATTATATACGTCTGTAACGTTGTATAGCCTAACCTAACGCAACCTAACGTCTGGGATGTAATATTTTAAAACATTCCTGGCATGTCGGTACCTACGTCTCGGTGGGAACATTATATACGTCTATAACGATATATATCCTAACCTAAGGCAACCTACCATCTCGGATGTAATATTTGACAACATTCCTGGCGTGTTAGCGCGTACTTCTCGATGGGGACATTATATACATCTATAACGTTGTATATCCTAACCTAAGGCAACCTGACATCTCGGATGTAATATTTTACAACACTCTGGCGTGTCGTCGCCTGCTTCTCGATGGGGACATTATATACGTCTATAACCTTGTATATACTAACCTAACGCAACCTAACATCTGGGATGTAATATTTTACAATATTCCTGGCATGTCGGTCCCTACGTCTCCGTGGGTACATTATATACGTCTATAACGTTGTATATCCTAACCTAACGCAACGTAACATCTGGGATGTAATATTCTAAAACATTCCTGGCATGTCGGTCCCTACGTCTCGGTGGGAACGTTATATACGTCTATAACGATATATATCCTAACCTAAGGGTACCTTACATCTCGGATGTAATTTTTTACAACATTCCTGGTATGTCGGGCCCTACTTCTCGGTGGGAACATTGTATACGTCTATAACGATATATATCCTAGCCTAAGGCAACATAACATGAAGGAATGTAATATTTTACAACTTTCCTGTCGTGTCGTCGCCTGCTTCTCGATGGGGACATTCTATACGTCTATAACGTTGTATATCCTAACCTAAGGGAACCTAACATCTCGGGTGTAATATTTTAGAACATTCCTGACGCGTCAGACCCTATTTCTCGGTGGGAACATTGTGTACGTCTATAACGATATATATCCTAGCCTAAGGCAACCTAACATGTCGAATGTAATATTTTACTACATTCCTGTCGTGTCGTCGCCTGCTTCTCGATGGGGACATTATATACGTCTATAACGTTGTATATTCTAACCTATCGCAACCTAACATCAGGGATGTAATATTTTACAACAGTCCTGGCGTGTCGTCGCCTACTTCTCGATGGGGACATTATATACATCTATAACGTTGTATATCCTAACCTAAGGCAACCTAACATCTCGGATGTAATATTTTACAACATTCTGGCGTGTCGCCGCCTGCTTCTCGATGGGAACATCATATACGTCTATAGCGATATATATCCTAGCCTAAGGCGACCTAACATGTCGAATGTAATATTTTACATCATTCCTGACGTGTCGGCCCCTATTTCTCGGTGGGAACATTATATACGTCTATAACGTTATATATGCTAGCCTAAGGCAACCTAACATGTCGAATGTAATATTTTACAACATTCCTGACGTGTCGGCCCGTAGTGCACGGTGGTAACATTATACACGCCTACAACGTTATATATACTAGCCTAAGGCAACCTGACATCTCGGATGTAATATTTGACAACATTCCTGGCGTGTTAGCGCGTACTTCTCGGTGGGAACATCATGTACATCTATAACGTTATATATCCTGTCGTAAGGCAACATAACATCTCGGATATAATATTTTACAACATTCCTGGTGGGTCGTCGCCCGCTTCTAGATGGGGACATTATATACGTCTATAACGTTGAATGTCCTAACCTAAAGCAACCTAACATCTGGGATGTAATATTTTACAAGATCCCTGGCATGTCGGTCCCCACGTCTCGGTGGGAAAATTATATACGTCTATAACGATATATATCATAACCTAAAGCAACCTAACATCTCGGACGTAATATTTTACAACATTCCTGGCATGTCGGTCCCTACTTCTCGGTGGAAACAATGTATACGTCTATAACGTTATATATCCTAGCCTATGGCAACCTAACTTGTAGAATGTAATATTTTACAACATTCCTGGCGTGTCGTCGCCTACTTCTCGATGGGGACAATATATACATCTATAACGTTGTATATCCTAACCTAAGGCAACCTAACATCTCGGATGTAGTATTTTACAACATTCCTGGCATGTCGGTCCCTACTTCTCGGTGGGAACATTGTGTACGTCTATAACGATATATATCCTAGCCTAAGGCAACCTAACATGTCGAATGTAATATTTTACTACATTCCTGTCGTGTCGTCGCCTGCTTCTCGATGGGGACATTATATACGTCTATAACGTTGTATATTCTAACCTATCGCAACCTAACATCAGGGATGTAATATTTTACAACAGTCCTGGCGTGTCGTCGCCTACTTCTGGATGGGGACATTATATACATCTATAACGTCATATATCCTAACCTAAGGGAACCTAACATCTCGGGTGTAATATTTTACAACATTCCTGGTGTGTCGTTGCCTACTTCTCGATGGGGACATTATATACATCTATAACGTTGTATATCCTAACCTAAGGCAACCTAACATCTCGGATGTAATATTTTACAACATTCTGGCGTGTCGCCGCCTGCTTCTCGATGGGGACATTATATACGTCTATAACGTTGTATATCCTAACCTAAAGGAACCTAACATCTCGGATCTAATATTTTAAAACTTTCCTGGCATGTCGATCCCTACGTCTCGGTGGGATCATTATATACGTCTATAACGATATATATCCTAACCTAAGGCAACCTAACATCTCGGATGTAATATTTTACAACATTCCTGGCATGTCGGTCACTAGGTCTCGGTGGGAACATTATATACGTCTGTAACGATATATACCCTAACCTAAGGCAAACTAACATCTCGGATGCAGTATTTTGCAACATTCCGGGCGGGTCGGCCCCACTTCTCGGTGGGAACATTACATACGTCTATAACTTAATATAACCTAATCTAATCCATCTAGCCCCTCGCTGGTAATGTTTCACAGCATCCCAGTCGTGTCGGCCTGTACTTCTGGGTGGGTTCACTACATACGTCTATAACGTTATATATCACAACCCAAGGCAACCTAACGTTTCGGATGTAGTATTTTCCAACATTCCTGGCGCGGTCGGCCCCTACTTCTCGGTGGGAACATTATATACGTCTATAACGTAATATAACCTAACCTAACCCATCTAGCCCCACGCTGGTAATGATTTACAGAATCCCGCTCGTGTCGTCCCGTACGTCTAGGTACCGTAATTATATACGTCTATAACGTTCTACACCCTAACCTAAGGAATCCTAACATCTCGAATGTTGTATATTACAACATCGCAGGCGGGTCGGCCCCAACTTCTCGGTGGGAACTTATATACGTCTATACCGTAATATAACCTAACCTAACCCAGCTAGACCGTCGCTGGTAATGTTTCACAGAATCCCGTTCGTGTCGTCCCGTGCATCACGGCGCGGACATTATATACGTCTATATCGTAATATAACCTAACCTACCCCATTTTGCCCCACGTTGATAATGTTTTACAGAATCCCGCCCGCGTCGGCCCGTACTTCTCGGTGGGGACATTATATACGTCTATAACGTAATATAACCTAACCTAACCCAGCTAGATCCTCGCTGGTAATGTTTCACAGAGTCCCGTTCGTGTCGTCCCGTACATCTCGTCGCGGACATTATATACGTCTATAATGTAATAGATCCTAACCTGACCCATCTAGACCCTCGCTGGTAATGTTTTACAGAATCCCGTTCGTGTCGTCCCGTACGTCTCGGGGCGGACATTATATACGTCTATAACGTTATATTTCCTATCCTAAGGCAACCTAACATCTCGAATGTAGTATTTTCCAACATTTCTGGCGGGTCGGCCCCTACTTCTCGGTGGGAACAATATAAACCTCTATAACGTAATATAACCTAACCTAACCCAGCTAGACCGTCGCTGGTAATGTTTCACAGAATCCCGTTCGTGTCGTCCCGTGCATCACGGCGCGGACATTATATACGTCTATAAGGTTATATATCCTATCCTAAGGCAACCTAACATCTCGGATGTAGTATTTTCCAACATTTCTGGCGGGTCGGTCCCTACTTCTCGGTGGCCACATTATTTACGTCTATAACGTAATATAACCTAACCTGACCCATCTAGATCCTAGCTGGTAATGTTTTACAGAATCCCGTTCGTGTCGTCCCGTACGTCTTGCGGCGGACATTATATACGTCTATAACGTTATATTTCCTATCCTAAGGCAACCTAACATCTAGAATGTAGTATTTTCCAACATTTCTGGCGGGTCGGTCCCTACATCTCGGTGGGAACATTATAAACCTCTATAACGTAATATAACCTAACCTAACCCAGCTAGACTGTCGCTGGTAATGTTTCTCAGAATCCCGTTCGTGTCGTCCCGTACATCACGGCGCGGACATTATATACGTCTGTAAGGTTATATATCCTATCCTAAGGCAACCTAACATCTCCGATGTAGTATTTTCCAACATTTCTGGCGGGTCGGCCCCTACTTCTCGGTGGGAACATTATATACTTTTATAACGTAATGAAACCTAACCTATCCCATCTAGACCCTCGCTGGTAATGTTTTACAGAATCTCGTTCGTGTCGCCCCGTACGTCTCTGTGCGGACATTATATGCGTCTATATTGTTATATATCCTAACCTAAGGCATACTAACATCTCGGATGTAGTAGTTTCCAACATTCATGGCGGGTCGGCCGCTACTTCTCGGTGGGAACATTATATACGTCTATAACGTAATAGATCCTAACATAACCCATCTATACCCTCGC
The DNA here is from genome assembly GCA_963969225.1 of Xylocopa violacea. NCBI lineage: Eukaryota > Metazoa > Arthropoda > Insecta > Hymenoptera > Apidae > Xylocopa > Xylocopa violacea. Next base: position 3,838,639 of record CAXAJV010000678.1, read on the forward strand.
TGGTAATGTTTTACAGAATCCCGTTCGTGTCGTCCCGTACGTCTCGGTGCGGGCATTATATACGTCTATAACGTTACATATCCTTACCTAAGGCAACCTAACATCTCGATTGTGGTATTTCCCAACACTTCTGGCGGGTCGGTCCCTATTTCTCGGTGGGAACATTATATACGACCATAACGTAATATAACCTAACCTAACCCATCTAGACCCTCGCTGGTAATGTTTTACAGAATCCCGCCCGCGTCGGCCCGTACTTCTCGGTGGGGACATTATATACGTCTATAACGTAATATAACCTAACCTAACCCAGCTAGATCCTTGCTGGTAATGTTTCACAGAGTCCCGTTCGTGTCGTCCCGTACATCTCGTCGCGGACATTATATACGTCTATAATGTAATAGATCCTAACCTGACCCATCTAGACCCTCGCTGGTAATGTTTTACAGAATCCCGTTCGTGTCGTCCCGTACGTCTCGGGGCGGACATTATATACGTCTATAACGTTATATTTCCTATCCTAAGGCAACCTAACATCTCGAATGTAGTATTTTCCAACATTTCTGGCGGGTCGGCCCCTACTTCTCGGTGGGAACATTATAAACCTCTATAACGTAATATAACCTAACCTAACCCAGCTAGACCGTCGCTGGTAATGTTTCACAGAATCCCGTTCGTGTCGTCCCGTGCATCACGGCGCGGACATTATATACGTCTATAAGGTTATATATCCTATCCTAAGGCAACCTAACATCTCGGATGTAGTATTTTCCAACATTTCTGGCGGGTCGGTCCCTACTTCTCGGTGGCCACATTATTTACGTCTATAACGTAATATAACCTAACCTGACCCATCTAGATCCTAGCTGGTAATGTTTTACAGAATCCCGTTCGTGTCGTCCCGTACGTCTTGCGGCGGACATTATATACGTCTATAACGTTATATTTCCTATCCTAAGGCAACCTAACATCTAGAATGTAGTATTTTCCAACATTTCTGGCGGGTCGGTCCCTACATCTCGGTGGGAACATTATAAACCTCTATAACGTAATATAACCTAACCTAACCCAGCTAGACTGTCGCTGGTAATGTTTCTCAGAATCCCGTTCGTGTCGTCCCGTACATCACGGCGCGGACATTATATACGTCTGTAAGGTTATATATCCTATCCTAAGGCAACCTAACATCTCCGATGTAGTATTTTCCAACATTTCTGGCGGGTCGGCCCCTACTTCTCGGTGGGAACATTATATACTTTTATAACGTAATGAAACCTAACCTAACCCATCTAGACCCTCGCTGGTAATGTTTTACAGAATCTCGTTCGTGTCGCCCCGTACGTCTCTGTGCGGACATTATATGCGTCTATATTGTTATATATCCTAACCTAAGGCATACTAACATCTCGGATGTAGTAGTTTCCAACATTCATGGCGGGTCGGCCGCTACTTCTCGGTGGGAACATTATATACGTCTATAACGTAATAGATCCTAACATAACCCATCTATACCCTCGCTGGTAATGTTTTACAGAATCCCGTTCGTGTCGTCCCGTACGTCTCGGTGCGGGCATTATATACGTCTATAACGTTACATATCCTTACCTAAGGCAACCTAACATCTCGATTGTGGTATTTCCCAACACTTCTGGCGGGTCGGTCCCTATTTCTCGGTGGGAACATTATATACGACCATAACGTAATATAACCTAACCTAACCCATCTAGACCCTCGCTGGTAATGTTTTACAGAATCCCGTTCGTGTCTACCCGTACGTCTCGTTGCGGACCTTGTATACGTCTATAAAGTTATATATCCTAACCTAAGGCATCCTAACATCTCGGATGTAGTAGTTTCGAACATTCATGGCGGGTCGGCCGCTACTTCTCGGTGGGAACATTATATACGTCTATAACGTAACAGATCCTAACCTAACCCATCTATAGCCTCGCTGGTAATGTTTTACAGAATCCCGTTCGTGTCGTCCCGTACGTCTCGGTGCGGACATTATATACGTCTATAACGTTATATTTCCTATCCTAAGGCAACCTAACATCTCGAATGTAGTATTTTCCAACATTTCTGGCGGGTCGGCCCCTACTTCTCGGTGGGAACATTATAAACCTCTATAACGTAATATAACCTAACCTAACCCAGCTAGACCGTCGCTGGTAATGTTTCACAGAATCCCGTTCGTGTCGTCCCGTACATCACGGCGCGGACATTATATACGTCTATAAGGTTATATATCCTATCCTAAGGCAACCTAACATCTCGGATGTAGTATTTTCCAACATTTCTGGCGGGTCGGTCCCTACTTCTCGGTGGCCACATTATTTACGTCTATAACGTAATATAACCTAACCTGACCCATCTAGACCCTCGCTGGTAGTGTTTTACAGAATCCCGTTCCGTGTCTACCCGTACGTCTCGGTGCGGACATTATATACGTCTATAACGTTATATATCCTAACCTAAGGCATCCTAATATCTCGTATGTAGTATTTTCCAACATTCCTGGCGGGTCGGTCCCTACTTCTCGGTGGGAACATTAGATACGTCTATAACGTAATAGAACCTAACCTAATCCATCTAGACCCTCGGTGGTAATATTTTACAGAATCCCGGGCGTGTCGGCCCGTACTTCTCGGTGGGGACATTATGTACGTCTACTACGTTATATATCCTAACCTAAGACAACTTAACATCTCGAATGTAGTATTTCACAACATTTCTGGCGGGTCGGCCCCTACTTCTCGGTGGGAACATTATATACTTTTATAACGTAATATAACCTAACCTAACCCATCTAGACCCTCGCTGGTAATGTTTTACAGAATCCCGTTCGTGTCTACCCGTACGTCTCGTTGCGGACCTTGTATACGTCTATAACGTTATATATCCTAACCTAAGGCATCCTAACATCTCGGATGTAGTAGTTTCGAACATTCATGGCGGGTCGGCCGCTACTTCTCGGTGGGAACATTATATACGTCTATAACGTAACAGATCCTAACCTAACCCATCTATAGCCTCGCTGGTAATGTTTTACAGAATCCCGTTCGTGTCGTCCCGTACGTCTCGGTGCGGACATTATATACGTCTATAACGTTATATTTCCTATCCTAAGGCAACCTAACATCTCGAATGTAGTATTTTCCAACATTTCTGGCGGGTCGGCCCCTACTTCTCGGTGGGAACATTATAAACCTCTATAACGTAAAATAACCTAACCTAACCCAGCTAGACCGTCGCTGGTAATGTTTCACAGAATCCCGTTCGTGTCGTCCCGTACATCACGGCGCGGACATTATATACGTCTATAAGGTTATATATCCTATCCTAAGGCAACCTAACATCTCGGATGTAGTATTTTCCAACATTTCTGGCGGGTCGGTCCCTACTTCTCGGTGGCCACATTATTTACGTCTATAACGTAATATAACCTAACCTGACCCATCTAGACCCTCGCTGGTAGTGTTTTACAGAATCCCGTTCCGTGTCTACCCGTACGTCTCGGTGCGGACATTATATACGTCTATAACGTTATATATCCTAACCTAAGGCATCCTAATATCTCGTATGTAGTATTTTCCAACATTCCTGGCGGGTCGGTCCCTACTTCTCGGTGGGAACATTAGATACGTCTATAACGTAATAGAACCTAACCTAATCCATCTAGACCCTCGGTGGTAATATTTTACAGAATCCCGGGCGTGTCGGCCCGTACTTCTCGGTGGGGACATTATGTACGTCTACTACGTTATATATCCTAACCTAAGACAACTTAACATCTCGAATGTAGTATTTCACAACATTTCTGGCGGGTCGGCCCCTACTTCTCGGTGGGAACATTATATACTTTTATAACGTAATGTAACCTAACCTAACCCATCTAGACCCTCGCTGGTAATGTTTTACAGAATCTCGTTCGTGTCGCACCCTACGTCTCTGTGCGGACATTATATGCGTCTGTATCGTTATATATCCTAACCTAAGGCAACCTAACATCTCGAACGTTGTATTTTACTACATTCCAGGCGGGTCGGCCGCTACTTCTTGGTGGGAACATTATATACGTCTACAACGTAATAGATCCTAACCTAACCCATCTAGACCCTCGCTGGAAATGTTTTACAGAATCCCGTTCGTGTCGTCCCGTACGTCTCGGTGCGGGCATTATATACGTCTATAACGTTACATATCCTTACCTAAGGCAACCTAACATCTCGATTGTAGTATTTCCCAACATTTCTGGCGGGTCGGTCCCTATTTCTCGGTGGGAACATTATATACGACCATAACGTAATATAACCTAACCTGACCCATCTAGACCCTCGCTGGTAATGTTTTACAGAATCCCGTTCGTGTCGTGCCCTACGTCTCGGTGCGGACATTATATACGTCTATAACGTTGTATATCCTTACCTACGGCAACCTAAAATCTTGATTGTGGTACTTTAAACTTTCCAGGCGCGTCGGGCCCTACTTCTCGGTGGGAACATTATATACTTCTATAACTTTATATATCGCAACCTAAGGCATCCTAACATCTCGGATGTAGTATTTTCCAACATTCCTGGCGGGTCGGCCCCTACTTCTCGGTGGGAACATTATATACGTCTATAACGTAATAGATCCTAACCTAACCCATCTAGACCCTCGCTGGTAAGGTGTGACAGAATCCCGTTCGTGTCGTGCCCTACGTCTCGGTGCGGACATTATATACGTCTATAACGTTATTTTTCCTATCCTAAGGCAACCTAACATCTCGAATGTAGTATTTTCCAACATTTCTGGCGGGTCGGTCCCTACATCTCGGTGGGAACATTATAAACCTCTATAACGTAATATAACCTAACCTAACCCAGCTAGACCGTCGCTGGTAATGTTTCCCAGAATCCCGTTCGTGTCGTCCCGTACATCACGGCGCGGACATTATATACGTCTATAAGGTTATATATCCTATCCTAAGGCAACCTAACATCTCGGATGTAGTTTTTTCCAACATTTCTGGCGGGTCGGCCCCTACTTCTCGGTGGGAACATTATATACTTTTATAACGTAATGAAATCTAACCTAACCCATCTAGACCCTCGCTGGTAATGTTTTACAGAATCTCGTTCGTGTCGCACCCTACGTCTCTGCGCGGACATTATATGCGTCTGTATCGTTATATATCCTAACCTAAGGCAACCTAACATCTCGAACGTTGTATTTTACTACATTCCAGGCGGGTCGGCCGCTACTTCTTGGTGGGAACATTATATACGTCTACAACGTAATAGATCCTAACCTAACCCATCTAGACCCTCGCTGGAAATGTTTTACAGAATCCCGTTCGTGTCGTCCCGTACGTCTCGGTGCGGGCATTATATACGTCTATAACGTTACATATCCTTACCTAAGGCAACCTAACATCTCGATTGTAGTATTTCCCAACACTTCTGGCGGGTCGGTCCCTATTTCTCGGTGGGAACATTATATACGACCATAACGTAATATAACCTAACCTAACCCATCTAGACCCTCGCTGGTAATGTTTTACAGAATCCAGTTCGTGTCTACCCGTACGTCTCGTTGCGGACCTTGTATACGTCTATAACGTTATATATCCTAACCTAAGGCATCCTAACATCTCGGATGTAGTAGTTTCCAACATTCATGGCGGGTCGGCCGCTACTTCTCGGTGGGAACATTATATACGTCTATAACGTAACAGATCCTAACCTAACCCATCTATAGCCTCGCTGGTAATGTTTTACAGAATCCCGTTCGTGTCGTCCCGTACGTCTCGGTGCGGACATTATATACGTCTATAACGTTATATTTCCTATCCTAAGGCAACCTAACATCTCGAATGTAGTATTTTCCAACATTTCTGGCGGGTCGGCCCCTACTTCTCGGTGGGAACATTATAAACCTCTATAACGTAATATAACCTAACCTAATCCATCTAGACCCTCGCTGGTAAGGTGTGACAGAATCCCGTTCGTGTCGTGCCCTACGTCTCGGTGCGGACATTATATACGTCTATAACGTTATTTTTCCTATCCTAAGGCAACCTAACATCTCGAATGTAGTATTTTCCAACATTTCTGGCGGGTCGGTCCCTACATCTCGGTGGGAACATTATAAACCTCTATACCGTAATATAACCTAACCTAACCCAGCTAGACTGTCGCTGGTAATGTTTCCCAGAATCCCGTTCGTGTCGTCCCGTACATCACGGCGCGGACATTATATACGTCTATAAGGTTATATATCCTATCCTAAGGCAACCTAACATCTCGGATGTAGTATTTTCCAACATTTCTGGCGGGTCGGCCCCTACTTCTCGGTGGGAACATTATATACTTTTATAACGTAATGAAACCTAACCTAACCCTTCTAGACCGTCGCTGGTAATGTTTTACAGAATCTCGTTCGTGTCGCCCCGTACGTCTCTGTGCGGACATTATATGCGTCTATATTGTTATATATCCTAACCTAAGGCATCCTAACATCTCGGATGTAGTAGTTTCCAACATTCCTGGCGGGTCGGTCCCTACTTCTCGGTGGGAACATTAGATACGTCTATAACGTAATAGAACCTAACCTAATCCATCTAGACCCTCGGTGGTAATATTTTACAGAATCCCGGGCGTGTCGGCCCGTACTTCTCGGTGGGGACATTATGTACGTCTACTACGTTATATATCCTAACCTAAGACAACTTAATATCTCGAATGTAGTATTTCACAACATTTCTGGCGGGTCGGCCCCTACTTCTCGGTGGGAACATTATATACTTTTATAACGTAATGTAACCTAACCTAACCCATCTAGACCCTCGCTGGTAATGTTTTACAGAATCTCGTTCGTGTCGCACCCTACGTCTCTGTGCGGACATTATATGCGTCTGTATCGTTATATATCCTAACCTAAGGCAACCTAACATCTCGAACGTTGTATTTTACTACATTCCAGGCGGGTCGGCCGCTACTCCTTGGTGGGAACATTATATACGTCTATAACGTAATAGATCCTAACCTAACCCATCTAGACCCTCGCTGGAAATGTTTTACAGAATCCCGTTCGTGTCGTCCCGTACGTCTCGGTGCGGGCATTATATACGTCTATAACGTTATTTTTCCTATCCTAAGGCAACCTAACATCTCGATTGTAGTATTTCCCAACATTTCTGGCGGGTCGGTCCCTATTTCTCGGTGGGAACATTATATACGACCATAACGTAATATAACCTAACCTGACCCATCTAGACCCTCGCTGGTAATGTTTTACAGAATCCCGTTCGTGTCGTGCCCTACGTCTCGGTGCGGACATTATATACGTCTATAACGTTGTATATCCTTACCTACGGCAACCTAAAATCTTGATTGTGGTACTTTAAACTTTCCAGGCGCGTCGGGCCCTACTTCTCGGTGGGAACATTATATACTTCTATAACTTTATATATCGCAACCTAAGGCATCCTAACATCTCGGATGTAGTATTTTCCAACATTCCTGGCGGGTCGGCCCCTACTTCTCGGTGGGAACATTATATACGACCATAACGTAATATAACCTAACCTGACCCATCTAGACCCTCGCTGGTAATGTTTTACAGAATCCCGTTCGTGTCGTGCCCTACGTCTCGGTGCGGACATTATATACGTCTATAACGTTGTATATCCTTACCTACGGCAACCTAAAATCTTGATTGTGGTACTTTAAACTTTCCAGGCGCGTCGGGCCCTACTTCTCGGTGGGAACATTATATACTTCTATAACTTTATATATCGCAACCTAAGGCATCCTAACATCTCGGATGTAGTATTTTCCAACATTCCTGGCGGGTCGGCCCCTACTTCTCGGTGGGAACATTATATACGTCTATAACGTAATAGATCCTAACCTAACCCATCTAGACCCTCGCTGGTAAGGTGTGACAGAATCCCGTTCGTGTCGTGCCCTACGTCTCGGTGCGGACATTATATACGTCTATAACGTTATTTTTCCTATCCTAAGGCAACCTAACATCTCGAATGTAGTATTTTCCAACATTTCTGACGGGTCGGTCCCTACATCTCGGTGGGAACACTATAAACCTCTATAACGTAATATAACCTAACCTAACCCAGCTAGACTGTCGCTGGTAATGTTTCCCAGAATCCCGTTCGTGTCGTCCCGTACATCACGGCGCGGACATTATATACGTCTATAAGGTTATATATCCTATCCTAAGGCAACCTAACATCTCGGATGTAGTATTTTCCAACATTTCCGGCGGGTCGGCCCCTACTTCTCGGTGGGAACATTATATACTTTTATAACGTAATGAAACCTAACCTAACCCATCTAGACCCTCGCTGGTAATGTTTTACAGAATCTCGTTCGTGTCGCCCCGTACGTCTCTGTGCGGACATTATATGCGTCTATATTGTTATATATCCTAACCTAAGGCATCCTAACATCTCGGATGTAGTAGTTTCCAACATTCCTGGCGGGTCGGTCCCTACTTCTCGGTGGGAACATTAGATACGTCTATAACGTAATAGAACCTAACCTAATCCATCTAGACCCTCGGTGGTAATATTTTACAGAATCCCGGGCGTGTGGGCCCGTACTTCTCGGTGGGGACATTATGTACGTCTACTACGTTATATATCCTAACCTAAGACAACTTAACATCTCGAATGTAGTATTTCACAACATTTCTGGCGGGTCGGCACCTACTTCTCGGTGGGAACATTATATACTTTTATAACGTAATGTAACCTAACCTAACCCATCTAGACCCTCGCTGGTAATGTTTTACAGAATCTCGTTCTTGTCGCACCCTACGTCTCTGTGCGGACATTATATGCGTCTGTATCGTTATATATCCTAACCTAAGGCAACCTAACATCTCGAACGTTGTATTTTACTACATTCCAGGCGGGTCGGCCGCTACTTCTTGGTGGGAACATTATATACGTCTATAACGTAATAGATCCTAACCTAACCCATCTAGACCCTCGCTGGAAATGTTTTACAGAATCCCGTTCGTGTCGTCCCGTACGCCTCGGTGCGGGCATTATATACGTCTATAACGTTATTTTTCCTATCCTAAGGCAACCTAACATCTCGATTGTAGTATTTCCCAACATTTCTGGCGGGTCGGTCCCTATTTCTCGGTGGGAACATTATATACGACCATAACGTAATATAACCTAACCTGACCCATCTAGACCATCGCTGGTAATGTTTTACAGAATCCCGTTCGTGTCGTGCCCTACGTCTCGGTGCGGACATTATATACGTCTATAACGTTGTATATCCTTACCTACGGCAACCTAAAATCTTGATTGTGGTACTTTAGACTTTCCAGGCGCGTCGGGCCCTACTTCTCGGTGGGAACATTATATACTTCTATAACTTTATATATCGCAACCTCAGGCATCCTAACATCTCGGATGTAGTATTTTCCAACATTCCTGGCGGGTCGGCCCCTACTTCTCGGTGGGAACATTATATACGTCTATAACGTAATAGATCCTAACCTAACCCATCTAGACCCTCGCTGGTAAGGTGTGACAGAATCCCGTTCGTGTCGTGCCCTACGTCTCGGTGCGGACATTATATACGTCTATAACGTTATATTTCCTATCCTAAGGCAACCTAACATCTCGAATGTAGTATTTTCCAACATTTCTGGCGGGTCGGTCCCTACATCTCGGTGGGAACATTATAAACCTCTATAACGTAATATAACCTAACCTAACCCAGCTAGACCGTCGCTGGTAATGTTTCCCAGAATCCCGTTCGTGTCGTCCCGTACATCACGGCGCGGACATTATATACGTCTATAAGGTTATATATCCTATCCTAAGGCAACCTAACATCTCGGATGTAGTTTTTTCCAACATTTCTGGCGGGTCGGCCCCTACTTCTCGGTGGGAACATTATATACTTTTATAACGTAATGAAATCTAACCTAACCCATCTAGACCCTCGCTGGTAATGTTTTACAGAATCTCGTTCGTGTCGCACCCTACGTCTCTGTGCGGACATTATATGCGTCTGTATCGTTATATATCCTAACCTAAGGCAACCTAACATCTCGAACGTTGTATTTTACTACATTCCAGGCGGGTCGGCCGCTACTTCTTGGTGGGAACATTATATACGTCTACAACGTAATAGATCCTAACCTAACCCATCTAGACCCTCGCTGGAAATGTTTTACAGAATCCCGTTCGTGTCGTCCCGTACGTCTCGGTGCGGGCATTATATACGTCTATAACGTTACATATCCTTACCTAAGGCAACCTAACATCTCGATTGTAGTATTTCCCAACACTTCTGGCGGGTCGGTCCCTATTTCTCGGTGGGAACATTATATACGACCATAACGTAATATAACCTAACCTAACCCATCTAGACCCTCGCTGGTAATGTTTTACAGAATCCCGTTCGTGTCTACCCGTACGTCTCGTTGCGGACCTTGTATACGTCTATAACGTTATATATCCTAACCTAAGGCATCCTAACATCGCGGATGTAGTAGTTTCCAACATTCATGGCGGGTCGGCCGCTACTTCTCGGTGGGAACATTATATACGTCTATAACGTAACAGATCCTAACCTAACCCATCTATAGCCTCGCTGGTAATGTTTTACAGAATCCCGTTCGTGTCGTCCCGTACGTCTCGGTGCGGACATTATATACGTCTATAACGTTATATTTCCTATCCTAAGGCAACCTAACATCTCGAATGTAGTATTTTCCAACATTTCTGGCGGGTCGGCCCCTACTTCTCGGTGGGAACATTATAAACCTCTATAACGTAATATAACCTAACCTAACCCATCTAGACCCTCGCTGGTAAGGTGTGACAGAATCCCGTTCGTGTCGTGCCCTACGTCTCGGTGCGGACATTATATACGTCTATAACGTTATTTTTCCTATCCTAAGGCAACCTAACATCTCGAATGTAGTATTTTCCAACATTTCTGGCGGGTCGGTCCCTACATCTCGGTGGGAACATTATAAACCTCTATACCGTAATATAACCTAACCTAACCCAGCTAGACTGTCGCTGGTAATGTTTCCCAGAATCCCGTTCGTGTCGTCCCTTACATCACGGCGCGGACATTATATACGTCTATAAGGTTATATATCCTATCCTAAGGCAACCTAACATCTCGGATGTAGTATTTTCCAACATTTCTGGCGGGTCGGCCCCTACTTCTCGGTGGGAACATTATATACTTTTATAACGTAATGAAACCTAACCTAACCCATCTAGACCCTCGCTGGTAATGTTTTACAGAATCTCGTTCGTGTCGCCCCGTACGTCTCTGTGCGGACATTATATGCGTCTATATTGTTATTTATCCTAACCTAAGGCATCCTAACATCTCGGATGTAGTAGTTTCCAACATTCCTGGCGGGTCGGTCCCTACTTCTCGGTGGGAACATTAGATACGTCTATAACGTAATAGAACCTAACCTAATCCATCTAGACCCTCGATGGTAATATTTTACAGAATCCCGGGCGTGTCGGCCCGTACTTCTCGGTGGGGACATTATGTACGTCTACTACGTTATATATCCTAACCTAAGACAACTTAACATCTCGAATGTAGTATTTCACAACATTTCTGGCGGGTCGGCACCTACTTCTCGGTGGGAACATTATATACTTTTATAACGTAATGTAACCTAACCTAACCCATCTAGACCCTCGCTGGTAATGTTTTACAGAATCTCGTTCTTGTCGCACCCTACGTCTCTGTGCGGACATTATATGCGTCTGTATCGTTATATATCCTAACCTATGGCAACCTAACATCTCGAACGTTGTATTTTACTACATTCCAGGCGGGTCGGCCGCTACTTCTTGGTGGGAACATTATATACGTCTATAACGTAATAGATCCTAACCTAACCCATCTAGACCCTCGCTGGAAATGTTTTACAGAATCCCGTTCGTGTCGTCCCGTACGTCTCGGTGCGGGCATTATATACGTCTATAACGTTATTTTTCCTATCCTAAGGCAACCTAACATCTCGATTGTAGTATTTCCCAACATTTCTGGCGGGTCGGTCCCTATTTCTCGGTGGGAACATTATATACTACCATAACGTAATATAACCTAACCTGACCCATCTAGACCATCGCTGGTAATGTTTTACAGAATCCCGTTCGTGTCGTGCCCTACGTCTCGGTGCGGACATTATATACGTCTATAACGTTGTATATCCTTACCTACGGCAACCTAAAATCTTGATTGTGGTACTTTAGACTTTCCAGGCGCGTCGGGCCCTACTTCTCGGTGGGAACATTATATACTTCTATAACTTTATATATCGCAACCTAAGGCATCCTAACATCTCGGATGTAGTATTTTCCAACATTCCTGGCGGGTCGGCCCCTACTTCTCGGTGGGAACATTATATACGTCTATAACGTAATAGATCCTAACCTAACCCATCTAGACCCTCGCTGGTAAGGTGTGACAGAATCCCGTTCGTGTCGTGCCCTACGTCTCGGTGCGGACATTATATACGTCTATAACGTTATATTTCCTATCCTAAGGCAACCTAACATCTCGAATGTAGTATTTTCCAACATTTCTGGCGGGTCGGCCCCTACTTCTCGGTGGGAACATTATAAACCTCTATAACGTAATATAACCTAACCTAACCCAGCTAGACCGTCGCTGGTAATGTTTCACAGAATCCCGTTCGTGTCGTCCCGTACATCACGGCGCGGACATTATATACGTCTATAAGGTTATATATCCTATCCTAAGGCAACCTAACATCTCGGATGTAGTATTTTCCAACATTTCTGGCGGGTCGGCCCCGACTTCTCGGTGGGAACATTATATACTTTTATAACGTAATGAAACCTAACCTAACCGATCTAGACCCTCGCTGGTAATGTTTTACAGAATCTCGTTCGTGTCGCCCCGTACGTCTCTGTGCGGACATTATATGCGTCTATATTGTTATATATCCTAACCTAAGGCATCCTAACATCTCGGATGTAGTAGTTTCCAACATTCATGGCGGGTCGGCCGCTACTTCTCGGTGGGAACATTATATACGTCTATAACGTAATAGATCCTAACCTAACCCACCTATACCCTCGGTGGTAATGTTTTACAGAATCCCGTTCGTGTCGTCCCGTACGTCTTGCGGCGGACATTATATACGTCTATAACGTTATATTTCCTATCCTAAGGCAACCTAACATCTCGAATGTAGTATTTTCCAACATTTCTGGCGGGTCGGTCCCTACATCTCGGTGGGAACATTATAAACCTCTATAACGTAATATAACCTAACCTAACCCAGCTAGACTGTCGCTGGTAATGTTTCCCAGAATCCCGTTCGTGTCGTCCCGTACATCACGGCGCGGACATTATATACGTCTATAAGGTTATATATCCTATCCTAAGGCAACCTAACATCTCGGATGTAGTATTTTCCAACATTTCTGGCGGGTCGGCCCCTACTTCTCGGTGGGAACATTATATACTTTTATAACGTAATGAAACCTAACCTAACCCATCTAGACCCTCGCTGGTAATGTTTTACAGAATCTCGTTCGTGTCGCCCCGTACGTCTCTGTGCGGACATTATATGCGTCTATATTGTTATATATCCTAACCTAAGGCATCCTAACATCTCGGATGCAGTAGTTTCCAACATTCCTGGCGGGTCGGTCCCTACTTCTCGGTGGGAACATTAGATACGTCTATAACGTAATAGAACCTAACCTAATCCATCTAGACCCTCGGTGGTAATATTTTACAGAATCCCGGGCGTGTCGGCCCGTACTTCTCGGTGGGGACATTATGTACGTCTACTACGTTATATATCCTAACCTAAGACAACTTAACATCTCGAATGTAGTATTTCACAACATTTCTGCCGGGTCGGCCCCTACTTCTCGGTGGGAACATTATATACTTTTATAACGTAATGTAACCTAACCTAACCCATCTAGACCCTCGCTGGTAATGTTTTACAGAATCTCGTTCGTGTCGCCCCGTACGTCTCTGTGCGGACATTATATGCGTCTATATTGTTATATATCCTAACCTAAGGCATCCTAACATCTCGGATGTAGTAGTTTCCAACATTCCTGGCGGGTCGGTCCCTACTTCTCGGTGGGAACATTAGATACGTCTATAACGTAATAGAACCTAACCTAATCCATCTAGACCCTCGGTGGTAATATTTTACAGAATCCCGGGCGTGTCGGCCCGTACTTCTCGGTGGGGACATTATGTACGTCTACTACGTTATATATCCTAACCTAAGACAACTTAACATCTCGAATGTAGTATTTCACAACATTTCTGGCGGGTCGGCCCCTACTTCTCGGTGGGAACATTATATACTTTTATAACGTAATGTAACCTAACCTAACCCATCTAGACCCTCGCTGGTAATGTTTTACAGAATCTCGTTCGTGTCGCACCCTACGTCTCTGTGCGGACATTATATGCGTCTGTATCGTTATATATCCTAACCTAAGGCAACCTAACATCTCGAACGTTGTATTTTACTACATTCCAGGCGGGTCGGCCGCTACTTCTTGATGGGAACATTATATACGTCTATAACGTAATAGATCCTAACCTAACCCATCTAGACCCTCGCTGGAAATGTTTTACAGAATCCCGTTCGTGTCGTCCCGTACGTCTCGGTGCGGGCATTATATACGTCTATAACGTTACATATCCTTACCTAAGGCAACCTAACATCTCGATTGTAGTATTTCCCAACATTTCTGGCGGGTCGGTCCCTATTTCTCGGTGGGAACATTATATACGACCATAACGTAATATAACCTAACCTGACCCATCTAGACCCTCGCTGGTAATGTTTTACAGAATCCCGTTCGTGTCGTGCCCTGCGTCTCGGTGCGGACATTATATACGTCTATAACGTTGTATATCCTTACCTACGGCAACCTAAAATCTTGATTGTGGTACTTTAAACTTTCCAGGCGCGTCGGGCCCTACTTCTCCGTGGGAACATTATATACTTCTATAACTTTATATATCGCAACCTAAGGCATCCTAACATCTCGGATGTAGTATTTTCCAACATTCCTGGCGGGTCGGCCCCTACTTCTCGGTGGGAGCATTATATACGTCTATAACGTAATAGATCCTAACCTAACCCATCTAGACCCTCGCTGGTAAGGTGTGACAGAATCCCGTTCGTGTCGTGCCCTACGTCTCGGTGCGGACATTATATACGTCTATAATGTTATTTTTCCTATCCTAAGGCAACCTAACATCTCGAATGTAGTATTTTCCAACATTTCTGGCGGGTCGGTCCCTACATCTCGGTGGGAACATTATAAACCTCTATAACGTAATATAACCTAACCTAACCCAGCTAGACTGTCGCTGGTAATGTTTCCCAGAATCCCGTTCGTGTCGTCCCGTACATTACGGCGCGGACATTATATACGTCTATAAGGTTATATATCCTATCCTAAGGCAACCTAACATCTCGGATGTAGTAGTTTCCAACATTCCTGGCGGGTCGGTCCCTACTTCACGGTGGGAACATTAGATACGTCTATAACGTAATAGAACCTAACCTAATCCATCTAGACCCTCGGTGGTAATATTTTACAGAATCCCGGGCGTGTCGGCCCGTACTTCTCGGTGGGGACATTATGTACGTCTACTACGTTATATATCCTAACCTAAGACAACTTAACATCTCGAATGTAGTATTTCACAACATTTCTGGCGGGTCGGCCCCTACTTCTCGGTGGGAACATTATATACTTTTATAACGTAATGTAACCTAACCTAACCCATCTAGACCCTCGCTGGTAATGTTTTACAGAATCTCGTTCGTGTCGCACCCTACGTCTCTGTGCGGACATTATATGCGTCTGTATCGTTATATATCCTAACCTAAGGCAACCTAACATCTCGAACGTTGTATTTTACTACATTCCAGGCGGGTCGGCCGCTACTTCTTGGTGGGAACATTATATACGTCTATAACGTAATAGATCCTAACCTAACCCATCTAGACCCTCGCTGGAAATGTTTTACAGAATCCCGTTCGTGTCGTCCCGTACGTCTCGGTGCGGGCATTATATACGTCTATAACGTTATTTTTCCTATCCTAAGGCAACCTAACATCTCGATTGTAGTATTTCCCAACATTTCTGGCGGGTCGGTCCCTATTTCTCGGTGGGAACATTATATACGACCATAACGTAATATAACCTAACCTGACCCATCTAGACCCTCGCTGGTAATGTTTTACAGAATCCCGTTCGTGTCGTGCCCTACGTCTCGGTGCGGACATTATATACGTCTATAACGTTGTATATCCTTACCTACGGCAACCTAAAATCTTGATTGTGGTACTTTAAACTTTCCAGGCGCGTCGGGCCCTACTTCTCGGTGGGAACATTATATACTTCTATAACTTTATATATCGCAACCTAAGGCATCCTAACATCTCGGATGTAGTATTTTCCAACATTCCTGGCGGGTCGGCCCCTACTTCTCGGTGGGAACATTATATACGTCTATAACGTAATAGATCCTAACCTAACCCATCTAGACCCTCGCTGGTAAGGTGTGACAGAATCCCGTTCGTGTCGTGCCCTACGTCTCGGTGCGGACATTATATACGTCTATAACGTTATTTTTCCTATCCTAAGGCAACCTAACATCTCGAATGTAGTATTTTCCAACATTTCTGGCGGGTCGGTCCCTACATCTCGGTGGGAACATTATAAACCTCTATAACGTAATATAACCTAACCTAACCCAGCTAGACTGTCGCTGGTAATGTTTCCCAGAATCCCGTTCGTGTCGTCCCGTACATTACGGCGCGGACATTATATACGTCTATAAGGTTATATATCCTATCCTAAGGCAACCTAACATCTCGGATGTAGTATTTTCCAACATTTCTGGCGGGTCGGCCCCTACTTCTCGGTGGGAACATTATATACTTTTATAACGTAATGAAACCTAACCTAACCCATCTAGACCCTCGCTGGTAATGTTTTACAGAATCTCGTTCGTGTCGCCCCGTACGTCTCTGTGCGGACATTATATGCGTCTATATTGTTATATATCCTAACCTAAGGCATCCTAACATCTCGGATGTAGTAGTTTCCAACATTCATGGCGGGTCGGCCGCTACTTCTCGGTGGGAACATTATATACGTCTATAACGTAATAGATCCTAACCTAACCCACCTATACGCTCGGTGGTAATGTTTTACAGAATCCCGTTCGTGTCGTCCCGTACGTCTTGCGGCGGACATTATATACGTCTATAGCGTTATATTTCCTATCCTAAGGCAACCTAACATCTCGAATGTAGTATTTTCCAACATTTCTGGCGGGTCGGTCCCTACATCTCGGTGGGAACATTATAAACCTCTATAACGTAATATAACCTAACCTAACCCAGCTAGACTGTCGCTGGTAATGTTTCCCAGAATCCCGTTCGTGTCGTCCCGTACATCACGGCGCGGACATTATATACGTCTATAAGGTTATATATCCTATCCTAAGGCAACCTAACAACTCGGATGTAGTATTTTCCAACATTTCCGGCGGGTCGGCCCCTACTTCTCGGTGGGAACATTATATACTTTTATAACGTAATGAAACCTAACCTAACCCATCTAGACCCTCGCTGGTAATGTTTTACAGAATCTCGTTCGTGTCGCCCCGTACGTCTCTGTGCGGACATTATATGCGTCTATATTGTTATATATCCTAACCTAAGGCATCCTAACATCTCGGATGTAGTAGTTTCCAACATTCCTGGCGGGTCGGTCCCTACTTCTCGGTGGGAACATTAGATACGTCTATAACGTAATAGAACCTAACCTAATCCATCTAGACCCTCGGTGGTAATATTTTACAGAATCCCGGGCGTGTGGGCCCGTACTTCTCGGTGGGGACATTATGTACGTCTACTACGTTATATATCCTAACCTAAGACAACTTAACATCTCGAATGTAGTATTTCACAACATTTCTGGCGGGTCGGCACCTACTTCTCGGTGGGAACATTATATACTTTTATAACGTAATGTAACCTAACCTAACCCATCTAGACCCTCGCTGGTAATGTTTTACAGAATCTCGTTCTTGTCGCACCCTACGTCTCTGTGCGGACATTATATGCGTCTGTATCGTTGTATATCCTTACCTACGGCAACCTAAAATCTTGATTGTGGTACTTTAAACTTTCCAGGCGCGTCGGGCCATACTTCTCCGTGGGAACATTATATACTTCTATAACTTTATATATCGCAACCTAAGGCATCCTAACATCTCGGATGTAGTATTTTCCAACATTCCTGGTGGGTCGGCCCCTACTTCTCGGTGGGAGCATTATATACGTCTATAACGTATTAGATCCTAACCTAACCCATCTAGACCCTCGCTGGTAAGGTGTGACAGAATCCCGTTCGTGTCGTGCCCTACGTCTCGGTGCGGACATTATATACGTCTATAATGTTATTTTTCCTATCCTAAGGCAACCTAACATCTCGAATGTAGTATTTTCCAACATTTCTGGCGGGTCGGTCCCTACATCTCGGTGGGAACATTATAAACCTCTATAACGTAATATAACCTAACCTAACCCAGCTAGACTGTCGCTGGTAATGTTTCCCAGAATCCCGTTCGTGTCGTCCCGTACATTACGGCGCGGACATTATATACGTCTATAAGGTTATATATCCTATCCTAAGGCAACCTAACATCTCGGATGTAGTAGTTTCCAACATTCCTGGCGGGTCGGTCCCTACTTCACGGTGGGAACATTAGATACGTCTATAACGTAATAGAACCTAACCTAATCCATCTAGACCCTCGGTGGTAATATTTTACAGAATCCCGGGCGTGTCGGCCCGTACTTCTCGGTGGGGACATTATGTACGTCTACTACGTTATATATCCTAACCTAAGACAACTTAACATCTCGAATGTAGTATTTCACAACATTTCTGGCGGGTCGGCCCCTACTTCTCGGTGGGAACATTATATACTTTTATAACGTAATGTAACCTAACCTAACCCATCTAGACCCTCGCTGGTAATGTTTTACAGAATCTCGTTCGTGTCGCACCCTACGTCTCTGTGCGGACATTATATGCGTCTGTATCGTTATATATCCTAACCTAAGGCAACCTAACATCTCGAACGTTGTATTTTACTACATTCCAGGCGGGTCGGCCGCTACTTCTTGGTGGGAACATTATATACGTCTATAACGTAATAGATCCTAACCTAACCCATCTAGACCCTCGCTGGAAATGTTTTACAGAATCCCGTTCGTGTCGTCCCGTACGTCTCGGTGCGGGCATTATATACGTCTATAACGTTATTTTTCCTATCCTAAGGCAACCTAACATCTCGATTGTAGTATTTCCCAACATTTCTGGCGGGTCGGTCCCTATTTCTCGGTGGGAACATTATATACGACCATAACGTAATATAACCTAACCTGACCCATCTAGACCCTCGCTGGTAATGTTTTACAGAATCCCGTTCGTGTCGTGCCCTACGTCTCGGTGCGGACATTATATACGTCTATAACGTTGTATATCCTTACCTACGGCAACCTAAAATCTTGATTGTGGTACTTTAAACTTTCCAGGCGCGTCGGGCCCTACTTCTCGGTGGGAACATTATATACTTCTATAACTTTATATATCGCAACCTAAGGCATCCTAACATCTCGGATGTAGTATTTTCCAACATTCCTGGCGGGTCGGCCCCTACTTCTCGGTGGGAACATTATATACGTCTATAACGTAATAGATCCTAACCTAACCCATCTAGACCCTCGCTGGTAAGGTGTGACAGAATCCCGTTCGTGTCGTGCCCTACGTCTCGGTGCGGACATTATATACGTCTATAACGTTATTTTTCCTATCCTAAGGCAACCTAACATCTCGAATGTAGTATTTTCCAACATTTCTGGCGGGTCGGTCCCTACATCTCGGTGGGAACATTATAAACCTCTATAACGTAATATAACCTAACCTAACCCAGCTAGACTGTCGCTGGTAATGTTTCCCAGAATCCCGTTCGTGTCGTCCCGTACATTACGGCGCGGACATTATATACGTCTATAAGGTTATATATCCTATCCTAAGGCAACCTAACATCTCGGATGTAGTATTTTCCAACATTTCTGGCGGGTCGGCCCCTACTTCTCGGTGGGAACATTATATACTTTTATAACGTAATGAAACCTAACCTAACCCATCTAGACCCTCGCTGGTAATGTTTTACAGAATCTCGTTCGTGTCGCCCCGTACGTCTCTGTGCGGACATTATATGCGTCTATATTGTTATATATCCTAACCTAAGGCATCCTAACATCTCGGATGTAGTAGTTTCCAACATTCATGGCGGGTCGGCCGCTACTTCTCGGTGGGAACATTATATACGTCTATAACGTAATAGATCCTAACCTAACCCACCTATACGCTCGGTGGTAATGTTTTACAGAATCCCGTTCGTGTCGTCCCGTACGTCTTGCGGCGGACATTATATACGTCTATAGCGTTATATTTCCTATCCTAAGGCAACCTAACATCTCGAATGTAGTATTTTCCAACATTTCTGGCGGGTCGGTCCCTACATCTCGGTGGGAACATTATAAACCTCTATAACGTAATATAACCTAACCTAACCCAGCTAGACTGTCGCTGGTAATGTTTCCCAGAATCCCGTTCGTGTCGTCCCGTACATCACGGCGCGGACATTATATACGTCTATAAGGTTATATATCCTATCCTAAGGCAACCTAACAACTCGGATGTAGTATTTTCCAACATTTCCGGCGGGTCGGCCCCTACTTCTCGGTGGGAACATTATATACTTTTATAACGTAATGAAACCTAACCTAACCCATCTAGACCCTCGCTGGTAATGTTTTACAGAATCTCGTTCGTGTCGCCCCGTACGTCTCTGTGCGGACATTATATGCGTCTATATTGTTATATATCCTAACCTAAGGCATCCTAACATCTCGGATGTAGTAGTTTCCAACATTCCTGGCGGGTCGGTCCCTACTTCTCGGTGGGAACATTAGATACGTCTATAACGTAATAGAACCTAACCTAATCCATCTAGACCCTCGGTGGTAATATTTTACAGAATCCCGGGCGTGTGGGCCCGTACTTCTCGGTGGGGACATTATGTACGTCTACTACGTTATATATCCTAACCTAAGACAACTTAACATCTCGAATGTAGTATTTCACAACATTTCTGGCGGGTCGGCACCTACTTCTCGGTGGGAACATTATATACTTTTATAACGTAATGTAACCTAACCTAACCCATCTAGACCCTCGCTGGTAATGTTTTACAGAATCTCGTTCTTGTCGCACCCTACGTCTCTGTGCGGACATTATATGCGTCTGTATCGTTATATATCCTAACCTAAGGCAACCTAACATCTCGAACGTTGTATTTTACTACATTCCAGGCGGGTCGGCCGCTACTTCTTGGTGGGAACATTATATACGTCTATAACGTAATAGATCCTAACCTAACCCATCTAGACCCTCGCTGGAAATGTTTTACAGAATCCCGTTCGTGTCGTCCCGTACGTCTCGGTGCGGGCATTATATACGTCTATAACGTTATTTTTCCTATCCTAAGGCAACCTAACATCTCGATTGTAGTATTTCCCAACATTTCTGGCGGGTCGGTCCCTATTTCTCGGTGGGAACATTATATACGACCATAACGTAATATAACCTAACCTGACCCATCTAGACCATCGCTGGTAATGTTTTACAGAATCCCGTTCGTGTCGTGCCCTACGTCTCGGTGCGGACATTATATACGTCTATAACGTTGTATATCCTTACCTACGGCAACCTAAAATCTTGATTGTGGTACTTTAGACTTTCCAGGCGCGTCGGGCCCTACTTCTCGGTGGGAACATTATATACTTCTATAACTTTATATATCGCAACCTAAGGCATCCTAACATCTCGGATGTAGTATTTTCCAACATTCCTGGCGGGTCGGCCCCTACTTCTCGGTGGGAACATTATATACGTCTATAACGTAATAGATCCTAACCTAACCCATCTAGACCCTCGCTGGTAAGGTGTGACAGAATCCCGTTCGTGTCGTGCCCTACGTCTCGGTGCGGACATTATATACGTCTATAACGTTATATTTCCTATCCTAAGGCAACCTAACATCTCGAATGTAGTATTTTCCAACATTTCTGGCGGGTCGGCCCCTACTTCTCGGTGGGAACATTATATACTTTTATAACGTAATGAAACCTAACCTAACCCATCTAGACCCTCGCTGGTAATGTTTTACAGAATCTCGTTCGTGTCGCCCCGTACGTCTCTGTGCGGACATTATATGCGTCTATATTGTTATATATCCTAACCTAAGGCATCCTAACATCTCGGATGTAGTAGTTTCCAACATTCCTGGCGGGTCGGTCCCTACTTCTCGGTGGGAACATTAGATACGTCTATAACGTAATAGAACCTAACCTAATCCATCTAGACCCTCGGTGGTAATATTTTACAGAATCCCGGGCGTGTCGGCCCGTACTTCTCGGTGGGGACATTATGTACGTCTACTACGTTATATATCCTAACCTAAGACAACTTAACATCTCGAATGTAGTATTTCACAACATTTCTGGCGGGTCGGCCCCTACTTCTCGGTGGGAACATTATATACTTTTATAACGTAATGTAACCTAACCTAACCCATCTAGACCCTCGCTGGTAATGTTTTACAGAATCTCGTTCGTGTCGCACCCTACGTCTCTGTGCGGACATTATATGCGTCTGTATCGTTATATATCCTAACCTAAGGCAACCTAACATCTCGAACGTTGTATTTTACTACATTCCAGGCGGGTCGGCCGCTACTTCTTGATGGGAACATTATATACGTCTATAACGTAATAGATCCTAACCTAACCCACCTAGACCCTCGCTGGAAATGTTTTACAGAATCCCGTTCGTGTCGTCCCGTACGTCTCGGTGCGGGCATTATATACGTCTATAACGTTACATATCCTTACCTAAGGCAACCTAACATCTCGATTGTAGTATTTCCCAACATTTCTGGCGGGTCGGTCCCTATTTCTCGGTGGGAACATTATATACGACCATAACGTAATATAACCTAACCTGACCCATCTAGACCCTCGCTGGTAATGTTTTACAGAATCCCGTTCGTGTCGTGCCCTGCGTCTCGGTGCGGACATTATATACGTCTATAACGTTGTATATCCTTACCTACGGCAACCTAAAATCTTGATTGTGGTACTTTAAACTTTCCAGGCGCGTCGGGCCATACTTCTCCGTGGGAACATTATATACTTCTATAACTTTATATATCGCAACCTAAGGCATCCTAACATCTCGGATGTAGTATTTTCCAACATTCCTGGCGGGTCGGCCCCTACTTCTCGGTGGGAGCATTATATACGTCTATAACGTATTAGATCCTAACCTAACCCATCTAGACCCTCGCTGGTAAGGTGTGACAGAATCCCGTTCGTGTCGTGCCCTACGTCTCGGTGCGGACATTATATACGTCTATAATGTTATTTTTCCTATCCTAAGGCAACCTAACATCTCGAATGTAGTATTTTCCAACATTTCTGGCGGGTCGGTCCCTACATCTCGGTGGGAACATTATAAACCTCTATAACGTAATATAACCTAACCTAACCCAGCTAGACTGTCGCTGGTAATGTTTCCCAGAATCCCGTTCGTGTCGTCCCGTACATTACGGCGCGGACATTATATACGTCTATAAGGTTATATATCCTATCCTAAGGCAACCTAACATCTCGGATGTAGTAGTTTCCAACATTCCTGGCGGGTCGGTCCCTACTTCACGGTGGGAACATTAGATACGTCTATAACGTAATAGAACCTAACCTAATCCATCTAGACCCTCGGTGGTAATATTTTACAGAATCCCGGGCGTGTCGGCCCGTACTTCTCGGTGGGGACATTATGTACGTCTACTACGTTATATATCCTAACCTAAGACAACTTAACATCTCGAATGTAGTATTTCACAACATTTCTGGCGGGTCGGCCCCTACTTCTCGGTGGGAACATTATATACTTTTATAACGTAATGTAACCTAACCTAACCCATCTAGACCCTCGCTGGTAATGTTTTACAGAATCTCGTTCGTGTCGCACCCTACGTCTCTGTGCGGACATTATATGCGTCTGTATCGTTATATATCCTAACCTAAGGCAACCTAACATCTCGAACGTTGTATTTTACTACATTCCAGGCGGGTCGGCCGCTACTTCTTGGTGGGAACATTATATACGTCTATAACGTAATAGATCCTAACCTAACCCATCTAGACCCTCGCTGGAAATGTTTTACAGAATCCCGTTCGTGTCGTCCCGTACGTCTCGGTGCGGGCATTATATACGTCTATAACGTTATTTTTCCTATCCTAAGGCAACCTAACATCTCGATTGTAGTATTTCCCAACATTTCTGGCGGGTCGGTCCCTATTTCTCGGTGGGAACATTATATACGACCATAACGTAATATAACCTAACCTGACCCATCTAGACCCTCGCTGGTAATGTTTTACAGAATCCCGTTCGTGTCGTGCCCTACGTCTCGGTGCGGACATTATATACGTCTATAACGTTGTATATCCTTACCTACGGCAACCTAAAATCTTGATTGTGGTACTTTAAACTTTCCAGGCGCGTCGGGCCCTACTTCTCGGTGGGAACATTATATACTTCTATAACTTTATATATCGCAACCTAAGGCATCCTAACATCTCGGATGTAGTATTTTCCAACATTCCTGGCGGGTCGGCCCCTACTTCTCGGTGGGAACATTATATACGTCTATAACGTAATAGATCCTAACCTAACCCATCTAGACCCTCGCTGGTAAGGTGTGACAGAATCCCGTTCGTGTCGTGCCCTACGTCTCGGTGCGGACATTATATACGTCTATAACGTTATTTTTCCTATCCTAAGGCAACCTAACATCTCGAATGTAGTATTTTCCAACATTTCTGGCGGGTCGGTCCCTACATCTCGGTGGGAACATTATAAACCTCTATAACGTAATATAACCTAACCTAACCCAGCTAGACTGTCGCTGGTAATGTTTCCCAGAATCCCGTTCGTGTCGTCCCGTACATTACGGCGCGGACATTATATACGTCTATAAGGTTATATATCCTATCCTAAGGCAACCTAACATCTCGGATGTAGTATTTTCCAACATTTCTGGCGGGTCGGCCCCTACTTCTCGGTGGGAACATTATATACTTTTATAACGTAATGAAACCTAACCTAACCCATCTAGACCCTCGCTGGTAATGTTTTACAGAATCTCGTTCGTGTCGCCCCACGTCTCTGTGCGGACATTATATGCGTCTATATTGTTATATATCCTAACCTAAGGCATCCTAACATCTCGGATGTAGTAGTTTCCAACATTCATGGCGGGTCGGCCGCTACTTCTCGGTGGGAACATTATATACGTCTATAACGTAATAGATCCTAACCTAACCCACCTATACGCTCGGTGGTAATGTTTTACAGAATCCCGTTCGTGTCGTCCCGTACGTCTTGCGGCGGACATTATATACGTCTATAGCGTTATATTTCCTATCCTAAGGCAACCTAACATCTCGAATGTAGTATTTTCCAACATTTCTGGCGGGTCGGTCCCTACATCTCGGTGGGAACAATATAAACCTCTATAACGTAATATAACCTAACCTAACCCAGCTAGACCGTCGCTGGTAATGTTTCCCAGAATCCCGTTCGTGTCGTCCCGTACATCACGGCGCGGACATTATATACGTCTATAAGGTTATATATCCTATCCTAAGGCAACCTAACATCTCGGATGTAGTATTTTCCAACATTTCTGGCGGGTCGGCCCCTACTTCTCGGTGGGCACATTATATACGTCTATATCGTAATATAGCCTAACCTAACCAATCTAGATCCTAGCAGGTAATGTTTACAGAATCCCGTTCGTGTCGTCCCGTACGTCTTGCGGCGGACATTATATACGTCTATAATGTTATATTTCCTATCCTAAGGCAACCTAACATCTAGAATGTAGTATTTTCCAACATTTCTGGCGGGTCGGTCCCTACATCTCGGTGGGAACATTATAAACCTCTATAACGTAATATAACCTAACCTAACCCAGCTAGACTGTCGCTGGTAATGTTTCCCAGAATCCCGTGCGTGTCGTCCCGTACATCACGGCGCGGACATTATATACGTCTATAAGGTTATATATCCTATCCCAAGGCAACCTAACATCTCGGATGTAGTATTTTCCAACATTTCTGGCGGGTCGGCCCCTACTTCTCGGTTGGAACATTATATACTTTTATAACGTAATGAAACCTAACCTAACCCATCTAGACCCTCGCTGGTAATGTTTTACAGAATCTCGTTCGTGTCGCCCCGTACGTCTCTGTGCGGACATTATATGCGTCTATATTGTTATATATCCTAACCTAAGGCATCCTAACATCTCGGATGTAGTAGTTTCCAACATTCATGGCGGGTCGGCCGCTACTTCTCGGTGGGAACATTATATACGTCTATAACGTAATAGATCCTAACCTAACCCACCTATACCCTCGGTGGTAATGTTTTACAGAATCCCGTTCGTGTCGTCCCGTACGTCTTGCGGCGGACATTATATACGTCTATAACGTTATATTTCCTATCCTAAGGCAACCTAACATCTCGAATGTAGTATTTTCCAACATTTCTGGCGGGTCGGTCCCTACATCTCGGTGGGAACATTATAAACCTCTATAACGTAATATAACCTAACCTAACCCAGCTAGACCGTCGCTGGTAATGTTTCCCAGAATCCCGTTCGTGTCGTCCCGTACGTCTTGCGGCGGACATTATATACGTCTATAGCGTTATATTTCCTATCCTAAGGCAACCTAACATCTCGAATGTAGTATTTTCCAACATTTCTGGCGGGTCGGTCCCTACATCTCGGTGGGAACATTATAAACCTCTATAACGTAATATAACCTAACCTAACCCAGCTAGACCGTCGCTGGTAATGTTTCCCAGAATCCCGTTCGTGTCGTCCCGTACATCACGGCGCGGACATTATATACGTCTATAAGGTTATATATCCTATCCTAAGGCAACCTAACATCTCGGATGTAGTATTTTCCAACATTTCTGGCGGGTCGGCCCCTACTTCTCGGTGGGCACATTATATACGTCTATATCGTAATATAGCCTAACCTAACCAATCTAGAACCTAGCTGGTAATGTTTTACAGAATCCCGTTCGTGTCGTCCCGTACGTCTTGCGGCGGACATTATATACGTCTATAACGTTATATTTCCTATCCTAAGGCAACCTAACATCTAGAATGTAGTATTTTCCAACGTTTCTGGCGGGTCGGTCCCTACATCTCGGTGGGAACATTATAAACCTCTATAACGTAATATAACCTAACCTAACCCAGCTAGACTGTCGCTGGTAATGTTTCCCAGAATCCCGTTCGTGTCGTCCCGTACATCACGGCGCGGACATTATATACGTCTATAAGGTTATATATCCTATCCTAAGGCAACCTAACATCTCCGATGTAGTATTTTCCAACATTTCTCGCGGGTCGGCCCCTACTTCTCGGTGGGAACATTATATACTTTTATAACGTAATGAAACCTAACCTAACCCATCTAGACCCTCGCTGGTAATGTTTTACAGAATCTCGTTCGTGTCGCCCCGTACGTCTCTGTGCGGACATTATATGCGTCTATATTGTTATATATCCTAACCTAAGGCATCCTAACATCTCGGATGTAGTAGTTTCCAACATTCATGGCGGGTCGGCCGCTACTTCTCGGTGGGAACATTATATACGTCTATAACGTAATAGATCCTAACCTAACCCACCTATACCCTCGGTGGTAATGTTTTACAGAATCCCGTTCGTGTCGTCCCGTACGTCTTGCGGCGGACATTATATACGTCTATAGCGTTATATTTCCTATCCTAAGGCAACCTAACATCTCGAATGTAGTATTTTCCAACATTTCTGGCGGGTCGGTCCCTACATCTCGGTGGGAACATTATAAACCTCTATAACGTAATATAACCTAACCTAACCCAGCTAGACCGTCGCTGGTAATGTTTCCCAGAATCCCGTTCGTGTCGTCCCGTACATCACGGCGCGGACATTATATACGTCTATAAGGTTATATATCCTATCCTAAGGCAACCTAACATCTCGGCTGTAGTATTTTCCAACATTTCTGGCGGGTCGGCCCCTACTTCTCGGTGGGCACATTATATACGTCTATATCGTAATATAGCCTAACCTAACCAATCTAGATCCTAGCTGGTAATGTTTTACAGAATCCCGTTCGTGTCGTCCCGTACGTCTTGCGGCGGACATTATATACGTCTATAATGTTATATTTCCTATCCTAAGGCAACCTAACATCTAGAATGTAGTATTTTCCAACATTTCTGGAGGGTCGGTCCCTACATCTCGGTGGGAACATTATAAACCTCTATAACGTAATATAACCTAACCTAACCCAGCTAGACTGTCGCTGGTAATGTTTCCCAGAATCCCGTTCGTGTCGTCCCGTACATCACGGCGCGGACATTATATACGTCTATAAGGTTATATATCCTATCCCAAGGCAACCTAACATCTCGGATGTAGTATTTTCCAACATTTCTGGCGGGTCGGCCCCTACTTCTCGGTTGGAACATTATATACTTTTATAACGTAATGAAACCTAACCTAACCCATCTAGACCCTCGCTGGTAATGTTTTACAGAATCTCGTTCGTGTCGCCCCGTACGTCTCTGTGCGGACATTATATGCGTCTATATTGTTATATATCCTAACCTAAGGCATCCTAACATCTCGGATGTAGTAGTTTCCAACATTCATGGCGGGTCGGCCGCTACTTCTCGGTGGGAACATTATATACGTCTATAACGTAATAGATCCTAACCTAACCCACCTATACCCTCGGTGGTAATGTTTTACAGAATCCCGTTCGTGTCGTCCCGTACGTCTTGCGGCGGACATTATATACGTCTATAACGTTATATTTCCTATCCTAAGGCAACCTAACATCTCGAATGTAGTATTTTCCAACATTTCTGGCGGGTCGGTCCCTACATCTCGGTGGGAACATTATAAACCTCTATAACGTAATATAACCTAACCTAACCCAGCTAGACCGTCGCTGGTAATGTTTCCCAGAATCCCGTTCGTGTCGTCCCGTACGTCTTGCGGCGGACATTATATACGTCTATAGCGTTATATTTCCTATCCTAAGGCAACCTAACATCTCGAATGTAGTATTTTCCAACATTTCTGGCGGGTCGGTCCCTACATCTCGGTGGGAACATTATAAACCTCTATAACGTAATATAACCTAACCTAACCCAGCTAGACCGTCGCTGGTAATGTTTCCCAGAATCCCGTTCGTGTCGTCCCGTACATCACGGCGCGGACATTATATACGTCTATAAGGTTATATATCCTATCCTAAGGCAACCTAACATCTCGGATGTAGTATTTTCCAACATTTCTGGCGGGTCGGCCCCTACTTCTCGGTGGGCACATTATATACGTCTATATCGTAATATAGCCTAACCTAACCAATCTAGATCCTAGCTGGTAATGTTTTACAGAATCCCGTTCGTGTCGTCCCGTACGTCTTGCGGCGGACATTATATACGTCTATAACGTTATATTTCCTATCCTAAGGCAACCTAACATCTAGAATGTAGTATTTTCCAACATTTCTTGCGGGTCGGTCCCTACATCTCGGTGGGAACATTATAAACCTCTATAACGTAATATAACCTAACCTAACCCAGCTAGACTGTCGCTGGTAATGTTTCCCAGAATCCCGTTCGTGTCGTCCCGTACATCACGGCGCGGACATTATATACGTCTATAAGGTTATATATCCTATCCTAAGGCAACCTAACATCTCCGATGTAGTATTTTCCAACATTTCTGGCGGGTCGGACCCTACTTCTCGGTGGGAACATTATATACTTTTATAACGTAATGAAACCTAACCTAACCCATCTAGACCCTCGCTGGTAATGTTTTACAGAATCTCGTTCGTGTCGCCCCGTACGTCTCTGTGCGGACATTATATGCGTCTATATTGTTATATATCCTAACCTAAGGCATCCTAACATCTCGGATGTAGTAGTTTCCAACATTCATGGCGGGTCGGCCGCTACTTCTCGGTGGGAACATTATATACGTCTATAACGTAATAGATCCTAACCTAACCCACCTATACCCTCGGTGGTAATGTTTTACAGAATCCCGTTCGTGTCGTCCCGTACGTCTTGCGGCGGACATTATATACGTCTATAGCGTTATATTTCCTATCCTAAGGCAACCTAACATCTCGAATGTAGTATTTTCCAACATTTCTGGCGGGTCGGTCCCTACATCTCGGTGGGAACATTATAAACCTCTATAACGTAATATAACCTAACCTAACCCAGCTAGACCGTCGCTGGTAATGTTTCCCAGAATCCCGTTCGTGTCGTCCCGTACATCACGGCGCGGACATTATATACGTCTATAAGGTTATATATCCTATCCTAAGGCAACCTAACATCTCGGCTGTAGTATTTTCCAACATTTCTGGCGGGTCGGCCCCTACTTCTCGGTGGGCACATTATATACGTCTATATCGTAATATAGCCTAACCTAACCAATCTAGATCCTAGCAGGTAATGTTTACAGAATCCCGTTCGTGTCGTCCCGTACGTCTTGCGGCGGACATTATATACGTCTATAATGTTATATTTCCTATCCTAAGGCAACCTAACATCTAGAATGTAGTATTTTCCAACATTTCTGGCGGGTCGGTCCCTACATCTCGGTGGGAACATTATAAACCTCTATAACGTAATATAACCTAACCTAACCCAGCTAGACTGTCGCTGGTAATGTTTCCCAGAATCCCGTGCGTGTCGTCCCGTACATCACGGCGCGGACATTATATACGTCTATAAGGTTATATATCCTATCCCAAGGCAACCTAACATCTCGGATATAGTATTTTCCAACATTTCTGGCGGGTCGGCCCCTACTTCTCGGTTGGAACATTATATACTTTTATAACGTAATGAAACCTAACCTAACCCATCTAGACCCTCGCTGGTAATGTTTTACAGAATCTCGTTCGTGTCGCCCCGTACGTCTCTGTGCGGACATTATATGCGTCTATATTGTTATATATCCTAACCTAAGGCATCCTAACATCTCGGATGTAGTAGTTTCCAACATTCATGGCGGGTCGGCCGCTACTTCTCGGTGGGAACATTATATACGTCTATAACGTAATAGATCCTAACCTAACCCACCTATACCCTCGGTGGTAATGTTTTACAGAATCCCGTTCGTGTCGTCCCGTACGTCTTGCGGCGGACATTATATACGTCTATAACGTTATATTTCCTATCCTAAGGCAACCTAACATCTCGAATGTAGTATTTTCCAACATTTCTGGCGGGTCGGTCCCTACATCTCGGTGGGAACATTATAAACCTCTATAACGTAATATAACCTAACCTAACCCAGCTAGACCGTCGCTGGTAATGTTTCCCAGAATCCCGTTCGTGTCGTCCCGTACGTCTTGCGGCGGACATTATATACGTCTATAGCGTTATATTTCCTATCCTAAGGCAACCTAACATCTCGAATGTAGTATTTTCCAACATTTCTGGCGGGTCGGTCCCTACATCTCGGTGGGAACATTATAAACCTCTATAACGTAATATAACCTAACCTAACCCAGCTAGACCGTCGCTGGTAATGTTTCCCAGAATCCCGTTCGTGTCGTCCCGTACATCACGGCGCGGACATTATATACGTCTATAAGGTTATATATCCTATCCTAAGGCAACCTAACATCTCGGATGTAGTAGTTTCCAACATTCATGGCGGGTCGGCCGCTACTTCTCGGTGGGAACATTATATACGTCTATAACGTAATAGATCCTAACCTAACCCACCTATACCCTCGGTGGTAATGTTTTACAGAATCCCGTTCGTGTCGTCCCGTACGTCTTGCGGCGGACATTATATACGTCTATAGCGTTATATTTCCTATCCTAAGGCAACCTAACATCTCGAATGTAGTATTTTCCAACATTTCTGGCGGGTCGGTCCCTACATCTCGGTGGGAACATTATAAACCTCTATAACGTAATATAACCTAACCTAACCCAGCTAGACCGTCGCTGGTAATGTTTCCCAGAATCCCGTTCGTGTCGTCCCGTACATCACGGCGCGGACATTATATACGTCTATAAGGTTATATATCCTATCCTAAGGCAACCTAACATCTCGGCTGTAGTATTTTCCAACATTTCTGGCGGGTCGGCCCCTACTTCTCGGTGGGCACATTATATACGTCTATATCGTAATATAGCCTAACCTAACCAATCTAGATCCTAGCTGGTAATGTTTTACAGAATCCCGTTCGTGTCGTCCCGTACGTCTTGCGGCGGACATTATATACGTCTATAATGTTATATTTCCTATCCTAAGGCAACCTAACATCTAGAATGTAGTATTTTCCAACATTTCTGGAGGGTCGGTCCCTACATCTCGGTGGGAACATTATAAACCTCTATAACGTAATATAACCTAACCTAACCCAGCTAGACTGTCGCTGGTAATGTTTCCCAGAATCCCGTTCGTGTCGTCCCGTACATCACGGCGCGGACATTATATACGTCTATAAGGTTATATATCCTATCCCAAGGCAACCTAACATCTCGGATGTAGTATTTTCCAACATTTCTGGCGGGTCGGCCCCTACTTCTCGGTTGGAACATTATATACTTTTATAACGTAATGAAACCTAACCTAACCCATCTAGACCCTCGCTGGTAATGTTTTACAGAATCTCGTTCGTGTCGCCCCGTACGTCTCTGTGCGGACATTATATGCGTCTATATTGTTATATATCCTAACCTAAGGCATCCTAACATCTCGGATGTAGTAGTTTCCAACATTCATGGCGGGTCGGCCGCTACTTCTCGGTGGGAACATTATATACGTCTATAACGTAATAGATCCTAACCTAACCCACCTATACCCTCGGTGGTAATGTTTTACAGAATCCCGTTCGTGTCGTCCCGTACGTCTTGCGGCGGACATTATATACGTCTATAACGTTATATTTCCTATCCTAAGGCAACCTAACATCTCGAATGTAGTATTTTCCAACATTTCTGGCGGGTCGGTCCCTACATCTCGGTGGGAACATTATAAACCTCTATAACGTAATATAACCTAACCTAACCCAGCTAGACCGTCGCTGGTAATGTTTCCCAGAATCCCGTTCGTGTCGTCCCGTACGTCTTGCGGCGGACATTATATACGTCTATAGCGTTATATTTCCTATCCTAAGGCAACCTAACATCTCGAATGTAGTATTTTCCAACATTTCTGGCGGGTCGGTCCCTACATCTCGGTGGGAACATTATAAACCTCTATAACGTAATATAACCTAACCTAACCCAGCTAGACCGTCGCTGGTAATGTTTCCCAGAATCCCGTTCGTGTCGTCCCGTACATCACGGCGCGGACATTATATACGTCTATAAGGTTATATATCCTATCCTAAGGCAACCTAACATCTCGGATGTAGTATTTTCCAACATTTCTGGCGGGTCGGCCCCTACTTCTCGGTGGGCACATTATATACGTCTATATCGTAATATAGCCTAACCTAACCAATCTAGAACCTAGCTGGTAATGTTTTACAGAATCCCGTTCGTGTCGTCCCGTACGTCTTGCGGCGGACATTATATACGTCTATAACGTTATATTTCCTATCCTAAGGCAACCTAACATCTAGAATGTAGTATTTTCCAACGTTTCTGGCGGGTCGGTCCCTACATCTCGGTGGGAACATTATAAACCTCTATAACGTAATATAACCTAACCTAACCCAGCTAGACTGTCGCTGGTAATGTTTCCCAGAATCCCGTTCGTGTCGTCCCGTACATCACGGCGCGGACATTATATACGTCTATAAGGTTATATATCCTATCCTAAGGCAACCTAACATCTCCGATGTAGTATTTTCCAACATTTCTGGCGGGTCGGCCCCTACTTCTCGGTGGGAACATTATATACTTTTATAACGTAATGAAACCTAACCTAACCCATCTAGACCCTCGCTGGTAATGTTTTACAGAATCTCGTTCGTGTCGCCCCGTACGTCTCTGTGCGGACATTATATGCGTCTATATTGTTATATATCCTAACCTAAGGCATCCTAACATCTCGGATGTAGTAGTTTCCAACATTCATGGCGGGTCGGCCGCTACTTCTCGGTGGGAACATTATATACGTCTATAACGTAATAGATCCTAACCTAACCCACCTATACCCTCGGTGGTAATGTTTTACAGAATCCCGTTCGTGTCGTCCCGTACGTCTTGCGGCGGACATTATATACGTCTATAGCGTTATATTTCCTATCCTAAGGCAACCTAACATCTCGAATGTAGTATTTTCCAACATTTCTGGCGGGTCGGTCCCTACATCTCGGTGGGAACATTATAAACCTCTATAACGTAATATAACCTAACCTAACCCAGCTAGACCGTCGCTGGTAATGTTTCCCAGAATCCCGTTCGTGTCGTCCCGTACATCACGGCGCGGACATTATATACGTCTATAAGGTTATATATCCTATCATAAGGCAACCTAACATCTCGGCTGTAGTATTTTCCAACATTTCTGGCGGGTCGGCCCCTACTTCTCGGTGGGCACATTATATACGTCTATATCGTAATATAGCCTAACCTAACCAATCTAGATCCTCGCTGGTAATGTTTTACAGAATCTCGTTCGTGTCGCCCCGTACGTCTCTGTGCGGACATTATATGCATCTGTATCGTTATATATCCTAACCTAAGGCAACCTAACATCTCGAATGTTGTATTTTACTACATTCCAGGCGGGTCGGCCGCTACTTCTTGGTGGGAACATTATATACGTCTATAACGTAATAGATCCTAACCTAACCCATCTAGACCCTCGCTGGAAATGTTTTACAGAATCCCGTTCGTGTCGTCCCGTACGTCTCGGTGCGGGCATTATATACGTCTATAGCGTTACATATCCTTACCTAAGGCAACCTAACATCTCGATTGTAGTATATCCCAACATTTCTGGCGGGTCGGTCCTATTTCTCGGTGGGAACATTATATACGTCTATAACGTAATAGATCCTAACCTAACCCATCTAGAACCTCGCTGGTAATGTGTGACAGAATCCCGTTCGTGTCGTGCCCTACGTCTCGGTGCAGACATTATATACGTCTATAACGTTATTTCTCCTATCCTAAGGCAACCTAACCTCTCGAATGTAGTATTTTCCAACATTTCTGGGGGGTCGGCCCCTACTTCTCGGTGGGAACATTATATACTTTTATAACGTAATGAAACCTAACCTAACACATCTAGACCTTCGCTCGTAATGTTTTACAGAATCTCGTTCGTGTCGCCCCGTACGTCTCTGTGCGGACATTATATGCGTCTATATTGTTATATATCCTAACCTAAGGCATCCTAACATCTCGGATGTAGTAGTTTCCAACATTCATGGCGGGTCGGCCGCTACTTCTCGGTGGGAACATTATATACGTCTATAACGTAATAGATCCTAACCTAACCCACCTATACCCTCGGTGGTAATGTTTTACAGAATCCCGTTCGTGTCGTCCCGTACGTCTTGCGGCGGACATTATATACGTCTATAACGTTATATTTCCTATCCTAAGGCAACCTAACATCTCGAATGTAGTATTTTCCAACATTTCTGGCGGGTCGGTCCCTACATCTCGGTGGGAACATTATAAACCTCTATAACGTAATATAACCTAACCTAACCCAGCTAGACTGTCGCTGGTAATGTTTCCCAGAATCCCGTTCGTGTCGTCCCGTACATCACGGCGCGGACATTATATACGTATATAAGGTTATATATCCTATCCTAAGGCAACCTAACATCTCGGATGTAGTATTTTCCAACATTTCTGGCGGGTCGGCCCCTACTTCTCGGTGGGCACATTATATACGTCTATATCGTAATATAGCCTAACCTAACCAATCTAGATCCTAGCTGGTAATGTTTTACAGAATCCCGTTCGTGTCGTCCCGTACGTCTTGCGGCGGACATTATATACGTCTATAACGTTATATTTCCTATCCTAAGGCAACCTAACATCTAGAATGTAGTATTTTCCAACGTTTCTGGCGGGTCGGTCCCTACATCTCGGTG
Organism: Xylocopa violacea; assembly: GCA_963969225.1. Lineage (NCBI taxonomy): Eukaryota > Metazoa > Arthropoda > Insecta > Hymenoptera > Apidae > Xylocopa > Xylocopa violacea. The sequence goes on from CAXAJV010000678.1 coordinate 3,875,026, forward strand.
GGAACATTATAAACCTCTATAACGTAATATAACCTAACCTAACCCAGCTAGACTGTCGCTGGTAATGTTTCCCAGAATCCCGTTCGTGTCGTCCCGTACATCACGGCGCGGACATTATATACGTCTATAAGGTTATATATCCTATCCTAAGGCAACCTAACATCTCCGATGTAGTATTTTCCAACATTTCTCGCGGGTCGGCCCCTACTTCTCGGTGGGAACATTATATACTTTTATAACGTAATGAAACCTAACCTAACCCATCTAGACCCTCGCTGGTAATGTTTTACAGAATCTCGTTCGTGTCGCCCCGTACGTCTCTGTGCGGACATTATATGCGTCTATATTGTTATATATCCTAACCTAAGGCATCCTAACATCTCGGATGTAGTAGTTTCCAACATTCATGGCGGGTCGGCCGCTACTTCTCGGTGGGAACATTATATACGTCTATAACGTAATAGATCCTAACCTAACCCACCTATACCCTCGGTGGTAATGTTTTACAGAATCCCGTTCGTGTCGTCCCGTACGTCTTGCGGCGGACATTATATACGTCTATAGCGTTATATTTCCTATCCTAAGGCAACCTAACATCTCGAATGTAGTATTTTCCAACATTTCTGGCGGGTCGGTCCCTACATCTCGGTGGGAACATTATAAACCTCTATAACGTAATATAACCTAACCTAACCCAGCTAGACCGTCGCTGGTAATGTTTCCCAGAATCCCGTTCGTGTCGTCCCGTACATCACGGCGCGGACATTATATACGTCTATAAGGTTATATATCCTATCCTAAGGCAACCTAACATCTCGGCTGTAGTATTTTCCAACATTTCTGGCGGGTCGGCCCCTACTTCTCGGTGGGCACATTATATACGTCTATATCGTAATATAGCCTAACCTAACCAATCTAGATCCTAGCTGGTAATGTTTTACAGAATCCCGTTCGTGTCGTCCCGTACGTCTTGCGGCGGACATTATATACGTCTATAATGTTATATTTCCTATCCTAAGGCAACCTAACATCTAGAATGTAGTATTTTCCAACATTTCTGGAGGGTCGGTCCCTACATCTCGGTGGGAACATTATAAACCTTTATAACGTAATATAACCTAACCTAACCCAGCTAGACTGTCGCTGGTAATGTTTCCCAGAATCCCGTTCGTGTCGTCCCGTACATCACGGCGCGGACATTATATACGTCTATAAGGTTATATATCCTATCCCAAGGCAACCTAACATCTCGGATGTAGTATTTTCCAACATTTCTGGCGGGTCGGCCCCTACTTCTCGGTTGGAACATTATATACTTTTATAACGTAATGAAACCTAACCTAACCCATCTAGACCCTCGCTGGTAATGTTTTACAGAATCTCGTTCGTGTCGCCCCGTACGTCTCTGTGCGGACATTATATGCGTCTATATTGTTATATATCCTAACCTAAGGCATCCTAACATCTCGGATGTAGTAGTTTCCAACATTCATGGCGGGTCGGCCGCTACTTCTCGGTGGGAACATTATATACGTCTATAACGTAATAGATCCTAACCTAACCCACCTATACCCTCGGTGGTAATGTTTTACAGAATCCCGTTCGTGTCGTCCCGTACGTCTTGCGGCGGACATTATATACGTCTATAACGTTATATTTCCTATCCTAAGGCAACCTAACATCTCGAATGTAGTATTTTCCAACATTTCTGGCGGGTCGGTCCCTACATCTCGGTGGGAACATTATAAACCTCTATAACGTAATATAACCTAACCTAACCCAGCTAGACCGTCGCTGGTAATGTTTCCCAGAATCCCGTTCGTGTCGTCCCGTACGTCTTGCGGCGGACATTATATACGTCTATAGCGTTATATTTCCTATCCTAAGGCAACCTAACATCTCGAATGTAGTATTTTCCAACATTTCTGGCGGGTCGGTCCCTACATCTCGGTGGGAACATTATAAACCTCTATAACGTAATATAACCTAACCTAACCCAGCTAGACCGTCGCTGGTAATGTTTCCCAGAATCCCGTTCGTGTCGTCCCGTACATCACGGCGCGGACATTATATACGTCTATAAGGTTATATATCCTATCCTAAGGCAACCTAACATCTCGGATGTAGTATTTTCCAACATTTCTGGCGGGTCGGCCCCTACTTCTCGGTGGGCACATTATATACGTCTATATCGTAATATAGCCTAACCTAACCAATCTAGATCCTAGCTGGTAATGTTTTACAGAATCCCGTTCGTGTCGTCCCGTACGTCTTGCGGCGGACATTATATACGTCTATAACGTTATATTTCCTATCCTAAGGCAACCTAACATCTAGAATGTAGTATTTTCCAACATTTCTTGCGGGTCGGTCCCTACATCTCGGTGGGAACATTATAAACCTCTATAACGTAATATAACCTAACCTAACCCAGCTAGACTGTCGCTGGTAATGTTTCCCAGAATCCCGTTCGTGTCGTCCCGTACATCACGGCGCGGACATTATATACGTCTATAAGGTTATATCCTATCCTAAGGCAACCTAACATCTCCGATGTAGTATTTTCCAACATTTCTGGCGGGTCGGACCCTACTTCTCGGTGGGAACATTATATACTTTTATAACGTAATGAAACCTAACCTAACCCATCTAGACCCTCGCTGGTAATGTTTTACAGAATCTCGTTCGTGTCGCCCCGTACGTCTCTGTGCGGACATTATATGCGTCTATATTGTTATATATCCTAACCTAAGGCATCCTAACATCTCGGATGTAGTAGTTTCCAACATTCATGGCGGGTCGGCCGCTACTTCTCGGTGGGAACATTATATACGTCTATAACGTAATAGATCCTAACCTAACCCACCTATACCCTCGGTGGTAATGTTTTACAGAATCCCGTTCGTGTCGTCCCGTACGTCTTGCGGCGGACATTATATACGTCTATAGCGTTATATTTCCTATCCTAAGGCAACCTAACATCTCGAATGTAGTATTTTCCAACATTTCTGGCGGGTCGGTCCCTACATCTCGGTGGGAACATTATAAACCTCTATAACGTAATATAACCTAACCTAACCCAGCTAGACCGTCGCTGGTAATGTTTCCCAGAATCCCGTTCGTGTCGTCCCGTACATCACGGCGCGGACATTATATACGTCTATAAGGTTATATATCCTATCCTAAGGCAACCTAACATCTCGGCTGTAGTATTTTCCAACATTTCTGGCGGGTCGGCCCCTACTTCTCGGTGGGCACATTATATACGTCTATATCGTAATATAGCCTAACCTAACCAATCTAGATCCTAGCAGGTAATGTTTACAGAATCCCGTTCGTGTCGTCCCGTACGTCTTGCGGCGGACATTATATACGTCTATAATGTTATATTTCCTATCCTAAGGCAACCTAACATCTAGAATGTAGTATTTTCCAACATTTCTGGCGGGTCGGTCCCTACATCTCGGTGGGAACATTATAAACCTCTATAACGTAATATAACCTAACCTAACCCAGCTAGACTGTCGCTGGTAATGTTTCCCAGAATCCCGTGCGTGTCGTCCCGTACATCACGGCGCGGACATTATATACGTCTATAAGGTTATATATCCTATCCCAAGGCAACCTAACATCTCGGATATAGTATTTTCCAACATTTCTGGCGGGTCGGCCCCTACTTCTCGGTTGGAACATTATATACTTTTATAACGTAATGAAACCTAACCTAACCCATCTAGACCCTCGCTGGTAATGTTTTACAGAATCTCGTTCGTGTCGCCCCGTACGTCTCTGTGCGGACATTATATGCGTCTATATTGTTATATATCCTAACCTAAGGCATCCTAACATCTCGGATGTAGTAGTTTCCAACATTCATGGCGGGTCGGCCGCTACTTCTCGGTGGGAACATTATATACGTCTATAACGTAATAGATCCTAACCTAACCCACCTATACCCTCGGTGGTAATGTTTTACAGAATCCCGTTCGTGTCGTCCCGTACGTCTTGCGGCGGACATTATATACGTCTATAACGTTATATTTCCTATCCTAAGGCAACCTAACATCTCGAATGTAGTATTTTCCAACATTTCTGGCGGGTCGGTCCCTACATCTCGGTGGGAACATTATAAACCTCTATAACGTAATATAACCTAACCTAACCCAGCTAGACCGTCGCTGGTAATGTTTCCCAGAATCCCGTTCGTGTCGTCCCGTACGTCTTGCGGCGGACATTATATACGTCTATAGCGTTATATTTCCTATCCTAAGGCAACCTAACATCTCGAATGTAGTATTTTCCAACATTTCTGGCGGGTCGGTCCCTACATCTCGGTGGGAACATTATAAACCTCTATAACGTAATATAACCTAACCTAACCCAGCTAGACCGTCGCTGGTAATGTTTCCCAGAATCCCGTTCGTGTCGTCCCGTACATCACGGCGCGGACATTATATACGTCTATAAGGTTATATATCCTATCCTAAGGCAACCTAACATCTCGGATGTAGTAGTTTCCAACATTCATGGCGGGTCGGCCGCTACTTCTCGGTGGGAACATTATATACGTCTATAACGTAATAGATCCTAACCTAACCCACCTATACCCTCGGTGGTAATGTTTTACAGAATCCCGTTCGTGTCGTCCCGTACGTCTTGCGGCGGACATTATATACGTCTATAGCGTTATATTTCCTATCCTAAGGCAACCTAACATCTCGAATGTAGTATTTTCCAACATTTCTGGCGGGTCGGTCCCTACATCTCGGTGGGAACATTATAAACCTCTATAACGTAATATAACCTAACCTAACCCAGCTAGACCGTCGCTGGTAATGTTTCCCAGAATCCCGTTCGTGTCGTCCCGTACATCACGGCGCGGACATTATATACGTCTATAAGGTTATATATCCTATCCTAAGGCAACCTAACATCTCGGCTGTAGTATTTTCCAACATTTCTGGCGGGTCGGCCCCTACTTCTCGGTGGGCACATTATATACGTCTATATCGTAATATAGCCTAACCTAACCAATCTAGATCCTAGCTGGTAATGTTTTACAGAATCCCGTTCGTGTCGTCCCGTACGTCTTGCGGCGGACATTATATACGTCTATAATGTTATATTTCCTATCCTAAGGCAACCTAACATCTAGAATGTAGTATTTTCCAACATTTCTGGAGGGTCGGTCCCTACATCTCGGTGGGAACATTATAAACCTCTATAACGTAATATAACCTAACCTAACCCAGCTAGACTGTCGCTGGTAATGTTTCCCAGAATCCCGTTCGTGTCGTCCCGTACATCACGGCGCGGACATTATATACGTCTATAAGGTTATATATCCTATCCCAAGGCAACCTAACATCTCGGATGTAGTATTTTCCAACATTTCTGGCGGGTCGGCCCCTACTTCTCGGTTGGAACATTATATACTTTTATAACGTAATGAAACCTAACCTAACCCATCTAGACCCTCGCTGGTAATGTTTTACAGAATCTCGTTCGTGTCGCCCCGTACGTCTCTGTGCGGACATTATATGCGTCTATATTGTTATATATCCTAACCTAAGGCATCCTAACATCTCGGATGTAGTAGTTTCCAACATTCATGGCGGGTCGGCCGCTACTTCTCGGTGGGAACATTATATACGTCTATAACGTAATAGATCCTAACCTAACCCACCTATACCCTCGGTGGTAATGTTTTACAGAATCCCGTTCGTGTCGTCCCGTACGTCTTGCGGCGGACATTATATACGTCTATAACGTTATATTTCCTATCCTAAGGCAACCTAACATCTCGAATGTAGTATTTCCCAACATTTCTGGCGGGTCGGTCCCTACATCTCGGTGGGAACATTATAAACCTCTATAACGTAATATAACCTAACCTAACCCAGCTAGACCGTCGCTGGTAATGTTTCCCAGAATCCCGTTCGTGTCGTCCCGTACGTCTTGCGGCGGACATTATATACGTCTATAGCGTTATATTTCCTATCCTAAGGCAACCTAACATCTCGAATGTAGTATTTTCCAACATTTCTGGCGGGTCGGTCCCTACATCTCGGTGGGAACATTATAAACCTCTATAACGTAATATAACCTAACCTAACCCAGCTAGACCGTCGCTGGTAATGTTTCCCAGAATCCCGTTCGTGTCGTCCCGTACATCACGGCGCGGACATTATATACGTCTATAAGGTTATATATCCTATCCTAAGGCAACCTAACATCTCGGATGTAGTATTTTCCAACATTTCTGGCGGGTCGGAACCTACTTCTCGGTGGGCACATTATATACGTCTATATCGTAATATAGCCTAACCTAACCAATCTAGAACCTAGCTGGTAATGTTTTACAGAATCCCGTTCGTGTCGTCCCGTACGTCTTGCGGCGGACATTATATACGTCTATAACGTTATATTTCCTATCCTAAGGCAACCTAACATCTAGAATGTAGTATTTTCCAACGTTTCTGGCGGGTCGGTCCCTACATCTCGGTGGGAACATTATAAACCTCTATAACGTAATATAACCTAACCTAACCCAGCTAGACTGTCGCTGGTAATGTTTCCCAGAATCCCGTTCGTGTCGTCCCGTACATCACGGCGCGGACATTATATACGTCTATAAGGTTATATATCCTATCCTAAGGCAACCTAACATCTCCGATGTAGTATTTTCCAACATTTCTGGCGGGTCGGCCCCTACTTCTCGGTGGGAACATTATATACTTTTATAACGTAATGAAACCTAACCTAACCCATCTAGACCCTCGCTGGTAATGTTTTACAGAATCTCGTTCGTGTCGCCCCGTACGTCTCTGTGCGGACATTATATGCGTCTATATTGTTATATATCCTAACCTAAGGCATCCTAACATCTCGGATGTAGTAGTTTCCAACATTCATGGCGGGTCGGCCGCTACTTCTCGGTGGGAACATTATATACGTCTATAACGTAATAGATCCTAACCTAACCCACCTATACCCTCGGTGGTAATGTTTTACAGAATCCCGTTCGTGTCGTCCCGTACGTCTTGCGGCGGACATTATATACGTCTATAGCGTTATATTTCCTATCCTAAGGCAACCTAACATCTCGAATGTAGTATTTTCCAACATTTCTGGCGGGTCGGTCCCTACATCTCGGTGGGAACATTATAAACCTCTATAACGTAATATAACCTAACCTAACCCAGCTAGACCGTCGCTGGTAATGTTTCCCAGAATCCCGTTCGTGTCGTCCCGTACATCACGGCGCGGACATTATATACGTCTATAAGGTTATATATCCTATCCTAAGGCAACCTAACATCTCGGCTGTAGTATTTTCCAACATTTCTGGCGGGTCGGCCCCTACTTCTCGGTGGGCACATTATATACGTCTATATCGTAATATAGCCTAACCTAACCAATCTAGATCCTCGCTGGTAATGTTTTACAGAATCTCGTTCGTGTCGCCCCGTACGTCTCTGTGCGGACATTATATGCATCTGTATCGTTATATATCCTAACCTAAGGCAACCTAACATCTCGAATGTTGTATTTTACTACATTCCAGGCGGGTCGGCCGCTACTTCTTGGTGGGAACATTATATACGTCTATAACGTAATAGATCCTAACCTAACCCATCTAGACCCTCGCTGGAAATGTTTTACAGAATCCCGTTCGTGTCGTCCCGTACGTCTCGGTGCGGGCATTATATACGTCTATAGCGTTACATATCCTTACCTAAGGCAACCTAACATCTCGATTGTAGTATATCCCAACATTTCTGGCGGGTCGGTCCTATTTCTCGGTGGGAACATTATATACGTCTATAACGTAATAGATCCTAACCTAACCCATCTAGACCCTCGCTGGTAATGTGTGACAGAATCCCGTTCGTGTCGTGCCCTACGTCTCGGTGCAGACATTATATACGTCTATAACGTTATTTCTCCTATCCTAAGGCAACCTAACCTCTCGAATGTAGTATTTTCCAACATTTCTGGGGGGTCGGCCCCTACTTCTCGGTGGGAACATTATATACTTTTATAACGTAATGAAACCTAACCTAACACATCTAGACCTTCGCTCGTAATGTTTTACAGAATCTCGTTCGTGTCGCCCCGTACGTCTCTGTGCGGACATTATATGCGTCTATATTGTTATATATCCTAACCTAAGGCATCCTAACATCTCGGATGTAGTAGTTTCCAACATTCATGGCGGGTCGGCCGCTACTTCTCGGTGGGAACATTATATACGTCTATAACGTAATAGATCCTAACCTAACCCACCTATACCCTCGGTGGTAATGTTTTACAGAATCCCGTTCGTGTCGTCCCGTACGTCTTGCGGCGGACATTATATACGTCTATAGCGTTATATTTCCTATCCTAAGGCAACCTAACATCTCGAATGTAGTATTTTCCAACATTTCTGGCGGGTCGGTCCCTACATCTCGGTGGGAACATTATAAACCTCTATAACGTAATATAACCTAACCTAACCCAGCTAGACTGTCGCTGGTAATGTTTCCCAGAATCCCGTTCGTGTCGTCCCGTACATCACGGCGCGGACATTATATACGTCTATAAGGTTATATATCCTATCCTAAGGCAACCTAACATCTCGGATGTAGTATTTTCCAACATTTCTGGGGGGTCGGCCCCTACTTCTCGGTGGGAACATTATATACTTTTATAACGTAATGAAACCTAACCTAACACATCTAGACCTTCGCTCGTAATGTTTTACAGAATCTCGTTCGTGTCGCCCCGTACGTCTCTGTGCGGACATTATATGCGTCTATATTGTTATATATCCTAACCTAAGGCATCCTAACTTCTCGGATGTAGTAGTTTCCAACATTCATGGCGGGTCGGCCGCTACTTCTCGGTGGGAACATTATATACGTCTATAACGTAATAGATCCTAACCTAACCCACCTATACCCTCGCTGGTAATGTTTTACAGAATCCCGTTCGTGTCGTCCCGTACGTCTTGCGGCGGACATTATATACGTCTATAACGTTATATTTCCTATCCTAAGGCAACCTAACATCTCGAATGTAGTATTTTCCAACATTTCTGGCGGGTCGGTCCCTACATCTCGGTGGGAACATTATAAACCTCTATAACGTAATATAACCTAACCTAACCCAGCTAGACTGTCGCTGGTAATGTTTCCCAGAATCCCGTTCGTGTCGTCCCGTACATCACGGCGCGGACATTATATACGTCTATAAGGTTATATATCCTATCCTAAGGCAACCTAACATCTCGGATGTAGTATTTTCCAACATTTCTGGCGGGTCGGCCCCTACTTCTCGGTGGGCACATTATATACGTCTATATCGTAATATAGCCTAACCTAACCAATCTAGATCCTAGCTGGTAATGTTTTACAGAATCCCGTTCGTGTCGTCCCGTACGTCTTGCGGCGGACATTATATACGTCTATAACGTTATATTTCCTATCCTAAGGCAACCTAACATCTAGAATGTAGTATTTTCCAACATTTCTGGCGGGTCGGTCCCTACATCTCGGTGGGAACATTATAAACCTCTATAACGTAATATAACCTAACCTAACCCAGCTAGACTGTCGCTGGTAATGTTTCCCAGAATCCCGTTCGTGTCGTCCCGTACATCACGGCGCGGACATTATATACGTCTATAAGGTTATATATCCTATCCTAAGGCAACCTAACATCTCCGATGTAGTATTTTCCAACATTTCTGGCGGGTCGGCCCCTACTTCTCGGTGGGAACATTATATACTTTTATAACGTAATGAAACCTAACCTAACCCATCTAGACCCTCGCTGGTAATGTTTTACAGAATCTCGTTCGTGTCGCCCCGTACGTCTCTGTGCGGACATTATATGCATCTGTATCGTTATATATCCTAACCTAAGGCAACCTAACATCTCGAATGTTGTATTTTACTACATTCCAGGCGGGTCGGCCGCTACTTCTTGGTGGGAACATTATATACGTCTATAACGTAATAGATCCTAACCTAACCCATCTAGACCCTCGCTGGAAATGTTTTACAGAATCCCGTTCGTGTCGTCCCGTACGTCTCGGTGCGGGCATTATATACGTCTATAGCGTTACATATCCTTACCTAAGGCAACCTAACATCTCGATTGTAGTATATCCCAACATTTCTGGCGGGTCGGTCTTATTTCTCGGTGGGAACATTATATACGACCATAACGTAATATAACCTAACCTGACCCATCTAGACCCTCGCTGGAAATGTTTTACAGAATCCCGTTCGTGTCGTGCCCTACGTCTCGGTGCGGACATTATATACGTCTATAACGTTGTATATCCTTACCTACGGCAACCTAAAATCTTGATTGTGGTACTTTAAACTTTCCAGGCGCGTCGGGCCCTACTTCTCGGTGGGAACACTATATACTTCTATAACTTTATATATCGCAACCTAAGGCATTCTAACATCTCGGATGTAGTATTTTCCAACATTCCTGGCTGGTCGGCCCCTACTTCTCGGTGGGAACATTATATACGTCTATAACGTAATAGATCCTAACCTAACCCATCTAGACCCTCGCTGGTAATGTGTGACAGAATCCCGTTCGTGTCGTGCCCTACGTCTCGGTGCAGACATTATATACGTCTATAACGTTATTTCTCCTATCCTAAGGCAACCTAACCTCTCGAATGTAGTATTTTCCAACATTTCTGGGGGGTCGGCCCCTACTTCTCGGTGGGAACATTATATACTTTTATAACGTAATGAAACCTAACCTAACACATCTAGACCTTCGCTCGTAATGTTTTACAGAATCTCGTTCGTGTCGCCCCGTACGTCTCTGTGCGGACATTATATGCGTCTATATTGTTATATATCCTAACCTAAGGCATCCTAACATCTCGGATGTAGTAGTTTCCAACATTCATGGCGGGTCGGCCGCTACTTCTCGGTGGGAACATTATATACGTCTATAACGTAATAGATCCTAACCTAACCCACCTATACCCTCGCTGGTAATGTTTTACAGAATTCCGTTCGTGTCGTCCCGTACGTCTTGCGGCGGACATTATATACGTCTATAACGTTATATTTCCTATCCTAAGGCAACCTAACATCTCGAATGTAGTATTTTCCAACATTTCTGGCGGGTCGGTCCCTACATCTCGGTGGGAACATTATAAACCTCTATAACGTAATATAACCTAACCTAACCCAGCTAGACTGTCGCTGGTAATGTTTCCCAGAATCCCGTTCGTGTCGTCCCGTACATCACGGCGCGGACATTATATACGTCTATAAGGTTATATATCCTATCCTAAGGCAACCTAACATCTCGGATGTAGTATTTTCCAACATTTCTGGCGGGTCGGCCCCTACTTCTCGGTGGGCACATTATATACGTCTATATCGTAATATAGCCTAACCTAACCAATCTAGATCCTAGCTGGTAATGTTTTACAGAATCCCGTTCGTGTCGTCCCGTACGTCTTGCGGCGGACATTATATACGTCTATAACGTTATATTTCCTATCCTAAGGCAACCTAACATCTAGAATGTAGTATTTTCCAACATTTCTGGCGGGTCGGTCCCTACATCTCGGTGGGAACATTATAAACCTCTATAACGTAATATAACCTAACCTAACCCAGCTAGACTGTCGCTGGTAATGTTTCCCAGAATCCCGTTCGTGTCGTCCCGTACATCACGGCGCGGACATTATATACGTCTATAAGATTATATATCCTATCCTAAGGCAACCTAACATCTCCGATGTAGTATTTTCCAACATTTCTGGCGGGTCGGCCCCTACTTCTCAGTGGGAACATTATATACTTTTATAACGTAATGAAACCTAACCTAACCCATCTAGACCCTCGCTGGTAATGTTTTACAGAATCTCGTTCGTGTCGCCCCGTACGTCTCTGTGCGGACATTATATGCGTCTATATTGTTATATATCCTAACCTAAGGCATCCTAACATCTCGGATGTAGTAGTTTCCAACATTCATGGCGGGTCGGCCGCTACTTCTCGGTGGGAACATTATATACGTCTATAACGTAATAGATCCTAACCTAACCCACCTATACCCTCGGTGGTAATGTTTTACAGAATCCCGTTCGTGTCGTCCCGTACGTCTTGCGGCGGACATTATATACGTCTATAGCGTTATATTTCCTATCCTAAGGCAACCTAACATCTCGAATGTAGTATTTTCCAACATTTCTGGCGGGTCGGTCCCTACATCTCGGTGGGAACATTATAAACCTCTATAACGTAATATAACCTAACCTAACCGAGCTAGACCGTCGCTGGTAATGTTTCCCAGAATCCCGTTCGTGTCGTCCCGTACATCACGGCGCGGACATTATATACGTCTATAAGGTTATATATCCTATCCTAAGGCAACCTAACATCTCGGATGTAGTATTTTCCAACATTTCTGGCGGGTCGGCCCCTACTTCTCGGTGGGCACATTATATACGTCTATATCGTAATATAGCCTAACCTAACCAATCTAGATCCTAGCTGGTAATGTTTTACAGAATCCCGTTCGTGTCGTCCCGTACGTCTTGCGGCGGACATTATATACGTCTATAACGTTATATTTCCTATCCTAAGGCAACCTAACATCTAGAATGTAGTATTTTCCAACATTTCTGGCGGGTCGGTCCCTACATCTCGGTGGGAACATTATAAACCTCTATAACGTAATATAACCTAACCTAACCCAGCTAGACTGTCGCTGGTAATGTTTCCCAGAATCCCGTTCGTGTCGTCCCGTACATCACGGCGCGGACATTATATACGTCTATAAGGTTATATATCCTATCCCAAGGCAACCTAACATCTCGGATGTAGTATTTTCCAACATTTCTGGCGGGTCGGCCCCTACTTCTCGGTTGGAACATTATATACTTTTATAACGTAATGAAACCTAACCTAACCCATTTTGCCCCTCGGTGATATTGTTTTACAGAATCCCGGCCGTGTCGGCCCGTACTTCTCGGTGGGGACATTATATACGTCTATAACCTTATACATCCCAACCTAAGGCCGCCTACCATCTCGAATGTAGTATTTTCCACCATTCCTGGCGGGTCGGCCCCTAAACCTCGGTGGGCACATTATATACGTTTATAACGTTGTATATATTACCATAAGGAAACCTAACATCTCGAATGTAGAATTTCACAACATTCCTGGCGGGTCGGCCCCACTTCTCGGTCGGAACATTATATACGTCTATAACGTAATATAACCTAACCTAACCCATCTAGCCCCTCGCTGGTAATGTTTTACAGAATCCCAGTCGTGTCGGCCCGTAATTCTCGGTGCGGACATTATATGCGTCTATAACGTTATATATCCTATCCTACGGCAACATAACATCTCGAATGTAGTATTTCACAACATTCCTGGCGGGTCGGCCTCTACTTCTCGGTGGGAACATTATATACGTCTAGAACGTTATATACCCTAACCCAAGGCAACCTAACATCTCTACCGTAATATTTTACAACATTCCCGCCGCTTCGGTCCCTACTTTTCTGTGGTAAGATTATATACGTCTATAACGTTATATATACTAGCCTAAGGCATTCTAACATCTCGGATGTAATATTTTACTACATTCCTGGCTCGTCGGCCCCTACTTCCGGGTGGGAAAATTATATACGTCTATAACGTTATATATCATAACCTGAGGCAACCTAACATGTCGAACGTAATATTTTACAACATTCCTGGCATGCAAGTCCCTACTTCTCTGTGGTAGCATTATATACGTCTATAACATTATATATCCTAGCCTGAGGCAAGCTAACATCTCGGATGTAATATATTACTACATTCCTGGCACGTCGGCCGCCACTTCTCGGTGGGAATATTATATACGTCTATAACGCTATATATCCTAGCTTAAGGCAACATAACATGTCGAATGTAATATTTTACAACATACCCGGCGCTTCGGCCCTTACTTCTCGGTGGGAACATTATATACGTCTATAACGCTATATATCCTAGCTTAAGGCAACCTAACATCTCGCATGTAATATTTTACAACATTCCTGGCTCGTTGGCCCCTACTTCTCTGTGGTAACATTTTATACGTCTATACCGCTATATATCCTCCCCTAAGGCAACCTAACACTTCGAATCTAATATTTTTAACATTCCTGACACGTCGGCACCTACTTCTCGGTGGGAACAGTATATACGTCTATAACGTTATATATCCTAACCTAAGGCAACCTAACATGTCGAATGTAATATTTTACAACATTCCCGCCGCTTCGGTCCCAACTTCTCTGTGGAAACATTATATACGTCTATAACGTTATATATACTAGCCTAAGGCAATCTAACATCTCGGATGTAATATTTTACTACACTCCTGGCGCGTCGGCACCTACTTCTCGCTGGGAACACTATATACGTCTATAGCGTTGTATATCCTAACCTGAGGGAAAATATCGTCTCGGATGTAATGTTTTACAACATTCCTGGCCTGTCGGCGCCTACATCTCGGTGGGGACTTTATATACGTCTATAACGTTATATATCCTAACCTAAGGCAACCTAACACCTCGGATGTAATGTTTAACAACATTCCTGTCTCGTCGGCCCCTACTTCTCGGTGGCAACATTATATACGTCTATAACGTTATATATCCTAACCTAAGGCAACCTAACATGTCGAACGTAATATTTTACAACATTCCTGGCATGCAAGTCCCTACTTCTCTGTGGTAACATTATATACGGCTATAACGTTATATATCCTAGCCTAAGGAAACCTAACATCTCGGATGTAATATGTTACAACATTCCCCGCGCGTCGGCCCCTACTTCTTTGTCGGAACATTGTATACGTCTATAACGCTATATATCCTAGCTTATGGTAAACTAACATGTCGAGTGTAATATTCTACAACATTCCTGGCTCGTCGGCCCCTACTGCTCGGTGGGAACATTATATACGTCTTTAACGTTATATATGCAGGCCTAAGGCAATCCTAACATGTCGAATGTAATATTTTCCAACATTCCTGGCGCCTCGGCCCCTACTTCTCGGTGGGAACATTATATACGTCTATAACGTTATATATCCTAGCCTGAGGCAACCTAACATCTCGGATGTAATATTTTACAACATTCCTGGCTCATCGGCCCCTACTTCTCGGTGGGAACAATATATACGTCTGTAACGTTATATATCCTATCCTAAGGCAACCTAACATGTCGGATGTAATATTTTACTACATTCCTGGCTACATCGGCCCCTACCTCTCTGTGGGAACATTATATACGTCTATAACGCTATATATGCAAGCCTAAGGCAATCCTAACATGTCGAATGTAATATTTTCCAACATTCCTGGCGCGTCGGCCCCTACTTCTCGGTGGGAACATTATATACGTCTATAACGTTATATATCCTAGCCTGAGGCAACCTAACATGTGGAGCGTAATATTTTACAACATTCCTGGCTCGTCGGCCCAAACTTCTAGGTGGAAACATTATATACGTCTACAACGTTATATATCCTAGCCTAAGGCAACCTAACGTGTCGAATGTAATATTTTACAACATTCCTGGCGCGACGGCCGCAACTTCTCGGTGGAAACATTATATACGTCTATAACGTTATATATCCTAGCCTAAGGCAACCTAACGTGTCGAATGTAATATTTTACGACATTCCTGGCGCGACGGCCGCTACTTCTCGGTGGGAACATTATATACGTCTATAACGCTATATATCCTAGCCTAAGGCAACCTAACATGTCGAATGTAATATTTTACAACATTCCCGGCGCTTCGGCCCCTACTTGTCGGTGGGAACATTAAATACGTCTATAACGCTATATATCCTACCTTAAGGCAACCTAACATCTCGGATGTAATATTTTACAACATTCCTGTCTCGTCGGCCGATACTTCTCGGTGGGAATATTATATACGTCTGTAAGGCTATATATCGTAGCTTAAGGCAACCTAACATGTCGAATGTAATATTTCACAACATTCCTGGCGCGTCGGTACCTCCTTCTCGGTGGGAACAGTATATAAGTCTATAACGTTATATATCCTATCCTAAGGCAACCTAACATGTCGAATGTAATATTGGACAACATTCCTTTCGTGTCGTCCAGTACTTCTCGGTGGGAATATCATATACGTCTAAAACGTTATATATCCTAGCCTACGGCAATCCTAACATGTCGAATGTACTATTTTACAACATTCCAGGCGCGTCAGGGACTACTTCTCCGTGGGAACATTATATAAGTCAATAACGTTATATATCCTAAACTAAGGCAACCTAGCACCTCGGGTGTAATATTTTACTGCATTCCTGGCACGTCGGCCCGTACCTATTGGCGGGAACATTATATAAGTCAATAACGTGATATATCCTAACCTAAGGCTACCTAACATCTCGGATGTAATATTTTACTACATTCCTGGCACGTCGGCCCCTACCTCTCGGTGGGAACATTATATACGTCTATAACGATATATATGCAAGCCTAAGGCAATCCTAACATGTCGAATGTAATATTTTCCAACATTCCTGGCGCGTCGGCCCCTACTTCTCGGTGGGAACATTATATACGCATATAACGTTATATATCCTAGCCTGAGGCAACCTAACATCTCGGATGTAATATTTTACAACATTCCTGGCTCATCGGCGCCTACTTCTCAGTGGGAACAATATATACGTCTATAACGTTATATATCCTAACCTAAGGCAACCTAACACCTCGGATGTAATGTTTAACAACATTCCTGGCTCGTCGGCCCCTACTTCTCGGTGGGAACATTATATACGTATATAACGTTATATATCCTAACCTAAGGCAACCTAACATGTCGAACGTAATATTTTACAACATTCCTGGCTCAGGGGCCCCTAATTCTCGGCGGGAACAATATACACGTCTATAACGTTATATATCCTAACCTATGGCAACCTAACACCTCGGATGGTAAGTTTTACAACATTCCTGGCTCATCAGCCCCTACTTCTCGGTGGCAACACTATATACGTCTATAACGTTATATATACTAACCTAAAGATACCTAACATGTCGGATGTAATATTTTACAACATTCCTGGCTCATCGGCCCCTACTTCTCGGTGGGAACAATATATACGTCTATAACGTCATATACCCTAACCTAAGGCAACCTAACACCTCGGATGTAATATTTTACTACATTCCTGGCACGTCGGGCCCTACTTCTCGGTGAGGACATTATATACGCCTATAACGCTATATATCCTAGCCTAAGGTAACCTAACATGTCGAACGTAATATTTTACAACATTCCTGGCTCATCGGCCCCTCCTTCTCGGTGGCAACACTATATACGTCTATAACGTTATATATACTAACTTAAGGCAACCTAACATCTCTACCGTAATATTTTACAACATTCCTGGCATGCAAGTCCCTACTTCTCTGTGGTAACATTATATACGGCTATAACGTTATATATCCTAGCCTAAGGAAACCTAACATTTCGGATGTAATATGTTACAACATTCCCCGCGCGTCGGCCCCTACTTCTTTGTCGGAACATTGTATACGTCTATAACGCTATATATCCTAGCTTAGGGTAACCTAACATGTCGAGCGTAATATTTTACAACATTCCTGGCTCGTCGGCCCCTACTTCTCGGTGGGAACATTATATACGTCTGTAACGTTATATATGCAAGCCTAAGGCAATCCTAACATGTCGAATGTAATATTTTCCAACATTCGTGGCGCCTCGGCCCCTACTTCTCGGTGGGAACATTATATACGTCTATAACGTTATATATCCTAGCCTGAGGCAACCTAACATCTCGGATGTAATATTTTACAACATTCCTGGCTCATCGGCCCCTACTTCTCGGTGGGAACAATATATACGTCTGTAATGTTATATATCCTAGCCTGGGGCAACCTAACACATCGGATGTAATATTTTACAACATTCCTGGCTCATCGGCCCCTACTTCTCGGTGGGAACAATATATACGTCTATAACGTTATATATCCTAACGTAAGGCAACCTAACACCTCGGATGTAATGTTTAACAACATTCCTGGCTCATCGGCCCCTACTTCTCGGTGGCAACGCTATATACGTCTATAACGTTATATATCCTAACCTAAGGCAACCTAACATCTCGGATGTAATATTTTACTACATTCCTGGCACGTCGGGCCCTACTTCTCGGTGGGGACATTATATACGTCTATAACGCTATATATGCTAGCCCAAGGTAACCTAACATGTCGAGCGTAATGTTCTACAACATTCCTGGCTCATCGGCCCCTCCTTCTCGGTGGCAACACTATATACGTCTATAACGTTATATATACTAACTTAAGGCAACCTAACATCTCTACCGTAATATTTTACAACATTCCTGGCATGCAAGTCCCTACTTCTCTGTGGTAACATTATATACGGCTATAACGTTATATATCCTAGCCTAAGGAAACCTAACATCTCGGATGTAATATGTTACAACATTCCCCGCGCGTCGGCCCCTACTTCTTTGTCGGAACATTGTACACGTCTATAACGCAATATATCCTAGCTTAGGGTAACCTAACATGTCGAGCGTAATATTTTACAACATTCCTGGCTCGTCGGCCCCTACTTCTCCGTGGGAACATTATATACGTCTATAACGTTATATATCCTAACCTAAGGCAACCTAACATGTCGAACGTAATATTTTACAACATTCCTGGCTCATCGGCCCCTACTTCTCGGTGGGAACAATATATACGTCTATAACGTCATATACCCTAACCTAAGGCAACCTAACACCTCGGATGTAATATTTTACTACATTCCTGGCACGTCGGGCCCTACTTCTCGGTGGGGACATTATATACGCCTATAACGCTATATATCCTAGCCTAAGGTAACCTAACATGTCGAGCGTAATGTTCTACAACATTCCTGGCTCATCGGCCCCTCCTTCTCGGTGGCAACACTATATACGTCTATAAAGTTATATATACTAACTTAAGGCAACCTAACATGTCTACCGTAAAATTTTACAACATTCCTGGCATGCAAGTCCCTACTTCTCTGTGGTAACATTATATACGGCTATAACGTTATATATCCTAGCCTAAGGAAACCTAACATCTCGGATGTAATATGTTACAACATTCCCCGCGCGTCGGCCCCTACTTCTTTGTCGGAACATTGTACACGTCTATAACGCTATATATCCTAGCTTAGGGTAACCTAACATGTCGACCGTAATATTTTACAACATTCCTGGCTCGTCGGCCCCTACTTCTCGGTGGGAACATTATATACGTCTATAAAGTTATACATCCTAACCTAAGGCAACCTAACATGTCGAACGTAATATTTTACAACATTCCTGGCTCATCGGCCCCTCCTTCTCGGTGGCAACACTATATACGTCTATAACGTTATATATACTAACTTAAGGCAACCTAACATCTCTACCGTAATATTTTACAACATTCCTGGCATGCAAGTCCCTACTTCTCTGTGGTAACATTATATACGGCTATAACGTTATATATCCTAGCCTAAGGAAACCTAACATTTCGGATGTAATATGTTACAACATTCCCCGCGCGTCGGCCCCTACTTCTTTGTCGGAACATTGTATACGTCTATAACGCTATATATCCTAGCTTAGGGTAACCTAACATGTCGAGCGTAATATTTTACAACATTCCTGGCTCGTCGGCCCCTACTTCTCGGTGGGAACATTATATACGTCTATAACGTTATATATGCAAGCCTAAGGCAATCCTAACATGTCGAATGTAATATTTTCCAACATTCGTGGCGCCTCGGCCCCTACTTCTCGGTGGGATCATTATATACGTCTATAACGTTATATATCCTAGCCTGAGGCAACCTAACATCTCGGATGTAATATTTTACAACATTCCTGGCTCATCTGCCCCTACTTCTCGGTGGGAACAATATATACGTCTGTAACGTTATATATCCTAGCCTGGGGCAACCTAACACCTCGGATGTAATATTTTACAACATTCCTGGCTCATCGGCCCCTACTTCTCGGTGGGAACAATATATACGTCTACAACGTTATATATCCTAACCTAAGGCAACCTAACACCTCGGATGTAATGTTTAACAACATTCCTGGCTCATCGGCCCCTACTTCTCGGTGGCAACGCTATATACGTCTATAACGTTATATATCCTAACCTAAGGCAACCTAACATCTCGGATGTAATATTTTACTACATTCCTGGCACGTCGGGCCCTACTTCTCGGTGGGGACATTATATACGTCTATAACGCTATATATCCTAGCCTAAGGTAACCTAACATGTCGAGCGTAATGTTCTACAACATTCCTGGCTCATCGGCCCCTCCTTCTCGGTGGCAACACTATATACGTCTATAACGTTATATATACTAACTTAAGGCAACCTAACATCTCTACCGTAATATTTTACAACATTCCTGGCATGCAAGTCCCTACTTCTCTGTGGTAACATTATATACGGCTATAACGTTATATATCCTAGCCTAAGGAAACCTAACATCTCGGATGTAATATGTTACAACATTCCCCGCGCGTCGGCCCCTACTTCTTTGTCGGAACATTGTACACGTCTATAACGCTATATATCCTAGCTTAGGGTAACCTAACATGTCGAGCGTAATATTTTACAACATTCCTGGCTCGTCGGCCCCTACTTCTCGGTGGGAACATTATATACGTCTATAACGTTATATATCCTAACCTAAGGCAACCTAACATGTCGAACGTAATATTTTACAACATTCCTGGCTCATCGGCCCCTCCTTCTCGGTGGCAACACTATATACGTCTATAACGTTATATATACTAACTTAAGGCAACCTAACATCTCTGCCGTAATATTTTACAACATTCCTGGCATGCAAGTCCCTACTTCTCTGTGGTAACATTATATACGGCTATAACGTTATATATCCTAGCCTAAGGAAACCTAACATCTCGGATGTAATATGTTACAACATTCCCCGCGCGTCGGCCCCTACTTCTTTGTCGGAACATTGTATACGTCTATAACGCTATATATCCTAGCTTAGGGTAACCTAACATGTCGAGCGTAATATTTTACAACATTCCTGGCTCGTCTGCCCCTACTTCTCGGTGGGAACATTATATACGTCTATAACGTTATATATCCTAGCCTGAGGCAACCTAACATCTCGGATGTAATATTTTACAACATTCCTGGCTCATCGGCCCCTACTTCTCGGTGGGAACAATATATACGTCTATAACGTCATATACCCTAACCTAAGGCAACCTAACACCTCGGATGTAATATTTTACTACATTCCTGGCACGTCGGGCCCTACTTCTCGGTGGGGACATTATATACGCCTATAACGCTATATATCCTAGCCTAAGGTAACCTAACATGTCGAGCGTAATGTTCTACAACATTCCTGGCTCATAGGCCCCTCCTTCTCGGTGGCAACACTATATACGTCTATAAAGTTATATATACTAACTTAAGGCAACCTAACATCTCTACCGTAATATTTTACAACATTCCTGGTATGCAAGTCCCTACTTCTCTGTGGTTACATTATATACGGCTATAACGTTATATATCCTAGCCTAAGGAAACCTAACATCTCGGATGTAATATGTTACAACATTCCCCGCGCGTCGGCCCCTACTTACTTGTCGGAACATTGTACACGTCTATAACGCTATATATCCTAGCTTAGGGTAACCTAACATGTCGAGCGTAATATTTTACAACATTCCTGGCTCGTCGGCCCCTATTTCTCGGTGGGAACATTATATACGTCTATAAAGTTATACATCCTAACCTAAGGCAACCTAACATGTCGAACGTAATATTTTACAACATTCCTGGCTCATCGGCCCCTCCTTCTCGGTGGCAACACTATATACGTCTATAACGTTATATATACTAACTTAAGGCAACCTAACATCTCTACCGTAATATATTACAACATTCCTGGCATGCAAGTCCCTACTTCTCTGTGGTAACATTATATACGGCTATAACGTTATATATCCTAGCCTAAGGAAACCTAACATTTCGGATGTAATATGTTACAACATTCCCCGCGCGTCGGCCCCTACTTCTTTGTCGGAACATTGTATACGTCTATAACGCTATATATCCTAGCTTAGGGTAACCTAACATGTCGAGCGTAATATTTTACAACATTCCTGGCTCGTCGGCCCCTACCTCTCGGTGGGAACATTATATACGTCTATAACGTTATATATGCAAGCCTAAGGCAATCCTAACATGTCGAATGTAATATTTTCCAACATTCGTGGCGCCTCGGCCCCTACTTCTCGGTGGGAACATTATATACGTCTATAACGTTATATATCCTAGCCTGAGGCAACCTAACATCTCGGATGTAATATTTTACAACATTCCTGGCTCATCGGCCCCTACTTCTCGGTGGGAACAATATATACGTCTGTAATGTTATATATCCTAGCCTGGGGCAACCTAACACATCGGATGTAATATTTTACAACATTCCTGACTCATCGGCCCCTACTTCTCGGTGGGAACAATATATACGTCTATAACGTTATATATCCTAACCTAAGGCAACCTAACACCTCGGATGTAATGTTTAACAACATTCCTGGCTCATCGGCCCCTACTTCTCGGTGGCAACGCTATATACGTCTATAACGTTATATATCCTAACCTAAGGCAACCTAACATCTCGGATGTAATATTTTACTACATTCCTGGCACGTCGGGCCCTACTTCTCGGTGGGGACATTATATACGTCTATAACGCTATATATCCTAGCCTAAGGTAACCTAACATGTCGAGCGTAATGTTCTACAACATTCCTGGATCATCGGCCCCTCCTTCTCGGTGGCAACACTATATACGTCTATAACGTTATATATACTAACTTAAGGCAATCTAACATCTCTACCGTAATATTTTACAACATTCCTGGCATGCAAGTCCCTACTTCTCTGTGGTAACATTATATACGGCTATAACGTTATATATCCTAGCCTAAGGAAACCTAACATCTCGGATGTAATATGTTACAACATTCCCCGCGCGTCGGCCCCTACTTCTTTGTCGGAACATTGTACACGTCTATAACGCTATATATCCTAGCTTAGGGTAACCTAACATGTCGAGCGTAATATTTTACAACATTCCTGGCTCGTCGGCCCCTACTTCTCCGTGGGAACATTATATACGTCTATAACGTTATATATCCTAACCTAAGGCAACCTAACATGTCGAACGTAATATTTTACAACATTCCTGGCTCATCGGCCCCTACTTCTCGGTGGCAACACTATATACGTCTATAACGTTATATATACTAACTTAAGGCAACCTAACATCTCTACCGTAATATTTTACAACATTCCTGGCATGCAAGTCCCTACTTCTCTGTGGTAACATTATATACGGCTATAACGTTATATATCCTAACCTAAGGAAACCTAACATCTCGGATGTAATATGTTACAACATTCCCCGCGCGTCGGCCCCTACTTCTTTGTCGGAACATTGTACACGTCTATAACGCTATATATCCTAGCTTAGGGTAACCTAACATGTCGAGCGTAATATTTTACAACATTCCTGGCTCGTCGGCCCCTACTTCTCGGTGGGAACATTATATACGTCTATAATGTTATACATCCTAACCTAAGGCAACCTAACATGTCGAACGTAATATTTTACAACATTCCTGGCTCATCGGCCCCTCCTTCTCGGTGGCAACACTATATACGTCTATAACGTTATATATACTAACTTAAGGCAACCTAACATCTCTACCGTAATATTTTACAACATTCCTGGCATGCAAGTCCCTACTTCTCTGTGGTAACATTATATACGGCTATAACGTTATATATCCTAGCCTAAGGAAACCTAACATTTCGGATGTAATATGTTACAACATTCCCCGCGCGTCGGCCCCTACTTCTTTGTCGGAACATTGTATACGTCTATAACGCTATATATCCTAGCTTAGGGTAACCTAACATGTCGAGCGTAATATTTTACAACATTCCTGGCTCGACGGCCCCTACTTCTCGGTGGGAACATTATATACGTCTATAACGTTATATATGCAAGCCTAAGGCAATCCTAACATGTCGAATGTAATATTTTCCAACATTCGTGGCGCCTCCGCCCCTACTTCTCGGTGGGAACATTATATACGTCTATAACGTTATATATCCTAGCCTGAGGCAACCTAACATCTCGGATGTAATATTTTACAACATTCCTGGCTCATCGGCCCCTACTTCTCGGTGGGAACAATATATACGTCTGTAACGTTATATATCCTAGCCTGGGGCAACCTAACACATCGGATGTAATATTTTACAACATTCCTGGCTCATCGGCCCCTACTTCTCGGTGGGAACAATATATACGTCTATAACGTTATATATCCTAACCTAAGGCAACCTAACACCTCGGATGTAATGTTTAACAACATTCCTGGCTCATCGGCCCCTACTTCTCGGTGGCAACACTATATACGTCTATAACGTTATATATCCTAACCTAAGGCAACCTAACATCTCGGATGTAATATTTTACTACATTCCTGGCACGTCGGGCCCTACTTCTCGGTGGGGACATTATATACGTCTATAACGCTATATATCCTAGCCTAAGGTAACCTAACATGTCGAGCGTAATGTTCTACAACATTCCTGGCTCATCGGCCCCTCCTTCTCGGTGGCAACACTATATACGTCTATAACGTTATATATACTAACTTAAGGCAACCTAACATCTCTACCGTAATATTTTACAACATTCCTGGCATGCAAGTACCTACTTCCCTGTGGTAACATTATATACGGCTATAACGTTATATATCCTAGCCTAAGGAAACCTAACATCTCGGATGTAATATGTTACAACATTCCCCGCGCGTCGGCCCCTACTTCTTTGTCGGAACATTGTACACGTCTATAACGCTATATATCCTAGCTTAGGGTAACCTAACATGTCGAGCGTAATATTTTACAACATTCCTGGCTCGTCGGCCCCTACTTCTCGGTGGGAACATTATATACGTCTATAAAGTTATACATCCTAACCTAAGGCAACCTCACATGTCGAACGTAATATTTTACAACATTCCTGGCTCATCGGCCCCTCCTTCTCGGTGGCAACACTATATACGTCTATAACGTTATATATACTAACTTAAGGCAACCTAACATCTCTACCGTAATATTTTACAACATTCCTGGCATGCAAGTCCCTACTTCTCTGTGGTAACATTATATACGGCTATAACGATATATATCCTAGCCTAAGGAAACCTAAACTTTCGGATGTAATATGTTACAACATTCCCCGCGCGTCGGCCCCTACTTCTTTGTCGGAACATTGTATACGTCTATAACGCTATATATCCTAGCTTAGGGTAACCTAACATGTCGAGCGTAATATTTTACAACATTCCTGGCTCGTCGGCCCCTACTTCTCGGTGGGAACATTATATACGTCTATAACGTTATATATGCAAGCCTAAGGCAATCCTAACATGTCGAATGTAATATTTTCCAACATTCGTGGCGCCTCGGCCCCTACTTCTCGGTGGGAACATTATATACGTCTATAACGTTATATATCCTAGCCTGAGGCAACCTAACATCTCGGATGTAATATTTTACAACATTCCTGGCTCATCGGCCCCTACTTCTCGGTGGGAACAATATATACGTCTGTAACGTTATATATCCTAGCCTGGGGCAACCTAACACATCGGATGTAATATTTTACAACATTCCTGGCTCATCGGCCCCTACTTCTCGGTGGGAACAATATATACGTCTATAACGTTATATATCCTAACCTAAGGCAACCTAACATGTCGAACGTAATATTTTACAACATTCCTGGCTCATCGGCCCCTCCTTCTCGGTGGCAACACTATATACGTCTATAACGTTATATATACTAACTTAAGGCAACCTAACATCTCTACCGGAATATTTTACAACATTCCTGGCATGCAAGTCCCTACTTCTCTGTGGTAACATTATATACGGCTATAACGTTATATATCCTAGCCTAAGGAAACCTGACATCTCGGATGTAATATGTTACAACATTCCCCGCGCGTCGGCACCTACTTCTTTGTCGGAACATTGTATACGTCTATAACGCTATATATCCTAGCTTAGGGTAACCTAACATGTCGAGCGTAATATTTTACAACATTCTTGGCTCGTCGGCCCCTACTTCTCGGTGGGAACAATATATACGTCTATAACGTTATATATACTAACCTAAAGATACGTAACATGTCGGATGTAATATTTTACTACATTCCTGGCACGTCGGCCCCTACTTCTCGGTGGGAACATTATATACGTCTATAACGTTATATATGCAAGCCTAAGGCAATCCTAACATGTCGAATGTAATATTTTCCAACATTCCTGGCGCGTCGGCCCCTACTTCTCGGTGGGAACATTATATACGTCTATAACGTTATATATCCTAGCCTGGGGCAACCTAACATCTCGGATGTAATATTTTACTACATTCCTGGCACGTCGGCCCCTACCTCTCGGTGGGAATATTATATACGTCTATAACGCTATATATGCAAGCCAAAGGCAATCCTAACATGTCGAATGTAATATTTTCCAACATTCCTGGCGCGTCGGCCCCTACTTCTCGGTGGGAACATTATATACGTCTATAACGTTATATATCCTAGCCTGAGGCAACCTAACATCTCGGATGTAATATTTTACAACATTCCTGGCTCATCGGCCGCTACTTCTCGGTGGGAACAATATATACGTCTATAACGTTATATATCCTAGCCTAAGGCAACCTAACATGTCGGATGTAATATTTTACTACATTCCTGGCACGTCGGCCCCTACCTCTCGATGGGAACATTATATACGTCTATAACGCTATATATGCAAGCCTAAGGCAATCCTAACATGTCGAATGTAATATTTTCCAACATTCCTGGCGCGTCGGCCCCTACTTCTCGGTGGGAACATTATATACGCATATAACGTTATATATCCTAGCCTGAGGCAACCTAACATCTCGGATGTAATATTTTACAACATTCCTGGCTCATCGGCCCCTACTTCTCGGTGGGAACAATATATACGTCTATAACGTTATATATCCTAACCTAAGGCAACCTAACACCTCGGATGTAATGTTTAACAACATTCCTGGCTCGTCGGCCCCTACTTCTCGGTGGGAACATTATATACGTCTATAACGTTATTTATCCTAACCTAAGGCAACCTAACATGTCGAACGTAATATTTTACAACATTTCTGGCTCAGGGGCCCCTAATTCTCGGCGGGAACAATATACACGTCTATAACGTTATATATCCTAACCTATGGCAACCTAACACCTCGGATGGTACGTTTTACAACATTCCTGGCTCATCAGCCCCTACTTCTCGGTGGCAACACTATATACGTCTATAACGTTATATATACTAACCTAAAGATACCTAACATGTCGGATGTAATATTTTACTACATTCCTGGCACGTCGGCCCCTACTTCTCGGTGGGAACATTATATACGTCTATAACGTTATATATGCAAGCCTAAGGCAATCCTAACATGTCGAATGTAATATTTTCCAACATTCCTGGCGCGTCGGCCCCTACTTCTCGGTGGGAACATTATATACGTCTATAACGTTATATATCCTAGCCTGGGGCAACCTAACATCTGGGATGTAATATTTTACTACATTCCTGGCACGTCGGCCCCTACCTCTCGGTGGGAACATTATATACGTCTATAACGCTATATATGCAAGCCAAAGGCAATCCTAACATGTCGAATGTAATATTTTCCAACATTCCTGGCGCGTCGGCCCCTACTTCTCGGTGGGAACATTATATACGTCTATAACGTTATATATCCTAGCCTGAGGCAACCTAACATCTCGGATGTAATATTTTACAACATTCCTGGCTCATCGGCCCCTACTTCTCGGTGGGAACAATATATACGTCTATAACGTTATATATCCTAGCCTAAGGCAACCTAACATGTCGGATGTAATATTTTACTACATTCCTGGCACGTCGGCCCCTACCTCTCGATGGGAACATTATATACGTCTATAACGCTATATATCCTAGCTTAAGGCAACCTAACGTGTCGAATGTAATATTTTACAACAGTCTTGGCTCGTCGGCACCTACTTCTCGGTGGGAACATTATATAAGTCAATAACGTTATATATCCTAACCTAAGGCAACCTAACATTTCGGGTGTAATATTTAACTACATTCCTGTCACGTCGGCCCCTACTTCTCGGTGGGAACATTATATACGTCTATAACGCTATATATCCTAGCCTAAGGCAACCTAATATTTCGAATGTAATATTTTATAACATTCCTGGCTAGTCGGCCCCCACTTCTCGGTGGGAACATTATATACATCTATAACGTAATATAACATAACCTAACCCATCTAGCCCCTCGCTGGTAATGTTTTACAGAAACTCCGTCGTGTCTGATCGTACCTCTCCGTAGGAACATTATATACGTCTATAACGTTATATATCCTAACCTAAGGCAACCTCACACCTCGGATGTAGTATTTTACAACATTCCAGGCGGGTCGGCCCCTACTTCTCGGTGGGCACATTATATACGTCTATTACGTAATATAACCTAACCTAACCCATCTGGAACCTCGCCGTTAATGTTTTACAGAATCCCGTTCGTGTCGTCCCCTATGTCTCGGTGGGGACATAATATACGTCTATAACGTTATACATCCTAACCTAAGGCAACCTTACGTGTCAGGTGTATTATTTTACACCATTCCTGGCGTGTCGGCCCCTACTTCTCGAGGGGAGCATTATATACGTCTATAATGTAACATAACCTAACCTAAACCATCTAGTCCCTCGCTGGTAATGTTTTTCAGAATCCCGTTCGTGTCGCCCCATACGCCTCGGTTGGTAAATTATGTATGTCTATAATGTTATATAGCCTAACTTAAGGCAACCTAACGTCTCGAATGCAGTATTTTACAACATATCTGGCAGGTTGGCCCATACCTCTCTGTTCGAACATTACATACGTCTATAACGTAATATAACCTAGCCTAACCCATCTAGCCTTTCGCTGGTAATGATTTACAGAATCCCGGTCGTGTCGGCCCGTACGTCTCTGTTGGGACATTATATACGTCTATACAGTTATATACCCTAACCTAAGGCAGCCTAACACCTCGGATGTAGTATCTTACAACTATACTGGCCTGTCGGCCCCTACTTCTCGGTGGGGACACTATATACGTCTATAACGTTATATATCCCAACCTAAGGCAACCTAGCATCTCGAATGTAGTATTTTACAACATTCCTGGCGTTACGGCTCCTACTTCTCGGTGGGAAAATTATATACTTCTATAACGTCGTATATCCTAACGCAAGGCAACCTAACATCTCGAATGTAATATTTTACTACATTCCTGTCCCGTCGGCCCCTACTTCTCGGTGGGAACATTATATAAGTCAATAACGTTGTATATCCTAACCTGAGGCAACATAACATCTGGGATGTAATATTTTACTACATTCCTGTCACGTCGGCCCCTACTTCTCGGTGGGAACATTATATACGTCTATAACGCTATATATCCTAGCTTAAGGCAACCTAACGTGTCGAATGTAATATTTTACAACAGTCTTGGCTCGTCGGCACCTACTTCTCGGTGGGAACATTATATAAGTCAATAACGTTATATATCCTAACCTAAGACAACCTAAAATTTCGGGTGTAATATTTAACTACATTCCTGGCACGTCGGCCCCTACTTCTCGGTGGGAACATTATATAAGTCAATAACGTTGTATATCCTAACCTAAGGCAACCTAACATCTCGGATGTAAAATTTTACTACATTCCTGGCACGTCGACCCTACTTCTCGGTGGGAACGTTATATACGTCTATAACGCTATATATCCTAGCCTAAGGCAATCTAACATGTCGAATGTAATATTTTAGAACATTCCTGACGCGTTGGCGCCTATTTCTCGCTGGGAACGCTATATAAGACAATAACGTTATATATCCTAACCTATGGCAACCTAACATCTCGAATGTAATATTTTACTACATTCCAGGCACGTCGGCTCCTACATCTCGGTGGGTACATTATATACGTCTATAACTTTATATATCCTAACGTAAGGCAACCTGACATGTCGAATGTAATATTTTACAACATTCCTGGCATGTCGGCACCTACTTCTCGGTGGGAACAGTATATACATCTATAACGTTATATATCCTAGCCTAAGGCAACCTAACATCTAAGATGTAATATTTTACTACATTCCTGGCGCGTCGGCACCTACTTCTCGGTGGGAACATTATATAAGTCAATAACGTTGTATATCCTAACCTAAGGCAACCTAACATCTCGGATGTAAAATTTTACTACATTCCTGGCACGTCGACCCTACTTCTCGGTGGGAACGTTATATACGTCTATAACGCTATATATCCTAGCCTAAGGCAACCTGACATGTCGAATGTAATATCTTACAACATTCCTGGCGCGTCGGCACCTACTTCTCGGTGGCAACAGTATATACGTCTATAACGTTATATATCGTAAACTAAGGCAACCTATCATCCCTACCGTAATATTTTACAACATTCCTGGCATTCAAGTGCCTAGTTCTCTGCGGTAACATTATAAACGTTTATAACGTTAGATATCCTAACCTAAGGCAACCTAACATCTCTACCGTAATATTTTACAACATTCCTGGCGCGTCGGCACCTCCTTCTCGGTGGGAACAGTATATACGTCTATAACGTTATATATCCTAAACTAAGGCAACCTATCATCTCTACCGTAATATTTTTCAACATTCCTGGCATGCAAGTGCCTAGTTCTCTGTGGTAACATTATATACGTCTATAACGTTATATATCCTAACCTAAGGCAACGTAACATCTCTACCGTAATATTTTACAACATTCCTGGCGCGTCGGCACCTCCTTCTCGGTGGGAACAGTATATACATCTATAACGTTATCTATCCTAGCCTAAGGCGACCTAACATGTCGAATGTAATATTTTACATCATTCATGGCGTGTCGTCGCCTGCTTCTCGATGGGGACTTTATATACGTCTATAACGTTGTATATCCTAACCTAACGCAACCTAACATCTGGGATGTAATATTCCTGGAGTGTCGTCGCCTACTTCTGGATGGGGACATTATATACATCTATAATGTTATTCATCCTAACCTAAGGGAACCTAACATCTCGGGTGTAATATTTTACAACATTCCTGAAGCGTCGGCCCCTATTTCTCGTTGGAAATATTATATACGTCTATAACGTTATATATCCTAGCCTAAGGCAACCCAACATCTCGGATGTAATATTTTGCAGCATTCCTGGCGTGCCGGTCGTTACTTCTCTGTGGGAACATTATATACGCCTATATCGTTGTGTATCCTAGCCTACTTCAACCTAACACGTCGAGCGCATATTTTACAACATTCCTGGCTCGTCGGTCCCTACTACTCTGTGGTAACATTATATACGTCTATAACGTTATATATCCTAACCTAAGGCAACATAATATCTGGATGTAATGTTTTACAACATTCCTGGCGTGACGGTACCTACTTCCCGATGGGGACATTATATACGTCTATAACGTTGTATATCCAAACCTAAGGGAACCTAACATCTCGGGTGTAATATTTTACAAAATTCTAGTCGTGTCGGCCTGTAGTTCTCGGTGGTAACATTATATACGTCTATAACGTTATAAATCCTAACCTAAGGCAACCTTACATCTCGGATGTAATGTTTTATAACATTCCTGGCGTGTCGGCTCTTAGTTCTCGGTGGGAACATTAAATATGTCTATAACGTCATATATCCTAACCTAAGGCAACCTAACATCTCGAATGTAGTATTTTACAACATTCCTGGCGCGTCGGCCCCTACTTCTCGGTGAGAACATTATATAAGTCAATAACGTTGTATATCCTAACCTGAGGCAACATAACATTTCGGGTGTAATATTTAACTACATTCCTGGCACGTCGGCCCCTACTTCTCGGTGGGAACATTGTATACGTCTATAACGCTATATATCCTAGCCTAAGGCAACCTAATATTTCGAATGTAATATTTTATAACATTCCTGGCTTGTCGGCCCCCACTTCTCGGTGGGAACAGTATATACGTCTATAACGTTATATATCCTAAACTAAGGCAACCTATCATCTCTACCGTAATATTTTACAACATTCCTGGCATGCAAGTTCCTAGTTCTCTGTGGTAACAATATATACGTCTATAACGCTATATATCCTAGCCTAAGGCAACCTAACTCGTCGAATGTAATATTTTACAACATTCCTGGCGTGTCGTCGCCTGCTTCTAGATGGGGACATTATATACGTCTATAACGCTATATATCCTAGCCTAAGGCAACCTAACATCTCGGATGTAATATTTTACTACATTCCTGGCGCGCCGGCCCCTACTTCTAGCTGGGAACACTATATTCGTCTATAACGTTACAGATCCTAGCCTAAGGCAACCTAACATCTCGGATGTAGTATTTTACTACATTCCTGGGGCGCCGGCCCCTACTTCTCGGTGGGAACATTTTATATAACTATATCGCTATATATCATAACGTAAGGCAACCTAACATGTCGAGCATAATATTTCACAACATTGCTGGCGCGTCGGCATCTACTTCTCGGAGGGGACAGTATATAAGTCTATAACGTTATATATCCTAGCCTAAGGCAACCTAACTTCTCGGATGTAATATTTTACTACATTCCCGGCGCGCCGGCCCCTACTTCTCGGTGGGAACATTATATACGTCTATAACGTTATATATCCTAGCCTAAGGCAAGCCTAACATCTCGGATGTAATATTTTTCAACATTCCTGGCGCGTCGGCACCTACTTATCGCTGGGAACAGTATATAAGTCTATAACGTTATATATCCCAACCTAAGGCAACCTAACATCGCGGATGTAATATTTTACTACATTCCTTGCTCGTCGGCGCCTACTTCTCGGTGGGAACATTATACATGTCTATAACATTACTTATCCTAGCCTAAGGCAACCTAACATCTCGGATGTTATATTTTAATACATTCCCGGCGCGCCGGCCCCTACTTCTCGGTGGGAACATTATATACGTCTATAACGTTATATATCCTAGCCTAAGGCAAACCTAACATCTCGGATGTAATATTTTACAACATTCCTGGCGCGTCGGCATCTACTTCTCGGTGGGAGCAGTATATAAGTCCATAACGTTATATATCCTAACCTAAGGCAACCTAACATCACGGATGTAATATTTTAATGCATTCCTGGCTCGTCGGCCCCTACTTCTCGGTGGGAACATTATATACGTCTATAACGCTATATATCCTAGCCTAAGGCAACCTAACATCTCGGATGTAATATTTTACTACATTCCTGGCGCGCCGGCCCCTACTTCTCGCTGGGAACACTATATTCGTCTATAACGTTACACATCCAAGCCTAAGGCAACCTAACATCTCGGATGTACTATTTTACTACATTCCTGGCACGTCGGCCACTACTTCTCGGTGGGAACATTATATAAGTCTATAACGGTATATATCCTAGCCTAAGGCAAAATATCATGTCGAATGTAATATTTTCAAACATTCCCGTCACTTCGGCACCTACTTCTCGGTGAGAACATTATATACGTCTATAACGTTATATATCCTAGCCTAAGGCGGCCTAACATGTCGAATGTAATATTTTACATCATTCATGGCGTGTCGTCGCCTGCTTCTCGATGGGGACTTTATATACGTCTATAACGTTGTATATCCTAACCTAACGCAACCTAACATCTGGGACGTAATATTCCTGGCGTGTCGTCGCCTACTTCTGGATGGGGACATTATATACATCTATAATGTTATTCATCCTAACCTAAGGGAACCTAACATCTCGGGTGTAATATTTTACAACATTCCTGAAGCGTCGGCCCCTATTTCTCGTTGGAAATATTATATACGTCTATAACGTTATATATCCTAGCCTAAGGCAACCTAACATGTCGAATGTAATATTTTGCAACATTCTGGCGTGACGTCGCCTGCTTTTCGAAGGTCACATTATATACGTCTATAACGTCTTATATCCTAACGTAACGCAACCTAACATCTGGGATGTAATATTTTACAACATTCCTGGCATGTCGGACTCTATGTCTCGGTGGGTACATTATATACGTCTATAACGTTGTATATACTCACCTAACGCAATCTAACATCTGGGATGTAATATTTTAAAGCATTCCTGGCATGTCGGTCCCTACGTGTCGGTGGGTACATTATATACGTCTATAACGATATATATCCTAACCTAAGACAACCTTACATCTCGGATCTAATATTTTACAACATTCCTGGCGTGTCGTCGCCTGCTTCTCGATTGGGACATTATATACGTCTATAACGATGTATATGCTAACCTAAGGCAACCTAACATCTCGAATGTAATATTTTACAACATTCCTGCAATGTCGGTACCTACTTCTCTGTGGGATCATTGTATAAGTCTATAACGATATATGTCCTAGCCTAATGCAACCTAACATATCGGATGTAATATTTTACAACATTCTGGCTTGTCGGTCCCCACGTCTCGATCTGGACATTATATACGTCTATAACGTTATACATCCTAACCTAAGGGTACCTAACATCTCGGGTGTAATATTTTACAACATTCCTGGAATTTCGGCCCGTAGTTCTCGGTGGTAATATTATATACATCTATAACGTTATATATCCTAGCCTAAGGCAACCTAACATCTCGGATGTAATATTTGACAACATTCCTGGCGTGTTAGCCCGTACTTCTCGGTGGGAACATCATACACGTCTATAGCGATATATATACTAACCGAAGGCAACCTAATACCTCGGATGTAATATTTTGCAACATTCCTGGCGCGTCGGCTCCTACTTTTCGGTGGGAACATTATATACGTCTATAACGTTATATATCCTAAGGTAAGGCAACATAACATCTCGGATGTAATATTTTACAACATTCCTGGCGTGTCGTCGCCTGCTTCTCGATAGCGACATTATATACATCTGTAAGGTTGTATATGCTAACCTAAGGCAACCTAACGCCTCGGATGTAATATTTTACAACATTCCTGACAAGTCGGCCCCTATTCCTCGGTGGGAACACTATATACGTCTATAACGTTATATATCCTAGCCTAAGGCGACCTAACATGTCGAATGTAATATTTTACAACATTCCTGACGCGTCGGCTCCTATTTCTCGCTGGGAACGTTATATAAGACAATAACGTTATATATCCTAACCTGTGGCAACCTAACATCTCGGATGTAATATTTTACTACATTCCTGGCACGTCGGCTCATACATCTCGGTGGGAACATTATATACGTCTATAACATTATATATCCTAACGTAAGGCAACCTAACATCTCTACCGTAATATTTTACAACATTCCTGGCATGCAAGTGCCTAGTTCTCTATGGTAACATTATATACGTCTATAACGTTATATATCCTATCCTAAGGCAACCTAACATCTCGGATGTAATATTTTACTACATTCCTGGCAGGCCGGGCCCTACTCCTCGGTGGGAACATTATATACTTATATAACGCTATATATCCTAGCCTAAGGCAACCTAACATGTCGAATGTAATATTTTACAAGATTCCTGGCGCGTAGGCACCTACTTCTCGGTGGGAACAGTATATACGTCTATAACGTTATATATCCTAAACTAAGGCAACCTATCATCTCTACCGTAATATTTTACAACATTCCTGGCCTGCAAGTTCCTAGTTCTCTGTGGTAACAATATATACGTCTATAACGCTATATATCCTAGCCTAAGGCAACCTAACTCGTCGAATGTAATATTTTACAACATTCCTGGCGTGTCGTCGCCTGCTTCTCGATGGGGACATTATATACATCTATAACGTTATATATCCTAACCTAAGGGAACCTATCACTTCGGGTGTAATATTTTACAACATTCCTGACGCGTCGGCCGCTATTTCTCGGTGGGAACATTCTATACGTCTATAACGTTGTATATCCTAATCTAACGCAACCTAACATCTGGGATGTAATATTTTAAAACATTCCTGGCATGTCGGTCCCTACATCTCGGTGGGAACATTATATACGTCTATAACGATATATATCCTAACCTAATGCAACCCAACATCTCGGATGTAATATTTTACAACATTCCTGGCGCTTCGGCTGCTACTTTTCGGTGGGAACATTATATACGTCTATAACGTTACATATCATAACGTATGGCAACATAACATCTCGGATGTTATATTTTACAACATTCCTGGCGTGTCGTCGCCTGCTTCTCGATGGGGACTTTATATACGTCTATAACGTTGTATATTCTAACCTAACGTAACCTAACATCTGGGATGTAATATTTTACAACATTCCTTGCGTGTCGTCGCCTACTTCTGGATGGGGACATTATATACATCTCTAACGTTATATATCCTAACCTAAGGGAACCTAACATCTCGGGTGTAATATTTTACAACATTCCTGACGCGTCGGCCGCTATTTCTCGGTGGGAATATTGTATACGTCTATAACGTTATATATCCTAGCCTAAGGCAACCTAACATCTCGGATGTAATATTTGACAAGATTCCTGGCGTGTTAGCCCGCACTTCTCGGTGGGAACATCGTATACGTCTGTAGCGATATATATCCTGTCGTAAGGCAACATAACATCTCGGGTGTAATATTTTACAACATTCCTGGCGGGTCGTCGCCTACTTCTCGATGGGGACATTATATACATCTATAACTTTGTATATCCTAACCTAGGGCAACCTAACACCTCGGATGTAATATTTTACAACATTCCTGGCATGTCGGACCCTACTTCTCGGTGGGAACATTCTATACGTCTATAACGTTGTATATCCTAACCTAAGGGAACCTAACATCTCGGGTGTAATATTTCAGAACATTCCTGACGCGTCGGTCCCTATTTCTCGGTGGGAACATTATATACGTCTATAACGTTATATATCCTAGTCTAAGGCAACCTAACTTGTAGAATGTAATATTTTACAACATTCCTGGCGTGTCGTCGCCTACTTCTCGATGGGGACATTATATCCATCGATAACGTTGTATATCCTAACTTAAGGCAACCTAACATCTCGGATGTAATATTTTACAACATTCCTGGCATGTCGGTCCCTACTTCTCGGTGGGAACATTCTATACGTCTATAACGTTGTATATCCTAACCTAACGCAACCTAACATCTGGGATGTAATATTATACAACATTCCAGGCATGTCGGTCCCTACTTCTCGGTGGGAACATTCTAGACGTCTATAACGTTGTATATCCTAACGTAAGGGAACCTAACATCTCGGGTGTAATATTTTACAACATTCCTCACGCGTTGGCCCCTATTTCTCGGTGGGAACATTATATACGTCTATAACGTTATATATCCTAGCCTAAGGCGACCTAAAATGTCGAACGTAATGTTTTACATCATTCCCGCTGTGTCGGCCCGTAGTTCTCGGTGGTAACAATACATACGACTATAACCGTATATATCCTAGCCTAAGTCAACCTAACATGTCGAATGTATTATTTTACCACATTCCTGGCTCGTTGGCCCCTACTTCTCGGTGGGAACATTATATATGTCTATAACGCTGTATGTCCTAGCCTGAGACAACCTAACATGTCGAATATAATATTTTACAATATTCCTGGCGCGTCGGCAACTACTTCTCGGTGGGAACTGTATATACGTCTATAACGTTATATATCCTAACCTAAGACAACCTAACATGTCGAATGTATTATTTTACCACATTCCTGGCCCGTTGGCCCCTACTTCTCGGTGGGAACATTATATACGTCTATAAAGTTATATCTCCTAACCTAAGGGAACCTAACATCACGGATGTAATATTTTACTACATTCCTGGCTCGTCGGCCCCTACTTCTCGGTGGGAACATTATATACGTCTATAACGTTACTTATCCTAGCCTAAGGCAACCTAACATCTCGGATGTAATATTTTACAACATTCCTGGCGCGTCGGCATCTACTTCTCGGTGGGAACAGTATATAAGTCTATAACGTTACTTATCCTAGCCTAAGGCAACCTAACATCTCGGATGTAATATTTTACTACATTCCTGGCGCGCCGGCCCCTACTTCTCGCTGGGAACACTATATTCGTCTATACCGTTACACATCCTAGCCTAAGGCAACCTCACATCTCGGATGTAATATTTTACTACATTCCTGGCACGCCGGCCCCTACTTCTCGGTGGGAACATTATATACGTCTATAACGTTATATATCCTAGCCTAAGGCAAGCCTAACATCTCGGATGTAATATTTTTCAACATTCCTGGCGCGTCGGCACCTACTTATCGCTGGGAACAGTATATAAGTCTATAACGTTATATATCCCAACCTAAGGCAACCTAACATCGCGAATGTAATATTTTACTACATTCCTTGCTCGTCGGCCCCTACTTCTCGGTGGGAACATTATATATGTCTATAACATTACTTATCCTAGCCTAAGGCAACCTAACATCTCGGATGTTATATTTTACTACATTCCCGGCGCGCCGGCCCCTACTTCTCGGTGGGAACATTATATACGTCTAGAACGCTATATATCCTAGCCTAAGGCAAGCCTAACATCTCGGATGTAATATTTTTCAACATTCCTGGCGCGTCGGCACCTACTTTTCGGTGGGAACAGTATATAAGTCTATAACGTTATATATCCTAACCTAAGGCAACCTAACATCACGGATGTAATATTTTAATACATTCCTGGCACGTCGGCTCATACATCTCGGTGGGAACATTATATACGTCTATAACATTATATATCCTAACGTAAGGCAACCTAACATCTCTACCGTAATATTTTACAACATTCCTGGCATGCAAGTGCCTAGTTCTCTATGGTAACATTATATACGTCTATAACGTTATATATCCTATCCTAAGGCAACCTAACATCTCGGATGTAATATTTTACTACATTCCTGGCAGGCCGGGCCCTACTCCTCGGTGGGAACATTATATACTTATATAACGCTATATATCCTAGCCTAAGGCAACCTAACATGTCGAATGTAATATTTTACAAGATTCCTGGCGCGTAGGCACCTACTTCTCGGTGGGAACAGTATATACGTCTATAACGTTATATATCCTAAACTAAGGCAACCTATCATCTCTACCGTAATATTTTACAACATTCCTGGCCTGCAAGTTCCTAGTTCTCTGTGGTAACAATATATACGTCTATAACGCTATATATCCTAGCCTAAGGCAACCTAACTCGTCGAATGTAATATTTTACAACATTCCTGGCGTGTCGTCGCCTGCTTCTCGATGGGGACATTATATACATCTATAACGTTATATATCCTAACCTAAGGGAACCTATCACTTCGGGTGTAATATTTTACAACATTCCTGACGCGTCGGCCGCTATTTCTCGGTGGGAACATTCTATACGTCTATAACGTTGTATATCCTAATCTAACGCAACCTAACATCTGGGATGTAATATTTTAAAACATTCCTGGCATGTCGGTCCCTACATCTCGGTGGGAACATTATATACGTCTATAACGATATATATCCTAACCTAATGCAACCCAACATCTCGGATGTAATATTTTACAACATTCCTGGCGCTTCGGCTGCTACTTTTCGGTGGGAACATTATATACGTCTATAACGTTACATATCATAACGTATGGCAACATAACATCTCGGATGTTATATTTTACAACATTCCTGGCGTGTCGTCGCCTGCTTCTCGATGGGGACTTTATATACGTCTATAACGTTGTATATTCTAACCTAACGTAACCTAACATCTGGGATGTAATATTTTACAACATTCCTTGCGTGTCGTCGCCTACTTCTGGATGGGGACATTATATACATCTCTAACGTTATATATCCTAACCTAAGGGAACCTAACATCTCGGGTGTAATATTTTACAACATTCCTGACGCGTCGGCCGCTATTTCTCGGTGGGAATATTGTATACGTCTATAACGTTATATATCCTAGCCTAAGGCAACCTAACATCTCGGATGTAATATTTGACAAGATTCCTGGCGTGTTAGCCCGCACTTCTCGGTGGGAACATCGTATACGTCTGTAGCGATATATATCCTGTCGTAAGGCAACATAACATCTCGGGTGTAATATTTTACAACATTCCTGGCGGGTCGTCGCCTACTTCTCGATGGGGACATTATATACATCTATAACTTTGTATATCCTAACCTAGGGCAACCTAACACCTCGGATGTAATATTTTACAACATTCCTGGCATGTCGGACCCTACTTCTCGGTGGGAACATTCTATACGTCTATAACGTTGTATATCCTAACCTAAGGGAACCTAACATCTCGGGTGTAATATTTCAGAACATTCCTGACGCGTCGGTCCCTATTTCTCGGTGGGAACATTATATACGTCTATAACGTTATATATCCTAGTCTAAGGCAACCTAACTTGTAGAATGTAATATTTTACAACATTCCTGGCGTGTCGTCGCCTACTTCTCGATGGGGACATTATATCCATCGATAACGTTGTATATCCTAACTTAAGGCAACCTAACATCTCGGATGTAATATTTTACAACATTCCTGGCATGTCGGTCCCTACTTCTCGGTGGGAACATTCTATACGTCTATAACGTTGTATATCCTAACCTAACGCAACCTAACATCTGGGATGTAATATTATACAACATTCCAGGCATGTCGGTCCCTACTTCTCGGTGGGAACATTCTAGACGTCTATAACGTTGTATATCCTAACGTAAGGGAACCTAACATCTCGGGTGTAATATTTTACAACATTCCTCACGCGTTGGCCCCTATTTCTCGGTGGGAACATTATATACGTCTATAACGTTATATATCCTAGCCTAAGGCGACCTAAAATGTCGAACGTAATGTTTTACATCATTCCCGCTGTGTCGGCCCGTAGTTCTCGGTGGTAACAATACATACGACTATAACGGTATATATCCTAGCCTAAGTCAACCTAACATGTCGAATGTATTATTTTACCACATTCCTGGCTCGTTGGCCCCTACTTCTCGGTGGGAACATTATATATGTCTATAACGCTGTATGTCCTAGCCTGAGACAACCTAACATGTCGAATATAATATTTTACAATATTCCTGGCGCGTCGGCAACTACTTCTCGGTGGGAACTGTATATACGTCTATAACGTTATATATCCTAACCTAAGACAACCTAACATGTCGAATGTATTATTTTACCACATTCCTGGCTCGTTGGCCCCTACTTCTCGGTGGGAACATTATATACGTCTATAAAGTTATATCTCCTAACCTAAGGGAACCTAACATCACGGATGTAATATTTTACTACATTCCTGGCTAGTCGGCCCCTACTTCTCGGTGGGAACATTATATACGTCTATAACGTTACTTATCCTAGCCTAAGGCAACCTAACATCTCGGATGTAATATTTTACAACATTCCTGGCGCGTCGGCATCTACTTCTCGGTGGGAACAGTATATAAGTCTATAACGTTACTTATCCTAGCCTAAGGCAACCTAACATCTCGGATGTAATATTTTACTACATTCCGGGCGCGCCGGCCCCTACTTCTCGCTGGGAACACTATATTCGTCTATACCGTTACACATCCTAGCCTAAGGCAACCTCACATCTCGGATGTAATATTTTACTACATTCCTGGCACGCCGGCCCCTACTTCTCGGTGGGAACATTATATACGTCTATAACGTTATATATCCTAGCCTAAGGCAAGCCTAACATCTCGGATGTAATATTTTTCAACATTCCTGGCGCGTCGGCACCTACTTATCGCTGGGAACAGTATATAAGTCTATAACATTATATATCCCAACCTAAGGCAACCTAACATCGCGAATGTAATATTTTACTACATTCCTTGCTCGTCGGCCCCTACTTCTCGGTGGGAACATTATATATGTCTATAACATTACTTATCCTAGCCTAAGGCAACCTAACATCTCGGATGTTATATTTTACTACATTCCCGGCGCGCCGGCCCCTACTTCTCGGTGGGAACATTATATACGTCTAGAACGCTATATATCCTAGCCTAAGGCAAGCCTAACATCTCGGATGTAATATTTTTCAACATTCCTGGCGCGTCGGCACCTACTTTTCGGTGGGAACAGTATATAAGTCTATAACGTTATATATCCTAACCTAAGGCAACCTAACATCACGGATGTAATATTTTAATACATTCCTGGCTCGTCGGCCCCTACTTCTCGGTGTGAACATTATATACGTCTATAACGCTATATATCCTAGCCTAAGGCAACCTAACATCTCGGATGTAATATTTTACTACATTGCTGGCGCGCCGGCCCCTACTTCTAGCTGGGAACACTATATTCGTCTATAACGTTACACATCCTAGCCTAAGGCAACCTAACATCTCGGATGTAGTATTTTACTACATTCCTGGCGCGCCGGCCCCTACTTCTCGGTGGGAACATTTTATATATCTATATCGCTATATATCATAACGTAAGGCAACCTAACATGTCGAGCATAATATTTCACAACATTGCTGGCGCGTCGGCATCTACTGATCGGAGGGGACAGTATATAAGTCTATAACGTTATATATCCTAGCCTAAGGCAACCTAACTTCTCGGATGTAATATTTTACTACATTCCCGGCGCGCCGGCCCCTACTTCTCGGTGGGAACATTATATACGTCTATAACGTTATATATCCTAGCCTAAGGCAAGCCTAACATCTCGGATGTAATATTTTTCAACATTCCTGGCGCGTCGGCACCTACTTATCGCTGGGAACAGTATATAAGTCTATAACGTTATATATCC
The DNA here is from genome assembly GCA_963969225.1 of Xylocopa violacea. Taxonomy (NCBI): domain Eukaryota; kingdom Metazoa; phylum Arthropoda; class Insecta; order Hymenoptera; family Apidae; genus Xylocopa; species Xylocopa violacea. The sequence goes on from CAXAJV010000678.1 coordinate 3,918,147, forward strand.
CAACCTAAGGCAACCTAACATCGCGGATGTAATATTTTACTACATTCCTTGCTCGTCGGCCCCTACTTCTCGGTGGGAACATTATACATGTCTATAACATTACTTATCCTAGCCTAAGGCAACCTAACATCTCGGATGTTATATTTTACTACATTCCCGGCGCGCCGGCCCCTACTTCTCGGTGGGAACATTATATACGTCTATAACGTTATATATCCTAGCCTAAGGCAAACCTAACATCTCGGATGTAATATTTTACAACATTCCTGGCGCGTCGGCATCTACTTCTCGGTGGGAGCAGTATATAAGTCTATAACGTTATATATCCTAACCTAAGGCAACCTAACATCACGGATGTAATATTTTAATGCATTCCTGGCTCGTCGGCCCCTACTTCTCGGTGGGAACATTATATACGTCTATAACGCTATATATCCTAGCCTAAGGCAACCTAACATCTCGGATGTAATATTTTACTACATTCCTGGCGCGCCGGCCCCTACTTCTCGCTGGGAACACTATATTCGTCTATAACGTTACACATCCTAGCCTAAGGCAACCTAACATGTCGAATGTAATATTTTGCAACATTCTGGCGTGACGTCGCCTGCTTTTCGAAGGTGACGTTATATACGTCTATAACGTCTTATATCCTAACGTAACGCAACCTAACATCTGGGATGTAATATTTTACAACATTCCTGGCATGTCGGACCCTATGTCTCGGTGGGTACATTATATACGTCTATAACGTTGTATATACTCACCTAACGCAATCTAACATCTGGGATGTAATATTTTAAAGCATTCCTGGCATGTCGGTCCCTACGTCTCGGTGGGAACATTATATACGTCTATAACGATATATATCCTAACCTAAGACAACCTTACATCTCGAATCTAATATTTTACAACATTCCTGGCGTGTCGTCGCCTGCTTCTCGATGGGGACATTATATACGTCTATAACGATGTATATGCTAACCTAAGGCAACCTAACATCTCGAATGTAATATTTTACAACATTCCTGCAATGTCGGTACCTACTTCTCTGTGGGATCATTGTATACGTCTATAACGATATATGTCCTAGCCAAATGCAACCTAACATATCGGATGTAATATTTTACAACATTCTGGCTTGTCGGTCCCCACGTCTCGATCTGGACATTATATACGTCTATAACGTTATACATCCTAACCTAAGGGTACCTAACATCTCGGGTGTAATATTTTACAACATTCCTGGCATTTCGGCCCGTAGTTCTCGGTGGTAATATTATATACATCTATAACGTTATATATCCTAGCCCAAGGCAACCTAACATCTCGGATGTAATATTTGACAACATTCCTGGCGTGTTAGCCCGTACTTCTCGGTGGGAACATCATACACGTCTATAGCGATATATATCCTAACCGAAGGCAACCTAATATCTCGGATGTAATATTTTACAACATTCCTGGCGCGTCGGCTCCTACTTTTCGGTGGGAACATTATATACGTCTATAACGTTATATATCCTAACATAAGGCAACATAACATCTCGGATGTAATATTTTACAACATTCCTGGCGTGTCGTCGCCTGCTTCTCGATAGCGACATTATATACATCTGTAAGGTTGTATATGCTAACCTAAGGCAACCTAACGTCTCGGATGTAATATTTTACAACATTCCTGACAAGTCGGCCCCTATTCCTCGGTGGGTACACTATATACGTCTATAACGTTATATATCCTAGCCTAAGGCGACCTAACATGTCGAATGTAATATTTTGCAACATTCCTGACGCGTCGGCTCCTATTTCTCGCTGGGAACGTTAAATAAGACAATAACGTTATATATCCTAACCTGTGGCAACCTAACATCTCGGATGTAATATTTTACTACATTCCTGGCACGTCGGCTCATACATCTCGGTGGGAACATTATATACGTCTATAACATTATATATCCTAACGTAAGGCAACCTAACATCTCTACCGTAATATTTTACAACATTCCTGGCATGCAAGTGCCTAGTTCTCTATGGTAACATTATATACGTCTATAACGTTATATATCCTAGCCTAAGGCAACCTAACTCGTCGAATGTAATATTTTACAACATTCCTGGCGTGTCGTCGCCTGCTTCTCGATGGGGACATTATATACATCTATAACGTTATATATCCTAACCTAAGGGAACCTATCACTTCGGGTGTAATATTTTACAACATTCCTGACGCGTCGGCCGCTATTTCTCGGTGGGAACATTCTATGCGTCTATAACGTTGTATATCATAATCTAACGCAACCTAACATCTGGGATGTAATATTTTAAAACATTCCTGGCATGTCGGTCCCTACTTCTCGGTGCGAACATTATATACGTCTATAACGATATATATCCTAACCTAATGCAACCCAACATCTCGGATGTAATATTTTACAACATTCCTGGCGCTTCGGCTGCTACTTTTCGGTGGGAACATTATATACGTCTATAACGTTACATATCATAACGTATGGCAACATAACATCTCGGATGTTATATTTTACAACATTCCTGGCGTGTCGTCGCCTGCTTCTCGATGGGGACTTTATATACGTCTATAACGTTGTATATTCTAACCTAACGCAACCTAACATCTCGGGTGTAATATTTTACAACATTCCTGACGCGTCGGCCGCTATTTCTCGGTGGGAATATTGTATACGTCTATAACGTTATATATCCTAGCCTAAGGCAACCTAACATCTCGGATGTAATATTTGACAAGATTCCTGGCGTGTTAGCCCGCACTTCTCGGTGGGAACATCGTATACGTCTATAGCGATATATATCCTGTCGTAAGGCAACATAACATCTCGGATGTAATATTTTACAACATTCCTGGCGGGTCGTCGCCTACTTCTCGATGGGGACATTATATACATCTATAACGTTGTATATCCTAACCTAGGGCAACCTAACACCTCGGATGTAATATTTTACAACATTCCTGGCATGTCGGACCCTACTTCTCGGTGGGAACATTCTATACGTCTATAACGTTGTATATCCTAACCTAAGGGAACCTAACATCTCGGGTGTAATATTTCAGAACATTCCTGACGCGTCGGTCCCTATTTCTCGGTGGGAACATTATATACGTCTATAACGTTATATATCCTAGTCTAAGGCAACCTAACTTGTAGAATGTAATATTTTACAACATTCCTGGCGGGTCGTCGCCTACTTCTCGATGGGGACATTATATACATCTATAACGTTGTATATCCTAACCTAGGGCAACCTAACACCTCGGATGTAATATTTTACAACATTCCTGGCATGTCGGACCCTACTTCTCGGTGGGAACATTCTATACGTCTATAACGTTGTATATCCTAACCTAAGGGAACCTAACATCTCGGGTGTAATATTTCAGAACATTCCTGACGCGTCGGTCCCTATTTCTCGGTGGGAACATTATATACGTCTATAACGATATATATCCTAGTCTAAGGCAACCTAACTTGTAGAATGTAATATTTTACAACATTCCTGGCGTGTCGTCGCCTACTTCTCGATGGGGACATTATATCCATCGATAACGTTGTATATCCTAACTTAAGGCAACCTAACATCTCGGATGTAATATTTTACTACATTCCCGGCGCGCCGGCCCCTACTTCTCGGTGGGAACATTATATACGTCTATAACGTTATATATCCTAGCCTAAGGCAAGCCTAACATCTCGGATGTAATATTTTTCAACATTCCTGGCGCGTCGGCACCTACTTATCGCTGGGAACAGTATATAAGTCTATAACGTTATATATCCCAACCTAAGGCAACCTAACATCGCGGATGTAATATTTTACTACATTCCTTGCTCGTCGGCCCCTACTTCTCGGTGGGAACATTATACATGTCTATAACATTACTTATCCTAGCCTAAGGCAACCTAACATCTCGGATGTTATATTTTACTACATTCCCGGCGCGCCGGCCCCTACTTCTCGGTGGGGACATTATATACGTCTATAACGTTATATATCCTAGCCTAAGGCAAACCTAACATCTCGGATGTAATATTTTACAACATTCCTGGCGCGTCGGCATCTACTTCTCGGTGGGAGCAGTATATAAGTCTATAACGTTATATATCCTAACCTAAGGCAACCTAACATCACGGATGTAATATTTTAATGCATTCCTGGCTCGTCGGCACCTACTTCACGGTGGGAACATTATATACGTCTATAACGCTATATATCCTAGCCTAAGGCAACCTAACATCTCGGATGTAATATTTTAATACATTCCTGGCGCGCCGGCCCCTACTTCTCGCTGGGAACACTATATTCGTCTATAACGTTACACATCCTAGCCTAAGGCAACCTAACATCTCGGATGTAGTATTTTACTACATTCCTGGCACGTCGGCCACTACTTCTCGCTGGGAACATTATATACGTCTAGAACGCTATATATCCTACCCTAAGGCAACCTAACATCTCGGATGTGATATTTTACTACATTCCTGGCGCGCCGGCCCCTACTTCTCGCTGGGAACACTATATTCGTCTATAACGTTACACATCCTAGCCTAAGGCAACCTAACATCTCGGATGTAACATTTTACTATATTCCTGGCGCGCCGGCCCCTACTTCTCGGTGGGAACATTATATACGTCTATAACTTTATATATCCTAGCCTAAGGCAATCCTAACATCTCGGATGTAATATTTTTCAACATTCCTGGCGCGTCGGCACCTACTTATCGCTGGGAACAGTATATAAGTCTATAACGTTATATATCCTAGCCTAAGGCAACCTAACATGTCGAATGTAATATTTTACAACATTCCTGGCGCGCCGGCCCCTACTTCTCGGTGGCAACATTATATACGTCTATATCGCTATATATCATACCGTAAGGCAACCTAACATGTCGAGCGTAATATTTTACTACATTCCTGGCACGTCTGCCCCTACTTTTCGGTGGGAACATTATATACGTCTATAACGCCATATATCCTAACCTAAGGCAACCAAAAATGTCGAGCGTAATATTTTATAACATTCCTGACTCGTAGGACCCTACTTCTCGGTGGGAACATTATATACGTCTATAACGTTATATATCCTAACCTAAGAGAACCTAACATCTCGGATGTAATATTTGACAACATTCCTGGCGTGTAGGCCCGTACTTCTCGGTGGGAATATCATATACGTCTATAACGTTATACATCCTAGCGTAAGGCAATCCTAACATGTCGAATGTAATATTTTACAGCAATCCTGGCGCGTCGGCCCCTACTTCTCGGTGGCAACATTATATATGTCTATAACGCTATATATCCTAGCCTAAGGCAACCTAACACCTCGGATGTAATGTTTTACAACATTCCTGGCGTGTCGGCCCCTATTTCTCGGTGGGAACATTATATACGTCTATAACGTGATATATCCTAGCCTAAGGCAATCCTAACATCTCGGAAGTAATATTTTACAACATTCCTGGCGCGTCGGCATCTACTTCTCGGTGGAAACATTATATACGTCTAAAACACTATATATCCTAGCTTAAGGCAACCTAACATGTCGAGCGTAATATTTTACTACATTCCTGGCACGTCTGCTCCTACTTTTCGGTGGGAACATTATATACGTCTATAACGCCATATATCCTAACCTAAGGCAACCAAAAATGTCGAGCGTAATATTTTATAACATTCCTGACTCGTAGGACCCTACTTCTCGGTGGGAACATTATATACGTCTATAACGTTATATATCCTAACCTAAGAGAACCTAACATGTCGAATGTAATATTTTACAGCAATCCTGGCGCGTCGGCCCCTACTTCTCGGTGGGAACATTATATACGTCTATAACGCTATATATCCTAGCCTAAGGCAACCTAACACCTCGGATGTAATGTTTTACAACATTCCTGGCGTGTCTGCCCCTATTTCTGGGTGGGAACATTATATACGTCTATAACGTGATATATCCTAGCCTATGGCAATCCTAACATCTCGGATGTAATATTTGACAACATTCCTGGCGTGTAGGCCCGTACTTCTCGGTGGGAATATCATATACGTCTATAACGTTATACATCCTAGCGTAAGGCAATCCTAACATGTCGAATGTAATATTTTACAGCAATCCTGGCGCGTCGGCCCCTACTTCTCGGTGGGAACATTATATACGTCTATAACGCTATATATCCTAGCCTAAGGCAACCTAACACCTCGGATGTAATGTTTTACAACATTCCTGGCGTGTCTGCCCCTATTTCTGGGTGGGAACATTATATACGTCTATAACGTGATATATCCTAGCCTATGGCAATCCTAACATCTCGGAAGTAATATTTTATAACATTCCTGGCGCGCCGGCCCATACTTCTCGGTGGGAACATTATATACGTCTATATCGCTATATATCATAACGTAAGGCAACCTAACATGTCGAGCGTAATATTTTACAACATTCCTGGCTCGTCGGCCCCTACTTCTCAGTGGGAACATTATATACGTCTATAACGTTATATATCCTAGCCTAAGGCAACCTAACTTCTCGGATGTAATATTCTACTACATTCCCGGCGCGCCGGCCCCTACTTCTCGGTGGGAACATTATATACGTCTATAACGTTATATATCCTAGCCTAAGGCAAGCCTAACATCTCGGATGTAATATTTTTCAACATTCCTGGCGCGTCGGCACCTACTTATCGCTGGGAACAGTATATAAGTCTATAACGTTATATATCCCAACCTAAGGCAACCTAACATCGCGGATGTAATATTTTACTACATTCCTTGCTCGTCGGCCCCTACTTCTCGGTGGGAACATTATACATGTCTATAACATTACTTATCCTAGCCTAAGGCAACCTAACATCTCGGATGTTATATTTTACTACATTCCCGGCGCGCCGGCCCCTACTTCTCGCTGGGAACACTATATTCGTCTATAACGTTACACATCCTAGCCTAAGGCAACCTAACATCTCGGATGTAGTATTTTACTACATTCCTGGCACGTCGGCCACTACTTCTCGGTGGGAACATTATATAAGTCTATAACGCTATATATCCTAGCCTAAGGCAAAATATCATGTCGAATGTAATATTTTCAAACATTCCCGTCACTTCGGCACCTACTTCTCGGTGAGAACATTATATACGTCTATAACGTTATATATCCTAGCCTAAGGCAACCTAACATCTCGGATGTAATATTTTACTATATTCCTGGCGCGCCTTCCCCTACTTCTCGCTGGGAACATTATATACGTCTAGAACGCTATATATCCTACCCTAAGGCAACCTAACATCTCGGATGTGATATTTTACTACATTCCTGGCGCGCCGGCCCCTACTTCTCGCTGGGAACACTATATTCGTCTGTAACGTTACACATCCTAGCCTAAGGCAAGCCTAACATCTCGGATGTAATATTTTTCAACATTCCTGGCGCGTCGGCACCTACTTATCGCTGGGAACAGTATATAAGTCTATAACGTTATATATCCTAGCCTAAGGCAACCTAACATGTCGAATGTAATATTTTACAACATTCCTGGCGCGCCGGCCCCTACTTCTCGGTGGCAACATTATATACGTCTATATCGCAATATATCATACCGTAAGGCAACCTAACATGTCGAGCGTAATATTTTACTACATTCCTGGCACGTCTGCCCCTACTTTTCGGTGGGAACATTATATACGTCTATAACGCCATATATCCTAACCTAAGGCAACCAAAAATGTCGAGCGTAATATTTTATAACATTCCTGACTCGTAGGACCCTACTTCTCGGTGGGAACATTATATACGTCTATAACGTTATATATCCTAACCTAAGAGAACCTAACATGTCGAATGTAATATTTTACAGCAATCCTGGCGCGTCGGCCCCTACTTCTCGGTGGGAACATTATATACGTCTATAACGCTATATATCCTAGCCTAAGGCAACCTAACACCTCGGATGTAATGTTTTACAACATTCCTGGCGTGTCTGCCCCTATTTCTGGGTGGGAACATTATATACGTCTATAACGTGATATATCCTAGCCTATGGCAATCCTAACATCTCGGATGTAATATTTGACAACATTCCTGGCGTGTAGGCCCGTACTTCTCGGTGGGAATATCATATACGTCTATAACGTTATACATCCTAGCGTAAGGCAATCCTAACATGTCGAATGTAATATTTTACAGCAATCCTGGCGCGTCGGCCCCTACTTCTCGGTGGGAACATTATATACGTCTATAACGCTATATATCCTAGCCTAAGGCAACCTAACACCTCGGATGTAATGTTTTACAACATTCCTGGCGTGTCTGCCCCTATTTCTGGGTGGGAACATTATATACGTCCATAACGTGGTATATCCTAGCCTATGGCAATCCTAACATCTCGGAAGTAATATTTTATAACATTCCTGGCGCGCCGGCCCATACTTCTCGGTGGGAACATTATATACGTCTATATCGCTATATATCATAACGTAAGGCAACCTAACATGTCGAGCGTAATATTTTACAACATTCCTGGCTCGTCGGCCCCTACTTCTCAGTGGGAACATTATATACGTCTATAACGTTATATATCCTAACCTAAGAGAACCTAACATCTCGGATGTAATATTTGACAACATTCCTGGCGTGTAGGCCCGTACTTCTCGGTGGGAATATCATATACGTCTATAACGTTATACATCCTAGCGTAAGGCAATCCTAACATGTCGAATGTAATATTTTACAGCAATCCTGGCGCTTCGGCCCCTACTTCTCGGTGGCAACATTATATATGTCTATAACGCTATATATCCTAGCCTAAGGCAACCTAACACCTCGGATGTAATGTTTTACAACATTCCTGGCGTGTCGGCCCCTATTTCTCGGTGGGAACATTATATACGTCTATAACGTGATATATCCTAGCCTAAGGCAATCCTAACATCTCGGAAGTAATATTTTACAACATTCCTGGCGCGTCGGCATCTACTTCTCGGTGGAAACATTATATACGTCTAAAACACTATATATCCTAGCTTAAGGCAACCTACCATGTCGAATGTAATATTTTACAACATTCCTGGCGCATCGGCACCTACTTCTCGGTGGGAACAGTATATCCGTCTATAACGTTATGTATCCTAGCCTAAGGCAATTCTAACATCTCGGATGTAATATTTTACAACACTCCTGGCGCGTCGGCACCTACTTCTCGGAGGGAACAGTATATAAATCTATAACGTTATATATCCTAGCCTAAGGCAACCTAACATGTCGAATGTAATATTTTACAACATTCCTGGCGCGTCGGCACCTACTTCTCGGTGGGAACAGTATATACGTCTATAACGTTATATATCCTAGCCTAAGGCAAACCTAACATGTCAAATGTAAAATTTTACAACATTCCTGGCGCGTCGGCACCTATTTCTCGGTGGGAACATTATATAAGTCAATAACGTTATATATCCTAACCTAATGCAACCTAACATCTCGGATGTAATATTTTACTACATTCCTGGCACGTCGGCCACTACTTCTCGGTGGGAACATTATATAAGTCTATAACGCTATATATCCTAGCCTAAGGCAACTTAACACCTCGGATGTAATGTTTTACAACATTCCTGGCGTGTCGGCCCCTATTTCTCGGTGGGAACATTATATACGTCTATAACGTGATATATCCCAGCCTAAGGCCATCCTAACATCTCGGAAGTAATATTTTACAACATTCCTGGCGTGTAGGCCCGTAATTCTCGGTGGGAATATCATATACGTATATAACGTTATACATCCTAGCGTAAGGCAATCCTAACATGTCGAATGTAATATTTTACAGCAATCCTGGCGCGTCGGCCCCTACTTCTCGGTGGCAACATTATATATGTCTATAACGCTATATATCCTAGCCTAAGGCAACCTAACACCTCGGATGTAATGTTTTACAACATTCCTGGCGTGTCGGCCCCTATTTCTCGGTGGGAACATTATATACGTCTATAACGTGATATATCCTAGCCTAAGGCAATCCTAACATCTCGGAAGTAATATTTTACAACATTCCTGGCGCGTCGGCATCTACTTCTGGGTGGAAACATTATATACGTCTAAAACACTATATATCCTAGCTTAAGGCAACCTAACATGTCGAGCGTAATATTTTACTACATTCCTGGCACGTCTGCTCCTACTTTTCGGTGGGAACATTATATACGTCTATAACGCCATATATCCTAACCTAAGGCAACCAAAAATGTCGAGCGTAATATTTTATAACGTTCCTGACTCGTAGGACCCTACTTCTCGGTGGGAACATTATATACGTCTATAACGTTATATATCCTAACCTAAGAGAACCTAACATGTCGAATGTAATATTTTACAGCAATCCTGGCGCGTCGGCCCCTACTTCTCGGTGGGAACATTATATACGTCTATAACGCTATATATCCTAGCCTAAGGCAACCTAACACCTCGGATGTAATGTTTTACAACATTCCTGGCGTGTCTGCCCCTATTTCTGGGTGGGAACATTACATACGTCTATAACGTGATATATCCTAGCCTATGGCAATCCTAACATCTCGGATGTAATATTTGACAACATTCCTGGCGTGTAGGCCCGTACTTGTCGGTGGGAATATCATATACGTCTATAACGTTATACATCCTAGCGTAAGGCAATCCTAACATGTCGAATGTAATATTTTACAGCAATCCTGGCGCGTCGGCCCCTACTTCTCGGTGGGAACATTATATACGTCTATAACGCTATATATCCTAGCCTAAGGCAACCTAACACCTCGGATGTAATGTTTTACAACATTCCTGGCGTGTCTGCCCCTATTTCTGGGTGGGAACATTATATACGTCTATAACGTGATATATCCTAGCCTATGGCAATCCTAACATCTCGGAAGTAATATTTTATAACATTCCTGGCGCGCCGGCCCATACTTCTCGGTGGGAACATTATATACGTCTATATCGCTATATATCATAACGTAAGGCAACCTAACATGTCGAGCGTAATATTTTACAACATTCCTGGCTCGTCGGCCCCTACTTCTCAGTGGGAACATTATATACGTCTATAACGTTATATATCCTAACCTAAGAGAACCTAACATCTCGGATGTAATATTTGACAACATTCCTGGCGTGTAGGCCCGTACTTCTCGGTGGGAATATCATATACGTCTATAACGTTATACATCCTAGCGTAAGGCAATCCTAACGTGTCGAATGTAATATTTTACAGCAATCCTGGCGCTTCGGCATCTACTTCTCGGTGGAAACATTATATACGTCTAAAACACTATATATCCTAGCTTAAGGCAACCTAACATGTCGAATGTAATATTTTACAACATTCCTGGCGCATCGGCACCTACTTCTCGGTGGGAACAGTATATACGTCTATAACGTTATGTATCCTAGCCTAAGGCAATTCTAACATCTCGGATGTAATATTTTACAACACTCCTGGCGCGTCGGCACCTACTTCTCGGAGGGAACAGTATATAAATCTATAACGTTATATATCCTAGCCTAAGGCAACCTAACATGTCGAATGTAATATTTTACAACATTCCTGGCGCGTCGGCACCTACTTCTCGGTGGGAACAGTATATACGTCTATAACGTTATATATCCTAGCCTAAGGCAAACCTAACATGTCAAATGTAAAATTTTACAACATTCCTGGCGCGTCGGTCCCTATTTCTCGGTGGGAACATTATATAAGTCAATAACGTTATATATCCTAACCTAATGCAACCTAACATCTCGGATGTAATATTTTACAGTAATCCTGGCGCGTCGGCCCCTACTTCTCGGTGGGAACATTATATACGTCTATAACGCTATATATCCTAGCCTAAGGCAACCTAACACCTCGGATGTAATGTTTTACAACATTCCTGGCGTGTCGGCCCCTATTTCTGGGTGGGAACATTATATACGTCTATAACGTGATACATCCTAGCCTATGGCAATCCTAACATCTCGGAAGTAATATTCTATAACATTCCTGGCGCGCCGGCCCCTACTTCTCGGTGGGAACATTATATACGTCTATATCGCTATATATCATAACGTAAGGCAACCTAACATGTCGAGCGTAATATTTTACAACATTCCTGGCTCGTCGGCCCCTACTTCTCGGTGGGAACATTATATACGTCTATAACGTTATATATCCTAACCTAAGAGAACCTAACATCTCGGATGTAATATTTGACAACATTCCTGGCGTGTAGGCCCGTACTTCTCGGTGGGAATATCATATACGTCTATAACGTTATACATCCTAGCGTAAGGCAATCCTAACATGTCGAATGTAATATTTTACAGCAATCCTGGCGCGTCGGCCCCTACTTCTCGGTGGCAACATTATATATGTCTATAACGCTATATATCCTAGCCTAAGGCAACCTAACACCTCGGATGTAATGTTTTACAACATTCCTGGCGTGTCGGCCCCTATTTCTCGGTGGGAACATTATATACGTCTATAACGTGATATATCCTAGCCTATGGCAATCCTAACATCTCGGAAGTAATATTTTGCAACATTCCTGGCGCGTCGGCATCTACTTCTCGGTGGGAACAGTATATAAGTCTATAACGTTACTTATCCTAGTCTAAGGCAACCTAACATCTCGGATGTAATATTTTACTACATTCCTGGCTCGTCGGCCCCTACTTCGTGGTGGTAACATTATATACGTCTTTAACGTTATATATCCTAGCCTAAGGCAACCTAACATCTCGGATGTATTATTTTACAACGTTCCGGGCATGTCGGTCCCTACTTCTCGGTGGGAACATTATATACGTCTATAACGCCATATATCCTAACCTAAGGCAACCAAAAATGTCGAGCGTAATATTTTATAACATTCCTGACTCGTAGGACCCTACTTCTCGGTGGGAACATTATATACGTCTATAACGTTATATATCCTAACCTAAGAGAACCTAACATCTCGGATGTAATATTTGACAACATTCCTGGCGTGTAGGCCCGTACTTCTCGGTGGGAATATCATATACGTCTATAACGTTATACATCCTAGCGTAAGGCAATCCTAACATGTCGAATGTAATATTTTACAGCAATCCTGGCGCGTCTGCCCCTACTTCTCGGTGGCAACATTATATATGTCTATAACGCTATATATCCTAGCCTAAGGCAACCTAACACCTCGGATGTAATGTTTTACAACATTCCTGGCGTGTCGGCCCCTATTTCTCGGTGGGAACATTATATACGTCTATAACGTGATATACCCTAGCCTAAGGCAATCCTAACATCTCGGAAGTAATATTTTACAACATTCCTGGCGCGTCGGCATCTACTTCTCGGTGGAAACATTATATACGTCTAAAACACTATATATCCTAGCTTAAGGCAACCTAACATGTCGAGCGTAATATTTTACTACATTCCTGGCACGTCTGCTCCTACTTTTCGGTGGGAACATTATATACGTCTATAACGCCATATATCCTAACCTAAGGCAACCAAAAATGTCGAGCGTAATATTTTATAACATTCCTGACTCGTAGGACCCTACTTCTCGGTGGGAACATTATATACGTCTATAACGTTATATATCCTAACCTAAGAGAACCTAACATGTCGAATGTAATATTTTACAGCAATCCTGGCGCGTCGGCCCCTACTTCTCGGTGGGAACATTATATACGTCTATAACGCTATATATCCTAGCCTAAGGCAACCTAACACCTCGGATGTAATGTTTTACAACATTCCTGGCGTGTCTGCCCCTATTTCTGGGTGGGAACATTATATACGTCTATAACGTGATATATCCTAGCCTATGGCAATCCTAACATCTCGGATGTAATATTTGACAACATTCCTGGCGTGTAGGCCCGTACTTCTCGGTGGGAATATCATATACGTCTATAACGTTATACATCCTAGCGTAAGGCAATCCTAACATGTCGAATGTAATATTTTACAGCAATCCTGGCGCGTCGGCCCCTACTTCTCGGTGGGAACATTATATACGTCTATAACGCTATATATCCTAGCCTAAGGCAACCTAACACTTCGGATGTAATGTTTGACAACATTCCTGGCGTGTCTGCCCCTATTTCTGGGTGGGAACATTATATACGTCTATAACGTGATATATCCTAGCCTATGGCAATCCTAACATCTCGGAAGTAATATTTTATAACATTCCTGGCGCGCCGGCCCATACTTCTCGGTGGGAACATTATATACGTCTATATCGCTATATATCATAACGTAAGGCAACCTAACATGTCGAGCGTAATATTTTACAACATTCCTGGCTCGTCGGCCCCTACTTCTCAGTGGGAACATTATATACGTCTATAACGTTATATATCCTAGCCTAAGGCAACCTAACTTCTCGGATGTAATATTCTACTACATTCCCGGCGCGCCGGCCCCTACTTCTCGGTGGGAACATTATATACGTCTATAACGTTATATATCCTAGCCTAAGGCAAGCCTAACATCTCGGATGTAATATTTTTCAACATTCCTGGCGCGTCGGCACCTACTTATCGCTGGGAACAGTATATAAGTCTATAACGTTATATATCCCAACCTAAGGCAACCTAACATCGCGGATGTAATATTTTACTGCATTCCTTGCTCGTCGGCCCCTACTTCTCGGTGGGAACATTATACATGTCTATAACATTACTTATCCTAGCCTAAGGCAACCTAACATCTCGGATGTTATATTTTACTACATTCCCGGCGCGCCGGCCCCTACTTCTCGGTGGGAACATTATATACGTCTATAACGTTATATATCCTAGCCTAAGGCAAACCTAACATCTCGGATGTAATATTTTACAACATTCCTGGCGCGTCGGCATCTACTTCTCGGTGGGAGCAGTATATAAGTCTATAACGTTATATATCCTAACCTAAGGCAACCTAACATCACGGATGTAATATTTTAATGCATTCCTGGCTCGTCGGCACCTACTTCACGGTGGGAACATTATATACGTCTATAACGCTATATATCCTAGCCTAAGGCAACCTAACATCTCGGATGTAATATTTTAATACATTCCTGGCGCGCCGGCCCCTACTTCTCGCTGGGAACACTATATTCGTCTATAACGTTACACATCCTAGCCTAAGGCAACCTAACATCTCGGATGTAGTATTTTACTACATTCCTGGCACGTCGGCCACTACTTCTCGGTGGGAACATTATATAAGTCTATAACGCTATATATCCTAGCCTAAGGCAAAATATCATGTCGAATGTAATATTTTCAAACATTCCCGTCACTTCGGCACCTACTTCTCGGCGAGAACATTATATACGTCTATAACGTTATATATCCTAGCCTAAGGCAACCTAACATCTCGGATGTAATATTTTACTATATTCCTGGCGCGCCTTCCCCTACTTCTCGCTGGGAACATTATATACGTCTAGAACGCTATATATCCTACCCTAAGGCAACCTAACATCTCGGATGTGATATTTTACTACATTCCTGGCGCGCCGGCCCCTACTTCTCGCTGGGAACACTATATTCGTCTGTAACGTTACACATCCTAGCCTAAGGCAACCTAACATCTCGGATGTAACATTTTACTATATTCCTGGCGCGCCGGCCCCTACTTCTCGGTGGGAACATTATATACGTCTATAACTTTATATATCCTAGCCTAAGGCAATCCTAACATCTCGGATATAATATTTTACAACATTCCTGGCGCGTCGGCACCTACTTCTCGGTGGGAACAGTATATAAGTCTATAACGTTATATATCCTAACCTAAGGCAACCTAACATCACGGATGTAATATTTTACTACATTCCTGGCTCATCGGCGCCTACTACTCGGTGGGAACATTATATACGTCTATAACGTTACTTATCCTAGCCTAAGGCAACCTAACATCTCGGATGTAATATTTTACTACATTCCTGGCGGGCCGGCCCCTACTTCTCGGTGGGAACATTATATACGTCTATAATGCTACATATCCTTGCCTAAGGCAACCTAACATCTCGGATGTAATATTTTACTACATTCCTGGCGCTCCTGCCCCTACTTCTCGGTGGGAACATTATATACGTCTATAATGCTACATATCCTTGCCTACGGCAACCTAACATCTCGGATGTAATATTTTACTACATTCCTGGCGCGCCGGCCCCTACTTCTCGGTGGGAACATTTTATATATCTATATCGCTATATATCATAACGTAAGGCAACCTAACATGTCGAGCATAATATTTCACAACATTGCTGGCGCGTCGGCACCTACTTATCGCTGGGAACAGTATATAAGTCTATAACGTTATATATCCTAGCCTAAGGCAACCTAACATGTCGAATGTAATATTTTACAACATTCCTGGCGCGCCGGCCCCTACTTCTCGGTGGCAACATTATATACGTCTATATCGCTATATATCATACCGTAAGGCAACCTAACATGTCGAGCGTAATATTTTACTACATTCCTGGCACGTCTGCCCCTACTTTTCGGTGGGAACATTATATACGTCTATCACGCCATATATCCTAACCTAAGGCAACCAAAAATGTCGAGCGTAATATTTTATAACATTCCTGACTCGTAGGACCCTACTTCTCGGTGGGAACATTATATACGTCTATAACGTTATATATCCTAACCTAAGAGAACCTAACATGTCGAATGTAATATTTTACAGCAATCCTGGCGCGTCGGCCCCTACTTCTCGGTGGGAACATTATATACGTCTATAACGCTATATATCCTAGCCTAAGGCAACCTAACACCTCGGATGTAATGTTTTACAACATTCCTGGCGTGTCTGCCCCTATTTCTGGGTGGGAACATTATATACGTCTATAACGTGATATATCCTAGCCTATGGCAATCCTAACATCTCGGATGTAATATTTGACAACATTCCTGGCGTGTAGGCCCGTACTTCTCGGTGGGAATATCATATACGTCTATAACGTTATACATCCTAGCGTAAGGCAATCCTAACATGTCGAATGTAATATTTTACAGCAATCCTGGCGCGTCGGCCCCTACTTCTCGGTGGGAACATTATATACGTCTATAACGCTATATATCCTAGCCTAAGGCAACCTAACACCTCGGATGTAATGTTTTACAACATTCCTGGCGTGTCTGCCCCTATTTCTGGGTGGGAACATTATATACGTCTATAACGTGATATATCCTAGCCTATGGCAATCCTAACATCTCGGAAGTAATATTTTATAACATTCCTGGCGCGCCGGCCCATACTTCTCGGTGGGAACATTATATACGTCTATATCGCTATATATCATAACGTAAGGCAACCTAACATGTCGAGCGTAATATTTTACAACATTCCTGGCTCGTCGGCCCCTACTTCTCAGTGGGAACATTATATACGTCTATAACGTTATATATCCTAACCTAAGAGAACCTAACATCTCGGATGTAATATTTGACAACATTCCTGGCGTGTAGGCCCGTACTTCTCGGTGGGAATATCATATACGTCTATAACGTTATACATCCTAGCGTAAGGCAATCCTAACATGTCGAATGTAATATTTTACAGCAATCCTGGCGCTTCGGCCCCTACTTCTCGGTGGCAACATTATATATGTCTATAACGCTATATATCCTAGCCTAAGGCAACCTAACACCTCGGATGTAATGTTTTACAACATTCCTGGCGTGTCGGCCCCTATTTCTCGGTGGGAACATTATATACGTCTATAACGTGATATATCCTAGCCTAAGGCAATCCTAACATCTCGGAAGTAATATTTTACAACATTCCTGGCGCGTCGGCATCTACTTCTCGGTGGAAACATTATATACGTCTAAAACACTATATATCCTAGCTTAAGGCAACCTAACATGTCGAATGTAATATTTTACAACATTCCTGGCGCATCGGCACCTACTTCTCGGTGGGAACAGTATATCCGTCTATAACGTTATGTATCCTAGCCTAAGGCAATTCTAACATCTCGGATGTAATATTTTACAACACTCCTGGCGCGTCGGCACCTACTTCTCGGAGGGAACAGTATATAAATCTATAACGTTATATATCCTAGCCTAAGGCAACCTAACATGTCGAATGTAATATTTTACAACATTCCTGGCGCGTCGGCACCTACTTCTCGGTGGGAACAGTATATACGTCTATAACGTTATATATCCTAGCCTAAGGCAAACCTAACATGTCAAATGTAAAATTTTACAACATTCCTGGCGCGTCGGTCCCTATTTCTCGGTGGGAACATTATATAAGTCAATAACGTTATATATCCTAACCTAATGCAACCTAACATCTCGGATGTAATATTTTACTACATTCCTGGCACGTCGGCCACTACTTCTCGGTGGGAACATTATATAAGTCTATAACGCTATATATCCTAGCCTAAGGCAACTTAACACCTCGGATGTAATGTTTTACAACATTCCTGGCGTGTCGGCCCCTATTTCTCGGTGGGAACATTATATACGTCTATAACGTGATATATCCTAGCCTAAGGCCATCCTAACATCTCGGAAGTAATATTTTACAACATTCCTGGCGTGTAGGCCCGTAATTCTCGGTGGGAATATCATATACGTATATAACGTTATACATCCTAGCGTAAGGCAATCCTAACATGTCGAATGTAATATTTTACAGCAATCCTGGCGCGTCGGCCCCTACTTCTCGGTGGCAACATTATATATGTCTATAACGCTATATATCCTAGCCTAAGGCAACCTAACACCTCGGATGTAATGTTTTACAACATTCCTGGCGTGTCGGCCCCTATTTCTCGGTGGGAACATTATATACGTCTATAACGTGATATATCCTAGCCTAAGGCAATCCTAACATCTCGGAAGTAATATTTTACAACATTCCTGGCGCGTCGGCATCTACTTCTGGGTGGAAACATTATATACGTCTAAAACACTATATATCCTAGCTTAAGGCAACCTAACATGTCGAGCGTAATATTTTACTACATTCCTGGCACGTCTGCTCCTACTTTTCGGTGGGAACATTATATACGTCTATAACGCCATATATCCTAACCTAAGGCAACCAAAAATGTCGAGCGTAATATTTTATAACATTCCTGACTCGTAGGACCCTACTTCTCGGTGGGAACATTATATACGTCTATAACGTTATATATCCTAACCTAAGAGAACCTAACATGTCGAATGTAATATTTTACAGCAATCCTGGCGCGTCGGCCCCTACTTCTCGGTGGGAACACTATATACGTCTATAACGTGATATATCCTAGCCTATGGCAATCCTAACATCTCGGATGTAATATTTGACAACATTCCTGGCGTGTAGGCCCGTACTTGTCGGTGGGAATATCATATACGTCTATAACGTTATACATCCTAGCGTAAGGCAATCCTAACATGTCGAATGTAATATTTTACAGCAATCCTGGCGCGTCGGCCCCTACTTCTCGGTGGGAACATTATATACGTCTATAACGCTATATATCCTAGCCTAAGGCAACCTAACACCTCGGATGTAATGTTTTACAACATTCCTGGCGTGTCTGCCCCTATTTCTGGGTGGGAACATTATATACGTCTATAACGTGATATATCCTAGCCTATGGCAATCCTAACATCTCGGAAGTAATATTTTATAACATTCCTGGCGCGCCGGCCCATACTTCTCGGTGGGAACATTATATACGTCTATATCGCTATATATCATAACGTAAGGCAACCTAACATGTCGAGCGTAATATTTTACAACATTCCTGGCTCGTCGGCCCCTACTTCTCAGTGGGAACATTATATACGTCTATAACGTTATATATCCTAACCTAAGAGAACCTAACATCTCGGATGTAATATTTGACAACATTCCTGGCGTGTAGGCCCGTACTTCTCGGTGGGAATATCATATACGTCTATAACGTTATACATCCTAGCGTAAGGCAATCCTAACGTGTCGAATGTAATATTTTACAGCAATCCTGGCGCGTCGGCCCCTACTTCTCGGTGGCAACATTATATATGTCTATAACGCTATATATCCTAGCCTAAGGCAACCTAACACCTCGGATGTAATGTTTTACAACATTCCTGGCGTGTCGGCCCCTATTTCTCGGTGGGAACACTATATACGTCTATAACGTGATATATCCTAGCCTAAGGCAATCCTAACATCTCGGAAGTAATATTTTACAACATTCCTGGCGCTTCGGCATCTACTTCTCGGTGGAAACATTATATACGTCTAAAACACTATATATCCTAGCTTAAGGCAACCTAACATGTCGAATGTAATATTTTACAACATTCCTGGCGCATCGGCACCTACTTCTCGGTGGGAACAGTATATACGTCTATAACGTTATGTATCCTAGCCTAAGGCAATTCTAACATCTCGGATGTAATATTTTACAACACTCCTGGCGCGTCGGCACCTACTTCTCGGAGGGAACAGTATATAAATCTATAACGTTATATATCCTAGCCTAAGGCAACCTAACATGTCGAATGTAATATTTTACAACATTCCTGGCGCGTCGGCACCTACTTCTCGGTGGGAACAGTATATACGTCTATAACGTTATATATCCTAGCCTAAGGCAAACCTAACATGTCCAATGTAAACTTTTACAACATTCCTGGCGCGTCGGTCCCTATTTCTCGGTGGGAACATTATATAAGTCAATAACGTTATATATCCTAACCTAATGCAACCTAACATCTCGGATGTAATATTTTACAGTAATCCTGGCGCGTCGGCCCCTACTTCTCGGTGGGAACATTATATACGTCTATAACGCTATATATCCTAGCCTAAGGCAACCTAACACCTCGGATGTAATGTTTTACAACATTCCTGGCGTGTCGGCCCCTATTTCTGGGTGGGAACATTATATACGTCTATAACGTGATACATCCTAGCCTATGGCAATCCTAACATCTCGGAAGTAATATTCTATAACATTCCTGGCGCGCCGGCCCCTACTTCTCGGTGGGAACATTATATACGTCTATATCGCTATATATCATAACGTAAGGCAACCTAACATGTCGAGCGTAATATTTTACAACATTCCTGGCTCGTCGGCCCCTACTTCTCGGTGGGAACATTATATACGTCTATAACGTTATATATCCTAACCTAAGAGAACCTAACATCTCGGATGTAATATTTGACAACATTCCTGGCGTGTAGGCCCGTACTTCTCGGTGGGAATATCATATACGTCTATAACGTTATACATCCTAGCGTAAGGCAATCCTAACATGTCGAATGTAATATTTTACAGCAATCCTGGCGCGTCGGCCCCTACTTCTCGGTGGCAACATTATATATGTCTATAACGCTATATATCCTAGCCTAAGGCAACCTAACACCTCGGATGTAATGTTTTACAACATTCCTGGCGTGTCGGCCCCTATTTCTCGGTGGGAACATTATATACGTCTATAACGTGATATATCCTAGCCTATGGCAATCCTAACATCTCGGAAGTAATATTTTGCAACATTCCTGGCGCGTCGGCATCTACTTCTCGGTGGGAACAGTATATAAGTCTATAACGTTACTTATTCTAGTCTAAGGCAACCTAACATCTCGGATGTAATATTTTACTACATTCCTGGCTCGTCGGCCCCTACTTCGTGGTGGTAACATTATATACGTCTTTAACGTTATATATCCTAGCCTAAGGCAACCTAACATCTCGGATGTATTATTTTACAACGTTCCGGGCATGTCGGTCCCTACTTCTCGGTGGGAACATAATATACGTCTATAACGTTATATATCATAACCTAAGGGAGCCTAACGTCTCGGGTGTAATATTTTACAAAATTCGTGACGCGCCGGCCCCTATTTCTCGGTGGGAACATGATATACGTCTATAACGATATATATCCTAGCCTAAGGCGACCTATCATATCGAATGTAATATTTTACATCATTCCTGGCGTGTCGGCACGTAGTTCTCGGTGGTAACATTATATACGTCTATAACGTTAGATATCCTCGCCTAAGGCAACCTAACATGTCGAATGTAATATTTTACAACATTCCTGACGTGTAGTCGCCTGCTTATCGATGGGGACACTATATACGTCTAGAACGTTGTATATCCTAACCTAACGCAACCTAACATCTCGGGTGTAATATTTGACACCATTCCTGGCGTGTCGGACCGTACTTCTCGGTGGGAACATCATATACGTCTATAACGTTATATATCCTAGCCTAAGGCGACCTAACATGTCGAATGTAATATTTTTCATCATTCGTGGCGTGTCGTCGCCTACCTCTCGATGGGGACATTATATACATAAATAACGTTGTATGTCCTAACGTAAGGCAGCATAAAATCTCGGATGTAATATTTTACAACATTCCTGGCATGTCGTCGCCTGCTTCTTGATGGGGACATTATACACGTCTATAACGTTGTATATCCTAACCTAAGGCAACCTAAAATTTCGGATGTATTATTGTACAACATTCCTGGCATGTCGGTACCTACTTCTCGGTGGGAACATTATATACGTCTATAACGATATATATCCTAGCCTAAGGCAACCTAACATCTCGGACGTAATATTTTACAACATTCCTGGCGTGTCGACGCCTGCTTCTCGATGGGGACATTATATACGTCTATAACGTTTTATACCCTAACCTAAGGCAACCTAACATCTCGGTGGTAATATTTTCAACATTCCTGGCATGTCGGTCCCTACTTCTCGATGGGGACATTATATGCGCCTGTAACGTTGTACATCATAACCTAAGGGAACCTAACATGTCGAATTTAATATTTTACATCATTCCTGTCGTGTCGGCCCATATTTCTCGGTGGTAACATTATATGAGTCTATAACGTTACATATCCTAGCCTAAGGCGACCTAACATGTCGAATGTAATATTTTACAACGTTCCTGGCGTGTCGTCGCCTGCTTCTCGAAGGGGGCATTAGATACGTCTATAACGTTGTATATCCTAACCTAACGCAACCTAACATCTGGGATGTAATATTTTACAACATTCCTGGCATGTCGGTCCCTACGACTCGGTGGTAAAATTATATACGTCTATAACGATATATATCCTAACCTCAGGCAACCTAACACCTCGGATGTAATATTTTACTACATTCCTGGCGCGTCGGCACCTACTTCTCGTTCGGAACATTATATACGTCTATAACGTGACATATCCTAGCCTAAGGCAATCCTAACACCTCGGATGTAATATTTTACAACATTCCTGGCGCGTCGGCACCTATTTCTCGGTGGGAACATTATATACGTCTATAACGATATATATCCTTACCTAAGGGAACCTAACATATCGGGTGTAATATTTTACAACATTCGTGACGCGTCGGCCCCTATTTCTCGGTGGGAACATGATATACGTCTATAACAATATATATCCTAGCCTAAGGCGACCTAACATGTCGAATGTACTATTTTACAACATTCCTGGCATATCGGTTCCTATTTCTCGGTGGGAACATTATATACGTCTATAACGTTATATATCCTAGCCTAAGGCGACCTAACATGTCGAATATAATATTCTACAACATTCATGGCGTGTCGCCGCCTACTTCTCGATGGGGACATTATATACGTCTATAACGTTATTTATTCTAACGTAAGGCAAGATAACATCTCCACCGTAATATTTTACAACATTCCTGGCATGCCGGTACCTACTTCTCTGTGGTAACGTTATATACGTCTATAACGTTATATATCCTAGCCTAAGGCAACCTAACATCTCGGATGTAATATTATACTACATCCCTGGCGCGCCGGCCCCTACTTCTCGGTGGGAACATTATGTACGACTATAACGCTATATATCCTAGCCTAAGGCAACCTAACATGTCGAGCGTAATATTTTATAACATTCCTGGCTCGTCGGCACCTACTTCGTGGTGGTAACATTATATAAGTCTGTAACGTTATATATCCTAGCCTAAGGCAACCTAACATCTGGGATGTAATATTTTACAACATTCCTGGCATGTCGGACCCTACTTCTCGGTGGGAACATTATATACGTCTATAACGTTATATATCACAACCTAAGGGAACCTAACATCTCGGGTGTAATATTTTACAACATTCCTGACGCGTCGGCCCCTATGTCTCGGTGGGAACATGATATACGTCTATAACGTTATATATCCTAGCCTAAGGCGACCTAACACTTCGAATGTAATATTTTACATCATTCGTGGCGTGTCGCCCCCTACTTCTCAATGGGGACATTATATACATCTATAACGTTATATATCCTAACCTAAGGGAACCTAATATCTCGGGTGTAATATTTTACAACATTCCTGACGCGTCGGACCGTACTTCTCGGTGGGAACATCATATACGTCTATAACGTTATATATCCTAACCTAAGGCAACCTAACATCTAGGATGTAATATTTTACAACATTCCTGTCGTGTCGGTTCTTACTTCTTG
Source organism: Xylocopa violacea (assembly GCA_963969225.1). Taxonomy (NCBI): domain Eukaryota; kingdom Metazoa; phylum Arthropoda; class Insecta; order Hymenoptera; family Apidae; genus Xylocopa; species Xylocopa violacea. Next base: position 3,942,691 of record CAXAJV010000678.1, read on the forward strand.
GTGGGAACTTCATATACGTCTATAGCGATATTTATCCTAACCGAAGACAACCTAACATCTGGGATGTAATATTTTACAACATTCCTGGCATGTCGGTCCCTACGTCTCGGTAGCAACATTATATACTTCTTTAACGCTATATATCCTAGCGTAAGGCAACCTAATATGTCGAGCGTAATATTTTACAACATCCCTGGCTCGTCGGCCCCTACTGCGTGGTGTTAACATTATATACGTCTGTAACGTTATATATCCTAGCCTAAGGCAACCTAACATCTCGGATGTATTATTTTACAACGTTCCTGGCATGTCGGTACCTACTTCCCGGTGGGAACATTATATACGTCTATAACGATATATATCCTAACCTAAGGTAACCTAACATCTCGGATGTAATATTTTACAGGATTCCTGTCGTGTCGGTCCTTACTTCTCGGTGAGAAAATTATGTACGTCTATAACGTTAGATATCCTAGCCTAAGGCGACCTATCATGTCGAATGTAATATTTTACAACATTCCTGACGTGTCGTCGCCTGCTTATCGATGGGGACACTATATACGTCTATAACGTTGTATATCCTAACCTAACGCAACCTAACATCTCGGATGTAATATATGACACCATTCCTGGCGTGTCGGCCCCTATTTCTCGGTGGGAACATGATATACGTCTATAACGTTATATATCCTAGCCTAAGGCGACCTAACAAGTCGAATGTACTATTTTACAACATTCCTGGCATGTCGGTTCCTATTTCTCGGTGGGAACATTATATACGTCTATAACGTTATATATCCTAGCCTAAGGCGACCTAACATGTCGAATATAATATTCTACAACATTCATGGCGTGTCGCCGCCTACTTCTCGATGGGGACATTATATACGTCTATAACGTTATTTATTCTAACGTAAGGCAAGATAACATCTCCACCGTAATATTTTACAACATTCCTGGCATGCCGGTACCTACTTCTCTGTGGTAACGTTATATACGTCTATAACGTTATATATCCTAGCCTAAGGCAACGTAACATCTCGGATGTAATATTATACTACATCCCTGGCGCGCCGGCCCCTACTTCTCGGTGGGAACATTATGTACGACTATAACGCTATATATCCTAGCCTAAGGCAACCTAACATGTCGAGCGTAATATTTTATAACATTCCTGGCTCGTCGGCCCCTACTTCGTGGTGGTAACATTATATAAGTCTGTAACGTTATATATCCTAGCCTAAGGCAACCTAACATCTGGGATGTAATATTTTACAACATTCCTGGCATGTCGGACCCTACTTCTCGGTGGGAACATTATATACGTCTATAACATTATATATCACAACCTAAGGGAACCTAACATCTCGGGTGTAATATTTTACAACATTCCTGACGCGTCGGCCCCTATGTCTCGGTGGGAACATGATATACGTCTATAACGATATATATCCTAACCTAAGGCAACCTAACATCTCAGATGTATTATTTTACAACATTCCTGTCATGTCGGTACCTACTTCTCGGTGGGAACATTCTATACGTCTATAACGTTATATATCATAATCTAAGGTAACCTATCATCTCGAATGTAGTATTTCACAACATTCCAGGCGTGTCGTCGCCTGCTTCTCAATGGGGACATTATATACGTCTATAACCTTGTATATCCTAACCTAAGGGAACGTAACATCTCGGCTGTAATATTGTACAACATTCCTGACCCGTCGGCCCCTATTTCTCGGTGAGAACATTATATATGTTTATAACGTTATATATCGTACCCTAAGACAACATAACACCTGGGATGTAACATTTTACAACATTCCAGGCGTGACGGCGCCTACTTCCCGATGGGGACATTATATACGTCTATAACGTTGTATATACTAACCTAAGGCAACCTAACATCTCGGATGTAATAGTTGATAACATTCCTAGCGTGTCGGCCCGTACTTCTCGTTGGGATCATTATATACGTCTATAACGTTGTATATGCTAGCGTAAGGCAACATAGCATCTCGGATGTTATATGTTACAACATTCCTGGCGTGTCGCCGCCTGCTTCTCGATGGGGACATTATATACGTCTATAGCCTTATATATACTAACCTAAGGCGACCTAACATGTGGAGTTTAATATTTTACAGCATTCGTGGCGTGTCGTCGCCTACTTCTCGATGGGGACATTATACACGTCTATAACGTTATATATCCTAACGTAAGGCAGCATAACATCTCGGATGTAACATTTTACAACATTCCTGGCGTGTCGTCGCCTGCTTCTCGATGGGGGCATTATATACGTCTATAAAGATGTATATCCTAACCTAACGCAACCTAACATCTGGGATGTAATATTTTACAACATTCCTGGCGTGTCGTCGCCCGCTTCCCGATTGGGACATTATATACGTCTATAACGTTGTATATCCTAACCTAAGTGAACCTAACATCTCGGGTGTAATATTTTACAACATTCCTGACGCGTCGGCCCCTATTTCTCGGTGGGAAAACTATATACGGCTATAACGTTATTTGTCATAGCCTAAGGCAACATAATATCTCTACCGTAATATTTTACAACATTCCTGGCGTGTCGTCGCCTGCTTCTCGATGGGGACATTATATATGTCTACAACGTTGTATATCCTAACCTAACGCAACCTAACATCTGGGATGTAATATTTTACAACATTCCTGGCATGTCGGTCCCTACGTCTCCGTGGTAACATTATATACGTCTATAACGTTATATACCCTAACCTAAGGCAACCTAACATGTCGAATGTAATATTTTACAATATTCCTGGCGCGTCGGCCCCTACTTCCCGGTGGGAACATTATATAAGTCAATAACGTTAAATGTCCTAACCTAAGGCAACCTAGCATCTCGGATGTAATATTGTACTACATTCCTGGCACGTCGGCCCCTACTTCTCGGTGAGAACGTTATATACATCTATAACGCTATATATCCTAGCCTTAGGCAACCTATCATGTCGAATGTAATATTTTACAACATTCCTGACGCGCCGGCCCCTACTAATCAGTGGGAACATTACATAAGTCAATACCGTTATATATACTAACCTAAGGCAACCTAACACCTCGGACGTGATATTGTACTACATTCCTGGCACGTCGGCCTCTACTTCTCCGTGGGAACGTTATATTCGTCTATAGCGCTATATATTATAGCCTAAGGCAACCTAACATGTCGAATGTAATATTTTACAATATTCCTGGCGCGTCGGCCCCTACTTCCCGCTGGGAACATTATATAAGTCTATAACGCTATATACCCTAGCCTAAGGCAACCTAACATGTCGGATGTAATATTTTACAACATTCCTGGCGCGTCGGCACCTACTTCTCGGTGGCATCATTATATACGTCTATAACGCTATATATCCTAGCCTAAGGCAACCTAACATGTTGAATGTAATATTTTACAACATTCCTGGCGCGACGGCCCCTGCTACTCGGCGGGATCATTATATACGTCTATAACGTTATATATCCTAGCCTAAGGCAACCTAACATCTCGGATGTAATATTTTACAACATTCGTGGCATGTCGGCCGCTAACTCTCGGTGGTAACATTATATACGTCTATATCGTTATATATCCTAGCCTAAGGCAACATAACATGTCGAATGTAATAGTTTACTACATTCTGGCGTGTCGTCGCCTGCTTCTCTATGGGTACATTATATACGTGTATAAAGTTGTATATACTAACCTAACGCAACCTATCATCTGAGATGTAATATTTTACAACATTCCTGGCATGTCGGTCCCTACGTCTCGGTGGGAACATTCTATACGTCTGTAACGTTGTATATCCTAACCTAAGTGAACCTAACATTTCGGGTGTAATATTTTACAACATTCCTGACGCGTCGGCCCCTATTTCTCGGTGGGAAAACTATATACGGCTATAACGTTATTTGTCATAGCCTAAGGCAACATAATATCTCTACCGTAATATTTTACAACATTCCTGGCGTGTCGTCGCCTGCTTCTCGATTGGGACATTATATATCTCTATAACGTTGTATATCCTAACCTAACGCAACCTAACATCTGGGATGTAATATTTTACAACATTCCTGGCATGTCGGTCCCTACGTCTCCGTGGTAACATTATATACGTCTATAACGTTATATACCCTAACCTAAGGCAACCTAACATGTCGAATGTAATATTTTACAATATTCCTGGCGCGTCGGCCCCTACTTCCCGGTGGGAACATTATATAAGTCTATAACGCTATATACCCTAGCCTAAGGCAAACTAACATGTCGGATGAAATATTTTACAACATTGCTGGCGCGTCGGCACCTACTTCTCGGTGGGAACGTTATATACGTCTATAACGCTATATATCCTAGCCTAAGACAACCTAACATGTCGAATGTTATATTTTACAATATTCCTGGCGCGTGGGCACCTACCTCTAGGTGGCATCATTATATACGTCTATAACGCTATATATCCTAGCCTAAGGCAACCTAACATGTTGAATGTAATATTTTACAACATTCCTGGCGCGACGGCCCCTGCTACTCGGCGGGATCATTATATACGTCTATAACGTTATATATCCTAGCCTAAGGTAACCTAACATCTCGGATGTAATATTTTACAACATTCGTGGCATGTCGGCAGCTAACTCTCGGTGGTAACATTATATACGTCTATATCGTTATATATCCTAGCCTAAGGCAACATAACATGTCGAATGTAATAGTCTACTACATTCTGGCGTGTCGTCGCCTGCTTCTCTATGGGGACATTATATTCGTCTATAAAGTTGTATATACTAACCTAACGCAACCTAACATCTGGGATGTAATATTTTACAACATTCCTGGCATGTCGGTCCCTACGTCTCGGTGGGAACATTCTATACGTCTGTAACGTTGTATATCCTAACCTAAGGGAACCTAACATCTCGGGTGTAATATTTTACAACATTCCTGACGCGTCGGCCCCTACTTCTCGGTGGAAACATTGTATACGTCTATAACGATATATATCCTAGCTTAACGCAACATAACATCTCGGATGTAATATTTTACAACATTCCTGGCATGTCGGTCCCTACGTCTCGGTGGGGATATTATATACGTCTATAACGTTGTATATCCTAACCTAACGCAAACTCACATCTGGGATGTAATATTTTACAACATTCCTGGCATGTCGGTCCCTACTTCTCGGTGGGAACATTATATACGTATATAACGATATATATCCTAACCTAAGGGAACCTAACATATCTAATGTATTATTTTACAACATTCCTGGCATGTCGGACCCTACTTCTCGGTGGGAACATTCTATACATCTATAACTTTGTATATCATAACCTAAGGGAACCTAACATCTCGGGTGTGATATTTTACAACATTCCTGACGCGTCGGCACCTATTTCTCGGTGTGAACATTATACACGTCTATAATGTTATATATCCTAACCTAAGGCATCCTAACATCTCGGATGTAGTATTTTCCAACATTCCTGGCGGGTCGGCCTCATCTTCTCGGTGGGAACATTATATACGTCTATAACGTAATAGATCCTAACCTAACCCATCTCGACCCTCGCTGGTAATGTTTTGCAGAATCCCGTTCGTGTCGTCCCGTATGTCTCGATGCGGACATTACATACGTCTATAACGTTATATTTCCTATCCTAAGGCAACCTAACATCTCGAATGTAGTATTGTCCAACATTTCTGGCGGGTCGGCCCCTACTTCTCGGTGGGAACATTATATACGTCTATAACGTAATATAACCTAACCTAACCCAGCTAGACCCTCGCTGGTAATGTTTCACAGAAACCCGTTCGTGTCGTCCCGTACATCACGGCGCGGACATTATATACCTCTATAACGTTATATATCCTATCCTAAGGCAACCTAACATCTCGCATGTATTATTTTCCAACATTCCTGTCGGGTCGGCCCCTACTTCTCGGTCCGAACATTATATACGTCTATAACGTAATAGATCCTAACCTAACCCATCTAGAGCCTCGCTGGCAATGTTTTACAGAATCCCGTTCGTGTCGTCCCGTACGTCTCGGTGCGGGCATTATATACGTCTATAACGTTATATATCCTAACCTAAGGCAACCTAACATCTCGATTGTAGTACTTTAAACATTCCAGGCGGGTCGGCCCCGACATCTCGGTGGGAACATTATATACGTCTATAACGTAATAGATCCTAACCTAACCCATCTAGACCCTCGCTGGTAATGTCTTACAGAGTCCCGTTCGTGTGGTCCCGTACGTCTCGGTGCGGACATTATATACGTCTATAACGTGATATTTCCTTTCCTAAGCCAACCCAACATTTCGAATGTAGTATTTTACAACATTCCAGGCGGGACGGCCCCTACTTCTCGGTGGGAACATTATATACTTCTATAACGTAATGTAACCTAACCTAACCCAGCTAGACCCCCGCTGGTAATGTTTCACAGAATCCCGTTCGTGTCGTCCCGTACATCTCGACGCGGATATTATATACCTCTACTACGTTATATATGCTAACCTAAGGCAACTTAACGTCTCGGATGTAGTATTTTCCATCATTCCTGGCGGGTCGGCCCCTACTTCTCGGTCGGCACATTATATACGACCATAACGTAATATAACTTAACCTGACCCATCTAGACCCTCGCTGGTAGTGTTTTACAGAATCCCGTTCGTGTCGTCCCGTACGTCTAGGTGCGGACATTACATACGTCTATAACGTTATATTTCCTATCCTAAGGCAACTTAACATCTCGAATGTAGTATTTTCCAACATTCCTGGCGGGTCGGCCCCCATTTCTCGGTGGGCACATTATATACGTCTATAACGTAATATAACCTAGCCTGACCAATCTAGAACCTCGCTGGTAATGTTTTACAGAATGCCGTTCGTGTCTACCCGTACGTCTCGGTGCGGACATTGTATACGTCTATAACGTTATATATTCTAACCTAAGACATCCTAACATCTCGGATGTAGTATTTTCCAACATTCATGGCGGGTCGGCCGCTAGTCCTCGGTGGGCACATTATATACGAACATAACGTAATATAACCTAACCTGACCCATCTGGAACCTCGCTGGTAGTGTTTTACAGAATCCCGTTCGTGTCTACCCGTACGTCTCGGTGCGGACATTATATACATCTATAACGTTATATTTCCTATCCTAAGGCAACTTAACATCCCGAATGTAGTATTTTCCAACATTTCTGGGGGGTCGAGCCCTACTTCTCGGTGAGAACATTATATATGTCTATAACGTAATATAACCTAACCTAACCCAGCTAGACCCTCGCTGGTAATGTTTCAGAGAATCCCGTTCGTGTCGTCCCGTACGTCACGGCGCGGACATTATATGCTTCTATAACGTTATATATCCTATCCTAAGGCAACCGAACATCTCGGATGCATTATTTTCCAACATTCCTGGCGGGTCGGCCCCTACTTCTCGGTGGGAACATTATATACGCCTATAACGTAATATATCCTAACCTAACCCCTCTAGAGCCTCGCTGGTAATGTTTCACAGAATCCCGTTCGTGTCGTCCCGTTCATCTCGGCGCGGACATTATATACGTCTATAACGTTATATATCCTATCCTAAGGCAACCTAACATCTCGGATGTAGTATTTTCCAACATTTCTGGCGGTACGGCTCCTACTGCTCGGTGGGAACATTAGATACGTCTATATCGTAATATAACCTAACCTAACCCATCACGACCCTCGCTGGTAATGTTTTACAGAATCCCGTTCGTGTCGTCCCGTACATCTCGACGCGGATATTATATACGTCTACTATGTTATATATCCTAACCTAAGGCAACTTAACATCTCGGATGTAGTATTTTCCAACATTCCTGGCGTGTCGGCCCCTACTTCTCGGTGGGGACATTATATACGACCATAACGTAATATAACCTAACCTGACCCATCTAGACCCTCGCTGGTAATGTTTTACAGAATCCCGTTCGTGTGGTCCCGTAAGTCTCGGTGCGGGCATTACATACGTCTATAACGTGATATTTCCTTTCCTATGCCAACCCAACATTTCGAATGTAGTATTTTACAACATTCCAGGCGGGACGGCCCCTAATTCTCGGTTGGAACAACATATACTTCTATAACGTAATGTAACCTAACCTAACCCAGCTAGACCCTCGCTGGTAATGTTTCACAGAATCCCGTTAGTGTCGTCCCGTACATCTCGACGCGGATATTATATACGTCTACTACGTTATATATCCTAACCTAAGGCAACTTAACATCTCGGATGTAGTATTTTCCAACATTCCTGGCGGGTCGGTCCCTACTTCTCGGTGGGCACATTATATCCGTCTATATCGTAATATAACCTAACCTAACACATCACGACCCTCGCTGGTAATGTTTCACAGAGTCCCGTTCGTGTCGTCCCGTACATCTCGGCGCGGACATTATATACGTCTATAACGTTATATATCCTAACCTACGGCAACATAACATATCGAATGTTGTATTTTACAACATTCCAGGTGGGGCGGCCACTACTTCTCGGTGGGCACATTATATACGACGATAACGTAATATAACCTAATCTGACCCATGCAGACCCTCGCTGGTAGTGCTTTACAGAATCCCCTTCGTGTCGTCCCGTACGTCTCGGTGCGGACATTATATACGTCTATAACGTTATATATCCTAACCTAAGGCAACTTAACATCTCGGATGTATTATTTTCCAACATTCCTGGCGGGTCGGCCCCTACTTCTCTGTGGGAACTTTATATACGTCTATAACGTAATATAACCTAACCTAACCCATCTAGACCCTCGCTGGTAATGTTTCACAGAGTCCCGTTCGTGTCGTCCCGTACATCTCGGCGCGGACATTATATACGTCTATAACGTTATATATCCTAACCTACGGCAACATAACATATCGAATGTTGTATTTTACAACATTCCAGGCGGGGCGGCCACTACTTCTCGGTGGGCACATTATATACGACGATAACGTAATATAACCTAATCTGACCCATGCAGACCCTCGCTGGTAGTGCTTTACAGAATCCCGTTCGTGTCGTCCCGTACGTCTCGGTGCGGACATTATATACGTCTATAACGTTATATATCCTATCCTAAGGCAACCTAACATCTCGGATGTAGTATTTTACAACATTCCAGGCGGGACGGCCCCTACTTCTCGGAGGGAACATTATATACTTCTATAACGTAATGTAACCTAACCTAACCCAGCTAGACCCTCGCTGGTAATGTTTCAGAGAATCCCGGTCGTGCCGTCCCGTACGTCTTGGTGTGGACATTATATACGTTTATAACGTTATATATCCTAACCTAAGGCAACCTAACTTCTCGGATGTAGTATTTTCCAACATTCCTGGCGGGTTGGCCCCTACTCCTCGGTGGGAACATTATAAACGTCTATAACGTTATAGAGCCTAATCTAACCCATCTAGATCCTCGCTGGTAATGTTTCACAGAGTCCCGTTCGTGTCGTCCCGTACATCCCGGCGCGGACATTATATACGTCTATAACGTTATATATCCTAACCTAAGGCAACATAACATCTCGAATGTTGTATTTTTACAACATTCCAGGCGGGGCGGCCACTACTTCTCGGTGGGCACATTATATACGACCATAACGTAATATAACCTAATCTGACCCATGCAGACCCTCGCTGGTAGTGTTTTACAGAATCCCGTTCGTGTCTACCCGTACGTTTCGATGCGGACATTATATACGTCTATAACGTTATATTTCCTATTCTAATGCAACTTAACATCTCGAATGTAGTATTTTCCAACATTTCTGGCGTGTCGGCCCGTACTTCTCGGTGGGAACATTATATACGTCTATAACGTAATAGATCCTAACCTAACCCATCTAGAGCCTCGCCGGTAATGTTTTACAGAATCCCGTTCGTGTCGTCCCGTACATCTCGACGCGGATATTATATACGTCTACTACGTTATATATCCTAACCTAAGGCAACTTAACATCTCGGATGTAGTATTTTCCAACATTCCTGGCGTGTCGGCCCCTACTTCTCGGTGGGGACATTATATACGACCATAACGTAATATAACCTAACCTGACCCATCTAGACCCTCGCTGGTAATGTTTTACAGTATCCCGTACCTGTCTAACCGTACGTCTCGGTGCGGACATTATATACGTCTATAACGTTATATATTCTAACCTAAGACATCCTAACATCTCGGATGTAGTATTTTCCAACATATCTGGCGGGTCGGCCCCTACTTCTCTGTGGGAACTTTATATACGTCTATAACGTAATATAACCTAACCTAACCCATCTAGACCCTCGCTGGTAATGTTTCACAGAGTCCCGTTCGTGTCGTCCCGTACATCTCGGCGCGGACATTATATACGTCTATAACGTTATATATCCTAACCTACGGCAACATAACATATCGAATGTTGTATTTTACAACATTCCAGGCGGGGCGGCCACTACTTCTCGGTGGGCACATTATATACGACGATAACGTAATATAACCTAATCTGACCCATGCAGACCCTCGCTGGTAGTGCTTTACAGAATCCCGTTCGTGTCGTCCCGTACGTCTCGGTGCGGACATTGTATACGTCTATAACGTTATATATCCTATCCTAAGGCAACCTAACATCTCTGATGTAGTATTTTACAACATTCCAGGCGGGACGGCCCCTACTTCTCGGTGGGAACATTATATACTTCTATAACGTAATGTAACCTAACCTAACCCAGCTAGACCCTCGCTGGTAATGTTCCAGAGAATCCCGGTCGTGCCGTCCCGTACGTCTTGGTGTGGACATTATATACGTTTATAACGTTATATATCCTAACCTAAGGCAACCTAACTTCTCGGATGTAGTATTTTCCAACATTCCTGGCGGGTTGGCCCCTACTCCTCGGTGGGAACATTATAAACGTCTATAACGTTATAGAGCCTAATCTAACCCATCTAGATCCTCGCTGGTAATGTTTCACAGAGTCCCGTTCGTGTCGTCCCGTACATCCCAGCGCGGACATTATATACGTCTATAACGTTATATATCCTAACCTAAGGCAACATAACATCTCGAATGTTGTATTTTTACAACATTCCAGGCGGGGCGGCCACTACTTCTCGGTGGGCACATTATATACGACCATAACGTAATATAACCTAATCTGACCCATGCAGACCCTCGCTGGTAGTGTTTTACAGAATCCCGTTCGTGTCTACCCGTACGTTTCGATGCGGACATTATATACGTCTATAACGTTATATTTCCTATTCTAATGCAACTTAACATCTCGAATGTAGTATTTTCCAACATTTCTGGCGGGTCGGCCCCTACTTCTCGGTGGGAACATTATATACGTCTATAACGTAATAGATCCTAACCTAACCCATCTAGAGCCTCGCCGGTAATGTTTTACAGAATCCCGTTCGTGTCGTCCCGTACATCTCGACGCGGATATTATATACGTCTACTACGTTATATATCCTAACCTAAGGCAACTTAACATCTCGGATGTAGTATTTTCCAACATTCCTGGCGTGTCGGCCCCTACTTCTCGGTGGGGACATTATATACGACCATAACGTAATATAACCTAACCTGACCCATCTAGACCCTCGCTGGTAATGTTTTACAGTATCCCGTACCTGTCTACCCGTACGTCTCGGTGCGGACATTATATACGTCTATAACGTTATATATTCTAACCTAAGACATCCTAACATCTCGGATGTAGTATTTTCCAACATATCTGGCGGGTCGGCCCCTACTTCTCTGTGGGAACCTTATATACGTCTATAACGTAACATAACCTAACCTAACCCATCTAGACCCTCGCTGGTAATGTTTCACAGAGTCCCGTTCGTGTCGTCCCGTACATCTCGGCGCGGACATTATATACGTCTATAACGTTATATATCCTAACCTACGGCAACATAACATATCGAATGTTGTATTTTACAACATTCCAGGCGGGGCGGCCACTACTTCTCGGTGGGCACATTATATACGACGATAACGTAATATAACCTAATCTGACCCATGCAGACCCTCGCTGGTAGTGCTTTACAGAATCCCGTTCGTGTCGTCCCGTACGTCTCGGTGCGGACATTGTATACGTCTATAACGTTATATATCCTATCCTAAGGCAACCTAACATCTCGGATGTAGTATTTTACAACATTCCAGGCGGGACGGCCCCTACTTCTCGGTGGGAACATTATATACTTCTATAACGTAATGTAACCTAACCTAACCCAGCTAGACCCTCGCTGGTAATGTTTCAGAGAATCTCGGTCGTGCCGTCCCGTACGTCTTGGTGTGGACATTATATACGTTTATAACGTTATATATCCTAACCTAAGGCAACCTAACTTCTCGGATGTAGTATTTTCCAACATTCCTGGCGGGTTGGCCCCTACTCCTCGGTGGGAACATTATAAACGTCTATAACGTTATAGAGCCTAATCTAACCCATCTAGATCCTCGCTGGTAATGTTTCACAGAGTCCCGTTCGTGTCGTCCCGTACATCCCGGCGCGGACATTATATACGTCTATAACGTTATATATCCTAACCTAAAGCAACATAACATCTCGAATGTTGTATTTTTACAACATTCCAGGCGGGGCGGCCACTACTTCTCGGTGGGCACATTATATACGACCATAACGTAATATAACCTAATCTGACCCATGCAGACCCTCGCTGGTAGTGTTTTACAGAATCCCGTTCGTGTCTACCCGTACGTTTCGATGCGGACATTATATACGTCTATAACGTTATATTTCCTATTCTAATGCAACTTAACATCTCGAATGTAGTATTTTCCAACATTTCTGGCGGGTCGGCCCCTACTTCTCGGTGGGAACATTATATACGTCTATAACGTAATAGATCCTAACCTAACCCATCTAGAGCCTCGCCGGTAATGTTTTACAGAATCCCGTTCGTGTCGTCCCGTACATCTCGACGCGGATATTATATACGTCTACTACGTTATATATCCTAACCTAAGGCAACTTAACATCTCGGATGTAGTATTTTCCAACATTCCTGGCGTGTCGGCCCCTACTTCTCGGTGGGGACATTATATACGACCATAACGTAATATAACCTAACCTGACCCATCTAGACCCTCGCTGGTAATGTTTTACAGTATCCCGTACGTGTCTACCCGTACGTCTCGGTGCGGACATTATATACGTCTATAACGTTATATATTCTAACCTAGGACATCCTAACATCTCGGATGTAGTATTTTCCAACATATCTGGCGGGTCGGCCCCTACTTCTCGGTGGGAACAGTATATACGTCTACAACGTAATATAACCTAACCTAATCCAGCTAGACCCTCGCTGGTAATGTTTCACAGAATCCCGTTAGTGTCGCCCCGTTCATCTCGGCGCGGACATTATATACGTCTATAACGTTATATATCCTATCCTAAGGCAACCTAACATCTCGGATGTAGTATTTTCCAACATTTCTGGCGTGTCGGCCCCTACTTCTCGGTGGGGACATTATATACGACCATAACGTAATATAACCTAACCTGACCCATCTAGACCCTCGCTGGTAGTGTTTTACAGAATCCCGTTCGTGTCTACCCGTTCGTCTCGGTGCGGACATTATATACATCTATAACGTTATATATCCTAACCTAAGGCAACCTGACATATCGCATGTCGTATTTTACAACCTTCCCGGCGGGTCGGCCCCTACGTCTCGGTGGGAATATTATATATGTCTATAACGCTATATATCCTAGCCTAAGGCAACCTAACATGTCGAGCGTAATATTTTACAACATTCCTGGCTCGTCGGCCCCTGCTTCTCGGTGGTAACATTATGTACGTCTATAACGTTATATATCCCAGCCTAAGGCAATCTAACATCTGGCATGTAGTATTTTACAACATTCCTGGCGGGGCGGCCCCTATTTATCGGTGGGAACATTATATACGTCTATAACGTAAGATAACCTAACCTAACCCATCTAGCCTCTCGATGGTAGTGTTTTACAAGATTCCAGGCGTGTCGGTTCCTTCATATCGGTGGGAACATAATCTCATGGTCTGAGATGCCATACCTATTACCTGCAGTGTTGGGTTGAAGTAACCTCTTATTGGCTCTGGGGAATCTGTGCGCAAATATATGGAGGAGGCCCGGCACTTAACATCGTTTGCATCAGCCCCACCACCCGCCCCCGCGCTGAGAGTCTCTGAATGTTTTCAGGAGACTCTCTTCTGGGCAGTGCACGCACTGGCATGTGGGAGATAGACGTGATCACCCGTTTATCTCCGCATCTCGCAATACGCGTGCAATGACTCAAAGGTTGATCCCGAATATTTTGAGTTTATGTGTTTTGTACGAGCATGATAATCTAAGTTCATTTCTTTTTTTTTTTTCTTTGAGTTACCCACCGTGGTTACAGTGTCTTCCGTCGTCGGTAACTTCTGTGTTTCCTCTGTCGTTTGGTTACATGGATCTTCTTGAGTTACCGACCTTGGTTATTAAACATTCAGATGTCGGTAACTCTCCGTCTACGTTTATTTTTCCTCTTCTTCATTTGTCGTCGACCAGTTACCGACCATTATGTATTCAGCAACTGTCTGCCACGCAATGTCTTCTTTCTTCATTTATTTATCCATTGCCAGTACCTTGCCTCGCTTTCGGTTGTCATTTTGCAAATGTTTGTCATGATGACTCCCGTACACGAAAACCTCGCGCATTCACACACACGAAATTCTCGCGCACTCACGCACACGAGATTGTTCGCGCCCGCACTATACGCATTGTTCACCACTTTCCTCTTGGGGTTTTTCTTCTTTCTTCGGTCTGTGGTTTCCAACGATGCAACTCTTCTGTGTATATATCATTGTTTTTGTCTTCAGCGAAGCTTCTTCTTCGTCTTCGCATGATCCGCGAAGATCGCGTCTCCATTGAGCTTGCCACTAGCGTCATGGTAGCAATGCAGGAGAAGACCAGCCTACCGAAAGGATCTTTGAAGCGGAACTGTCGTACCGTTTCAGGAAACAACAGCCCCCGCTCGCACGGTTGGACGCGGCAGACGTCTACGACGCCGACCACGCAGGACACGCCGGGCAGGGAATTCGCGCTCTTCCTCCTCCTTCCTTCTACTTCCTTCAAAGCCGTGACTTTATCACAAAACAAAGCCATTGCCTGCCAGGAACTCTGTTTTAGCATCATTTTATCAAAGATATTGCTCAGAGTTAAATCTGGCCCTACCTCGCTTACCAGAGCGCGCCGTGGCAGCTGCCGTGCTGGACAGCGCTGTAGCGTGTGACACCCGCTGTCGTACTCCTCTTCGCAATGGGGGCTCAATGACGTGTTTTCTTTGCCTATCCGCTTCAGAAATGACGCAAAATATCCCGGTGAACATCTGCGTCATTCTGTACGTGAGCACGCCGCTTTTTCTTTCCGTCCATCTCATGATATTTTGACGAAGCAAACTTATCGTCTAATGGTTCGTGTGACGGCTCATGGCTTGCTTTCGTACGAGATCGTCCTGTATACTCTTATCGCATCCTCCCTCCACGGTCTACGCACCGTTTTCAAGTTCTTTTTATTCGCGACAAGAACTTCGCTCTATGGCATAATGTGGCTAAAATGTAGTGTCGCACTATCCAATCTGGGCGCCAATGCAAAATGCGACTCGAAATTCCACTTGCTATCGAGGTGAAGTCCAAGATATTTAATATCTTTTTTTACCTCAACAGTTGTATTCGCAATTTTTTTCATCTCTCGGCATTCAGCTCTTCTTTTATTGTCACGCGGGTCAATCAAGAGTAAAACTTCCGTTTTTTCCGCGGCAATCGGAAAGCCAAGTTCACGGAACTTCATCGTTACCGATACCACTCCCCCTTCTGCACGACAGATGGTCCTGCTTTCGTTGCTTCTAGTGGCAAGTACTAGCGTGTCATCGGCATAACATGTAATATGTACTCCTATCGGAAGTGGCTGAAAGATAGCTATGTTATATCCGATGTTCCACAGTAACGGTTCAAGAACCGATCCCTGCGGAACACCGCGATTGACCACCCTCTCAAAGTATCTGTCTTTTCCATTGTAAGTAATGGTTCTATCGCTCAGGTAGTTATTTATTACCATACGTAGGTATTCCGGAAAATCATTGCTCCACGTATGGCCGCCCACGAGAGGGAATTGAAGGCATTCTTCATGTCAAAAGATACCGCAAAAGCAATCCCCCCGTTTTTTGTGGCTGTTTCTGCAATCGACTTTACATTTCTTATCGCATCGATTACGGATCGACCTTCCCTGAAACCGTACTGGCAATCCGCTAAATCTCGTCCTCTCGTCGTAAAATGCTGAACGAGTCTCCGGTGAATTACTCTTTCGAAGATTTTTCCTATCTCGTCCAGCAGAACGATAGGACGATAAGCAGACGGATCTTCTTCCGGCCTTCCGGGCTTTTTCAGCAAGAACATTCTGCCAGATTTCCACTTTCTTAGAAATTTTCCGGTCTGCAAGCATTCCGTGAAGATCCTCTGCAGCCGTCGGGCAAAGAAACCTAGAATTCCTAGCCAAGTTCAGCCAGGAACTTCATTCCGGCCTGGCGCAGTGCTGTTTCTCTTAAGTTTTTGCACTGCGCGGGCGATCTCTGATTGCGCCATTTTCCTCTCGTGGAAATAGATTCTCAACAACCCGCTCCAGGAAGTTTGGTTGCATCGTTTCTGATATAGGAGGCGCCCATGGTCTTAGTTTGTCCATTACCATTTTGTATGGACGCCCCCACGGATCCTCTTGCAAGGTGGACATTAGTCGCTCCCGTGCCCGTGTCTTGGAGTCAGATATTGCGGACTGCAGCTTCTTTTTCTTATTTTTATAGCTTTCGTTGCACCGCAGGATGTTTTCTATGTTTCTCATGGACCGGCGACCCTTCTCCCTTTTGTACTGGTGGCGCGTTAGCGTACATGCTGCACAAATTCGCGATATTGTTTCGTTCCACCAATACACAGGTCGTCTTTGCACATTGGGTTTTGTACGTAGCATGCAAGCGTTGTACACCGCTGTCACGGTATCCATTAATTCTGCTATTTCCTCGTCCACATTCACTGGACCTTCTTTTTTCGAGTCCATGTTGCGGATAAAGCAGCAACCCGCATATAATCGTCGTTCAGCTTCTTAACGGCTCATTTTTTTACGTGGTGCTGCTATCAAGAATTTCTGAGGCGTTTTGCTTGGGCTGTGGATATCTGTATCCAAATACACTTATGGTCCGACAGATTGTCCATGTTGTCGACTTCTCAATTTTGCACTCTTTTCGCTGTGAGAGCATTTCCCACGGAGATATCTACTATGCTATCTCCTTGAAATCGCGAGCTCGTTGCTTCCGCTCCACGATTTAGGATCTGTAAGTTTGCAGCATTCGCCCACTTCAGCATCGAGTGACCGCGATCTATTGTGCTTTTCGAATGTCACATGACTGCATGCGCATTGAAATCTCCAAGTACAAATTCTGGGCGGTTCCAAATGTTTTTAATTGCGCTCCATATTTCGTCCAGTAAGCGCTCTTAATCGCTCAACGGCTAATTCAGCGGTGTGTACACACCCACCACCACGTATTCCGCCCAGTTCACCGCGATGTAGCTGTTTCCATTTGCTATTTTGGTTATAGGCTTGTATCCTCGATCCAATATTGACTCAATGGTATCCGATACGGTTCTGCGATGACTATAAGTTCCACCATGCTGCGCTTCATTTCGCTTATTACTAAGTCCTGTGCTTTGGCAGCATGGTGCACATTCACTTATAGTATTTGACACAGCAGGGTGAATTTTAAGTTTTGTCCATCGCCTCCTCCAGGCTAAATTCATTTTCATTTGAATCTCCTTCGATATCTAGGGCGGCAAACCTGTTTTCCACCGCCATTCCAACGATGGAGTGCTCTATTTTTTTGCCGCTTTCCGTCTTATTGGCGGTTTTACCGGTGTAAAAACTGCCAGCTTTGCTCTAATTTGAAACTCTCGCATTGATTGTTTGCATTTTCATCTGTTTAGGTACGTATGGTATTGTTTGCATCCTTCCCACTACGCACTTGTTACAAATCTTCTCTTCTCTTCTCTCAGCTTTATGCACCGTTAATTATCTTAGTACTTATTGCCTGTTTTAGGCACGCGTGGAGTGATTTATCCCCAACCCGCACGTAGGAACTGTATTCTAGACTCTCTATTTACAGAGGTATGATATGTTCGTTTTTTGACATGTAAACAGATTGTATTTTCTTCTTCTTCTAACTCTTGAAATTCTTTCTTTTAGGTGTGCAATGAGCTTTATTCACACCAGGAGCTCCTTATTATTCGTTTTTCTATAGTACGCGTGAATCAGATTTCGTTTTCAGTATGTATTAAACAGCCTTTAACCTATCTTTGTTATGTCTGCTAGACACTTAGTTCTTTCTCTTCAGTTATAAGTTCTCACTTCACAATATATATCTATATGTGCATTTTAATGAATGGTTCTTATAATTGTTTGTGTTACAGATATGGAGAGGATTACAAACACTCTAACCACGTCTTGGTCTTCTTAATATTACACACTTACTGCAGTTTGTTGAACAATATCTTTTATACCATTCACTTTAACTTTTTGTAATGCATGTAATATTTTTATTCTGTCTTTCTTTGTTTGGAATTGATTCTGTCGTATCTTCACTATGTTTGTTTCACTTATCATACATTTGCATGTAGAAAGTGTTTATTTACTTCACTGCAAACTGCACAGGATGTAAAGCTTCCGTATTTAACGAGCTTTTTAACCTGTTTTGACTTGTCGACATGCGTGCGACGCCGACGAGTGTTTACCCCCTCCACACTGTCTATTTATTGCCTTCCTGTCCTCCTTTTTTGTAGGTAAACAGGTTGGCACTTGAGAGGTAGGTCAGTGACAGTCGACTTTTGAGAACACTTTCCGCGGTGGGTCAAGAGCTCCCCTGCCGTGAAACACTTATCTGCCCGACCCCCTTCTGTCAGCGTGGGCACAAGTCTTTTTTCTTTTAACTTTTCATGTTTATTTTCACCCATCCGGTAGTTTTAATTTATTTATAATCAAAACTACTTTTATTGCACTTGATGTACGATTGTTATTTACAATTCTGTGTCATTCTGTTTACAGTGTGTGCTCGCACTCACTGCGCTTATTTGTTGTCTTTCTTCGGTGCGTTACGAATTTATTAGAGTTTTTATTTACTTTTAAATTCGTGACGTATCACGAATTATAATCATTATTGAGATGCTGTCTCTCTCGCACTACGGGTCCTTTATCACCGTGACAGATTGATACTTGCGATCTATTGTCTACTCGCTTACACCTCTGCACCTTTGTCCCTCGCGAAAGGTAAAGTTTACTGATAGTGAATGCACGTTGGCGCTCGGTCTACTATTTCAACTCTTTTTATCGTTGTTTTTGGCGATTAATATCCCGTTTTGTGAGTTATTATTACGCGCGCACGATAATTATCTTCACTTTCTACCGCACCACATCCCCTTCTTCCCGTTCTTTAATAGCTTTTTATCAGCACTTTCCGCACTTCTTACACTTCTTGAGGTGTTGACCGGTGTAGCTTCCGATATCCTCTTCCTCTTCAGTTCTCCCACGATGTCGTCAGCAGCCTCCACGACTCGAAATTAGATTTGGAAATGGCGAACGACCGCGCACGTGTCGTAACCGTGAAGGATAGCGAATCCGAGCACGAAATTCGCTATTATTCGACCCTAATACCGAAAGAATCCCAGATTTATACGTCTGGATTTCACGCGATACTTACCAAAATTCGATTAAGCCGTAGCTTGTATTCGAAATTTCAAGATTTCCATTCGAAAACTCGAAAATGCACGGAGCGATGTGAAATGTGTCTATACTCTTCCCCCAAATTCAACACCTAAGGGCGGATATACCGTATCTGGAGTCCATAAAATTGGATTCATTTAATCACTTATTGACACTGTGTTGATATTAACTGCGCCAAGCGTAATTGGCAATAAAATTTGTCAAATCCAGTAAAATGAAATCACCATTCACGTTTGAAACGAGCTAAAATTTCAAAAAAATCTCTCATAGACTTTTTATTAAACTTCCAGTTCAATTATTTTTCACGAATTCGAAAAGTATTACATTTTTTAAATTCTCCTCCTATAGTACGAATTTTAATCAAATATCAGAGATAAACGATTTATTTATTTAACATTTTTACTGGGGTAACCAGTTGATAATTTCATAGGATCAGGGTTGGTGTTACATCCTCGTTCGTACCATGAATTTTGATCAGCGCTATTCGCGGAATAACGCTCGACGTAACAAAATCGTTCTAGATGTAGCAATCGGAATGAATTTTTTTTTAACCGGTCAGAGGCAATAAAGTAGGAGGGATATGCAAGGAAAACGCCAGAATGCGTCGCGTTACCGCGTTTCGAATTTTAATGGCCCGGTGGAATGATAAAGCGGTAATTAATCGTTGTCCATTGCTGCCGTCGTGAGATTTCAATGGATGCGACGCTTGGCGTCTTTCCAAATAATTATTCCTTCCTTTTTCGCCAATTAATGTTCATATATTTTTCCTTTCGAGATAGTGTTCTCCTTTTTTAAATTCCTTGTTCCTTCTTCCTTTTATGACAAATTTTTCGTCGGCAGAGGAGAAATACAACTTTTACTTCAAATATCTATTGTTAGATTTGTATAATTTATTGCAGCGTGGAAAGGTATAGAAAGATAATTTGCTTCCTTTATATTCGATGTATTTTGACGAGCAACAAAAAAATCAATAATGTTTTTATCATTCGTGAAGCATGGAGATATAGTTGATGCTTGTTACTTGATTTTTATCAGTTTTCAATACAGAAAGTATAAGAGGATTCGTTTTATGTATAATTTCGAACGAAATTCCTGATCGTTTAGACAAAACTTTATCGTATCGGGTCATTCTGGCTAATGGAAGCGGAATTTTCAATCCTTTTCACCGATGCGAAATATTTTAATCGCATTTCAGCGAATAGAGGGCTTTCTTAACATTTTCTCTTCAAATTAATTCCTTTACCAATTTTCTTTTATTAGCAATTACACATTCTGTCCTCTCTCTCTCCCTCCCTCTCTCTCTCTCTCTCTCTCTCGATGAGGCTTGTAAAATGTCCGAGAAATATCGACATGTAAAGCGGTAGAAGAATTAAAAGTAAAGTAATAATATTCCTTAGGAGCGAGTCGCCATTCATTATGAATTATGGGACGTATAATGGACGCTCTCCCTGACAAATGAGTTAATGCTCCCTCGATGGACCTGTTTAAATCGTTAAGCACCATTAGCGACTTGAAAGTCTGATTCGTAATGGAAAAGAGTGCTGGCGGCAAGCCGGGCGCGTATCGCGACGGATTTTCGCGAAAATTCAAGGACTTAAGGAATTTTAATGTAACCGCGGAGGCAGCTACCGCGCGCAAGCCTGTTTAAATATCCACAGCAGCGAAGAAATAATTCAACAGCTCAGCCAAGACAAACACTGAGCGATGCGAGATATTTAGGTGAGGAACCGTGTTCGTTTTTACGAGACGCATACCGAAAACGTTGCTGGCCGGGTAAAATTCAGTTGCGCCAGTCTCATTTAGGTTTCCTACTACACTCAGAAAATACGACTGGCACTGATCAAATTACGCCGGAGCGTGCTTCGACTACGAACGAAGTTTAAAGGCCTGTGGGCGCAGTGTATTAAATCCAAAGGGAGACACTGGCTGCTTCAAAATAGCGGCTGTTATTTGAGCGAACGAAGTAAGTTTACGAATGAGGATTCTGCATAAATTAGAAATATATTTTTAATCGAAAATAAATGTGGAGTGTGATATCGAGTGAGAGAAATTGGGAAATTTTGGATAATTTTAACACGTGACAACAGTTTCATTAAATGAATTGAATAATTGGTTGATAGAGACCTAAATGCTTGTGAAGGCGCAAGGTAGAAAGGCGTAGCATGCTTTCAGTGGGGTGTGGGTTCCGTTGCAATTGGAGTCGAGTTACTAGGTAGTTTGAAATCGTAGTTGATCATTAAACATCGGCGTATCCCATAATTAGTTAATTGTAACGTTACATTGGTTACTTAACCGCTTACGTCGTAAAATTACTGTATGTTCGTACGTTTCAAGGATCTCGTAAAAAAATGGCCAAATACTAGCCTATTTAAATGAAGTAACAAAGAATAGAGAGTAATTCTACATTCAGTAATAGCACGATCGTTGTTACACTCAATTTTGTTCGTCGAAATATGATCTCATCCTGGTTTGCAACAAGAAATAATAAAAGAAGTAAAATTTGTAGAATTTGTGGGTCAGGAACAAGTATATACATATGTATATCATTCCCTGACGAATCGATGGATAAATAATTGTTCATTGTTTTACGCTGCTCAGTTTGACATCATTATTATCCCCGTCAGTTGGCGTCATAATAGCTGTGAACGAGGATGATGTGGTCAGAGACCTGGAAAAGTCTGTAAATAATTTATGTTGCGTCACATCTACGTGCAAGCGTGAGTACGTTACTATAAGCAATTCTTCCGTTTCTATTTACATCAGTCCTTTGTGCGGTTTAATCGAATCTCTGGTGTCTATTCAGTGCGACTTTTAATTGCTCCTGGTCATCCCATAATGGGATGCAGAAGGGATGCAGTCCTGAATCTGTGGTGTCAAATCCTCTCTAATTCGAACGACTTTTGATAACGACTTGCGATAATGAATGAACGTAATCTCTTTTTCGAAAGTTGGCGAACTATTGAGGAGGGTTGGCTAATTATTCGGTGCGCTATTGATCGCAGACGCTATGAAGATTAATCGAATGTTTTTTGCAAACGAATACCTTACGCGTGCTTTTCACTATTATTTTCAAACGTAATTGAGCGTTGTCTGAAATTTGTCTAATTTCGTAATTCAGTCTCGACTCGATTCGATGGTGGTACACTAATTATTAGCTATAAGTGAAGGGATATGCTAATTGGGGAAAAGAGTTTTGTCGCGAAAGTTCTCGATGGTTCTCCAGCTGTCACTTCTGAACTAAATCTAATGGAAAATTGTGCTAATTATAGCAATCCTCTAGCTACCTCTGGTGCGTCGTAAAAGCTTAAAAGTTGACGACATCCTTTACGCATCTGTTCTCCAGTGGCGTGGTTTACTACACCGTGGTTTCGCGAAACTTGGCCGTTTCTCGGGCTGGATATTCATTTTAATACCAGGATAACTTCAGTGTCTACTACAACTTTTCCCCGCGACAAATGCGCGATATTGAATTAATGGACTTTAGAAGTCCATTTCCTCATGCTTCGTACGTACAGTTTCGCATTTAAGCTGTAACACTGAAACAATCTCATTGTTCGTTCTTTTCTGCCTTTTATTATACCCATGCATACCCATGCATACCCATGCATTATTTTTTCTTTCGTACGTTCTCCTTCTTTCCGTTCGTTCTCCCGTTAATTTCTGATTTTGTTCTCTGAATATTTCGTGAGCGCCGATTGTGAGGAACCAGAAAAACACAGAAAATAGAAATTCCAACAAACCCTTGTCGTTTCTCTTTCCCGTGATTCTATGTATCAGTGAAATTTCGTACTTCGCAAACAGGAAGGTCGTAAACGGCGTTTGGTCGTGATAATTTTGAAGCGAGCGATGCGCTGCCAGCATGATTATCTTCCCGTCCCGCTTTCACGGTTTATCGTCGCAACTGCAAGAAGCATCTGGGCTAACGATTCAGGAAAATTGTTAGGTTGTTTTAATATTGCGACTTTGCCGCGCGTCCCTCTCCATTAGCGCGCGAAGTAACACTCTGATTTATTAATATATGATGTTGTAATATATTTGTTTAATTGCTCAGCGGCAAACTGCAGGATTGTTCGAAAGTCGCTTTGATTCTTTTATTCTAAATCAGCTTTAGTCGCTTGTATATCGGCTGAACAAATATTCGGAATGCATAGGATACAGTCCATAAATTTCAATGCTGTTTTACAATGTTTACGAATCTCACGATTGAACGTAGCTTCATATAACTCGAGATAAAAGTTTTTCCTTTCTATTTGATTTTCTGCAAAAAAATGTGCGAAACAACAAACATCCATTATCAATCTATTTCCGCGTTCAAAATTCGACGGTCTCTCAAGGTTTTTAAAAATCACGACGAATTAATTCTCCAAGTCGACGGAAATATACTCGAGTTTCTGAGGGTGAACCGTTTTACCTTCTGCGCAACGCGCAGATCGTTAGCATACGAAAAAACGGAGAAAACGTAAGCTTAGCGACCTCGCTATTCTCAGTTACTCACCTCTTATGAAATCCACCGCCATCTCCAGACCGTACGTGTCCTTATCACAATCGTCAAGGATGTGCGCCCCGATTTTCACACCCGGCAGAATGCCCTCGCCCTCATTGAGGTTATCCAGGGTGTAAAGCCTCGCTTCCAATGCTTGTACTCCGCCCTACGGCATAACAGGGCCGCACGTGATCGGGTCCTCCCTCTCGTGCAACAGCATAAACCCTCCGAGGAAGAGGTCGCCCTCGATGACCGCCTTCTTCTTCACTGGTCAGGCGACGAGAACCTGCGCGCTCGGGTCCATAGATCGGAACTATCTGCGGCCGTATCGAATCAGATGATGAGTTTCCGGGTTCTCGAACCGGAAGCCACGCTCGTGTCGCGCCCTCAAACGAGCGCGATCTCTTTCCGCGTCGATGGACCAGCCCGGGGTGGAAAGTCTCGGCGAAGTTCCTGATTAATTTTTTCACGATCGATCGACTCGCTATTGGAGTAATCGTCGCCGTCGTCGTCGAGTCGAACATGCTCGGAGCTCAATAACCATCTATCGCCCGGCTCGCTGTTGGCCGAGCACATGTATATCAGCACGGCAGGTAACAGAAGCTTCATGACTTCATAATTGTGAATGGTTGAGCTTGCGAACGGTTTCACACGTTGTCCTGTGTTTGCGTCGGGTGGTGGGTTCTTCAAGTCCATGGTTTCTAGTTACGTTGCGTTGCGGCGTTGGATGGTACATCGCGATGGTAGTCGATGGTGCCACGGCCTTTATGGGGCCACTGGAACCGGCTGTTTTGGAGCAAGAAAGTTCGATCCGTTTCACTTTCGCTGAGAGTTCCGCTGGTCTGATACTAATTGCTGAAGTTCTGCGATCGGGTAAAGAAACGAAGAGTGGAGGTTGACACGGCGCTGCGGAAGTTTAGAGTGATGAATGGGTGATCGTGGATGGTGACTTGTTTGCGGGGTAACCGGAGTAATCGTTCGTTCCACGTGGAACTGTTGATTCGTTTGGTAGTCTCGCGATATTCCGGATTTACTCGAATGTCATGGGAAATTTCTACCTAGCTTTGCTCCTCCCAAGAGAGCTCATCGGGAAGGAAAGTAAGCAACATTTGCTTTTGGCCACTGTTCGTTAGCAGTTACCCCTTTGTCGTCAGTGGTACGGTTCCTGTTTGCTTCTAAAACTTTTGTCACGATTACAAATGTTTCTCCTAGGCTTGGGATCCTTATTTTTCTTTCGCAAATATTCGCGAAATCGTCTATGTGTCGCGACTGCTTCTCGATAAAATTCCGAGTCGAACTTGAGGCAGGGCAATTTTCTTACGTTTACATGTCGACGAGATCGAAAGCCTATTTGAAAACGCCGCGCCAGCAGCCTCGGAACTATCGGGATTCTCTGATTGGATAATTTCGTCGGAGAATCTACAGGGCATGGACCAGTCGGTGCCATGACAGCAAAAGTGTAAATTGCTTTTGATTTGCAACGAGCCACTCGCGTTCCGATAGCGACCCGATCGCTTCGCGAACTAATTAAAAACTTTGACACGTCGCGCC
The DNA here is from genome assembly GCA_963969225.1 of Xylocopa violacea. Taxonomy (NCBI): domain Eukaryota; kingdom Metazoa; phylum Arthropoda; class Insecta; order Hymenoptera; family Apidae; genus Xylocopa; species Xylocopa violacea. The sequence continues at coordinate 3,968,632 of CAXAJV010000678.1, forward strand.
CTTCTTGGTTCTCGTGTCTTCGGTGGCTGGTGGAGCTTCCTTTCTCCGTTCGAATTACCGTTTATCGCGCCCGCGATAATTCGTTACGAGGCGTACCTGTTGCTCCGCGGTGGTGGCCATGAAAATCTATTTCCATTTCATTATGCCTCCCTCCCTTTCTCGTCGCTGTGATTTTTCGACCGCTCCCCGTGTTTTTTCAAACGCGACGAACTGTTACGCAGCGCATTGTAACGAGGGATGTGGTCGCGTTACCTGTTGCGTCCCTCGACGAGGAACCGTTACCTGGTCTAGCGTAGTTTTGTCCGACTCTATCTGGAATTGGATCACGGATTGTCTAGGAACTAACTCGACAACGATCGATATTGAGAACGCGACGCCTTGCACCGATGCCACTCGATGGTTCCAAGTGGCGCTGGCGGACGTCTGGATGGCTACTCTGTCGAACGCCTGACGGAGAACGGACGTTCGTTTTGTGGGCGTTCGAGGATCTTTTCTACGAGATCTATTCTATTGGTCATTACTGATTTAGTTCAGGGAAGTCAACGATCAGAATTTCCAATCTCTACAGTTTTTAATTTGCATAATTATGATTAATAAAGTTTTTAATTCTCAAATTTTAACTCATAATTCATCGCGAAACACTTTTCAGGTTCGAACCGTGTACAATTTTGACAAAAGCTGTAGGTGTTGGCGAAACCTGTGTATAATAAATATAAATGACGCATTGAGTAATTAAATCCCACGTTCTGTAGTAATTGAGAATCAAGCCAAGGATGGTGGTTAATAATGCGATGAGTTCATGCTGTATTCGAATGGCACAAATGGCACTGTCTATTGCTGATGAAACTGTATGGTGTACAGTGGTATTTACATATTTTTTTGGATCTATTCTATTGGTCATTACTGATTTAGTTCAGGGAAGTCAATGATCAGAATTTCCAATCTCTACAGTTTTTAATTTGCATAATTATGATTAAGAAAGTTTTTAATTCCCAAATTTTAACTCATAATTCATCGCGAAACCACGATTGGAATCGATCAAATTGGAATAAACGGACGGATATTTTATTGTATCTGTTTGGTATTCGCTATTATTCTGTGGCTAAATGGAGATGGTGTATAATTAATGTAAAAAGTTCCCGAGAGAAAGTTTGCTGAAGCACTGTTAGTTTCTGTTTCAACCGCGATGAATAGAATATAATATTATATTACAATTTCGGAATCTCATTGAAAAACAAAGGAGCCTTTCCAGATAGCCATAGGCTTTTTTCTTTCATTCCATTTTGTCTGTCTGCCTAGTTTTTCCTTTTTCGTACAAAACTTCATCACGTTGAAAAAAATTCGCATATACTGTGGAGCATTACGAAACTTTTGACATGAAAATTTATACGACTTTCTAAATGATTCGGTTAAACGGACGTGAAAGAGAATAGAGCGTTGCAGTGTGCACGTATCAGTTTGTTTTTCCCTCGAAATTAATCTCAATTAAATTACAAATAAGTGAAGTCTTCTGTCAGTTAACAGCATTAATTGGTTGTGGGGAAACATTCGTATAATTTTTACTGGACTTCCTATTCCGCTAGAATTGCCAAATAATACATTTTTATCGCCAGAAAATATCTTTTAAAATGTAAACATTTGTTATTCGCATGATGGAGTATATTATATATCTTTTTCTTTTTATAAAAATTAATTTATCAAGCTAATGTGTGGTGGATTATTGGATACAGAATGGATTTGTTTCCTGAACCGACATAAACATTTTTCATCGTTACTTCCAGTAATTATCTTTGAGCATTCTGGAACGAGTGATTTATGAATGCGTTGAAAAATGTAAACCACAGGAATAACTGGTCCACGAGACACATCTGTTCATTTCTCTAAGTTTGGGGATTATTTTTTAATCTGATTTGCACGCTTTGTGTAGTGTGGGCCCGGTTCGCGGTGTTCCGACTTTGAAATTTACTTTTTTTAAACGGCTTCCTGAAAATGTTAATTACAAAAGGCATCGGCGATGATATGGAAGCTACGACTGGTTTCACCGCTTACTCGGTAATTAAATTTCTAATTAACAGATCTTACGCTCGAAGTCTCTAATCTGACCGATTACGGTCAACGACGGATAACATTTACTTTCCTTCATTCATTACCAGAAAATTGTACCGACGCGTGCTTCTGGTAACGCTATCTCGAAAATGTTACTCGAACCTACGAAAAAAGTTTTCAAACAGTCTCTTTTCTTTTTCCTTCATTTTCATTGAGACAATTATTCACTAGTTTACGGCGCAATTATTTCCGGCGATAACGTTCTTGCGTGCGCGACAAGCACAGGATCGCGTAAATTGCTATAAAACCGCGGCAGCTGCCACTTAACGAACGTGGTATTTTTCAATCACCTCCGTCTCGTCAAGCTGTATTGCCAGAGAATTTCAGAAGTAATCTTCCAAACTGTTTCTCGTGTTATATCATGCGCTAAGCGTAATCGCATGGGGATTAGTTTCTCCCTTTCGCCATTGTTTCATTTTTGTTTTAAACGATTTTTGTTAAACAATGTGTTCATTCTTTACCCGCGAATGAATTTCCGTAGTTAATTTCTTTTTGCTCCTCGCTCGAATAATTTTGCCCCCCGTTTTATCCAATGGATCGATCGATTACACCCGTGTCTTCAATGTACTCTGTTATCAGAGAGATATTTTAACGATGCTTACGATTTTCACATCGGTGACGGAACACCACTGTGACAATAGCAATTTCATGGAATCGTTCAATAAAACGCCGAAAAACCGCGGCAGGATTCGTGGGAAACGAGCCGGTCGGTTTTTCGTCCACTTGTTTGACTCTTCGTACACATTTCTTCGGCCACAATAATCCAACGGCATCGTAGGACAGAGAGCCGTTGGAGTAGTTTGAGCACGCGCGCGCGGCCCCGTGTCGTAGCAGCTACTGACTGGCTCTGCGACTGTATCAACACTACCCTCCTGTGGAACGCATCAACCCTCCGCCACCCTCGAAGCCCTGCCTCGTTCCCTACTACCCTGCCTTCCTTCTCCCTCCCGTTCATTCTCTTCCTCGATCCTCCAAACCGTCTTACCCTGTCCCACGTCACGCCTCACGAATCCTGTTCCTTTCATTTTGCCGCGTGCAACTGTTTAAATTGTCGATCATAATTCTCTCGCGGGTAGGAATTAAAGAAAGCCAGAACGAAATGTAAAGAAGAGAGGAACGGAAGAAGTGGAAGTTTTCTTTATTCCACCGGTTGTCAGCATTGGCACTTTTAGACTTGTAAGAAGTACTTTGATAAATTATTGTCGTCGTACGTAAGGAGCTAATCCCGTGATGGCGGGTATGCGCGTGTGCGCGTGTCCCATGTAGATGGTCTGGGAGCGAAAGGCGAGGAAAATAACGGGACTGGGGTTGTGTCTTTTATTTATTTCTCGAAGAGTTCCCGGAGGGAGGCCCGACGCGCCAGTCATGACGCTGGGACGGTACTTCGATGCGACTTCTTCTGCTTATCTGCTGTTTTCTTTGGTAATGTTCTTTAGATTGCTGCGAAAGTTGGTTCACGGGGAGGCTGGAGGTAATAAAAGACAAATTGTAGAATATTACGATTCGGTTAAGCGGAGCAGGTTACTTCTCGCAGAATGAAGCTGCAGAATTTTCCCTTCTTCGGTTCATAACTTCGGTTCTGTCACCGAGATAGAAGAAAAAATTTGACGAGTAATTATAAATTTCCAAGCCGTCACGTCGCGAGTTGGGAGTTTCATATCGAATCCACATTGAGCATTACTTACTACGCGTTTCGGCGTTGCTTTGTGTTTGCAACCAGCGCGGTTCTGTTTCGTTGTCCGAAAGTTTCGCGCATCGCGTTCTCATTAAATTCAGGCGTCGAAGTTAATCGGGTTCGTAGCGATTCCCGGAACAAGTTCCCGCAACAGGAACGAACAGTGAGGGAAAACTGATGCGAGCCATCCAATTATAGCGGCGGATCGTGTAGCTATGTCGGACAAGACGCGCGATTATCGGGTTTGTCAAATGGCGGACAGATTTATTTTTCGAAAAAGAATTTCCCTTTTGACGGGTGCGTGACAGTTATACGACACGTCGGATGCTTTTTCATGGAGCCAGCGCATCGATTCGGACCGCTTTTGGCTTTGTTTTACTTTAACGTTTCTCTTTTTTCGCTCGTTCCCCTTGTATTATTATTCCTTTCATTGCATCATGCCGGATCGCTCCTTCTATTGGAAACTTGTAATGGGTGCGGTAGGTTTGAAAGGATTCGAGACCAACATCGCAGGAAATGCCATAACGGTATTGCTCGGGCATTACGTCGCGTCGATGGTATTGGTGTGCAGCGACATAAAAAAAATTCCCATGTTGCAAAAGGACGGAAATTACTTCAAAAGCGAGTTCAAGCTCCTCCTTCTTTGACCTCTCCGTCGAGACATTAATTTCGTTTTCCTTTTGGCTCGAGTAAAACGGCGATGTTTGGAATGGAACTTGGAACGAGATGGATACACTGGAATAAAAGTGAATGATGTGTAGTAAGCATCTGTGCGGATGAAGTATGCGATGCCGAAAAACATCATCGGCGACGTGAATTTCATTGGTTCCTCTAGACTCGATGAATCTCCATATCCCTTCCAGTCGATGGTGAAAAATAGGATGACACGTGCAAGCGTTAAACGTTCCTTCACTAAGTGTCCGAGAACTGGGTGCCCAGAACTCGTTGCGGAGTATCTTATTAACGAAAGCGTTCGCTTTTTGCCTACGATATCCTAACTGAATATTATCCCTCGCAACAAGCAGAGAGGCGTTATATTTACACGATAAGGAAAGTTTATGAGGCAATTTTCTTCACGAACAAGCCACAAACTTCTGCGTAATTTCAGTCCTTTCCTTTCAGTGGTTTCGTTCCTTCTTTTCCCCTAACTTTCCCGCCTCATTTTTTGATATTTATCGTCTAGTGGTAAAAAACCAGAAAATAAGTATCTACACCTGAGACATCTCTCTGGAAACAGAAGAAATTTCGCGCGATCATTGTATCCCATTGAACGTTACCCTAAATAATTCGTGGATTGATGGTTAATTGAACGTTTAATCGACCGTTTCCTTCAGTGGACAAGGTTGTTTGTATCTTATCTAGTCGGATTATCACAATTAAAACGAAATCCGATAAGGGCGATTCGATATTTCAGGATAATTGATTCGATGCGAATAATGGGAGGGCTTTCTAGACCGTTGAAAATTCCAGGTTTAATATGTTACAGGCATTGTTGCATTATTCATCGAGGAAAATGCGATGAACGCGGGAAACGCGTAGTCTAATTTCAAAGAGCAAATATATGCAGCTACGATCGAAGTTTCATCTTTTTGAAGAAACACTTTCATGTCGTAGAGGAGAGGTCAGAAAGTGGAGAGTGGCTGCGCATGAGCGGGCGTAGAGAATATTTTTTCAGACTGCTGTTGTTATCGCTAGGCGAATTAACTTTTTAATCGCCGCGTGATAAAAGAAGATAACGATGGATAAATTAAAATCTGCATTTTAACAGGTTATGAAATGACGTTGCTAATGAACAAGTTTGTATCTTATAAATATTGAAAATCGATAAACGCAGAGGCAGAAATGATACAACTTTCATTTTTTTTTCTCACTTTCTCTCGAACAAAACGTATGCGGCGAAACCGACGAGTCTGTTCGATTTCGTCGGCACAAAGGGTGTATGATTGTGTTTGGTGGTTCGCTATAAATTGGTTACAACTACCTTTAAATATACCAGCATCGAAACATCGTCGATCGTTATACAATTCTCGAGTCGTATAGGAAATGCATATGAAGTCTATTATACTGGGCTTCCTCTATTACACTAGGCATCCTTTATGGTACGAATTTTCATATTTTCTTCATAGTTTGCAGCATGAAAATTTAATGCAGTCATTTCGAATTGGCTGCGAGGTGAAGAGGTGTATCATTTTAATTCGAAACGTTACATTTTTCAGTTAACAGGAACTTTGCTGAACCAGGATGCTTTAATTTTTCCATAATGAAATGTTGCTTCTTATTTTTGCCTCCTTTTAATTAAATTTTATTATTCTGTAACGAGGCGTCACTCGATTCCGTTCGTTGAAGCTGCACACCTCTACCTCTCGCACTTCCGGCTTGTGAGCGAATTTTTTCTCTCTTGTGTTGTTTAACGGGTGTTTATTAACATTCACTCGAGCTTCGCTGTTCGTTTTCAGCGTCACCTTAAAGTTCTCTCGAGATCTCGTCGTTCTGCTCCCAGCGGTTATGAGTACAAACTGCTCCTTCTTTTATTCTTCAGTTCCTTGAAAATCGAATAAATTCGCTATTTTTCCACCTCATCCGTTTCATAAATACAGAATACACCATGGTTCTTATTTTTATTTACATGACTGGCTACCTGGCCGTGTCAAGCGTCGACGGTTACACGAAAAATCGTCCAACAGAGGACGAGTCTTCCACCAGAAGAGATGCTTCCGCGTTTATGGAATATCTGAAGCATCGTTCACGAGTTAATGAGTGTGAACGAGAAATTTCTGTGCCGCTCTTCTTCATACTTTTTTTTTTCACTCCGTCTTAATTAATGATTAATTGACACTATCGTAGCGTCTCGTCTTCTTTGATATACTACGTGAAATATCTTTCCGTTTGAACAGGAAAATCGTGGACGGTGACACCTGATCCGTGCTATTATTTGTAAATATTTTTGTCTAATGAATAAAAAAGAAGACACGTTAATATATTGCATGTTAATGCAATGAAATTGGAAATTCTTCTCGGAAGCGCGACTAAAAACATTTCCAAACACCAACGTAGTAGAAATTACGACACTGGGTTTGATCTGCAACGACTACAGTCGCAACAAATCGAGGAAGCTTTTCCATCAGGAAATTGCAATTTCTTCGTTCTGGAATTTCCGTTGACCCGAAACACGAATTCTTTCAAAGCTCCGTTTCATAATGAAATCGATAGCTCGATCCCAATTGTTTTACACGACGCCCCACGAGTTACAAAGTAAATTCCTAAAACGCTACGCGAGAGGGAATATTTTAAAAACCTAGCAGCCAACTTAATTTATCCTTTGCGAAATATTGCCAGCGTGCTTTTTAAGTAACGTAGGGAAACAGAGAGGGAGAGAGAGAGAGAGAGAATACGAGCAGGGGCGAAAAAATAGATAAATGCATCTAACAGAAATATGGAACTATTTCAAAGTCAGTTTACCAAAATATGTACGTATCAGAGAATCCGTAATTTTTTTCTCGTTTGCCATTTTAATCGATTTCAGTCTTTTAGAAATTACATTTACGTCGTCTGATATGGACACGCAAACGTACTGAAATTTTCAACCGGATAAACATTGTTTTTATCATATCAACAAGTTTTTACTAGATCGTGGCATTGCTTCGATTTTGTCATTATCACCCCCCCCCCCAACTTGAGTTGGTCGCTTCATGAAAAATGGAGGTTCTAAACTGTTTGTCCGGAAGTAAGTCGTGACAAATTATCGCGTTCACTGTTCACAGTAGCGTTATCTACGCGTATTTACGTGCACCTTCTGGCCAGAAATTGATGTTTCCTCGCGGTGAAAATTAATGGAAATTTAATATCAATCCCCCGGTTGTACGCGAATAATAGAGCCGATAATCGCGTGGGAACGTCGCGAAAAGTATCCGCGTAATCGAGCGTCTACATTAGACGATATCAATTGGAAATTTCTGCGAAATAACGAAAATTCTCGTTAATTTATATGCGCGATTTCCCTGACTGTGTTTATACGAGAATATAAACGTTTCCAATTTAACTATATAATTATAAAAATCGTTCTCTAGGGATCGCTCGACGGTGCCGACATTTTTCTTTTCTGCGCAAATCGTAATTAAAATTGAAATGCGATTCGACTAATTTCAATGGGAAAGTTAATTATCCACGAACAGCTAGGACGAGGAAAACGAAAAAGCTGGAAGCCTTCACGTGCAAAAGGAGGTCAACGTGGTATTACAATAATCATATGCTAACTCAACTAGTTTGCCGTTATATTACATTCATTACCATCGGACTTTCGTGTAGTTATTAACTTCAACCTGTGTAATTTAATAAAATTCACGTTCAGTAAAGAGTTCATTTGCAAAGCAGCGTATTTGACGTGTTCCTTTATACAGAAGAATTTTATACAGCCAGTGCGCTGGGCACAAAAGTTTGTTCCTTTACGCGAATAAAGTACATAATTTTCATACCATGATTCCTTTTTCATCTCTCTGTTTTATTCAATTTTAGACGAGGTTTTCCTCGAACGCGTCACGATATCGTGGCCAACCAGTGGGTTATGAAAATTGTTGAAATATTTACGCTATGGAATTACGTATGTTCCCTACGTACGAATCTCCCGATACGTATACGTGTTCCACGTTCGCTGAGAAGCTTTAAAAGAAAAAGAAAAAAACAGGAAAAAAGAGGACGTCGGAAAAAGAAAAAAGTGGAAAAGGCTAGGCGAGAGTGGAATAGCAACACCTCCACGTCCGATCTGCAGAATATCCGAGTGCACGCGTTTTAAGCACTGCCCATAAAAATATTAATAAAAACTCGAATACTACTTTGAATATCAACGAGATTGCGTCAGCAAGAGTAACTGGGTGGAGGAGCTTGGACGTTAAAAACTGTAACCCGCATTACACCTACCATTACTTTGTAGCGAGATTAAACGTTGAGGTTTGAATATTTAATTGAACAAGTAGTGAGGAACGGCATTGCACCGACGATAGACATTCGCGGAGTAATAAAGCGTGCTTCTTATTGAGCTCGTAAAATTTCTGCATTTATGGCTAGCGTGCTTCGTGTTTAGTTTATAATATAGGCAAGTTTCTGGAAAAGTATGTGTACGATTGTACAATTTTTGTTACTTTTAATTTTGCTCTTGTTTGAGGAAAATTGTTGGTCACTTAATTGCCAGTCTGGTATATTGATTGATATCACTGAAAATTAGAGAAAGAATAAATGGTTTTATATATCGGCAAATATTTCTAAATCTAATTGAATTACGCAAATAGTTGTAACAATTCGAGTTTCGTGAAGATTTTTAAAAGTTATCAGATTTTGATATCGGAGAGATTGTTGTTACCGGTAAAAGCTACGAGTTAGCAGTGAAAGCTCTACTACTTCCCTTACGACTATGATCAAAGTACGATCACCAAAGTCGTACAATTTTACTGTCTTTCGAAATGTTACCAATTCAGCATATGGCTCCAAATAGGTACCGGAAGTAGCAATAGTGATCCCAGTAGATGCATCTTGTCCGCGATAATAATACATAAATGATTAAGAAGTAAACTCGCGAAAAATAACAATAATTCTCCTTTAAAACGTAAATGTAGCTTTAGTTTACATAAAATTTATAAATCATTATTACCAATAGTTGTGAGTAATCGTTAAGAATATTAATTGGTAAAAAAAATTGCGAAAATCGCTAAATTACGGCCAATTTTAACGAAAAATCAATTTAAAATTTAAGCGCAAGGGTGGGGAGCCATGGGTATAAAAGGGGGGGCACTTCCGCTGTTTTAATCAGTTGCTCGATAGACGCGGTACCGATCGGAGCTCCTCTTGGGCCTAGTTCAGGAAGATGGACCATGATCAACGTGTTATGATGGTGGTGGGGGACCACGAAGAGGGTGCTGCCCTCCATGGTGGCGGACACTGGTCAGCCTGATGATCCCTTGGTAGGTGACAGTGGTCAAGCGAGCTGAGTCGATGGTGGTGGATCACGGAGAGGCTGCTGAGCCCCATGATAGTGGACACTGGTCATCGCGATAACCCCTTGGTAATGGAAAGTGGTCAGCGAGCTGAGTCGATGCTGGAGGATTACGGAGAGGGTGCTGCCTGCTTAGTAGTGGACAATGGTCAGCTAGTTGAGTCGATGGTAGAGGATCATGGAGAGGATGCTAGCCGCTGATGACGTCACTTGTCTGCGAACGGTGAGTTTGTACAAACCGAATTTTTAATTAGAGGTGGTGGGGTAGATGAGGTAGCAGTAGTAGTAATTTTGATATATACTTGAACAAACTGGAGGGCTATCAGCTAGCGCATTCGACTGAATGCTAGCATATATAGCCCTCCTATTTTATATAATTGTAATCGTTCTTTTTATTAGTTTATCGGTTTAAAAAATGAGAGATTGTTATGTGTTGAGAATAGTTTCGCGATTGAATGACTAGTGTATATCGCGAACACTCTTGGGATTGAACGATTAGTTTTATTACTTTTATTAGTTTTATGATTTATTATTTGTTTTTCTTATTTTTCAATTTTAATTTTCTTTTTGCTACCAAACTTTTGTATTTGAAGAATTTAGCTTTTTGCAATTATTACCGAATTTTTGACGCCGAATTTTTGTCTCCGAATTCTTGACATATTACTGAAATATTTTTGGACTTCAGAGAATTGAAAGTCCACACCTATTATATGTTAGATTTATAATAAAAATAGTTTATTAAAGTAACGATATAACAAAATAAAAATAGTGTATTAGAGTAACGATAAAAGAATTCCTAATAAGTTGCGTGCGTAAGCAAATAGCCGTGCTGCGCACCGTATCCATTTGGCATTACACAAGTTTAAGAGAAAAGTTGAATGAAATCTTGGTACCTCAGTGCCGAGGCTGCATATAATGGAAGGGTGGATGGGATTTGTGTTTGGGGATAGGTCCCTGCGTACTCATCTCTAAACGTGGAGGCAAGTATGCAGGGACCTAATTCCTTGATAACGTTTTTGAAAGACCGGTCTTTCTAAAACGATATCGAGTAACATTAGATTTAAGACTTAGATTTAAGAGTTAAATTTAAGAGTCAGATTCAAGAGTCAGATTTAAGTTATTTGCGTAAGGATATCAATGTTCGTTGCGATGTTCTTGTCAAGTGTCGATATTATTCCATTATTCCATATTCTGTTTTATTTCGCATCTCTTTTCGTTCGAATTCTTACTCTGTCATTCTTCGTTGGTATCTGATCTCGCTCCTTTATCTCGTACTTCAGATTTCTGTGAAAATAAATCAAATTTCTGCGTTACTCGTGGGATCGCCGAGGGATGAGAATACATCTTTAGTTAGAATTAATCTAGATTTATATGCTAAATAAAATAAATAATCTTACCCAAAGTAAACACAACCTATCCCTATTTTTCTTATACTTCTCGTTTAAGAAAACAGAATTACTAATTGATCTAGTGCAAATCAATTCATATTTGCTTGGTATTAATAAATCATTTAGCTGCGCATTCGCTTGCATGCATCGCATGCTGCATGTAAGTAAGGGTCCCTGCGCAGTCACCTCCACGTGGTGGACCTGGGCCCTTGGTAACGTTTTCGAGAGACTGCTCTCTCGAAAACGATATCAAGCTAAGGACTACGCGCGTAGACATAAGTATTGTTGTAAACTCGGTGCTAGAAGTACCAAACTAGTTAGAAGACCATGCTTCGTAACTTCTGATAAAGCTAGATAGATTTTCCACTTGTACAAAGATTACATAGATTTACCTTTAACAATTTTCCATGATGCTCATTCATTCTATTATTTCATTAACTTTACGCGAGATTAGAATAATTTAATTACTGGTACTTTTAGCACCGAATATTTTGCAATACAATTTAAATTTTCCAAGTCCTTTTCAGGACGTTGAAACTTTAAATTGGACAGCAAATAGTTTAGTTTAAGTTAATTTATAAGATCATATTTGTACTCATATAATGTAAATTTATAATTGTGTGAGCCTTTCCCTCTTATCCTGACTCATTTAAGTTAATTTTTACTATTATATTTGTACACTTGTGTAATGTAAATTTGTAATTGTGTAACCCTTTCTCTCTTATCCTGACTTCTCTCACTTATCACAACCGAGCGTAGTTATTCTCGCTTTAATTAGTTCGTAAGAATGGTATCCCAGTTCATTGGGTACTAACAGATTCTTCGATATGTGGTAGAATAGTTGTTTCGAAACCGGTATCTCGCATTTCTTTGTTGTCAGCGATAAAATCATTCATTTTCTATTCATATTCTATTCATAAAAACACGTCGGTCAAAACTCAGGGGCTCGTTTAAGAGAATCCTGCATAATCTATGGCAATTTCTATCTCTTTGTGGTGTTTGTTCTCGAAAGAGATTGGTCTGATTGTTGGAAATTCACTCCATTCCTAATTTATTTTAATTTCTACGTTCATCGTTGGAACGTCGTTGGATACGTCTCTGAACGTAAAGTTTAATCAATGATTTTATATTTACCTATTTTGTGATCGCAAAGTGGTTTCATTATTCTTTTTACATTTGGAAATAAGAAAATGATATTTTCGGTGAATATAACGTTGGAGATATCACTATGGTATTGTTTTACGTCAAAAAGTCTCCATTTCCACAATCTTTAAGATTCTTTCCAATTGCTTCACGCAAACAGGCTATACGAAATTCTATTAGGAGAATCACTATTAAGAGAATCTTGAAATTGGACGTATTTTCTCCGTTCTTGTCAAAAATTCATTGGTTTTGGGGCGAATTTCAACAACTTCACCAACTTCGTCGAGAATAATACCCCTAATCCTTTCCACTTCCTTTGTTATCAAATTTATATGATTACTATGATGAAATTGTTATGACTATTGTAATGAAATTGTTATGATTATTGCAATGAAATTGTTATGATTACTGTACCAAACTTTGTATATGTATTGTACTGATTATTGTAATAAAATTGTACGGAAACACATTCTTCTTATTCAGAGGGAAACACATTCTTCTTATTCAGAGGGAAACACACACTTTGATTTATTCCGTTTAATTTTGAGTCGTTTTAAAGTAGAATAATAGAATTTAAAGTATCCTTTCGTGTTGCTTTTTGTGCAATACTTTAACTTTTGTAAAATAGAATCATCGTATAATCATTCTATAATAATGTTTCTCTCTGAATAAGAAAGTGTTTCCTTTTGCGAATCGTAAAGTCCATACTGCAATTTCTAGAATTCTTTGGTAGATTTTAGAAAATGTATTATGGATCTCGGTTTTTTAACTGAAATAGAGTCAGATCTCGGTACCTTCTGTAACGAGATCGTAAATATGTAATGGAGAGTGGATGGGATTTGGGTTTAGGGGTGGGTCCTTGCGTAGTCACCTCCACGGGGTAGACCTGGGCCCTTGGTAACGTTTTCGAGAGATTGCCTTCTCGAAAACGATATCAAGCTAAGGACTACGCGCGTAGACATAAGTATAATTGTAAACTTGACGCTAGAAATACCAAGCTGATCAAAAGATCGTGGTTCGTAGCTTCTAATAGAGATAGTTTGATTTTTCATTTGTATAAAGATTTCATAGATTCACTTTTAACAATTTTTTATTATTTCATTAATTTCGTTAGAGATTAGAATAATTTAATCACTGGTACTTCTAGCGTCGAGTCTTTTTCAGTACAATTGAAATTTCCAAGTCCTTCTCAGGACTTGGAAACTTTAAATTGGACTGCGAATAGTTTAGTTTAAGTTAATTATTGCCATCCAATTTGTACATTCATGTAATGTAATTTTAATAAGATAATCATCCCCTTTTATCCCGATTTCCCCCGTTTTTATTATTAATTATATATGGTGACTTCTATCTCGCTATGGTGTCCCTTCGATGAAGGGTTGTTTGATCGTTCGACGTCTGATGGTTTGACGTTTGAAGGTTTGATGGTTTGATGTTTGATGGCTTGATGTTTGATGGCTTGATGTTTGATGGTTTGATGTTTGATGGCTTGATGTTTGATGGCTTGATGTTTGATGGTTTGATGTTTGATGGTTTGATGATCGATGGTTTGATGATCGATGGTTTGATATTTGATGGTTAGAAAATCACTTTCTTTCTGGTTTATTCTGGTTTACTTAAATCTCTGTTCGCCGTTGGAACGCCGTTGGATCGCTGCTGGATCGCTGACGGATGCGTGCGTTTTTAGTCATAAGTACTTGTATATTGTATATCTCTGTAATTTAATTGTAATCGTATTGTAAAGAAATACGTTTTCTTACCCGGAGAGAGAAATAACTGCTCCCCTTTCTTGCACCCCTCGTTTATCAAGACAGAACTTTTAATTTTTCTCGCGTAAATTAGTTCGCGTTTATTTGCTCGAGCACTCTAACTTTATGCTTCGTAAGATCGCTTCACGTAGATTTCCTCTTTTTTTCTTCTTCCTTTTTTCCCTTTCCTTTTTTTCTCCTTCGCTCGAGATTTAGATTTTAATCGTCACGCAGGGAAACAGTTGCGACTCAATCAAACCGATGCGTGTTTGTCGTGGCCACCTGGATCTTCACGGGTTCAGCCGTGGACGCGCTCACGATGGAGCGGGCTGAGTGGTTCCCAACCCGAGGCGCTGGGGTCTGACCTGCTGTAAGACGGATTCGGGCGGTTCCACGAGGTTCGTCTCTATCGCAGAGCAATCCTAGAGTTGGGCCTCGCTGGGGTTCAGATGGACATCTCACTCACCGTCGGGGAGAGCGCGGTTGCGATTGTTTCGACGTAAGACGTGGCATAAAACTTGCTCGCGATTCGCGTCGGGTACGGTTTGCCAAATGGCTAACGCGGAAGCATCGGATTGGAATGCTCTTTAATATAATAGTAGAATTTAGAGTATCGTACCGTAGAACCTTTTGCGAGACACTTTCGTTTGTCGAAAGTGTTGGAAGAGTCACTTAATAAATCTCTCTTCGGGTAAGACAGTGGTATTTCTCGTCACCCCTTTCGTAAAGTCCATACTGCAGTTTCTAAATATCTGATAGATTTTAGGAAATGTATTATGGATTTCGCGTGTATTAAATTCAAGTAGAGTCAGATCTCGGTACCTTCTGTACCGAGATCGTAAATATATAATGGAGGGTGGATGGGATTAGGGTTTAGGGATGGGTCCCTGCGTAGTCACCTCCACGGGGTGGACCTGGGCCCTTGGTAACGTTTTCGAGAGACCGGCCTCCCGAAAACGATATCATGCTAAGGACTACGCACGTAGATTATATAATTAGTGTAATTAGAGAATAAGATATAGTTTAAGTTAATTTTTGCGTTCGCCGCTGGATCGCCGCTGGACCGCCGTTGGATGACTTGATATAACTTGTTAAATTTATCGTGCCTCATCGAAGGAGGGTTGTTTGATTCTTTAATGTTCGATGGGTAGGTGATTGATGTTCGGAAATCCGCTTAGTTTTTGGTTTATTCTGATTTATTTTAACCCCTGCCTTCGCCGCTGGAACGCGGCTGGATGTCGTGATATAACTTACTACATATTCTCCATTAATATAATTTAATTACGTTCCATCTTTGTTCCTTTCCCATGACTATTCTCATGCTAATCAATTCATTCGGTATTAGTAATCTATTCAGTGATCGGTAGATGAGTTATCTTAAGTATTGAAACTGAGAGCAGGTGTAGTTGAAATAGAAGTAATCATTCTGTGATTAAAGAAATATATGCGACGGTGGAAAATCAGGGAATTGTTTAAATAATCCGGCATCTCTCTCTCTCCATCTCTCTTTCTCTCTCTTTCTGTCTCCATGGTATCTTCCCTTGATCAAAGGTTGGCTCTTGATTTCAATAATTACAACAACAGAAAATTTAATTCTTTAGTCGCAAAGTGACTTCATTATTCTCTTTAAATTTGGAAATGAGGAAATGATATTTTCGGTGAATGCAGCGTTTGACGCATGGTATTGTTTTACGTAAAGAAATTGCCATTTCCACGTTTTCCAAGGTTCTTTCCAATTGTTTCACGCAAATAGGCTGTACGAAATTATAATTGAGAATGATTATTAGGGAAACGTGAAATTTGACGTATTTTCTCCGTTCTTGTCAAAAATTCAATGGTTTTGAGTCGAATTTCAACCAATCCTTTTCATTTCCATTCTGTTATCCAATTTTTGTGATTTCTATAATAAAATTCCTGTGATGTCAATAAATAATTTCAACAGATATTTCTACGTTCGCCGTTGGATCGCCGCTGGATGCGTATATTATTAGTCATAGATAATAGTAATTATAATTAGATAATAGTAATTGTGATAATAATTGTAATGAAATTGTAAGGGAGTATGTACATTGTCTTATCAAGAGCGAAACCATAGAATTTTTCCTCAAAATCCCCGTTTTATCGAAATTGAATATAATTATTCTTAGTCTCCATTTGCACACTACTGATGTTTATCAGTAATAGTTTTATTACTCTGCGTACTCGCTGGCATGCATCGCATGTGGCAAGCAAGTAGTGAGCACGCTAACTTAATGTTACACGTAAGTCGCTGCCATGAGTAGCTCCATGGGTCGAAAAGACCGTGGTTTGGAAAGTGGACAGCGCCGGAAACATTTAGTTAGCAAATCTACGTGATTACGTAGTACCACGTGAGTATGTAGAGTACCTTTGGTCACGTCGCGAATGTTATGTTCACTTTTCTCTTTGATTTATTACTTATCACAAGTTTGTCCAACTTTAATTACCTTTTTAATTTCTTTTTTTCAGAATAGAGTATAATAGAGTTTAGTGTTTATCGCATCGTAATCCCTTTTGAGAAACGCTTTAATGTTTCTAAAGTGTCGATAAAGAGACTTTGTAAATTACTCTCTGGATAAGAACATGATATATACTTCCAGTCCCTTCTTCCCTTTCGCGATTCGTAAAGTCCACGTTGCAATTTCTAAGAAAATGTACCATGGATTTGGCGTGTATTGAATTCAAGTAGAGTTGGATCTCGGTACCTTCTGTACCGAGATCGTCAACATGTAATGGAGGGTGGATGGGATTAGGGAAATATGGATGTGTTCCTGCGTAGTCACCTCCTCGTTGGTGGACCTGGGTACTTGGTAACGTTTTCGAGATCCTGGTCTCTGAAAGACGATATCATGCTAAGGACTGCGCTTGTAGACATAAGTATTGTAGTAAACTTGATGCTAGATGTACCAAACTAGTTAAAAGATGGTGGTCGTAGCTTTTGATAGAGATAGATAGATTTTTCACTTGATCAAAGGTTTCATAGATTTACTTTCAACAATTTTCTATGATACTCATTCATTCCATTATTTCATTAACTTTGCGCGAGATTAGAATAACTGGATTACTGGTATTTTTAGCATCGAGTATTTTGCAGTACAATTTAAATTATCTAAGTCCTTTTCAGGACTTGGAAATTCTATTTACGTTGTACTTCAGGTAATAGTTGAAGCCATAATTTAAATTAAGTTAAGTAAAATTTTACTCTCGTGGCATCAACCTGGAACCGTCGAAGAATTCTACTTTCTCTCTGGTCTTTTTGGATTTTAATTTAAATCAAATCTTTATCTGGCAAGAGGTTTTATGTCTGCAATAATTCACATTTTATGAGCTTTGGAAAATTTTTAATTCGGTCCTCCCTTTTGCGTAAAATATATCCACGAATCTTGCAAGAACTGCTACTTTATCAATTTCGAATCCTATATTGTACAGGGTGTAAAAATTTGTACGCGATCAATATTTCGGACAGTAATGGTCATAAAATTCCATTAGATCAGTGGCCTATCTTGTAGCTCGTCGGTACTAGGATAAATCGAGACGAAGTTGTCGACTTGAGCTTGCAGAGTATCACGAGCTTACCGACAGGCGATACTTGAGCTTGCAGTGCACCGTGGAAAGCTTCACGACACCTCCGTATCGACTCGTCTCGATGCCTGCATGTTATCTATGCGGGATTCTAGATTTCTTCAGAAGCAAATTTCTTTGTAGATACAATCGCAGCACGGAGCAGAAAATCTCCTTACCGATATTCAATCAAATAGCGTATATGTTGCAAGTGTATTATATTCGTACAAGAATTCAATTAGTCGATCAGAAATCGTTAGAACCGCGCAACAAGCAAAGACAGAGAATCTCGCGAATTTTTTGAAACATTCGCGACATCAATCTCGAAATTTGTATTAGCATTGCATTCTCATACAGCAACTTATAAAAGGAATTCAGTAATTCAATACTTCTGCCAGAGTTTTTCATTTAGAAACGCTATGTCCGCTCTGCCTCATCTTTGCAGTGTTTGCACGTTTCGTTCGCCTGCTTTCGCATTCGTGCTGCGGTGAAATTGTCAGTATCGCGACGTGATCTCGCGGAAACACATGAATAATGTCAACTTTCAATGCGAATTCGCTTTCACCGAGTGTCGGGCTATTGCTACGGACATCAAATTTTAATATCCGCACTTTACTTTACCGCCGAGTGCATGGGAAGTTGTGTTCTTTTCATTGGAATTTTTATGCCTCGTAATGGTCCAGCCGCTAGCGACTGAATGTCTTCTCTAGTTAAGACATGATCTACTCTGGGGAATGGAGTTCCCCTAGCCTGTATAATGGAAGCAAACGAAACGTCAAGTATTCTTCGTTACACGGAAATCTAACAATGGCGAAGGGTAGGAAAGATGCTTTCATTCGGATGAGGCGGTCTTCTATACACGCGTTATTACATCTTTTTTGTACGTAAAAGGATGAGGCTGTATTGTTCTGTTTTGTTGCATCTCGATGGGTATTTAAAAGCAGTGTTGCATGTTTTGGTGTAGATTCTGATTGTTTCAGAACAAGGGAAATCCTAATTACCTATTTTTGTAGGAGAGTGCAGTATCGTGATATAACGCACGTCTATCACGAATGCAAACTATCTCACGGTAAACTAGCAGTGTGATAGCTCTGCATTTACGATTTCCTTTTCGAGGAAATTGAATTCTATAGAGCTTATCGTTTCAGAATTGTCTAGTGCCGCTTCTTGTTATATTATATCTTAATTTTTATTCTAATTGAAAGGCAAATATGACAACTACTAGAAAACTTTGGAGAACGTGTATTAATGTTAGAATCATTTTGAAGTTTCGACATTTAGATTAGCGATGTTAACTATTCAGTTGATCTTCATTGTATTTGTGACACAGTAATAATTCAGTAGTTGCGTACGTTAACAATTTTAAACACCAAATTACTTTGTGAAAATGGTTCGATTAAAGAAACTTCGCTCGACACACGATAGGCTTTACAGCGAAGCAGTTTGCGCCCTCTGAATTGTGTTAATCAGAAACTTGATTGTAGGTCCAGCGCGCGTTTTCGCTGGAGCTATCATTCACGTTAATTAAAATAGCTCTGCGCTAACAATTCGTTAACTGGTTTGCTTCAATGCCCTGCGAAATTACCCACTAGCAAAAACGTAATCCGTGTGTTGATTCCATTCAAAGGAAGCAAATTAGATTAAATATCCAGGATTTGAATCTCTGGGGACACGTAAACCGTATGCTGAAATTAATTCATAATTATGTAATGGTCGCTAGGTCATAGATGTTTCTATTGAAGTCTCATTTTCGAAGCGTTGAGCTCGTTAGGCATTGCATATTTTTGGAATCTGAAGTAGAAATACAAATTTTTCTTCTCCGTTCCGAGCGGAGTTTTGTGTAACTTTCCGTTCGATATCCCAACAGAGTATACTCTTCTTTCTTCAAGGGGTACAATTTTTCATCACCACTGAATCGCTATAGAGGCTCATGTTCACTGTCGAAAGAAACGGTCCTAGAATCTATCAAACCTGGTCGCGCATCGATAATCGTGTAGAAAGGATAAATTAACATCTGGCATTGGCCAAATATCTAGGTCGAGAATTTACTGAAGAATCATTAGAGAGAAAAAACGACAATACGAATCTCCGACACAATGTATACAATGTATTCACACTCGCTTCGAAATGAGAAAGGGTGATAAAATGAAATACAAGAAGTAAAAGCAACGGTTCGGTATTTCCACAGACGAATTCGTTACGTCAAAGAACGCAATGTAACCGATGTAAAATTCGACGAAGTTCAAGTACGCGTGACGAGGCTTCTTTTATTATACTACGTTCGTTCTTTGATTTGAAGGTTGATGAAACTTCCTGTCGGGTTGATTCATTTGGTAAACATGAACCTGGCATTTCGCGGAGAATAATAGATTAACATGACTCGTGACAGAGAGGAGAGAACGGAAAAGTTGGAAGAAAGTTGCCGCAATTTCATCTAGCACCGCGCCGCGTAAGTTCGTTACACGAGCGGAATTTTCCATATAAAGCATCGCGCACGCTGAACATCTTATCGCTTCTTTGAGCTATCGCTGTGAGATTCCCCTAGCCTTCAAAGCAGTTAAAATTTTCACAGTTTCAGTGGAATCGTGCCCACAGCCTGACCTACATTCGCGGAATTTCATTTTTCTCCCTATAATGTGAATGCATGTGATTGTATTGTTGGATTGAAAAATTCAGAGTACGCAATGGTTCCGTAGACCTCCGTGAGATGTTCGCGAAGTTTCACATTGTCAATTTCACTTGTCGTATCTTGGAAATGAACGAACTTAAGCAAATCGAACATTCTCTTTATCTCTCAAAAAGAATGAAGTCGGCAAATAAGCGGTGTTCTTTCCATTTTTCTGATCTTCGCAAATAATTAGTAACAATGTGGTGAAACGGAACATCTTTTTCCTTTAAAGAGAAATTCAATTTTCTTAGTCGTTTAACTCGAATTGTTTCTCTAATCAAAAACGTATTAAACACGTTGACAGTTGCTCGCGGGTATTGCTGAAACTCGTACGAATTTACATTTCCGACGCGCGAATGCATCGCACTCGTCAATCATAACATCAATCTACAACATCGGACACCGACGACCATTGAATTATCAGCCTTCAGCTAATCAACTGACAAAACAACACGTACCTTTGATAAAGTCCACAGCCATTCCCAAGCCGTACGTATCCTTGTCGTAATCGTCGAGAATGTAGGCGCCGATCTTAACACCGGGTACAATTCCACGATCGTTGAGCCTGTCCAGAGTGTAAAGCATCACCTCGAGCGCTTGAACGTCACGTTGCGGCATCACTGGCCCGCAGGTGATGGTATCCTTCCTCTCATGGACCATCATTAGACGACTCAACACTAGATTATACTCGACCATCGCGCTGTGCTTAACTGGCCACTGATTCGGCGGTTCCAGCTCATGCGACGAGTTGTTCGTCGTTTGCGAGGACGCCTCGTCCATGGTAACGGTTCATGGTCAGAAGAAGTGGCGATCATGTCAAAAGTGAACAAAAATTGGTTCACGTCGTTAATCAATCCGATGGTCGACGTTTCGGCGGTAACTGGAAGTTGTTCCCTCTCTGTAGACGAAAGCGCGAGATTTTCGTTAAGGTAGTTGTCCAGAGAACCATTCGTACTTTTCAAACGGGAGCGAAACCTTTGATCAATCCTGCACTCTGGAGACGAATTCTAGTGGATGTGTCAACGAGACTCTTAGCCCCCCGGGAGCATCGTTGCTGGCATTCGCTTGGACGTATTCCATTTGCATGGTCGAGGCGGTTCTTCGTTGGACCTCGTCCTTGACCCACGTCGGCGTAGAAGTTCGTCCCGACACCGGGCCTCCGACCTTCATAGATGAATCAAGTTTCAGGCTCGTCGATGTCGAAGTTTGCACCGTGGACGACCTGGACTTTCGTTCTCTCGTAGGATGATCGATCACCGGGATGGGCATCGTGCTCAAGGAGTTAAACCCGTCGGACGGATTAACTTCATTCACCGTTCCATTATCCAACGAGCGGGTTTGAGCCCTCTCATTTTTCGAGCTAAACCCGACGGACGGTTCATCAGGCTTAATGTCGCAGTCATGTTTGAATATTTCGATTCAACGACTCTGTCGCCCTTGAACCGACGGGTTGCCGTTTCTTCGAAACCATTAGAGGATCGTTAAACGTTACTTCATCATCTTCTGTCAAACCATCCGTAGCTGTATCGAACCGTTCCGCCTGGTCGTCGATTTTCCTATTTATCGTCCCAATTGTTTGGATAACGGCTTTTCTAGACGCGGATGGTCGTTCAGAAGGGGTTAAAGGAAGCTTCGATTTCGAATATTTCGTTTTATTCACGAGCGATTGCTTATGGTTCGCGTTTGTTTTGATATCCTTCGTAATCTTCCGCTCTTGCTCAGTCGAAGGTGAGTTCCTGAACGTATCGTCGGAATTTCCCTCGCCGAATTCAGGAAGGCCACTGTTCTCCGACGTACAGCCCCTTTCGGTTAGACAGTTCATATCGTTTCTTAGGTACGGGGCACTCCTTGGCGCCGCAATAGAGCTATGCTCGGAGTTCACGAGGACGCCGTCAGACTCCTTTGTCACGTTACTTTGCGCAGAAGCCTCTTCCGTTGTCGCTTTATTCGCCTCTTCTTTAGCCTTATCAATCTCGCTCCGCGGAGCGTCTAATTCCATATCTTGCGACGAATCCGCGCTCAAATTGAGTCTTATCGAGATCACATCGTTACTTAGACTTGAAACGTTTTCCGGTAACTGTGCATTGTCATTTCAACGTCGAATTCGGTTTGCCATTTAACATCGAGCTATCCGATAGCAGTGAATCGTTCTCACTCACCACATCTGGTGCTTCGAGTGTTACTCTGTTAACTCATCCTGTGCTTCCGTCGTGACTTGTTGAACTGAATTCATTGCTCAATGTTAAAGTACTCAAATTTAACGTCGAATCATTCCACTGCTGTACGTGTGCTGCAGCATCTCGATCGTCCAGTGAGTTATACTTAACGTTCTCTGAAATGAAGTCGATCTCCAATTCTGTCTCAACAATTTTCGCATCGTTATCCAAAAAATCATTTGTCGTTTCGTTGAAAGTAACATTCAATGAAGTTCCATCGTATTGCGACGAATGCAACGTGACCGCGTCGCTAGACGGAATAATATTTCTCTTCTCGCGGATCGAAAAATTTCCACGGGTTCTCCTGTCTGCCTCATCATCGCTTCCATTTGTTGATATCTGTTTCACGGAGATTCCATTCAACTGGCGCGTATACTCCATCTCTCTCCGAATCAACGTTGATTTACGAGACGTCGACGTTCACCAGGAACCTTCGAACTCTGAAGAATGAGGAGTCCTTCCTTCTGTCTTGATTGCTTTGACTCTTTTGCCTCGCGGCTCGCAATTCGAGGATCCCGAATTCTGGCAGAGGTACGACCACTCCAGATTTATTACATCACCAAAATCGAACGACCTCGGCTCTTCGTCAAGTTTTATTCCCGAATTTTAATGGACCTTCTGCTCATCAACTGATACATGGAATTATCATGCCCGTCGACTTCTATTTCCGATTTCCCTTTTGGTATCAATTCTCCGTCGAACAGTTCACTAATAGAAGCGGAAGATTTAGGAGTTTCAATGAAATATCGTTTCTGGATGTATCCTTTGGGCTCAACATCTCGCGTATCTTTCTTACCTTTCGTAGATGCTCGTCTCTTCGCGTCTTTTAATCTTTTTCGACCCGTCAGCGTTTTCAATTTCAACCGTCCAATCCTTAATAGTTGATTAATAGAGGTGGAAGACTCGGCGGAATCGATTAAATATTGCTCAACCGAGCCTTCCGACGGCTTCCTACCACTCAATCCCCCTGGATCCGCGAATTTCTCCGATTTCAATCCTGTTTCGAATGCTTTACCGATAGAAACAACGGATTCAGGAATCTCAGTCGAATGTCGCTTCCATTGCGGTTTCCTCGCCATCTCCCAAGCTCCGA
The DNA here is from genome assembly GCA_963969225.1 of Xylocopa violacea. NCBI lineage: Eukaryota > Metazoa > Arthropoda > Insecta > Hymenoptera > Apidae > Xylocopa > Xylocopa violacea. The sequence goes on from CAXAJV010000678.1 coordinate 3,992,231, forward strand.
GAACCCACGATACCGTCAGCCTGAAAATAGTCCATGGTCCTTTGACCGTCCACCCTATAGGATCTTTTCATCCGAAGACGTCGAAGCTCGCCACTGAATCCCCTTTGCCTTCTCACGTCCTTGTTCTCTCGTCTGAAAGCCTTTAGCGAGTCGTCATTGCACGAATCCACAACAACGTGACCGTAATCAACGGTCGCATCGCCGCCTCTCTAGCGACGTCTTTCATCGCGACACGGGAAACCCGGGAGGATAAACGGGGCTCTTCCGGAATATTCACTGAACTCCCGGTGAATCCGGTCGATCCCCTCGCAGTTGGCCCGGCTCGGCGTTTATCGCGTCGTTCCTTGTGGCAGTCGTTCGACGGGTCGGGATCCGCGAGTCGACGATCGCTCGACCGGATCGATCGATCGTCATCTTCGTCGGTTTGATTCGCGCCCACCGCCTGGGCGGTTCGCCAGGAAATTGCTCTTGACGACTCCTCCGTGATGTCATTCTTGACGAGTGGACGGAATGTTTGCCGAGCGGTAGTTGATGGCAATGATAACTTTTAAGGGTGCCGGGATGACGGAGTATTTGAATGGCTTTGGAATTTCAGGGATGGTTCATTAGCGCCGCGAGCCCCGTAAGCGACTTCGGCGCGGTTAACCGACAGCTGGTTGTTACCATAATCGAGCGGATACCGTTCGCCCGCCAAACTGTTTCGAAGAATCGATAGCACCACTGACACGGCCAGTACGGCCAGCCAACAGTTGTTCCGCCGCACCACCTGCCTCCCGTGACAAACATGTCCTGGTCCTGCAAAAATACGCAGCGTCTCTGTGAATCCACCACATCGCATAATAAGACCTATCGATCTAGTAATCTTATGCTAATCGAGGAGAAACGTATCGAATATCGTTCTTTACGAGATGTACGTGTTTGTTGCACCGAGACGGTTCGAGGCAATTTGGTTGAAACTATTTGAATGGTACAAAAGGGTTAAATTTGATTCGCTCTGTTTGAGAGCGGTTTAATCTATTTGCAGAGGAATGGAAATGTTTGAAGATTAATTATTCATACGTATATTGTGTATGCAATCAACTTAGAGGTTAAGGGTTGAAGCTTTGTATTACAGATACGTGAAGTGCATTAATATCGTGGAGTTTATTTTGAGCTAAGTTATTAATCATGATGCAATAACGAACCAGTAAATATCTCTGCGAGTGTTGCACATTTTCGAAATTACAGAAGAATACCGCATAGTTGGAACTCCGAGCATTACACGTGCATAGTCAAAGCAGGAACTAACCTCGATCAAACATTGGCTATCAGTTAAGCGTGGAATATTACCACTAAATTTCTCGTATCCAAATCGAAGGAGTCAGTGGCCGCAACAGGCGCATACAGAGTCCTGGTGCACCGTTGTACATATTTTAGCATCGGTGTATTGATTAATTGTGTTCAATGCGTTCATATTAAATTCTCCATCACTTCTGATAGTACCTTCAAGTGACTGTAAAAGATTAATACCCTGGAAATCCATTTATTTGAACAGCGTCGGTGGAAATCTCGCTCGTGCGAATGCTTTTTGTAGCCATAATACGTTGATCCGATTACTCTTAGTACAAGCGTTTTCATTTGGTTGGCACGGAGCCAAACTGCGATTTGATCGAGAGTGATTTTCCTAGTTTCTATAAATCAGATTTATCGATCGCCTTTCTATAGACCGATACGATCAGCAGTATCGTTGATGGATCACCCTCGCGCAGTTAATCGAATGAAATTTTAATAATCCGAGAATATGATAGCTTAGGAACGAAGCTATCGCGATGTCGATATAATCTATACAATTGATGCAGAATTAATTACCACTCGGTTAACGCTATCTCGAAAGCCAATATAATCTCTTTAAGCGACATCTTATTGTTGCCAGGCCGCGCAGCGATCCCCTAGTCGCTCTTCCAGAAAATTAACCCCTCGCGCTATAACCGTTGTATCCTATCTAACCGTGGATCGTCGCGATTCAACGCGAGCATCCATTATTTTAACACTGCTTGCGCGTTAATTAGTCCGTTTCGAGGCACGGTCTTTCCTCTTTGTCCAATAAATTTCGCGCGGCTGCGAATCCTGAAGGAAAGCCTCGGAAACGAAGGTTATATTACTTGATCTCCTTTCCGTGTTCGTGTCCAGGTTTGACGCGTTCGTGGGCTAAATATCTGTCGGAACAATGGAGTTACAGGGCTTTAATAAGGCCGTTACTTTATCGAAGGGCTGCCGCGCTCGATAGGATTGAATCGTACGAAATGGACCCCGTTTCGCCCCGTCTCTCGGAGTAGGCACATGCCAGGTTTATTGTCAGATGTATCGACGGAAACGGTGATTTCGCGGGGACAGCGATAGGTTGGTAGGAATCGATCGAGCCCCGTTAAACGGTTATTGGACGATTTAGGTGAGGTAAGCATACTTCCTTGCAGAGCGTATTAAACTTGGTCTTCGATTCTCACGACACTTTCCAGCTTAAATTGACATTTTGGAGGTCTCAGATGTCTTTAATTCAATTATCTTCACGGGTAATTTCAACGGTAACTTTGATTTCCTAATCTTCTGTTATCCGTGGGTGATAATTTGAATGGAATATCCGAAGGATTCATTTTTTACCTTTCAGTTGATGAAATCAGTAATTCACGTTGTAAGTAGTTCATTTCTGTTTTATCGCTTGACGAATTCACTAGAGAATTTGACGGTTTACGGAAAGGAACCAGCATTAGTAAGAAACTTGAAAATTTGTTTGAAAAGAGAGCAACAATAACTGGATATGGTGAATACTGGGTAGTACATATTACTATCTGGATGTGGATTTTGGGAGCGATGCCTTCATCAAGAGAAAATAAGAAGCCAATATTGAAGAGGAAGAGAATAAGAAGAACAGTATGCCGCGGGAAAAATTCAAGGATTCTTCCATTGTTCGTGTTTGAACATTTTTTTCATCTACCCCCGTATTTCGAGGTATAAAGTTAAACTGATAACAAATATTACATACAAGAATGCATGTTTTCGTGAAATTTTATCACGACAGTCTATCCTTATCCTCAACAGCGAAAATTAGTAGCCAATATTGTGTTCCGTTCCTTCTCAACCCCTGAAAGAGAAATTACACTTTCTAAAAGACATTAGACATCCTGTAGAATCCGCAACTGAAGGGGTTACCGTAAATACCTTTCGTGGTGTTAAAATTTGACACGCGTGTGACAGAGATAATCTGTCGTGAATTTATTCAAACGGAATCTGAATTGTCATCTTTTAATGATCGATCTCTTAATCGCGACCAGTAGAAGGAATTCAGCGCGAAGTGATCAGCAAATCCTCATTGTTGGATCGTTTAACTGGTGCATGTAATTACGACTGTATATTGTACATTTGTATCAGCTCCTCGCCCTAATTGGTCTGGTTCGAGCCGCTGACATCTGCATTGTCTATGACAACATATGTTGTCGTAACTTTCTCAATCGTATTCGGGATCCGTTCAATTATACAGGCTTGTATAAGGTACATGTGCGCGAAACAGATGGGTGTGATCACTCCTTGGTTCGATTGAGGAATCCGCGTGGCATTTTTCTAAGGATTTTAATCATTTCGACGAGTTCCATGACGGCGTTTCCACCTGGCATTCAAGTGCTACAAAATATTTTTCGTCAAGCGAATTCCACGGATACAATTTCGAACGTGATCGCGTACGTTCTTTCGTCCGCGAGAAGAAAGAACCCATAGAATGGAGTTCCGCGGCGACGCAGCATCCCCTGCAAGTCAAAAGGGGACCAAGGTGGGAACAAAGGGAATCCTTAATGGCACGCAAAGATCGTCTACTGGCAAATAATTGGAGACAAAAGTCTCCATTCCCGTGACGTGTAAAGTGGATTGATTATTCTTCTGACGATATATCTTTGTTCGATTATACGGAACTGCACTTTAGAAGAGGGAAGTTGTTTTTGTTCTCGATAGGTATCCCTCGTTTACTTTCGAGAACACTCGCTAATGGAGCGATTTTTCCATTTGATGGGTTTACATTGGTTCAGCGGCCGTGCTCCTTTTGTTTCACGAGCGACTTCGCGGCCGGCGCAAGGGTCTCCGCTTTAATCTCCCGCATAGACGGTGAGAATGGACCTTTAATCTTCTCCGAACGATCAGTGCTACCTCTTTTGAAAAGCAAGCAATGTATTGTTAATATTGGATGCTTTCCAACCGACCTTTTAAATCGGCGCTATCATTTAAATTCGCAGCTAGATTGGTCCGTGATCTGTTGGCGAGCTTAACTGCTCCCTTCTTTTTTTGTTTGTCCGCTACGATGTACCACTGTTGATAATCTGTGGCGAACGATGACTGGAATGTGATAAGAGGAATTTTTATCGGGAGCCAGCGAACGATTTTTTCCCAGGGAAAAGCTTCTATAAACACAGCAAGGTTTTATTTCTTACGAAACTTTAATGCTCTTATAATTTCTCTTAAAGTTTTTATTAAAACTCCATGAAGATTTAAGCTGAGTTTTTCTCCCCTCCGCCGATGGGAGGGATCGCGAGATTTTTATTAGAAATTTCGTAGACTGGCTGTAAGCAGCTTTCGTTGTACCTTGGATTTTCTTATCGTCGCGTATAGGAAATGATACCATGAACTATTTGAACTAGAAGTTCGTTGATACAGTTTTATAACCGCCTATAACGCCGTGTAATTGAGGAAGGGTAGCACGTTCGCGTAAGCACACACAACGCGATATAGGACACGAGGAATTCATTTTTCCATTTTCCGCATTGATTGGCAAAGCAGAAAGTCCAAGAAAAAGCGCGAGGTCCTAAGAGGCGACGTTCCAAAGGGGTGGCTAGCGTAGAGTCATAATGCTCGCAGATGTGCCTGCGAACAAAAATTGCGACCAGTGACATTTCGCGTTTGTATCCGCTTCACGGATCTCGAGATTTCGATACTCCTTGACACCGAATGATTCCGCGATTTTCGCAATAAATAGCGGAGACACGCGTGCATCGTAACGCATCAGCTACCGGTCCTACAAATTCTACACCTAGGAGATGACATACCGAATCTCGGGCCTCTAGAATTTTTTTCATTCAAGTACATATTGTCTATGGGCCACTAGTGACCGCTCCAGGAGTTCGCTCTCCACATATTTCGACTCCCAGAGCCAGACATGCCGTATCTAGTACCCCTAGAATTGACTTCACTTATGTACTGATTCGCTCTGCGCCATTAATAACCAATCCATGAGTTCTACCTCCTTATACGAAACATAGGGTCGGACATATCATGTCTGTGGACCCTAGTATTGGTTTGATTTAAGTATATATTGTCTGTTGGCCATTAACGACCCCTCCAGAAGTTCGTCAACCTCCACTTACTTGACACCTAGGGCCGGATATGCCGTGCCTGGGGCCCCTAATATTGGATTCATTTAAGTACTTATTGGCTCTTGGCCAGTAGTAATCGCTCCAGGAGTTCTATAGCCGACTACTTCGAAACATAGGACCGAACATACTGTAACAGGGGCCACTAGAATTGGATACATTCAAACCCCTATTGAAGCTGTGCTATTACTAACCGCGCCAAGAGATTCCCTGCCACCTAATTCGACACCCAGGGTCCGCGATGCTTTCCAAGGGCCTGTAGTGTTGGTCTCATTTAATTACTTATTGGATCTGGGTCATTCGTAACCCCCTAGCATTTCGTAGCCCGCATATTCAACCCAAGGTATTCCAAACATGATACATTTTATCCGCTCGACAATTATATATAAATACAAACAAATATAACCTAACCCAACAAAACCTAACCTCTCGACGTTAATATTTTATAAAATTCCTGACGTGTCGGCCCCAACTTCTCGGCGGGAACATTATTTACGTCTACAATGTTGTATATCCTAACCTAAGGCAACCTAACATCTGGGCAGTAATATTTTACAACATTCCTGACGTGTCGGCCACTACTTCTCGTAGGGAACATTATACATAAATAGAATCTAAAATAAATTAACCTAATTCGACGCAGCACTTGTGTAGTAGTGTTTCACAGGATCCCGGGCATGCTGGCCCTACATCGCGGTGGGAACATTATATGCGTCTATAACGTTATATATTATAACTTACGGCAGCCTAACCTCTCGGCGGTAACATTTTACAACGTTCCTGGCGTGTCGGAACCTACATCTCGGTAATAACATTATATACGTCTATAACGTACTATAACGTAACCTAACCCATCTAGCCCCACGATGGTAGTGTTTTAAAGAATCTAAAACGAAACATGACCGCCGAGACCTCAGCTTGCGTTAGGTCCGGTTACATAACGTTTCAGACGTAGATAACGTTCCGACCGAGAAGTATGGGCCGACCCGCCACTAATGTTGTAAAATATTACGAGCGACAGGTTAGGTTGCGTTACGTTAGGTTATATAACGTCATAGAACGTATATAATGTCCACACCGTGAAGCAGGGACTAACCTGCTAGGAATGTTGTTAAATATTACCCTCGAGAGGTTAGGTTGCCTTAGGTTATGACATATAACGTTATAGACGTATATAATGTTCCCACCTAGAAGAAGGGTCTTGCTTGCCAGGAATGTTGTGAAATATTACATCCGAGATGTACGGTTACCTTAGGTTAGGATATATAACGTTATAGACGTATATAATATTCCCACCCAATACCTAGCAGCTGAAACGTCTGGGCTTTTGTAAAACACTACCACCCAGTGACTAAGTTGTGTCATGCTACGTTATATAACGTTACAAGCGTATATAATGTTCCCACCCAGAAGTAGGGGCCGACACGCCAGAAATGTTGTAAAATATTACATCCAAGATGTTAGGTTGCCTTAGGTTAGGATATATGACATTCTAGACTTATATAATGCCCCACCTAGAAGTACGGGCACACACGACCGGGATTCTGTTAACCATTACCACCGAGGTGTTAGATGGGTTAGGTTAGGTTATAGTACGTTATAGACGTATATAATGTTCCCACCGAGAAGTAGGGGCTGACGCTCCAGGAATGTTGTAAAACATTACATCCGAGATGTTAGGTTGCCTTAGGTTAGGATGTAAAACGATATAAACATATGTACGGTCCTCATCGAGACGTACGGGCCGAGATGACCAGAATTCTGTAAAACATTTCCACCGAGGGGCTAGATGGGACAGGGTAGGTTATAGTACGTTATAGACGTATATAATGTTTCCATCGAGAAGTACGGGCCGACCCGCCAGGAATATTGTAAGGTATTATGGTCGAGAGGTTAGGTTGCGTTAGGTTAAGTTATTTAACGTTATGGACCTATATAATGTTCCCATCGGAAAGCAGGGGCCAACACGCCCGGGATATTGTAAAACATTATTACCCATGGGATAACTGGGTTAGGTTAGGTTACAATAGGTTATAGACCTATATAATGTTCCCACCAAGAAGTAGTGGCCGACATGCCAGGAATGTTGTAAAATATTACATCCGTGATTGTTACATTGGCTTAGGTTAGGATATATAACGTTATAGGCGTATATAATGTCTCCACCGAGAAGGACGGGCCGACACGAAAGGAATGTTGTAAAATATTACCGCCGAGAGGTTAGATTTCCTTATGTTAGGATATATAACGATATTGACGTATATAATTAGCCCGCCGTGAAGTAGAGGCCGACGCGCCAGCAATGTTGTAGAATATCACGGTGGGAATATCATATACGTCTATGACGGTATATATCCTCACCTAAGGCAACCTAACTGCTCGACGGTATTATTTTACAATATACCTCGCGGGTCGGCGTGTTGTACTCGGTGGGAACATTATATACGTCTATAGAATAATATAACCTATCCTAACCTATCTAGCACCTCACGGGTAATGTTTTACAGCATCCCGGGCACGTCGGCCCGTACGTCTCGGTGGGGATATTATATACGTCTATAACGTAATATAACCTAACCTAACCCATCTAACCCTTCGCTGGTATTGTTTTACAGAATCCCGGTCGTGTCGTCCCGTACTTCTGGGTGCGGACATCATATAAGTCTACAACGTTATGTAGCCTAACCTAACCCATCTAGCCCCTAGGTGGTAATGTTTTACTGAATCGCAGTCGTGTCGTCCCGAACTTCTCGGTGGGGACATTATATACGTCTATAACGTTGTATATCCCAACCTAAGGCAACCTAACATCTCGGATGTAGTATTTTCTAACAATCCTGGCGGATCGGCCCTTACATCTCGGTGGGAACATTATAAACATCTATAACGTAATATAACCTAACCGAACCCAACTAGAACCTCGCTGATAATGTTTTACAGAATCCCGTTCATGTCGTCCCGTACGCCTCGGTTGGGACCTTATATACGTCTATAGCGTTATATATCCTAACCTAAGGCAGCCGAACCACTCGAATGTAGTATTTTACAACATTCCTGGGCAAGTTGGCCTCTACTTCTCGGTGGGAACATTATATACTTCTATATCGTAATATAACCTAACATAACCCATCTTGCCCCTTGGTAATAATGTTTTACAGAATCCCGGTCGTGTCGGCCCGTACGTCTCGGTTGGGACATTATATACGTCTATAGCGTTATATATCCTAACCTGAGGCAGCGTAACATCTCGGATGTAGTATTTTACAACATTCCTGGCGGGTCGGGCCCTACTTCTCGGTGGGAAAATTATATACGTCTATAACGTAATATAACCTAACCTAACCCACCTAGCACCTCGCTGGTAATGTTTTACCGAATCCCGTTCGTGTCGTCCCGTACTTCTGGGTGCGGACATTACATACATCTATAACGTTATATATCCTTACATAAGGCAACCTAACATCTCGGATGTAGTATTTTGCAACACTCCTAGCAGGCCGGCCCCAACTTCTCGATGGGAACATTATACACGTCTATAACGTAATATAACCTAACCTAACCCTTTTAGCCCCTCGCTGGTAATGTTTTACAGAATCCCGGTCTTGTCGGCCCGTACTTCTGGGTGTGGACATTTTATACGTCTATAACGTTATATAGAGTTACCTAAGGCAACCTAACACCTCGGATGTAGTATTTTCCAACATTCCTGGCGGGTCGGCGCCTACTTCTCGATGGCGACATTATATACGTCTATAACGTTGTATATCCTAACCTAATGGAACCTAACATCTCGGGTGTAATGTTTAACATCATTCCTGGCGTGTCGGCCCGTATTTCGCGGTGGTAACATTATATACGTCTATAGCGTTATATATCCTAGCCTAAGGCAACCTAACATGTCGAATGTAAAATTTTACAACATTCCTGGCGCGTCGGCCGCTACTTCTCGGTGGGAACATTATATACGTGTATATCGTAATATAACCTAACCTAACCCATCTAGACCCTCGGTGATAATGTTTTACAGAATCCCGGTCTTGTCGGTCCGTCCTTCTCGGTGGGGACATTATATACGTCCATAACGATATATATCCCAACCTAAGGCAATCTAACATCTCGGATGTAGTATTCTCCAACATTCCTGGCGGGTCGGCCCCTACTTCTCGGTGGGAACATTATATACGTCTATAACGTAATATAACCTAACTTAACCCATCTAGCCCATCGCCGGTAATATTTTACAGAATCCCGTTCGTGTCGTCCCGTACGTCTCGCTGGGGACATTATATATGTCTATAACGTTATATATCCTTTTTTTTCTTTTTTTTATCGTGGGGAAACCGTCATGGGTACCTCGGACTTTGGGGACTATCCGAGGTTATGTCGGACTCTTGCCGACTAAAGCCCCACGGTGGCCATCATCTGCGCGTGTCGGACGGGAGCCGGGAACTCTTAACGGTCGACGATCGGCATCCTCCTGCGCTGGGGTCTCCAGTTGACCCTCTGCTCGGCTACTCTTGCCTGTAGCCTGATCTTCTACCATGGTGACGCGCAAAGATATCTGTGTGCTCCAAGCGCCGCTCGTGAGCCACTCACGAGCGGCGCTACGTCAAAGGTACACGTGCAATCACGATCGCAAGCCCAAACATGTGACCATCTGTGCTTACCTTGACGCACAGCTGCCATACTCCTGTTTGCTGCCGTTGCAGCTGCGAGTCTTTCGCAGCTGTGCATCCTTCCGGTCCTGGCCGTCTTGGCCTCTTGTGACGGTACAGCTGCAAGTCTTTCGCAGCTCGTCGTCCTGTCCAATCCCGGTCTTCTTGACCTCTTCGCCGTCTTGGCATCCACTTCGGTCGTCTTGACCTCTTCATCTCTTCGGGCTCTTCTTCGCCCATCTTCCGGATGAAGATAGCCTTTGAGATGAGGTGGTTGGCGGCGAAGTTCCGTTCCCCGATGGGATCTTGGAAGTGACCCCCGTCCGATAACGGGAGTCCTCTATCTTGAAAGGGAACGGGGCAAACGTCAAGGACGCCGATCCCGTAGGCAGCGTTGAGCAGGGACACCGCGCTCCCTTTCGCGCTCGGCGGCCTCCTTCGCGGCCATGACTTTGTCGCAAAACGCCGTCACGGCCCGCCAGTATCTCTCACCTTCGAGCATCTTTGACATGATGCTCTTCAGTGAGAGATTCGACCCTACCTCGACTATCAGTAGTCGATGCAGCCGTTCCCACGCTGGACACCTCTCCAGTGTGTGCTGCGCCGTGTCGTCCTCTTCGCCACAGTGTGGCATGCAGCCGTGTCTTCCTTGCCAATCCTCTGCAGGTACTGACCGAAGCATCCATGTCCGGTCAGTATCTGCGTGGTTCTAAAGCTAAGTAGCCCTCTTCGGCGGTCCACCCACTTATCTAGGATGGTTAGGACCGCTCCGATCGTCCTGTGTTCGGAGCGAGTGGAGAGGTGTCTCTTCCACTCCTCTATCGAAGCCAATCTTACCGCGTCCCTGAGTTCTTTTTTACTCAGGGCTGGTGCGTCATCGTCATCTTCCTGGTCCACGTTTCGAAGCGAATGGTAGACGAACGCATCCTCGCTGACCATGTATTCGATAGACACCAGCCCAGCAAGCGCGGTGGCCACATCGTGTGATACCGTCCTGTATCCTCGTATCGCACGAATGGCCATCCTCCTCCACGCGCTGCGCAGGGACGAGATCCTCTTGTCGGTGTGTCTCCGCTCCGCGATGGAGCTGTACCACACCGGAGCTCCGTACAATGCTATGCCACGGATCACCCCGGCGTATAGTCTTCGCGCTCTCTCGTTAGGGCCCTTCAGGTTGGGCATTATGCGGCCTAGCTTGAGTGCCGCTGTCTCCAACCTGCCGGCAAGTTTCTCTATGTGGCTAGAGAATCTCCAGTCCTCGTCGAGCCGAAGGCCGAGGTAGTTGATGTCTCGGCCCGGCTCGATCCTTGCCGGTCCCACACTTACCGCCACGCGAGGTGTTCCTCTTGTGGGTCTCCTCCGGCTCCGTCTGCTGAAGCACACGATCTCCGTCTTCTGCGGAGCCAGCTCGAGGCCCATCTTCCGGATGCAGTTAGCCACGACTGCCTTTCCCAATTCTGCCCGGCAGGCAGCTCGCGTATCTGTCTTACCGGCGGCGAACACAAACGTGTCGTCTGCGTAGCATATCAGGCGCACGCCCGCCGGCATTGCTGCTGTCAACGCGGCATTGTACCCGATGTTCCACAGGAGCGGTCCTAGCACCGATCCCTGGGCTACGCCACGGTTGACAGGTCTGCTTTGTGGCCCATCCTGGCTATCCTAGACTATCGCCCTGTCGCTGAGATAGTCTACCACCACGTTCCTGATGTGTGGTGGGATTCCATGCCTGTCCAGGGCTGCGTAAATAGCTGGCCATTGCAGGGAGTTGAACGCGTTCTTGATGTCTAACGAGACAGAGTATGTAACTCCCACCCTCGACACAACCATCTCGGTGAGTCTCTTGACTTCACTCACCGCGTCGATCGTGCGTCGACCTGCCCGCCCTGAATCCGTACTGGCAGTCCGCCAGTGCAGGTCCGACGCGCGACAGGTGCTGGACGATTCGTTCGTGTATTATTCTTTCGAACAGCTTTCCTACCTCGTCCTGCAACACTATGGGCCGGAACGCTGATGGTGAATCCTCCGGTTTGCCTTCCTTTCGGAGGAGCACCAACCTGCCGGACTTCCATCTTCGAGGGAGCGTCCCCGCCTTGATGCAGGCTGAGAACAGTCTTCTCAGTCTCGAACCAAGGACGCTCAGCGCCATCGTCCAGACACGGCCGGGTATTCCATCCCGGCCGGGGGCTGTGTTCTTCTTCGCCATCCTCTTGACGGCCCCGGCCAGTTCCTCTTCGGAAACCTCCAACTCCGGTGTCCACCCGTATCGGGCCGCTGCTGGGGGCTCTTCGTTCCCTCCCTCTCCAGCAGCGGGACCTCTAAGGTTTCCGTCAACGGGGGCGCCCATGGTCGCAGTTTGTCCATCACTATCTTGTAGGGACGCCCCCATGGATCCTCTTCGAGAGTTTGGAGGAGTCCATCCAATGCGCGTGCCTTGGACTTCCTGATAGCAGCCTGCAGCTCCTTCTTCTTGTCCCTGTAGCTGTTGTATAGCTGCAAAGTCCTCGTCGCGTCCGAGTTCCTTTTTCTTCTCTCTCTGGTGTACTGGCGGCGCCCAACGGTGCAAGTTGCACGGAGCTGCGCGATCTCTGCGTTCCACCAGTATACTGGACGCTTCGGCGCACTGCCGCGGGCTCTTGGCATGCCCGTGTCGCATACCGCTGTCATCGCGTTGACAAACCAGTCCGCCTCGGTGTTGTCATCTTCTATCGGGCTGACCGGCGTCTCCTGCCAGCCTACCGCGAGGATTGCTGCCATCAGGTGGTCTTCCTCGATTCTCCTCAGCGACCACTTCTGGCGGTGGTGATTAGCCTGCCGGGCCGTGTGTGGGACGGAGACATCCATGGAGATGTACAGATGATCGGACAGTGTCTCCTTCTCTTCCACCCTCCATTCTCTAATTTGCCGTGCTGCCTTGCGGTTACCAAAGGAGAGGTCCACGATGCTTTCTCCCTGGTACCGCACGCATGTGCTGGCTGAGCCTTCGTTTAGTAGCGTCAGGCCCAGGCCAGACGCCCAGTCTAGCGTGGCGTGGCCTCTTGCGTCCGTCCTAGATGATCCCCACGCCGTCACGTGCGCATTATAGTCTCCTAGCACTAGGACGGGCGACTCTGCATATCTCGCAACTGTCCGTCCCGTCCTGTCCAACAGGTCTTCGTACTTGCTGATGGACCACCTGGGAGGGGCGTATAGTCCGATAACGGTGAATCCCGCCCAGGTTATCGCGACGAATCCTTCCTCGCGTGCGACCGTCTTGATTGGTCGTACACGTGTCCGTGCAGACTGCACGATCACCACCGAGCCGTCTCTATCTCCTATCCACGCTCGATTGTCGCGGATGGAGTACGGCTCCGCTATCACTGCCAACTCGAAATCGCCGCCCTGTAGTCTTGCTACTACCAGGTCTTGGGCACGGGCAGCATGATTCGAGTTAGTCTGCAGGATACGGCATGGCGTGAATTTTATGCCGTATCCATGGCTTCCTCCTGGCCCTTACCTGCTGGAGTCGTTGTTGCCGGCTCCACGGTCTTTCCTTCTTACAGAGCGGTCGCTGGTTCATTCCTACATGCCGCTGCCGTTACGGCTTCTACAGCCGGCTTGCTGCTCTTTTTCGTAGCTTTAGGCGCCTTGCACACTTCCCCACCAGCCTTGTGGTGTGCTCGTCTGCCTTCAGCCTTGCAGACGATGCATGTGGGCGCAGTTTGCCTGCACTCACTGGCTCTGTGGCCGGACTCACCGCACCTGTAACACAGGTTGCGCCGATCCACTTTGCTGGTACAGCTTTGCTGTACGTGGACAGTTTCCCAGCACTTGAAGCATCGATCCGGTCTCGGCTTTAAAGCCGCCACCCGGATCAAGGACCAACCGATCCTTATTCTGCCGGCATATGCCACTTTCGTGGCAGCGGCGAGGGGACACTGCACCCACATGGTGCCGAGCCCGTTTGACGAGTCCCGTCGTATCCCGGTCCGTATTTCCTCGGCCTTGCATCCTCCTGCGGATGCGATGGCTTCCGCCACTTCTTGTGGCATTATGGAGCCCTCGAGCCCGTAGACCCTCGGGTCTGCCCTCTTGTGAGGCGTCGCGACATATACCTCTCTGTCGCCCAACGCCTCCCTGAGTTTGCCGGCAAGGGCAGCCGCTGTGGCCTCCTTCTCCTTGCCGGTAACTTCTAGGATCAGTCCGCCCGTTCTGGCCTTTTTCGGGCGGACCTCTTCTATGCCCACCTCTGCGAGCTTTACTCGCTGCCGGGCAGCTGTCATCACCTCAGCGTACGTGGCTTTGCTATCCTGAGGGATGGTGAGGACGACGGCTGCTGTTCTGGGAACCTTTCCCAGTGTCGTCCTTGCGTTGCGTTTCGATGCGCTGACGCGCACCTGCCTCCTTTCCTTCTCAGCGGCGGCCTTTGATGGCTTGCCAGCCGCCGTTTTCTTTCCCCTTCTGCCCAGGACCTTTGTCCAGGGGAGCTCCACCTGCGTGGTTTTCTTCTCCGCAGGGGGGGGGGCAGGGCGGAGTGCTGCCTGCCACTCGTTTTCCTTCCTCACGGATTCCTCGCGTATCCTCTTCATACGCGCCTCCAAGGAGGACTCGGTTTTCGCAGGTGCCGTTGTTCCTGTTGCGGGTGGGAGGGCCGTCCGTTTGCCCTTAGCGGACTTTAAGGGGGCCTTCCCCTTTTCGACGTCCGTCGTCGTCTCCCCCGTTTTTCTTACCTTTACGAGGAAGGCACGTTTCGCCGCGGTGGGGCGCTCTTTTACGATCATTGCAGTTGTCTGATCCTTCTTCTTCGGAGGGAGTCTCTCCTTAATTCTCCCTCAGGTCTTCTCGATCCGTCGATCGAATATTTCCTCGAGGCTTGAAAGGATATTCTTGAGTCCAACCTGTAGGATATCCTCTCTTGCCTCCGTTGTAGGCGGTTCTTCTCGCCTTTCTGGCACCGGGCTCCTCCTCGCCGCTGGTTGGGGGGAAACCCGCGCCTCCACGGCTGCCAGCTTCCTCTTTAGCTTCTCGTTCTCGAGGCGCAGGCTTTCTGCCTGCAGCTTCCACTCTTGGGCTTCAGAGCTCACCGCAGCGGGGTTGCCCTTCGCTCGCTCTGCGAGCTCCAAGAGAGTGGCGCGCAGCGTTCTTGCGCCTACGCGTACTGCCCTCTTCATTGGGCCTTGTAGGTTGCGCGATTTTGCTGCAACCCATTCGATCTTGTTCGCCTCTTTCAAGGCGGTCAGTCCAAGATCTGGCAGGGTGGCCCTTCTAGCCTCCGCCTGCAGCTCCTCGTCTGTCGGCACAGGCTTTGTCGACCTTGCCGGTCGAGGGGGGACGACTGTTGCCCAGTCGATCTCTTCGTCTTCCAGGGCGCTGTCTACGTCAGCGGTGGCAGCTTTCCTTTGCCAGCGCCTTGCGCCCTTCGTGGCTCTCTCGGACAAGGTCGACACCATCGATGTCACAGAGGCGTCCGTGTCATACGCCTCCGTGGTCTGCCTTGCCTCCTTCTGTCCTTTGCTGGACTTAGGGCATGGCCTCGTCGTCATGGATATGATGGAGGCGAGCGACTCATCGGAGTCGCCTCCAACGCTGGACGGATCTCCTGCGCGCCTCTTCTTAGCCGCGAGGCGGCTGTTTCGCCTCTTGAGGGATCGCTCTTCCATCTCGGATGTCGAGTGGTCCTCCGATCTTGCCGAGAATAGACAGCTGGGGCCTGGCCCTTTTCCACAGGCTGGAGCCTGTGGCTGTATGAAATAGTCGGCGTAGTCCATTTTGGGATTACCCCTGCCGGACATGTTCGCTTCCCTCTTCGTGTTTCTGTTCGTGTTCGTGTTCCTCAGTTTTGCACGAAACTTCACGAAAAACACATTTGTTTGTCGCATAGGTATTATTGAACCGTCGGTAAGTTACCGGCACACTCCTCCGCCGAGTGGCCTGGTTTGCCCTGTGCACGGTCCGACAGTCGCTAAATGTACGCGCGCACTCTTTACCAACACTCGGTCCGCGAATTTTGCGGTTACCTATCGAAGGTTATCGAGGGTGGATGTAGTTTTCGACCGTCCATAAGTCACCACCTGGTGCCTGTTCGCAGAGACCGAGGAGGTGTCAATTATAGTTTATCGGCCACCGATAGACACCACGGACACAAAAAAATCACCCTCGGTCGGAAATTGTCCGGTTACCGACCGTTCAGTTACCGACAGCAGAGCTGTCGGTAAGTTACCACGTACTGCACTCACTCGTTTCGACCGAGGAACTGTCAGTTACTGTTTATTGGCCGTCGATGAGTACGCAAAACGCTGCAGTTTAATCCGCGGCCGGCAATTGTTAAGTTACCGACTGCCCGGTTACCGATGCTGGGTTCGCCCGACCGTCGGTAATGCCTCCGTCTCAAAACCCGACTTCCGGGTTGTTGCTTGGTTTGTTTTAACCAACAATACCCTAAACTAACAACCAATATCGTGGCAATCGGTGTTTTTGCAAAATTACCAACCGCACGGTTATCGACCGCAGGTGGTACCGCTGCTGTCGGTAATTCGAAATTTTTCAGTTCCCGCTGCGTTTATTTCAGTTATTATTTGTTGAAAACGCACTACACCTTCGTCAACGATCAATTTCGCACGGCTGGCAGGAAAAAACGGCGAGAAATTCCAATTCGTGCGACCGGAATGTTACCTACGACGGTCGGCAAACTTTACCGACCGTGAGCTGTCAAACTCTTGCAAGAATTGATTTTTGACTTGTTTATTACCGCATGCACTGTTTCTACGTGTCCAATAAACAATTCTACGTCCACTCACTGGCACACGGTGCAACCTTGGTAGAGTTGCTGCAAAATTTTCACCTCCGTCAACTATGTTCCGTGGTGGCAGCACTACTCGGTTCCACTTCGCCAAAATTTACTGTTTTTTACTGTTTTTAACAGTTTTTCCGCCTCGTAATTGCACAAAATCAGTGTCTATTGTCACTTCACACCCGATTATGGCAATTTCCGCACCGAAAAAGGCCTATTTAAAATTCTTGATTTTTCGCCACGTGCACGTTTTCCCACACAAAGGAGTGACGTCACACGTCACTCCTATTTCACTTAAAATCGCTTATTTTCACTTTTTTAAGCGTTTTTTCACCACGAATAAGTTTATTTCTAGTGTCTGTGGTCACTTTACACATTCTCGTCGTAAATTCACACGCACAAACGGTCAATTTTCAAAGTTTATTGCCGTATATGACAACACGTGTTTTCACGCAGCAAAACAAAGTGTTACACTTTTTCACCGTTTTTCCACCTTTTCACTGAACTTCACTTCACTACACTTACCTAGCGGATCCTCTTCACCTCCTGGAACACCCTCAGCTCCGCTCAAACCCTGAAATTCGCGAAACGTGCCCCGAAGCGCGTACCGTACGGCAGCAAACGCGTCACCACGTGCAAATCGAACAAAGACGCGCACGTATTATGCTCGATTTGCCCCCTACTCGCGACTTTCACGTGAGATTTTCGACTCAACGCGTAGTTTCGCGTACCCGTAACGGGCCAAAAACAAGTTTTGACACGAAACTCGCCATCTTCCTCGAAAATTAGAACGGATTTCAGAGAGCTATCGTACGCACGTCCGTCAGCTTACTCGTCCGCCATGCAAATCTCTCATAACGTTATATATCCTAACCTAAGGCAACCTAACATCTCGAATGTAGTGTTTTAGAACATTCCAGGCGGGTCGGCCCCTACTTCTCGGTGGGAACATTATATACGTCATTACCGTAATATAACCTAACCTAACCCATCTACACCCTCGGTGATAATGTTTTACAGAATCCCGGTCTTGTCGGCCCCCACATCTCGGTGGTAACATTATATACGTCTATAACGATATATATCCAAACCTAAGGGAACCTAACATCTCGGATGTAATATTTTACAACATTCCTGGCATGTCGGTCCCTACTTCTCGGTGGGAATATTATATACGTCTATAACGTTATATATCATAACCTAAGGCAACCTAACATCTCGGATGTAATAGTTGACAACATTCCTGGCGTGTAGGCCCGTACTTCTGGGTGGGGACATTATATACATCTATAACATTGTATATCCTAACCTAAGGCAACCTAACATCTCGGATGTAATATTTTACAACATTCTGGCGTGTCGTCGACTGCTTCTCGATGGGGAGATTATATACGTCTATAACCTTGTATATCCTAACCTAAGGCAGCCTAACATCTCGGATGTAATATTTTACAACATTCCTGGCATGTCGGTCCCTATATCTCGGTGGGAACATACTATACGTATATAACGTTGTATATCCCAACCTAAGGCAACCTAACATCTCGGATGTAATAGTTGACAACATTCCTGGCGTGTAGGCCCGTACATCTCGGTGGGAACATTGTATACGTCTATAACGTTATATATCCTAGCCTAAGGCGACCTAGCATGTCGAATGTAATATTTTACAACATTCCTGGCGTGTCGTCGCCTGCTTCTCGATGGGGACATTATATACGTCTATATCGTTGTATATCCTAACCTAAAGCAACCTAACATCTGGGATGTAATATTATACAAGATTCCAGGCATGTCGGTCCCCAAGTCGCGGTAGGAACATACTATACGTCTATAACGTTGTATATCCTAACCTAAGGGAACCTAACATCTCGGGTGTAATATTTTACAACATTCCTGACGCGTCGGCCCCTATTTTTCGATGGGAATATTATATACGTCTATAACGTTATATATCCTAGCCTAAGGCGACCTAACATGTCGAATGTAATATTTTACAACATTCCTGGCGTGTCGTCGCCTGCTTCTCGATGGGGACATTATATACGTCTATATCGTTGTATATCCTAACCTAAAGCAACCTAACATCTGGGATGTAATATTATACAAGATTCCTGGCATGTCGGTCCCCAAGTCTCGGTAGGAACATTATATACGTCTATAACGATATATATCCAAACCGAAGGGAACCTAACATCTCGGATGTAATATTTTACAACATTCCTGGCGTGTCGTCGCCTGCTTCTCGATGGGGACATAATATACGTCTATAACGTTGTATATCCTAACCTAACGCAACCTAACATCTGGGATGTAATATTTTACAACATTCCTGGCGTGTCGTAGCCTGCTTCTCGACGGGGACATAATATACGTCTATAAGGTTGTATATCCTTACCTAACGCAACCTAACATCTGGGATGTAATATTTTACAACATTCCTGGAGTGTCGTCGCCTACTTCTGGATAGGGTCATTATATACATCTATAACCTTGTATATTCTAACCTAAGGCAACCTAACATCTCGGATGTAATATTTTATAACATTCCTGGCGTGTCGTCGCCTACTTCTCGATGGGGACATTATATACATCTATAACATTGTATATCCTAACCTAAGGCAACCTAACATCTCGGATGTAATATTTTACAACATTGTGGCGTGTCGTCGACTGCTTCTCGATGGGGAGATTATATACGTCTATAACGTTGTATATCCTAACCTAACGCAACCTAACATTTGGGATGTAATATTGTACAACATTCCTTGCATGTCGGTGCCTACGTCTCGGTGGGAACATTATATACGTCTATAACGATATACATCCTAACCTAAGGCAACCTAACATATCGGATGTAATAGTTGACAACATTCCTGGCGCGTAGGCCCGAACTTCTCGGTGGGAACATTGTATACGTCTATAACGTTATATATCCTAGCCTAAGGCGACCTAACATATCGAATTTAGTATTTTACATCATTCCTGGCGTGTCGTCGCCTACTTCTCGATGGGGACATTATATACATCTATAACATTGTATATCCTAACCTAAGGCCACCTAACATCTCGGATGTAATATTTTACAACATTCTGGCGTGTCGTCGACTGCTTCTCGATGGGGAGATTATATACGTCTATAACGTTGTATATCCTAACCTAACGCAAACTAACATTTGGGATGTAATATTTTACAACATTCCTTGCATGTCGCTGCCTACGTCTCGGTGGGAACATTATGTGCGTATATAACGATATAAATCCTAACGTAAGGCAACCTAACACCTCCGATGTAATAGTTGACAACATTCCTAGCGTGTAGGCCCGTACTTCTCGGTGGGAACATTGTATACGTCTATAACGTTATATATCCTAGCCTAAGGCGACCTAACATGTCGAATGTAAAATTATACAACATTCCTGGCGTGTCGTCGCCTACTTCTCGATGGGGACATTATATACATGTATAACATTGTATATCCTAACCTAAGGCAACCTAACATCTCGGATGTAATATTTTACAACATTCTGGCGTGTCGTCGACTGCTTCTCGATGGGGAGATTATATACGTCTATAACGTTGTATATCCTAACCTAACGCAACCTAACATCTCGGATGTAATATTTGACAACATTCCTGGCGTATTAGCTCGCACTTCTCGCATGAAACATCATATACGTCTATAGCTGTATATATCCTAAACGAAGGCAACCTTATATCTCGGATGTAATATTTTACAACATTCCTGGCGCGTCGGCCCCTACTTTCAGGTGGGAACGTTATATACGTCTATAACGATATATATCCTGTCGTAAGGCAACATAACATCTCGGATGTAATATTTTACAACATTCCTGGCGTGTCGTCGCCCGCTTCTCGATGGGGACATTATATACGTCTATAACGTTGTATATCCTAACCTAAAGCAACCTCACATCTGGGATGTAATATTTTACAAGATTCCTGGCATGTCTGTCCCCACGTCTCGGTGGGAACATTATATACGTCTATAAAGATATATACCCTAACCTAAGGCAACCTAACATCTCGGATATAATATTTTACAACATTCCTGGCGTGTCGTCGCCTACTTCTGGATGGGGACATTATATACATCTATAACGTTATATGTCCTAACCTAAGGGAAAACAAACATCTCGGGTGTAATATTTTACAACATTCCTGGCATGTCGGTCCCTACATCTCGGTGGGAACATACTATACGTCTATAACGTTGTATATCCTAACCTAAGGGAACCTAACATCCCGGGTGTAATATTTTACAACATTCCTGACGCGTCGGCCCTTTTTTTCAGTGGGAACATTATATACGTCTATAACGTTATATATTCTAGCCTAAGGCAACCTAACATGTCGAATGTAAAATTTTACAACATTCCTGGCCTGTCGTCGCCTACTTCTCGATGGGGACATTATATACATCTATAACCTTGTATATCCTAACCTAAGGCAGCCTAACATCTCGGATGTAATATTTTACAGCATTCCTGGCATGTCGGTCCCTACATCTCGGTGGGAATATACTATACGTCTATAACGTTGTATATACTAACCTAAGGGAACCTAACATCTCGGATGTAATAGTTGAAAACATTCCAGGCGTGTAGGCCCGTACTTCTCGGTGGGAACATTGTATACGTCTGTAACGTTATATATCCTAGCCTAAGGCGACCTAGCATGTCGAATGTAATATTTTACATCATTCCTGGCGTGTCGTCGCCTGCTTCTCGATGGGAACATTATATACGTCTATAACGTTGTGTATCCTAACCTAACGCAACCTAACATCTGGGATGTAATATTCCTGGCGTGTCGTCGCCTACTTCTGGATGGGGAGCTTATATACGTCTATAACGTTATATATACTAACCTAAGGCAACCTAGCATCTCGGATGTAATAGTTGACAACATTCCTGGCGTGTCCGCCCGTACTTCTCGGTGGGAACATTATATACGTCTATAACGTTATATATCCTAGCCTAAGGCAACATAACATGTCGAATGTAATATTTTACAGCATTCCGGGCGTGTCGTCGCCTGCTTCTCGATGGGGACATAATATACGTCTATAACGTTGTATATCCTAACATAACACAACCTAACATCTGGGATGTAATATTTTACAACATTCCTGGCGTGTCGTCGCCTGCTTCTGGATGGGGACATAATATACGTTTATAACGTTGTATATCCTTACCTAACGCAACCTAACATCTGGGATGTAATATTTTACAACATTCCTGGAGTGTCGTCGCCTACTTCTGGATAGGGTCATTATATACATCTATAACATTGTATATCCTAACCTAAGGCAACCTATCATCTCGGATGTAATATTTTATAACATGCCTGGCATGTCGGACCCTACTTCTCGGTGGAAACATTGTATACGTCTATAACGGTATATATCCTAACCTAAGGCAACCTAACATCTCGGATGTAATAGTTGACAACATTCCTGGCGTGTAGGCCCGTACTTCTCGGTGGGAACATTGTATACGTCTATAACGTTATATATCCTAACCTAAGGCGACCTAACATGTCGAATTTAATATTTTACATCATTCCTGGCGTGTCGTCGCCTGCTTCTCGATGGGAACATTATATACGTCTATAACGTTGTGTATCCTAACCTAACGCAACCTAACATCTCCGATGTAATATTCCCGGCGTGTCGTCGCCTACTTCTGGATGGGGACATTATATACGTCTATAACATTATATATCCTAACCTAAGGCAACCTAACATCTCGGATGTAATAGTTGACAACATTCCTGGCGTGTCCGCCCGTACTTCTCGGTGGGAACGTTATATACGTCTATAACGTTATATATCCTAACCTAAGGCCACCTAACATTTCGAATGTAATATTTTACAACATTCCTGACGCGTCGGCCCCTATTTTTCGGTGGGAACATTATATACGTCTATAACGTTATATATCCTAGTCTAAGGCAACCTAACATGTCGAATGTAATACTTTACAACATTCCTGGCGTGTCGTCGCCTACTTCTCGATGGGGACATTATATACATCTATAACCTTTGTATATCCTAACCTAAGGCAGCCTAACATCTCGGATGTAATATTTTACAACATTCCTGGCATGTCGGTCCCTACATCTCGGTGGGAACATACTATACGTATATGACGTTGTATATCCCAACCTAAGGGAACCTAACATCTCGGATGTAATAGTTGACAACATTCCTGGCGTGTAGGCCCGTACTTCTCGGTGGGAACATTGTATACGTCTGTAACGTTATATATCCTAGCCTAAGGCGACCTAGCATGTCGAATGTAATATTTTACATCATTCCTGGCGTGTCGTCGCCTGCTTCTCGATGGGAACATTATATACGTCTATAACGTTGTGTATCCTAACATAACGCAACCTAACATCTGGGATGTAATATTCCTGGCGTGTCGTCGCCTACTTCTGGATGGGGAGATTATATGCGTCTATAACGTTATATATCCTAACCTAAGGCAACCTAACATCTCGGATGTAATAGTTGACAACATTCCTGGCGTGTCCGCCCGTACTTCTCGGTGGGAACGTTATATACGTCTATAACGTTATATATCCTAACCTAAGGCCACCTAACATTTCGAATGTAATATTTTACAACATTCCTGACGCGTCGGCCCCTATTTTTCGGTGGGAACATTATATACGTCTATAACGTTATATATCCTAGTCTAAGGCAACCTAACATGTCGAATGTAATACTTTACAACATTCCTGGCGTGTCGTCGCCTACTTCTCGATGGGGACATTATATACGTCTATAACGTTGTGTATCCTAACATAACGCAACCTAACATCTGGGATGTAATATTTTACAACACTCCTGGAGTGTCGTCGCCTACTTCTGGATAGGGTCATTATATACATCTATAACATTGTATATCCTAACCTAAGGCAACCTATCATCTCGGATGTAATATTTTATAACATTCCTGGCATGTCGGTCCCTACTTCTCGGTGGAAACATTGTATTCGTCTATAACGGTATATATCCTAACCTAAGGCAACCTAACATCTCGGATATAATAGTTGACAACAATCCTGGCGTGTCCGCCCGTACTTCTCGGTGGGAACATTATATACGTCTATAACGTTATATATCCTAGCCTAAGGCCACCTAACATGTCGAATGTAATATTTTACAACATTCCTGACGCGTCGGCCCCTATTTTTCGGTGGGAACATTATATACGTCTATAACGTTATATATCCTAGTCTAAGGCAACCTAACATGTCGAATGTAATATTTTACAACATTCCTGACGCGTCGGCCCCTATTTTTCGGTGGGAACATTATATACGTCTATAACGTTATATATCCTAGTCTAAGGCAACCTAACATGTCGAATGTAATACTTTGCAACATTGCTGGCGTGTCGTCGCCTACTTCTCGATGGGGACATTATATACGTCTATAACGTTGTGTATCCTAACCCAAAGCAACCTAACATCTGGGATGTAATATTATACAAGATTCCTGGCATGTCGGTCCCCAAGTCTCGGTAGGAACATTATATACGTCTATAACGATATATATCCAAACCGAAGGGAACCTAACATGTCGGATGTAATATTTTACAACATTCCTGGCGTGTCGTCGCCTGCTTCTCGATAGGGACATAATATACGTCTATAACGTTGTGTATCCTAACCCAAAGCAACCTAACATCTGGGATGTAATATTATACAAGATTCCTGGCATGTCGGTCCCCAAGTCTCGGTAGGAACATTATATACGTCTATAACGATATATATCCAAACCGAAGGGAACCTAACATGTCGGATGTAATATTTTACAGCATTCCTGGCGTGTCGTCGCCTGCTTCTCGATGGGGACATAATATACGTCTATAACGTTGTATATCCTAACCTAACGCAACCTAACATCTGGGATGTATTATTTTACAACATTCCTGGCGTGTCGTCGCCTACTTCTCGATGGGAACATTATATACGTCTATAACGTTGTGTATCCTAACCTAACGCAACCTAACATCTGGGATGTAATATTCCTGGCGTGTCGTCGCCTACTTCTGGATGGGGAGATTATATACGTCTATAACGTTATATGTCCCAACCTAAGGCAACCTAACATCTCGGATGTAATAGTTGACAACATTCCTGGCGTGTCCGCCCGTACTTCTCGGTGGGAACATTATATACGTCTATAACGTTATATATCCTAGTCTAAGGCCACATAACATGTCGAATGTAATACTTTACAACATTCCTGGCGTGTCGTCGCCTACTTCTCGATGGGGACATTATATACATCTATAACCTTGTATATCCTAACCTAAGGCAGCCTAACATCTCGGATGTAATATTTTACAACATTCCTGGCGTCGGTCCCTACATCTCGGTGGGAACATACTATACGTCTATAACGTTGTATATCCTAACCTAAGGGAACCTAACATCTCGGGTGTAATATTTTACAATATTCCTGACGCGTCGGCCCCTATTTTTCGGTGAGAACATTATATACGTCTATAACGTTATATATCCTAGCCTAAGGCTTCCTAACATGTCGAATGTAGTATTTTACAACATTCCTGACGCGTCGGCCCCTATTTTTCGGTGGGAACATTATATACGTCTATAACGTTATATATCCTAGTCTAAGGCAACCTAACATGTCGAATGTAATACTTTACAACATTCCTGGCGTGTCGTCGCCTACTTCTCGATGGGGACATTATATACATCTATAACCTTGTATATCCTAACCTAAGGCAGCCTAACATCTCGGATGTAATATTTTACAACATTCCTGGCATGTCGGGCCCTACATCTCGGTGGGAACATACTATACGTATATAACGTTGTATATCCTAACCTAAGGGAACCTAACATCTCGGATGTAATAGTTGACAACATTCCTGGCGTGTAGGCCCGTACTTCTCGGTGGGAACATTGTATACGTCTATAACGTTATATATCCTAGCCTAAGGCGACCTAGCATGTCGAATGTAATAGTTTACATCATTCCTGGCGTGTCGTCGCCTGCTTCTCGATGGGAACGTTATATACGTCTATAACGTTGTGTATCCTAACCTAACGCAACCTAACATCTGGGATGTAATATTCCTGGCGTGTCGTCGCCTACTTCTGGATGGGGAGATTATATGCGTCTATAACGTTATATATCCTAACCTGAGGCAACCTAACATCTCGGATGTAATAGTTGACAACATTCCTGGCGTGTCCGCCCGTACTTCTCGGTGGGAACATTATATACCTCTATAACGTTATATATCCTAGCCTAAGGCCACCTAACATGTCGAATGTAATATTTTACAACATTCCTGACGCGTCGGCCCCTATTTTTCGGTGGGAACATTATATACGTCTATAACGTTATATATCCTAGTCTAAGGCAACCTAACATGTCGAATGTAATACTTTACAACATTCCTGGCGTGTCCGCCCGTGCTTCTCGGTGGAAACATTATATACGTCTATAACGATATATATCCTAACCTAAGGCAACCTAACATATCAGATGTAATGGTTGACAACATTCCTGGCGTGTAGGCCCGAACTTCTCGGTGGGAACATTGTATATGTCTATAACGTTATATATCCTAGCCTAAGGCGACCTAACATATCGAATTTAATATTTTACATCATTCCTGGCGTGTCGTCGCCTGCTTCTCGATGGGAACATTATATACGTCTATAACGTTGTGTATCCTAACCTAACGCAACCTAACATCTGGGATGTAATATTCCCGGCGTGTCGTCGCCTACTTCTGGATGGGGACATTATATACGTCTATAACATTATATATCCTAACGTAAGGCAACATAACATCTCGGATGTAATAGTTGACAACATTCCTGGCGTATCCGCCCGTACTTCGCGGTGGGAACATTATATACGTCTATAACGTTATATATCCTAGCCTAAGGCCACCTAACATGTCGAATGTAATATTTTACAACATTCCTGACGCGCCGGCCCCTATTTTTCGGTGGGAACATTATATACGTCTATAACGTTATATATCCTAGTCTAAGGCAACCTAACATGTCGAATGTAATACTTTACAACATTCCTGGCGTGTCGTCGCCTACTTCTCGATGGGGACATTATATACATCTATAACCTTGTATATCCTAACCTAAGGCAGCCTAACATCTCGGATGTAATATTTTACAACATTCCTGGCATGTCGGTCCCTACATCTCGGCGGGAACATACTATACGTATATAACGTTGTATATCCTAACCTAAGGGAACCTAACATCTCGGATGTAATAGTTGACAACATTCCTGGCGTGTAGGCCCGTACTTCTCGGTGGGAACATTGTATACGTCTATAACGTTATATATCCTAGCCTAAGGCGACCTAGCATGTCGAATGTAATAGTTTACATCATTCCTGGCGTGTCGTCCCCTGCTTCTCGATGGGAACATTATATACGTCTATAACGTTGTGTATCCTAACCTAACGCAACCTAACATCTGGGATGTAATATTCCTGGCTTGTCGTCGCCTACTTCTGGATGGGGAGATTATATGCGTCTATAACGTTATATATCCTAACCTGAGGCAACCTAACATCTCGGATGTAATAGTTGACAACATTCCTGGCGTGTCCGCCCGTACTTCTCGGTGGGAACATTATATACCTCTATAACGTTATATATCCTAGCCTAAGGCCACCTTACATGTCGAATGTAATATTTTACAACATTCCTGACGCGTCGGCCCCTATTTTTCGGTGGGAACATTATATACGTCTATAACGTTATATATCCTAGTCTAAGGCAACCTAACATGTCGAATGTAATACTTTACAACATTCCTGGCGTGTCCGCCCGTACTTCTCGGTGGGAACATTATATACGTCTATAACGATATATATCCTAACCTAAGGCAACCTAACATATCAGATGTAATGGTTGACAACATTCCTGGCGTGTAGGCCCGAACTTCTCGGTGGGAACATTGTATATGTCTATAACGTTATATATCCTAGCCTAAGGCGACCTAACATATCGAATTTAATATTTTACATCATTCCTGGCGTGTCGTCGCCTACTTCTCGAAGGGGACATTATATACATCTATAACATTGTATATCCTAACCTATGGCAACCTAACATCTCGGATGTAATATTTTACAACATTGTGGCGTGTCGTCGACTACTTCTCGATGGGGAGATTATATACCTCTATAACGTTGTATATCCTAACCTAACGCAACCTAACATTTGGGATGTAATATTTTACAACATTCCTTGCATGTCGGTGCCTACGTCTCGGTGGGAAAATTATATACGTCTATAACGATATATATCCTAACCTAAGGCAACCTAACATATCGGATGTAATAGTTGACAACATTCCTGGCGTGTAGGCCCGAACTTCTCGGTGGGAACATTGTATATGTCTATAACGTTATATATCCTAGCCTAAGGCGACCTAACATATCGAATTTAATATTTTACATCATTCCTGGCGTGTCGTCGCCTGCTTCTCGATGGGAACATTAAATACGTCTATAACGTTGTGTATCCTAACCTAACGCAACCTAACATCTGGGATGTAATATTCCCGGCGTGTCGTCGCCTACTTCCGGATGGGGCCATTATATACGTCTATAACATTATATATCCTAACGTAAGGCAACATAACATCTCGGATGTAATAGTTGACAACATTCCTGGCGTATCCGCCCGTACTTCGCGGTGGGAACATTATATACGTCTATAACGTTATATATCCTAGCCTAAGGCGACCTAGCATGTCGAATGTAATAGTTTACATCATTCCTGGCGTGTCGTCCCCTGCTTCTCGATGGGAACATTATATACGTCTATAACGTTGTGTATCCTAACCTAACGCAACCTAACATCTGGGATGTAATATTCCTGGCGTGTCGTCGCCTACTTCTGGATGGGGAGATTATATGCGTCTATAACGTTATATATCCTAACCTGAGGCAACCTAACATCTCGGATGTAATAGTTGACAACATTCCTGGCGTGTCCGCCCGTACTTCTCGGTGGGAACATTATATACCTCTATAACGTTATATATCCTAGCCTAAGGCCACCTTACATGTCGAATGTAATATTTTACAACATTCCTGACGCGTCGGCCCCTATTTTTCGGTGGGAACATTATATACGTCTATAACGTTATATATCCTAGTCTAAGGCAACCTAACATGTCGAATGTAATACTTTACAACATTCCTGGCGTGTCCGCCCGTACTTCTCGGTGGGAACATTATATACGTCTATAACGATATATATCCTAACCTAAGGCAACCTAACATATCAGATGTAATGGTTGACAACATTCCTGGCGTGTAGGCCCGAACTTCTCGGTGGGAACATTGTATATGTCTATAACGTTATATATCCTAGCCTAAGGCGACCTAACATATCGAATTTAATATTTTACATCATTCCTGGCGTGTCGTCGCCTACTTCTCGATGGGGACATTATATACATCTATAACATTGTATATCCTAACCTAAGGCAACCTAACATCTCGGATGTAATATTTTACAACATTGTGGCGTGTCGTCGCCTACTTCTCGATGGGGACATTATATACGTCTATAACGTTGTGTATCCTAACCCAAAGCAACCTAACATCTGGGATGTAATATTATACAAGATTCCTGGCATGTCGGTCCCCAAGTCTCGGTAGGAACATTATATACGTCTATAACGATATATATCCAAACCGAAGGGAACCTAACATGTCGGATGTAATATTTTACAACATTCCTGGCGTGTCGTCGCCTGCTTCTCGATGGGGACATAATATACGTCTATAACGTTGTATATCCTAACCTAACGCAACCTAACATCTGGGATGTATTATTTTACAACATTCCTGGCGTGTCGTCGCCTACTTCTCGATGGGAACATTATATACGTCTATAACGTTGTGTATCCTAACCTAACGCAACCTAACATCTGGGATGTAATATTCCTGGCGTGTCGTCGCCTACTTCTGGATGGGGAGATTATATACGTCTATAACGTTATATGTCCCAACCTAAGGCAACCTAACATCTCGGATGTAATAGTTGACAACATTCCTGGCGTGTCCGCCCGTACTTCTCGGTGGGAACATTATATACGTCTATAACGTTATATATCCTAGTCTAAGGCCACATAACATGTCGAATGTAATACTTTACAACATTCCTGGCGTGTCGTCGCCTACTTCTCGATGGGGACATTATATACATCTATAACCTTGTATATCCTAACCTAAGGCAGCCTAACATCTCGGATGTAATATTTTACAACATTCCTGGCATGTCGGTCCCTACATCTCGGTGGGAACATACTATACGTCTATAACGTTGTATATCCTAACCTAAGGGAACCTAACATCTCGGGTGTAATATTTTACAATATTCCTGACGCGTCGGCCCCTATTTTTCGGTGAGAACATTATATACGTCTATAACGTTATATATCCTAGCCTAAGGCTTCCTAACATGTCGAATGTAGTATTTTACAACATTCCTGACGCGTCGGCCCCTATTTTTCGGTGGGAACATTATATACGTCTATAACGTTATATATCCTAGTCTAAGGCAACCTAACATGTCGAATGTAATACTTTACAACATTCCTGGTGTGTCGTCGCCTACTTCTCGATCGGGACATTATATACATCTATAACCTTGTATATCCTAACCTAAGGCAGCCTAACATCTCGGATGTAATATTTTACAACATTCCTGGCATGTCGGGCCCTACATCTCGGTGGGAACATACTATACGTATATAACGTTGTATATCCTAACCTAAGGGATCCTAACATCTCGGATGTAATAGTTGACAACATTCCTGGCGTGTAGGCCCGTACTTCTCGGTGGGAACATTGTATACGTCTATAACGTTATATATCCTAGCCTAAGGCGACCTAGCATGTCGAATGTAATATTTTACATCATTCCTGGCGTGTCGTCGCCTGCTTCTCGATGGGAACATTAAATACGTCTATAACGTTGTGTATCCTAACCTAACGCAACCTAACATCTGGGATGTAATATTCCCGGCGTGTCGTCGCCTACTTCCGGATGGGGCCATTATATACGTCTATAACATTATATATCCTAACGTAAGGCAACATAACATCTCGGATGTAATAGTTGACAACATTCCTGGCGTATCCGCCCGTACTTCGCGGTGGGAACATTATATACGTCTATAACGTTATATATCCTAGCCTAAGGCGACCTAGCATGTCGAATGTAATAGTTTACATCATTCCTGGCGTGTCGTCCCCTGCTTCTCGATGGGAACATTATATACGTCTATAACGTTGTGTATCCTAACCTAACGCAACCTAACATCTGGGATGTAATATTCCTGGCGTGTCGTCGCCTACTTCTGGATGGGGAGATTATATGCGTCTATAACGTTATATATCCTAACCTGAGGCAACCTAACATCTCGGATGTAATAGTTGACAACATTCCTGGCGTGTCCGCCCGTACTTCTCGGTGGGAACATTATATACCTCTATAACGTTATATATCCTAGCCTAAGGCCACCTTACATGTCGAATGTAATATTTTACAACATTCCTGACGCGTCGGCCCCTATTTTTCGGTGGGAACATTATATACGTCTATAACGTTATATATCCTAGTCTAAGGCAACCTAACATGTCGAATGTAATACTTTACAACATTCCTGGCGTGTCCGCCCGTACTTCTCGGTGGGAACATTATATACGTCTATAACGATATATATCCTAACCTAAGGCAACCTAACATATCAGATGTAATGGTTGACAACATTCCTGGCGTGTAGGCCCGAACTTCTCGGTGGGAACATTGTATATGTCTATAACGTTATATATCCTAGCCTAAGGCGACCTAACATATCGAATTTAATATTTTACATCATTCCTGGCGTGTCGTCGCCTACTTCTCGATGGGGACATTATATACATCTATAACATTGTATATCCTAACCTAAGGCAACCTAACATCTCGGATGTAATATTTTACAACATTGTGGCGTGTCGTCGCCTACTTCTCGATGGGGACATTATATACGTCTATAACGTTGTGTATCCTAACCCAAAGCAACCTAACATCTGGGATGTAATATTATACAAGATTCCTGGCATGTCGGTCCCCAAGTCTCGGTAGGAACATTATATACGTCTATAACGATATATATCCAAACCGAAGGGAACCTAACATGTCGGATGTAATATTTTACAACATTCCTGGCGTGTCGTCGCCTGCTTCTCGATGGGGACATAATATACGTCTATAACGTTGTATATCCTAACCTAACGCAACCTAACATCTGGGATGTATTATTTTACAACATTCCTGGCGTGTCGTCGCCTACTTCTCGATGGGAACATTATATACGTCTATAACGTTGTGTATCCTAACCTAACGCAACCTAACATCTGGGATGTAATATTCCTGGCGTGTCGTCGCCTACTTCTGGATGGGGAGATTATATACGTCTATAACGTTATATGTCCCAACCTAAGGCAACCTAACATCTCGGATGTAATAGTTGACAACATTCCTGGCGTGTCCGCCCGTACTTCTCGGTGGGAACATTATATACGTCTATAACGTTATATATCCTAGTCTAAGGCCACATAACATGTCGAATGTAATACTTTACAACATTCCTGGCGTGTCGTCGCCTACTTCTCGATGGGGACATTATATACATCTATAACCTTGTATATCCTAACCTAAGGCAGCCTAACATCTCGGATGTAATATTTTACAACATTCCTGGCATGTCGGTCCCTACATCTCGGTGGGAACATACTATACGTCTATAACGTTGTATATCCTAACCTAAGGGAACCTAACATCTCGGGTGTAATATTTTACAATATTCCTGACGCGTCGGCCCCTATTTTTCGGTGAGAACATTATATACGTCTATAACGTTATATATCCTAGCCTAAGGCTTCCTAACATGTCGAATGTAGTATTTTACAACATTCCTGACGCGTCGGCCCCTATTTTTCGGTGGGAACATTATATACGTCTATAACGTTATATATCCTAGTCTAAGGCAACCTAACATGTCGAATGTAATACTTTACAACATTCCTGGTGTGTCGTCGCCTACTTCTCGATCGGGACATTATATACATCTATAACCTTGTATATCCTAACCTAAGGCAGCCTAACATCTCGGATGTAATATTTTACAACATTCCTGGCATGTCGGGCCCTACATCTCGGTGGGAACATACTATACGTATATAACGTTGTATATCCTAACCTAAGGGATCCTAACATCTCGGATGTAATAGTTGACAACATTCCTGGCGTGTAGGCCCGTACTTCTCGGTGGGAACATTGTATACGTCTATAACGTTATATATCCTAGCCTAAGGCGACCTAGCATGTCGAATGTAATATTTTACATCATTCCTGGCGTGTCGTCGCCTGCTTCTCGATGGGAACATTATATACGTCTATAACGTTGTGTATCCTAACCTAACGCAACCTAACATCTGGGATGTAATATTCCTGGCGTGTCGTCGCCTACTTCTGGATGGGGAGATTATATACGTCTATAACGTTATATGTCCCAACCTAAGGCAACCTAACATCTCGGATGTAATAGTTGACAACATTCCTGGCGTGTCCGCCCGTACTTCTCGGTGGGAACATTATATACGTCTATAACGTTGTATATCCTAGCCTAAGGCCACATAACATGTCGAATGTAATACTTTACAACATTCCTGGCGTGTCGTCGCCTACTTCTCGATGGGGACATTATATACATCTATAACCTTGTATATCCTAACCTAAGGCAGCCTAACATCTCGGATGTAATATTTTACAACATTCCTGGCGTGTCGTCGCCTGCTTATCCATGGGGACATAATATACGTCTATAACGTTGTATATCCTAACCTAACGCAACCTAACATCTGGGATGTAATATTTTACAACATTCCTGGCATGTCGGTCCCTACATCTCGGTGGGAACATACTATACGTCTATAACGTTGTATATCCTAACCTAAGGGAACCTAACATCTCGGATGTAATATTTTACAACATTCCGGGCTTGTCGTCGCCTGCTTCTCGATGGGGACATTATATACGTCTATAACTTTGTGTACCCTAACCTAACGCAACCTAACATCTGGGATGTATTATTCCCGGCGTGTCGTCGCCTACTTCTGGATGGGAACATTATATACGTCTATAACGTTATATATCCTAGTCTAAGGCAACCTAACATGTCGAATGTAATACTTTACAACATTCCTGGCGTGTCGTCGCCTACTTCTCGATGGGGACATTATATACATCTATAACCTTGTATATCCTAACCTAAGGCAGCCTAACATCTCGGATGTAATATTTTACAACATTCCTGGCATGTCGGTCCCTACATCTCGGTGGGAACATACTATACGTATATGACGTTGTATATCCC
Source organism: Xylocopa violacea (assembly GCA_963969225.1). Taxonomy (NCBI): domain Eukaryota; kingdom Metazoa; phylum Arthropoda; class Insecta; order Hymenoptera; family Apidae; genus Xylocopa; species Xylocopa violacea. The sequence continues at coordinate 4,026,537 of CAXAJV010000678.1, forward strand.
AACCTAAGGGAACCTAACATCTCGGATGTAATAGTTGACAACATTCCTGGCGTGTAGGCCCGTACTTCTCGGTGGGAACATTGTATACGTCTGTAACGTTATATATCCTAGCCTAAGGCGACCTAGCATGTCGAATGTAATATTTTACATCATTCCTGGCGTGTCGTCGCCTGCTTCTCGATGGGAACATTATATACGTCTATAACGTTGTGTATCCTAACATAACGCAACCTAACATCTGGGATGTAATATTCCTGGCGTGTCGTCGCCTACTTCTGGATGGGGAGATTATATACGTCTATAACGTTATATGTCCCAACCTAAGGCAACCTAACATCTCGGATGTAATAGTTGACAACATTCCTGGCGTGTCCGCCCGTACTTCTCGGTGGGAACATTATATACGTCTATAACGTTATATATCCTAGCCTAAGGCCACATAACATGTCGAATGTAATACTTTACAACATTCCTGGCGTGTCGTCGCCTACTTCTGGATGGGGACATTATATACATCTATAACCTTGTATATCCTAACCTAAAGCAGCCTAACATCTCGGATGTAATATTTTACAACATTCCTGGCGTGTCGTCGCCTGCTTATCCATGGGGACATAATATACGTCTATAACGTTGTATATCCTAACCTAACGCAACCTAACATCTGGGATGTAATATTTTACAACATTCCTGGCATGTCGGTCCCTACATCTCGGTGGGAACATACTATACGTCTATAACGTTGTATATCCTAACCTAAGGGAACCTAACATCTCGGGTGTAATATTTTACAATATTCCTGACGCGTCGGCACCTATTTTTCGGTGGGAACATTATATACGTCTTTAACGTTATATATCCTAGCCGAAGGCGACCTAACATGTCGAATGTAATATTTTACAACATTCCTGGCGTGTCGTCGCCTGCTTCTCGATGGGGACATTATATACGTCTATATCGTTGTATATCCTAACCTAAAGCAACCTAACATCTGGGATGTAATATTATACAAGATTCCTGGCATGTCGGTCCCCAAGTCTCGGTAGGAACATTATATACGTCTATAACGATATATATCCAAACCGAAGGGAACCTAACATCTCGGATGTAATATTTTACAACATTCCGGGCTTGTCGTCGCCTGCTTCTCGATGGGGACATTATATACGTCTATAACTTTCTGTACCCTAACCTAACGCAACCTAACATCTGGGATGTATTATTCCCGGCGTGTCGTCGCCTACTTCTGGATGGGAACATTATATACGTCTATAACGTTATATATCCTAGTCTAAGGCAACCTAACATGTCGAATGTAATACTTTACAACATTCCTGGCGTGTCGTCGCCTACTTCTCGATGGGGACATTATATACATCTATAACCTTGTATATCCTAACCTAAGGCAGCCTAACATCTCGGATGTAATATTTTACAACATTCCTGGCATGTCGGTCCCTACATCTCGGCGGGAACATACTATACGTATATAACGTTGTATATCCTAACCTAAGGGAACCTAACATCTCGGATGTAATAGTTGACAACATTCCTGGCGTGTAGGCCCGTACTTCTCGGTGGGAACATTGTATACGTCTATAACGTTATATATCCTAGCCTAAGGCGACCTAGCATGTCGAATGTAATAGTTTACATCATTCCTGGCGTGTCGTCGCCTGCTTCTCGATGGGAACATTATATACGTCTATATCGTTGTATATCCTAACCTAAAGCAACCTAACATCTGGGATGTAATATTATACAAGATTCCTGGCATGTCGGTCCCCAAGTCTCGGTAGGAACATTATATACGTCTATAACGATATATATCCAAACCGAAGGGAACCTAACATCTCGGATGTAATATTTTACAACATTCCGGGCTTGTCGTCGCCTGCTTCTCGATGGGGACATTATATACGTCTATAACCTTCTGTACCCTAACCTAACGCAACCTAACATCTGGGATGTATTATTCCCGGCGTGTCGTCGCCTACTTCTGGATGGGAACATTATATACGTCTATAACGTTATATATCCTAGTCTAAGGCAACCTAACATGTCGAATGTAATACTTTACAACATTCCTGGCGTGTCCGCCCGTACTTCTCGGTGGGAACATTATATACGTCTATAACGTTATATATCCTAGTCTAAGGCCACATAACATGTCGAATGTAATACTTTACAACATTCCTGGCGTGTCGTCGCCTACTTCTCGATGGGGACATTATATACATCTATAACCTTGTATATCCTAACCTAAGGCAGCCTAACATCTCGGATGTAATATTTTACAACATTCCTGGCATGTCGGGCCCTACATCTCGGTGGGAACATACTATACGTATATAACGTTGTATATCCTAACCTAAGGGAACCTAACATCTCGGATGTAATAGTTGACAACATTCCTGGCGTGTAGGCCCGTACTTCTCGGTGGGAACATTGTATACGTCTATAACGTTATATATCCTAGCCTAAGGCGACCTAGCATGTCGAATGTAATATTTTACATCATTCCTGGCGTGTCGTCGCCTGCTTCTCGATGGGAACATTATATACGTCTATAACGTTGTGTATCCTAACCTAACGCAACCTAACATCTGGGATGTAATATTCCTGGCGTGTCGTCGCCTACTTCTGGATGGGGAGATTATATACGTCTATAACGTTATATGTCCCAACCTAAGGCAACCTAACATCTCGGATGTAATAGTTGACAACATTCCTGGCGTGTCCGCCCGTACTTCTCGGTGGGAACATTATATACGTCTATAACGTTATATATCCTAGCCTAAGGCCACATAACATGTCGAATGTAATACTTTACAACATTCCTGGCGTGTCGTCGCCTACTTCTGGATGGGGACATTATATACATCTATAACCTTGTATATCCTAACCTAAGGCAGCCTAACATCTCGGATGTAATATTTTACAACATTCCTGGCGTGTCGTCGCCTGCTTATCCATGGGGACATAATATACGTCTATAACGTTGTATATCCTAACCTAACGCAACCTAACATCTGGGATGTAATATTTTACAACATTCCTGGCATGTCGGTCCCTACATCTCGGTGGGAACATACTATACGTCTATAACGTTGTATATCCTAACCTAAGGGAACCTAACATCTCGGGTGTAATATTTTACAATACTCCTGACGCGTCGGCACCTATTTTTCGGTGGGAACATTATATACGTCTTTAACGTTATATATCCTAGCCGAAGGCGACCTAACATGTCGAATGTAATATTTTACAACATTCCTGGCGTGTCGTCGCCTGCTTCTCGATGGGGACATTATATACGTCTATATCGTTGTATATCCTAACCTAAAGCAACCTAACATCTGGGATGTAATATTATACAAGATTCCTGGCATGTCGGTCCCCAAGTCTCGGTAGGAACATTATATACGTCTATAACGATATATATCCAAACCGAAGGGAACCTAACATCTCGGATGTAATATTTTACAACATTCCGGGCTTGTCGTCGCCTGCTTCTCGATGGGGACATTATATACGTCTATAACTTTCTGTACCCTAACCTAACGCAACCTAACATCTGGGATGTATTATTCCCGGCGTGTCGTCGCCTACTTCTGGATGGGAACATTATATACGTCTATAACGTTATATATCCTAGTCTAAGGCAACCTAACATGTCGAATGTAATACTTTACAACATTCCTGGCGTGTCGTCGCCTACTTCTCGATGGGGACATTATATACATCTATAACCTTGTATATCCTAACCTAAGGCAGCCTAACATCTCGGATGTAATATTTTACAACATTCCTGGCATGTCGGTCCCTACATCTCGGCGGGAACATACTATACGTATATAACGTTGTATATCCTAACCTAAGGGAACCTAACATCTCGGATGTAATAGTTGACAACATTCCTGGCGTGTAGGCCCGTACTTCTCGCTGGGAACATTGTATACGTCTATAACGTTATATATCCTAGCCTAAGGCGACCTAGCATGTCGAATGTAATAGTTTACATCATTCCTGGCGTGTCGTCGCCTGCTTCTCGATGGGAACATTATATACGTCTATAACGTTGTGTATCCTAACCTAACGCAACCTAACATCTGGGATGTAATATTCCTGGCGTGTCGTCGCCTACTTCTGGATGGGGAGATTATATGCGTCTATAACGTTATATATCCTAACCTGAGGCAACCTAACATCTCGGATGTAATAGTTGACAACATTCCTGGCGTGTCCGCCCGTACTTCTCGGTGGGAACATTAAATACCTCTATAACGTTATATATCCTAGCCTAAGGCCACCTAACATGTCGAATGTAATATTTTACAACATTCCTGACGCGACGGCCCCTATTTTTCGGTGGGAACATTATATACGTCTATAACGTTATATATCCTAGTCTAAGGCAACCTAACATGTCGAATGTAATACTTTACAACATTCCTGGCGTGTCCGCCCGTACTTCTCGGTGGGAACATTATATACGTCTAAAACGATATATATCCTAACCTAAGGCAACCTAACATATCAGATGTAATGGTTGTCAACATTCCTGGCGTGTAGGCCCGACCTTCTCGGTGGGAACATTATATACGTCTTTAACGTTATATATCCTAGCCGAAGGCGACCTAACATGTCGAATGTAATATTTTACAACATTCCTGGCGTGTCGTCGCCTGCTTCTCGATGGGGACATTATATACGTCTATATCGTTGTATATCCTAACCTAAAGCAACCTAACATCTGGGATGTAATATTATACAAGATTCCTGGCATGTCGGTCCCCAAGTCTCGGTAGGAACATTATATACGTCTATAACGATATATATCCAAACCGAAGGGAACCTAACATCTCGGATGTAATATTTTACAACATTCCGGGCTTGTCGTCGCCTGCTTCTCGATGGGGACATTATATACGTCTATAACTTTCTGTACCCTAACCTAACGCAACCTAACATCTGGGATGTATTATTCCCGGCGTGTCGTCGCCTACTTCTGGATGGGAACATTATATACGTCTATAACGTTATATATCCTAGTCTAAGGCAACCTAACATGTCGAATGTAATACTTTACAACATTCCTGGCGTGTCGTCGCCTACTTCTCGATGGGGACATTATATACATCTATAACCTTGTATATCCTAACCTAAGGCAGCCTAACATCTCGGATGTAATATTTTACAACATTCCTGGCATGTCGGTCCCTACATCTCGGCGGGAACATACTATACTTATATAACGTTGTATATCCTAACCTAAGGGAACCTAACATCTCGGATGTAATAGTTGACAACATTCCTGGCGTGTAGGCCCGTACTTCTCGCTGGGAACATTGTATACGTCTATAACGTTATATATCCTAGCCTAAGGCGACCTAGCATGTCGAATGTAATAGTTTACATCATTCCTGGCGTGTCGTCGCCTGCTTCTCGATGGGAACATTATATACGTCTATAACGTTGTGTATCCTAACCTAACGCAACCTAACATCTGGGATGTAATATTCCTGGCGTGTCGTCGCCTACTTCTGGATGGGGAGATTATATGCGTCTATAACGTTATATATCCTAACCTGAGGCAACCTAACATCTCGGATGTAATAGTTGACAACATTCCTGGCGTGTCCGCCCGTACTTCTCGGTGGGAACATTAAATACCTCTATAACGTTATATATCCTAGCCTAAGGCCACCTAACATGTCGAATGTAATATTTTACAACATTCCTGACGCGACGGCCCCTATTTTTCGGTGGGAACATTATATACGTCTATAACGTTATATATCCTAGTCTAAGGCAACCTAACATGTCGAATGTAATACTTTACAACATTCCTGGCGTGTCCGCCCGTACTTCTCGGTGGGAACATTATATACGTCTAAAACGATATATATCCTAACCTAAGGCAACCTAACATATCAGATGTAATGGTTGTCAACATTCCTGGCGTGTAGGCCCGACCTTCTCGGTGGGAACATTGTATATGTCTATAACGTTATATATCCTAGCCTAAGGCGACCTAACATATCGAATTTAATATTTTACATCATTCCTGGCGTGTCGTCGCCGGCTTCTCGATGGGAACATTATATACGTCTATAACGTTGTGTATCCTAACCTAACGCAACCTAACATCTGGGATGTAATATTCCCGGCGTGTCGTCGCCTACTTCTGGATGGGGACATTATATACGTCTATAACATTATATATCCTAACGTAAGGCAACATAACATCTCGGATGTAATAGTTGACAACATTCCTGGCGTATCCGCCCGTACTTCGCGGTGGGAACATTATATACGTCTATAACGTTATATATCCTAGCCTAAGGCCACCTAACATGTCGAATGTAATATTTTACAACATTCCTGACGCGCCGGCCCCTATTTTTCGGTGGGAACATTATATACGTCTATAACGTTATATATCCTAGTCTAAGGCAACCTAACATGTCGAATGTAATACTTTACAACATTCCTGGCGTGTCGTCGCCTACTTCTCGATGGGGACATTATATACATCTATAACCTTGTATATCCTAACCTAAGGCAGCCTAACATCTCGGATGTAATATTTTACAACATTCCTGGCATGTCGGTCCCTACATCTCGGCGGGAACATACTATACGTATATAACGTTGTATATCCTAACCTAAGGGAACCTAACATCTCGGATGTAATAGTTGACAACATTCCTGGCGTGTAGGCCCGTACTTCTCGGTGGGAACATTGTATACGTCTATAACGTTATATATCCTAGCCTAAGGCGACCTAGCATGTCGAATGTAATAGTTTACATCATTCCTGGCGTGTCGTCGCCTGCTTCTCGATGGGAACATTATATACGTCTATAACGTTGTGTATCCTAACCTAACGCAACCTAACATCTGGGATGTAATATTCCTGGCGTGTCGTCGCCTACTTCTGGATGGGGAGATTATATGCGTCTATAACGTTATATATCCTAACCTGAGGCAACCTAACATCTCGGATGTAATAGTTGACAACATTCCTGGCGTGTCCGCCCGTACTTCTCGGTGGGAACATTATATACCTCTATAACGTTATATATCCTAGCCTAAGGCCACCTTACATGTCGAATGTAATATTTTACAACATTCCTGACGCGTCGGCCCCTATTTTTCGGTGGGAACATTATATACGTCTATAACGTTATATATCCTAGTCTAAGGCAACCTAACATGTCGAATGTAATACTTTACAACATTCCTGGCGTGTCCGCCCGTACTTCTCGGTGGGAGCATTATATACGTCTATAACGATATATATCCTAACCTAAGGCAACCTAACATATCAGATGTAATGGTTGACAACATTCCTGGCGTGTAGGCCCGAACTTCTCGGTGGGAACATTGTATATGTCTATAACGTTATATATCCTAGCCTAAGGCGACCTAACATATCGAATTTAATATTTTACATCATTCCTGGCGTGTCGTCGCCTGCTTCTCGATGGGAACATTATATACGTCTATAACGTTGTGTATCCTAACCTAACGCAACCTAACATCTGGGATGTAATATTCCCGGCGTGTCGTCGCCTACTTCTGGATGGGGACATTATATACGTCTATAACATTATATATCCTAACGTAAGGCAACATAACATCTCGGATGTAATAGTTGACAACATTCCTGGCGTATCCGCCCGTACTTCGCGGTGGGAACATTATATACGTCTATAACGTTATATATCCTAGCCTAAGGCCACCTAACATGTCGAATGTAATATTTTACAACATTCCTGACGCGCCGGCCCCTATTTTTCGGTGGGAACATTATATACGTCTATAACGTTATATATCCTAGTCTAAGGTAACCTAACATGTCGAATGTAATACTTTACAACATTCCTGGCGTGTCGTCGCCTACTTCTCGATGGGGACATTATATACATCTATAACCTTGTATATCCTAACCTAAGGCAGCCTAACATCTCGGATGTAATATTTTACAACATTCCTGGCATGTCGGTCCCTACATCTCGGTGGGAACATACTATACGTATATAACGTTGTATATCCTAACCTAAGGGAACCTAACATCTCGGATGTAATAGTTGACAACATTCCTGGCGTGTAGGCCCGTACTTCTCGGTGGGAACATTGTATACGTCTATAACGTTATATATCCTAGCCTAAGGCGACCTAGCATGTCGAATGTAATAGTTTACATCATTCCTGGCGTGTCGTCGCCTGCTTCTCGATGGGAACATTATATACGTCTATAACGTTGTGTATCCTAACCTAACGCAACCTAACATCTGGGATGTAATATTCCTGGCGTGTCGTCGCCTACTTCTGGATGGGGAGATTATATGCGTCTATAACGTTATATATCCTAACGTAAGGCAACATAACATCTCGGATGTAATAGTTGACAACATTCCTGGCGTATCCGCCCGTACTTCGCGGTGGGAACATTATATACGTCTATAATGTTATATATCCTAGCCTAAGGCCACCTAACATGTCGAATGTAATATTTTACAACATTCCTGACGCGCCGGCCCCTATTTTTCGGTGGGAACATTATATACGTCTATAACGTTATATATCCTAGTCTAAGGCAACCTAATATGTCGAATGTAATACTTTACAACATTCCTGGCGTGTCGTCGCCTACTTCTCGATGGGGACATTATATACGTCTATAACGTTGTGTATCCTAACATAACGCAACCTAACATCTGGGATGTAATATTTTACAACACTCCTGGAGTGTCGTCGCCTACTTCTGGATAGGGTCATTATATACATCTATAACATTGTATATCCTAACCTAAGGCAACCTATCATCTCGGATGTAATATTTTATAACATTCCTGGCATGTCGGTCCCTACTTCTCGGTGGAAACATTGTATACGTCTATAACGGTATATATCCTAACCTAAGGCAACCCAACATCTCGGATATAATAGTTGAAAACAATCCTGGCGTGTCCGCCCGTACTTCTCGGTGGGAACATTATATACGTCTATAACGTTATATATCCTAGCCTAAGGCCACCTAACATGTCGAATGTAATATTTTACAACATTCCTGACGCGTCGGCCCCTATTTTTCGGTGGGAACATTATATACGTCTATAACGTTATATATCCTAGTCTAAGGCAACCTAACATGTCGAATGTAATACTTTACAACATTGCTGGCGTGTCGTCGCCTACTTCTCGATGGGAACATTATATACGTCTATAACGTTGTGTATCCTAACCTAACGCAACCTAACATCTGGGATGTAATATTCCTGGCGTGTCGTCGCCTACTTCTGGATGGGGAGATTATATGCGTCTATAACGTTATATATCCTAACCTGAGGCAACCTAACATCTCGGATGTAATAGTTGACAACATTCCTGGCGTGTCCGCCCGTACTTCTCGGTGGGAACATTATATACCTCTATAACGTTATATATCCTAGCCTAAGGCCACCTTACATGTCGAATGTAATATTTTACAACATTCCTGACGCGTCGGCCCCTATTTTTCGGTGGGAACATTATATACGTCTATAACGTTATATATCCTAGTCTAAGGCAACCTAACATGTCGAATGTAATACTTTACAACATTCCTGGCGTGTCCGCCCGTACTTCTCGGTGGGAACATTATATACGTCTATAACGATATATATCCTAACCTAAGGCAACCTAACATATCAGATGTAATGGTTGACAACATTCCTGGCGTGTAGGCCCGAACTTCTCGGTGGGAACATTGTATATGTCTATAACGTTATATATCCTAGCCTAAGGCGACCTAACATATCGAATTTAATATTTTACATCATTCCTGGCGTGTCGTCGCCTGCTTCTCGATGGGAACATTATATACGTCTATAACGTTGTGTATCCTAACCTAACGCAACCTAACATCTGGGATGTAATATTCCCGGCGTGTCGTCGCCTACTTCTGGATGGGGACATTATATACGTCTATAACATTATATATCCTAACGTAAGGCAACATAACATCTCGGATGTAATAGTTGACAACATTCCTGGCGTATCCGCCCGTACTTCGCGGTGGGAACATTATATACGTCTATAACGTTATATATCCTAGCCTAAGGCCACCTAACATGTGGAATGTAATATTTTACAACATTCCTGACACGCCGGCCCCTATTTTTCGGTGGGAACATTATATACGTCTATAACGTTATATATCCTAGTCTAAGGCAACCTAACATGTCGAATGTAATACTTTACAACATTCCTGGCGTGTCGTCGCCTACTTCTCGATGGGGACATTATATACGTCTATAACGTTGTGTATCCTAACATAACGCAACCTAACATCTGGGATGTAATATTTTACAACACTCCTGGAGTGTCGTCGCCTACTTCTGGATAGGGTCATTATATACATCTATAACATTGTATATCCTAACCTAAGGCAACCTATCATCTCGGATGTAATATTTTATAACATTCCTGGCATGTCGGTCCCTACTTCTCGGTGGAAACATTGTATACGTCTATAACGGTATATATCCTAACCTAAGGCAACCCAACATCTCGGATATAATAGTTGAAAACAATCCTGGCGTGTCCGACCGTACTTCTCGGTGGGAACATTATATACGTCTATAACGTTATATATCCTAGCCTAAGGCCACCTAACATGTCGAATGTAATATTTTACAACATTCCTGACGCGTCGGCCCCTATTTTTCGGTGGGAACATTATATACGTCTATAACGTTATATATCCTAGTCTAAGGCAACCTAACATGTCGAATGTAATACTTTACAACATTGCTGGCGTGTCGTCGCCTACTTCTCGATGGGGACATTATATACGTCTATAACGTTGTGTATCCTAACCCAAAGCAACCTAACATCTGGGATGTAATATTATACAAGATTCCTGGCATGTCGGTCCCCAAGTCTCGGTAGGAACATTATATACGTCTATAACGATATATATCCAAACCGAAGGGAACATAACATGTCGGATGTAATATTTTACAACATTCCTGGCGTGTCGTCGCCTGCTTCTCGATGGGGACATAATATACGTCTATAACGTTGTATATCCTAACCTAACGCAACCTAACATCTGGGATGTATTATTTTACAACATTCCTGGCGTGTCGTCGCCTACTTCTCGATGGGAACATTATATACGTCTATAACGTTGTGTATCCTAACCTAACGCAACCTAACATCTGGGATGTAATATTCCTGGCGTGTCGTCGCCTACTTCTGGATGGGGAGATTATATACGTCTATAACGTTATATGTCCCAACCTAAGGCAACCTAACATCTCGGATGTAATAGTTGACAACATTCCTGGCGTGTCCGCCCGTACTTCTCGGTGGGAACATTATATACGTCTATAACGTTATATATCCTAGCCTAAGGCCACATAACATGTCGAATGTAATACTTTACAACATTCCTGGCGTGTCGTCGCCTACTTCTCGATGGGGACATTATATACATCTATAACCTTGTATATCCTAACCTAAGGCAGCCTAACATCTCGGATGTAATATTTTACAACATTCCTGGCATGTCGGTCCCTACATCTCGGTGGGAACATACTATACGTCTATAACGTTGTATATCCTAACCTAAGGGAACCTAACATCTCGGGTGTAATATTTTACAATATTCCTGACGCGTCGGCCCCTATTTTTAGGTGGGAACATTATATACGTCTATAAAGTTATATATCCTAGTCTAAGGCAACCTAACGTGTCGAATGTAATACTTTACAACATTCCTGGCGTGTCCGCCCGTACTTCTCGATTGGGACATTATATACGTCTATAACGTTGTGTATCCTAACCCAAAGCAACCTAACATCTGGGATGTAATATTATACAAGATTCCTGGCATGTCGGTCCCCAAGTCTCGGTAGGAACATTATATACGTCTATAACGATATATATCCAAACCGAAGGGAACCTAACATCTCGGATGTAATATTTTACAACATTCCGGGCTTGTCGTCGCCTGCTTGTCGATGGGGACATTATATACGTCTATAACTTTGTGTACCCTAACCTAACGCAACCTAACATCTGGGATGTAATATTCCCGGCGTGTCGTCGCCTACTTCTGGATGGGAACATTATATACGTCTATAACGTTATATATCCTAGTCTAAGGCAACCTAACATGTCGAATGTAATACTTTACAACATTCCTGGCGT